>JASDFA010000001.1:151380000-152580000 GCA_035772735.1 Datura wrightii | reverse complement strand
AATGAGGACTTGGGACGCCAAGCTCGAATAGAAGACATGATGAAACAACTCTTAGAGCAATCAGAAGCAATGAACGAGGCGATGGCAGTATTGAGAATTCAGCAAGAAGAGAATGCAGAGGCTCTAGAAAGGATGAGCATCAAATTCACGGAGATGATCGCTGAAGCTGAAGCTTGTGATAAATTGCAGGTAACAACTTTAGCCGATATTCAAGAGGAACTACAAGAGGACGACAAGGGTGAATTTTTGGATGAAGCCCAACAATTAGAATCTCTTGAGTGTCCCCGTGAAGGGCTCACACTTATGGAAAATCCATTCATGGAAGAAGAGATAGAGTACCCCCAATTTGACATTAATGAAGAGATAGATGTTGATGCTGAGAAGGAGTATACAAGTAAGGAGGTCAAGCAAAATGCAGTTTCAGAGTTGAGGTGTATTGGACCACACTCTACGCATTTTTCGACGTTAAATTTGGTTGACAACATAGAAAGAGAGTCTTCCAAGCTTATAGAGAAATGTCTAGAGGAGGACCAAGCACCATATATTTTGAAATTTGCCAACGAGGAGAGACAAAATGACTTCGCTTACTTGAGGGCCAATAAAGTAAAAAGGCAACACCTACTGTTTGGTCCTTACAATTTTTCACCACCACCCCTGGAGCATATGAGGAAATTAGAGAAGAAATTAGGGGTGAGATTCATATCCTCAAGGTGGAGTAAAAAGTGGTGAAACTTGCTACGTCGTGCCGCGACGTAAAATTAGGCGCTGCTTGGGAGGCAACCCAAGGGTACTAGGGGTACCATTTTAATTTCTTGCATCTAAGTTGATTTTATTTATTTTTCATCTTGTGTTGTTTTGGTGGAAAGTTAAGCGCAGATGGAGGGGAAGTCTGAGTACCCGTGGAGGAGGAAGCTAACAAGCATGGAAAAGAAAAAGTGTGGGGTCGAACACCCACTTGTGCAAAGTTGAAGAAAGGCATGTTGTTGGCTAGGCCTAAAGGCCTCAGGGAGTATTTGTCACCCTTTTTAGATTTTAATTTGATGCTATGAGGACATAGCATGATTTAAGTGTGGGGTGAGGGAAATTTCAAGGGAAATTTCAAAAATTTCTATTGTGCTTAACGATTTTTGGTGAATGTAATGCTTGTTAGAAATTTGAAAAATTTGAAATTTTTTTTTGTGAATTAAGCATGACTTCATCACCCGTTGGTTTTTCTTTTCGGTTCTTTTCCGATGGGGGGTATTTGAACCGAAAAATAAAAATTTTATTTTTTCTTTTCTTTGTCTGTATATAAGATTTTTAGTCATAGCTAGGGACTGTTTCCGACGATGGATGGATGACGACCGTCTTGAGGAAAAATTAGTCGATAGGTTTTGGGTTTTTGAAACCACAACTAATTGGCGCTTGATGTTCTTGTTATGTGCTATACGTGATTGTAAGATGCAAGTATGTTTAGTGTTGAAGCATGCAAGTGTATAACTTTGTTTGAGACATTTAGGCTCTTGAATTTGACTCAATATGATGGAAGCATAATTCTGAATTCTTGTGATTAGCTGAGTAAAAGTCTACTGATTGTGTCTTGATTTGAGCATGTGCCATGAGTGTAAGGTTTTTGAGTATTCTGTGCTTTTATGAAATGTCTAGAACTTGCCTGGTGTGTATATAAAATGAAATGAAGGATGTGAATTGTAGGAGATGATTTAGGCATTTCTTTGAATGAACCAAACTTTTATCCCTCATTTTACCTACCTTGAAAAATTAATCCTAGTTAACCCCATTGAGCCTTGAGCCTATTCTTTGACAGCTGCAACATAAGCTTAATCCTTTTTCTTTCATTAGCCTTGAATTTGATCCAAAACTCCGAAGCGCTTAAAGGAAAAATCCGAAAGAGTAAAGGAGTGAGAAGAATGAAAAAGAAGGGAAAGTAGCAATTGTAAGAGTTGAGAAAGGTCGAGGGTGCACTTGTTTGAATATGGGTGAGTATTAGTAGGGAGTAAGAAAATAAATAAATGAAAAGTTACTTATAGAACTCCTTACTAATAAGCTAAAGTGCCTGAAGAAAGGGGGGAACAAAAGAGGAAAAAGAAAGATGAAAAGAAAAAAAAAAGTGAAGTGAGGGAAGGGAAGTTTGTAATGAAGGCGTGATGTATTAAAAGCGCTTAGGAAAGATAGTCACTATTACTGATCACAATAGTACCTACCCGCACCTGAGTTACATTACAACCTAAAAAGTCCTACTTGATCTTACATTCATACATCCTTAAATTAGTGGAATAAAACACTAAGGGCAAGCTTATGGGTCATTACATGATGCATGTGAATTCTTTGTGAGAGTGAGTGAAATTCTATGCATGTACCCACACATGTTGTGATATAAAAATTGTTTTTGCGTGTGAAATAGGGTAACTCTCTTTCCGTGAGGGGCACATATTGAATGAAGGATATAATTGATGTGGGATTTCTTAATCAGTTGATTTGCATGAGTTTGCTAAGATTGAGAGTCGATTCTTGAGGTTAAGGAGTCTTAACATAGTTGTACTTCATTTCAATGATCAAATCAGGCATGCTCTATTTTTAGCTTGTATCTTACGTAATCATTATAGTCGTAACTTGAATTCTCTTGCTAAATTAGTTATGTGGGAGTCTCCATATGCATAAAAAGTAAAAGGTTGTCCAAGGACGAACAAGGCTTTAAGTGTGGGGTTGTGATCACGGGCAAAAATATATGCCCGAGATACGCTTTACGACTTAAATTAGTCTTGTTTATCTAAGATTATTGTATACATTTTCATGTAATTTTAGATGAATGAAAGATATGTGCTAACCAACATGATTAGCCTTTGTTTTGTAGGTTTTGATGACTTTTGAGCAACTAATCCATGAGTTGGTGAAGTAGAGGCTTGGAAACGGAATTAACACGCGAACGTCGGCGAAGAGGAGGCACAAAACAGCCCACCCGCGCGTTGGCAACGTGCCACGGCAGGCAGGCCGCTCACAACAGCCCACCTGCACGTTGGCAACGTGCCACGGCAGGTGGCCTCTGCGACCAAGGGCTGCCAACGCGCTGCCCAGGCAGCGTCACACGCTGCCAACGCGGCAGGGTGCTGCCCGGGCCATTTTCGGGTGATTTTCTAGAAGGCTTCCGCGTCCGTAGCGTGTCACGGAGGCCGCGCTCAGCGATGCACTCCGTGACACGTTGCTTGTTATTCCGGGAAAGAGTCCTACTACTATAAATAGCACACTTAGGTTTATTTTTCATTAATTCAGACTTGGTGGAGCAAGGACGTGGGTTACAGGCAGTTGAGGGACAAAAAAGCTAAGGGTTTTTCTCTCTTTCTTTCTTCTTTCAATCAATTGTTTGTATGATATACACTTGTTTTAGGATGATTAATCCACAAATGAGTGGCTAATTCTCTTCCTTGCTGAGGTTATGAACAATGGTGATGAATTTTGATTATTGAATTGTATGGTTTTTCATCTTCTTTTTCTTCTATGTTGTTCTATTAATTCTTGTTTCTACTGCATTAGTGTGTGGCTTACATTAATGTTCATCTAAAAAGTCCGATTTCACTTGTGAGAGCACGAAATTGGAAAGTTGTGAATTAATAGGGTATTATTCTTAACTTGATTTGGGAAAATTGGGTTTTGATGTGCTTTCCTGATAGAAATATACTTGATAGCCGTATTAGCCAATTTAGGAACCAGAATTGTATTTCTAGGTCATAAATTGCATGTGATCACAGAAACGTAGACAGATGGTTTATGATTCTTAAGTGAGATTAAATACGAGAGTTTTAATCTCTTGGCTAATGTTCTTGGCTAGCAACTAGAAGAGAAGAATAACCGAATTATGATGATAATCAAGTTCATTACTTGTTCTTAACCTTGGCATGCTCATATCCATAGTTTCAATTCACAGTAAATATTTGTTAATAGTTTTAGTATATAATTTATAAACAAAAACTTATTTAACTTTTGGTTACGTTGTTGTCAACATATTTAGAAGTAAGATAGAATATAGTATACCTAAGCAATTTTACTTATCCAGAGTCTCCTTGGTTCGATACTTGGCTTACTTAGCCACTTTATTACTTGTTTGACCACATGCACTTGCGTGTCGGTTTTTAACCCCTATAGCAAACACCCGGACAATCCTCATCATAGAACTGAGGATCATATCTCTGGCCTCAACTTCCCCTTCCATGGAGGCCAATATTCATGACTTCCTCCCGAGCATCCTCAGCTTGCTGAGCTAGCTAAACTTGCCGAGCTTCTTCAGTAATACACACCTCTCTCTACTCTAGGTTCTCTATTCTCTGCAGAGTTCTCTCTAATTCAAGATCAAGAGGAATCAGGGGGTATTCACACTGTCGAGTACTTGGCATTCACAAAGAGACAACCTGTGGGTGTCAAAAACAAAATAAAAGTAAATGAGCAAATAATCATTAAAAGTTAAATACAACAATTACTCTGATCCTAAGTTTATTCCCCAACAACGGTGCCATTTTTTGATGACGCTCAAACTCACACTCCTAATAAATTATGAAGTGGGAATTTTCAATAAACAACCCAACAAAGGTTGGGGTCGATCCTACAGGGTATATGGTAAATATATAGAATAATGCTAGTATTTAAGATTTTAAGTGTTACCTCCAAAAAAGGGGGTTTTATAAAATTCATTATCTAACAAGATTTAGAATTGATTGTTGTTTATCAAGATTATGCAATTAACTAGGGTATGTGTTCCCTATGTATTCACAACTACTTCGGGTTTTACACTTGGGATCTATCCTAATTCATACATGTAGAACTTGATAAGTAGGATTCATCAAAACGACTTGTTTGTCCCTATTGGATGACTATACTCAATCACCGAGTAAGGTCTCATGAGCAATTTCACTTCAGCCGTTATCAATTTGTTCAAAATTAACTATCCTGCGACTGCAGCTTAAGTCATACAATGACCCATAAAGATCAATGCTTTGTTGTAATTCTCGTTTCCTAATCTCTACTTCTCAAGGTTAAAGAAACTAAAGAATTCAAACAAGTCTTAACATTGCGCTCCATTAAGAAAAGTTAAAGATGAAGAGAATACAATACAAATATGTAGCATTAGTTTAGAACCACTTTATGCAACCCTAGTTTGTAAATTCACCATTGTAATCACAACCCTAATTGTGGAGGTTTTAGCCTCTCATGATTATAAGAATATTATCAGCATTCATAGACAAACACATAATTTAATACTTACAGAGATGATTGAAAGAAAACGCACATATTATTTCAAGAATTTATGAAGAACTATTCAAAAACAATAAAGAAAATCAAAGCAAGAAAATCTCCAAGACTTGAATAGAAAGCAAACAACAATTTTCCTAAATGCATTTCGTGTTTTTCCAGCTTCTCTCTACTGAAAATAACCTAAAAAGTATTTATACGAATATTTAGAACTTTTTCCTAAATAAACAGGAAAGCTGCTGAAACCGCCTCCGACTTCACCTACGACCTGTAACAAGATTGTACGGGTTGGACCTTGACTCGTACATTGGCTGGGATCTATTGAATATGGCTAAGTGTTGTGACAGGTATGACTCGTACCATGAACATACGAGTCATATAATTAGTCATGGATTAATATTGGCAATCTTCTGAATCTTATCACGAACAGCCTGGTACGACTCGTACCTCAATTCTATGACCCGTGACTCCTTCTCGTACCTTGAGACCTAACAGTGTTCACTTCTTCTGAACTTTTCTACGGCTCTTTGGTACGGGTCTTAGGTATATCTATGATTCATGTTGTTACCCGTAGCAGGAGACTTGGCCTGTGCAATTTTTCTAAAGTTTTTCTACGACTGCTATGGTACGACTCATACCAGGATGGTACGACTCGTACCATGAGCCATTAGTTTCCTTTACCTCAACACTTTTGGCCTAGAATTTTTCATGACTCCTTGTACAACTCGTACAAGGATGGTACAGCTCGTACTGAGGTCCGTGTTTTGCCACGTTTCAACAATTTTCTCCATCTTTTGCACAATTCAACTCCAACATCTATTTTCCCTTAAAACAAAGTAAAAGTTACTTATATCATAATAAGCACACCTAACTCCATGGTTATTTCCCAATTGTAAGCATCGAAAGTGTTGTAAACTCACAACACATAAATCATTTGCTAATATATTACATCACATGTCATGATGTCACGACCCGAGCATATACCCCGGATCGAGACGCGGGACCTAGAACAACAAATGGCTCTAAGCTAACCCATGGCATGGAATATTACTAGCACAATATAACTTATAAGGAAAACTGAGCAGAAGCATTGTAAGATATTCCCTTACGGATAACAAGATAATCTGATAATGTAAAAATTGAGTCACAAAGCTAAACATGCTAACTCTATGTTTGAAAGCCTCTATTAACTGATGAGGTGCTGGGACAAGCCCCCAGCTAATTACAGAGTCTGAAACTAAAATGAGGTAAAAGAACTAAAATGAAGTAGATAACTCTAGTCCTCAAAAGATGAGGACTAACCCCTGCTAGCTGATCAAGTGTGGAACATTTCTAATCGCGGGCTAAGTCTGAGTACATGTATCTATATCATGAAATGATATAGCATAGAGCATGCGGTCAGTACTTTGAATGTTCTAAGCATGTAAGGTGAGTAAAACATGCAAGTAAATCAGTAAAAAAGAGGTTATGAGAGTAAAATAGTATAAAACTATGAGTTTCTGATCATAAACTGGACATGAGCGCTCAAGGCATTTAAAAATAAAATATAAAGCTAATCATGACTAAATTCATAAGTATAAGCCTCATAAAATATAATTTCAAATAGATTATCATAAGTCTTAAAATCATGAATCATGCACATGAAGATATATATCTATATATGTGTGTATATATATATCTATAGAAATTAAGGAATAATGGGAGATTCTTATAACGGCATACTCGATGTGAGCATACATGGAGCCCGACCTGTAAATCCCTAATCAGGAGGGTGTTCATACCCTTGTCAGGGGTAGAACCATGAAAAGGCATGATATCACTTCTAGGTGGCCCCTCAAAGAATAGGAGACACCCTTGTGGAGGACCCCATCGTGATTATGTTGGCACATAATTTTGAGAGCTCTATCTACTCTGTGCTAAATACTACTCTTAAACATATATAGTGCTCATATTTATATTCTTAAAACATTGTGTAAATCTTTTCTTGGTAGTCCTGACTCCAAAACATCTCTTTAAAGCTTGACTTGTGAGCCTTGGCTCAAAATATTGATAACAACTTTACTTGGGAGTCTTGACTCCAAAATATTTCTTTTAAACATAACTTGTGAGCCTTGGCTCAAAATCATCCAATGAGTTTTAAAATAAGAATTTACTTGACTTTCGAAGATTATTCTAAGAATCATAAATTCATGAGAGATTCTAGTAGAAACAATCCTAATCATAAAACATGGATTGAATAATAAGAGACTTGAATTCATAAGAGAATCATAGAGTTCCATTCAATTTGGTTATAACTTTAGAAGTTCATGAAATCGTGTTTGAAACTTGAAATTGATAGATTCATGAGATATTTGATAAGGAACATGTAATCCTAGTCATAGAAACATAACTTGATTCCTAAGGAACTAAGGGGTCGTTTAGTTGCAGGTTAGAGTTATGTAGGTATTAGTAATACATGAATTAATTATAAGGGAATATATGTATTATTTTATGCAGGGATTAGTTATGCGGGTTTTAGTTATTCATGTATTAGTTATGTAGGCATTAGTTATGCAGGCAGTAGTTATGCAAGTATTAGATATGTAGGTATTAGTTATGTAGGGTTTAGTTATATAGAGATTACAATACATGAATTATTGATTATTGAATATTTAATTTATTGTAATATAATGTATATTATTTAAAAATAAATAAGTAAAAAATTATTATAAAATTATTGTGTGATTGAATTTTTTTAAAGAAAAAAATGGAGGTGTAAATGTACACCGAATAAAAAAAGTGATCAATAATGGTGTGTGTGTGTGTGTATATATATATATGTAACATTCGTATTATCCCAAAAAATAAAAAAATACATCAAATAAAAAAAGTAATAACTAATTCTATTTACATGTAATAAAGTACAATTTTTTTAAAAAAGTATCAAATTAAAAATGATGTTAAAAGTAAATAGAGGTAAATGTGTAATTTTATTATTTTAATCATGTATAACTAATACCCACATAACTTATTCCATCTTCTACCTCGCATAAAATTATACATAGATTTTCTCATCAGTTATGTAAGTTTTAATCATGTAGAATTACTAAAAACACAACCAAACATTGTATAACATTAATACATAAATAACTTTTATACAACATTTAAAACCTACCAACCAAACATTGTATAAAATTAATACATGAATAACTTTTATCCTATTTGGTGACCAAACACGGTATAAAATTAATACATGAATAACTAAGTTATTCATGTATTAAATTGAGTCTTATCCCGTAACCAAACGGCCCCTAATTTCATAGAGGAACAGGAAAGAATTCATCCACAATTAAGCAAAACCCTAGAATTCGATAGTTAGGGCATAGGAGGTGGAAATCATAAATTCAACTTGGAAAGGGCATGAGGGTGGAAGAAATCCCTCATTCATAGCCGTACATGCCTGGATTGATGATCCTTTGACTTTTCTTGAAGACCCAAGGAAGATTTGGAAGATCTTGAAGAAGAACCCTAGCTCCTGTTTTGATAGAAAATCCAACTATTGGTCTTTTCGAGAGAGTGCGAATTTATGCTAGGTTTAACCCTTAAATATGACCTTTAGGAAGACCAAAACGATATTCTTTATGAGTTAAAAGTATAGGAGTTTACCAAGATACCCTTAAACTACCGAAAAAAGACTTAAAACTAGCAGAACTAATGATATGATGTGAGTTTACAGCACATTCGACCCTCGAAACTAAGAAAATAACATGGACTTAGATGTATTTATGTTGATATTAGGTACTTTTCCTTTCGTTATAGGATAAACAGGTGTTGGAACTGAAAATTGCAAAAGATAGCTTAAAAAGTGCAAAATGGGCAAAAAGTGCAGACCACAGTATAGATCGTAGGAAGGACCTACAAGTCGTACTGATGGCTGTAAGAAGTTGCTGAAAGTTAAGGTTGAGCAGATGTGACCCATGATTCCCAGTACAATTAGTATCAGGCTTCTACGAGTTGTGATGAGGAAGTCGTGGTGAAATCCAGAAGAATTGAATTTGAGTTTGACTCCTACTACGAGAAGCAAGTACGACCCGTGAGATGAAGGTACGAGTCGTACTATTCTGGTCGTGATAAACTTCAAAAAAACTTGAAATTCTATGATTCAAAGAATGGGAGCTCAGTATGACTTGTGAGTTTATGGTACAAGCCGTACCCAGGTCCAACACTTAGCCAGAATTTTGCCAGTCGAGATTGTTTGAGAGGAAGCTACAGATCGTAGGAGCATGCTACGGATCGTAGGTCGAGTCGTGGCACTGGCGGTGATAGATATGGAAATTCACCCCGTTGACTTAGGAAAAGGATTCTTGTGTCTGTATAAATATGTTTAAGGTTTCATTTTTATGTGTACGTTAGTTTTTGATAAATTTTAGGGAGAAGAAACGTTGAGAAAGAGAGGATTGAGTTGGTCTTAACTTGTGATCAACCTGTTCTTGAATTCTTCTTGTTCTTAATACTTGTTTTTCAAGATTTTGTGGAGTAATCGAATCTCAATCATTGTTGTAAGTATTGTTTTATGTCTTTAATCATGAATGCAATTCACAACCTTGCAACTATGAGAAGCTAAACCTCCATAGCTATGGTTGTTGGAACCATGGTGGATTAACAAGCTAGGGTTACACAAAGTGATCTTAAAGTCAGTACAAACACTTATATTGTATTCTCTTCATGCTTAAACGTTTCTTAACGGTGCGCAACGTTAGGACATGCTCGAATTCTTTACTTTCTTTGGTCGAAGAGGTAAAGAGAATTACAACAGAGCCTTGATCTTGATGATCATTATATTAATTTGAGTTGTGGTCACCAGATAGTTAAATATGGAACTTAGTGATAACGGATAGTTTTGAAACCGCTCATGAGAGTTGGTCGAGTGATTGAGTATAGTCATTCAATAGGGACTGGTCAGTCATTTGAATGAACCTAAGTTATCAGTTCTATAAGTAAGTATTGGTGATAATCACGAGTGTATACCTGAAGTAGTTATGAACCCATGGAGAACACATATCCTAGTTATCCTTTGATATTGATTTAACATCAGAATTTTGATATTTATTTTTATTATTGATTTCTTTTAGAATCCCCCTATTTTGAAGTAACTACCTTACAAGTTCAGTTACCGGCTATAATCCAGTCTCCCTATTCCCTATGGGATCGATCCCAACCTCTAGTTCGGTTCTTTATTGACAACATCCGCTACTCACTTCAGTAAGAGGTGTGGTTTGAGCGTTATCAAAAAGTTGTTCCATTGCCGGGGAATACAGTTGAAACTAGGTTATTAGCTTGTAATTATGTTATTAGCTTGTAATTAACTTTTTTGGTAGTTATTTCTTTAATTACATTTATTTTTGTGTCTTTGATACCCACAGGGTGTTCTCCGGTGAATGCCAAGCACTCGGAGTAGAGGAGATCCTCTTCTTCCATTAAATCTAGAAATCGAAAGAGCACTACGTAACATGGAAAACCACGAGAAAAGAGAGGCCCACATAGCTGAAAAAGCTAGGGAAGGCTGCATTACAGCATGCTAAAGATGAGAGAGAGGAAGTGGTAAATGCTCATCAACAAGAGAGGGGAAACAAAGATCATAGATTCGCCCTTCAGTACTTTGACAATGATGATGACCTAGATATTAATGAAGTCGGGTCAACTAGAGCAATTGTGACACCACCACTACCCGCTGGGGTCAAATTCAACATTACAAGCACCATGATTCAGTTACGAAATATGAAAGGTTGGTCACACAGCGGATGACGCCAACCTGTACCTAAAGAACTTTGTAGGCATATGCAAGGAGTATAGGTTGCCCAGAGTAAGCCAGGATACAATACGACTCAGACTCTTCCCTTTGTTTCTATATGGGGAAGCTACTTTGTGGTTATCGGATATTCCCAAAGACGCCATAACCAACTGGAGGGAGGTTAAAAAGGCCTTTTTGGAAAGATTCTTTCTTTCGTCCAGGATGTTACAGCTAAAAGATGAGATCTATAATTATCGACAGATGAAGACTGAGGGACTTCATGAAACTTGGTTGAGATTCAAAAAGAAGTTGACTAAGTTCCCCAACTACAAAATTCCAGATGATATTTTGTTGGAAATCTTTTACAAGTCTCCAAACAATAGCGCCAAGGCTGTAGCAGACACGGTAGCTGGAGGAGCATTGATGAGTCACACCTGGGAGCAAGCTGCTGCCATTCTTGATAGGGTGACTAAGACAAACAGGTCCTGGCATACGAGGGAGGCTGATGCAGTGGCAGGCACATATGTTGTTGGTCTGACTGTAGACCAACGAAGAAAACAAGAAGAGCACGACCAGGAGTTGGCTCACATGTGCAGATCATTGGACTTGCTGACAAAGCATATTATGGGAGATGGAGCCAAGAAGGTTAATGCAATGGGTACTCAAAGCAGGGAGCAAGGAGCTGATCACTCTGATTCTGAAGAGGAGGCAAACTTTTTGGATAGCCAAGTGGTGGGTTTTCGAACCAACGCCCAAGAGTCTAGATAAGACAATTGGTGCCAAGGTTCTAGAAATAAAGGTCGAAACCAGTATAGAGACAACTAAAATAGGAATGGGTTCATAGATAGGAGCCGAGGTCATGTGCGCAATGATGGCTATCGCAATGACCGAGCTAGATTCTATGTGCCTCCCAATGCACGAGAAGGGGAGGCTGGTCAATCAAAGTTTGAAAGTATGATGGCTGAGACGTTGAAAAAGTTGAGGTCCACCAATGATCAGCTGAAGAAGATCTAAGGAGATTTGTCAAGTATGGGTCAAAAGGTGGAATTACATGCCACTGTCATCAAGCAAATTGAACATCAACATGGGCAACTGTCATCATCAAAGAACCCTAGACAAAAGGGTACACTGTCTAGAAACACTGTCTAAAATCCAAAGAACTGCACATTGTATGGCGGTAACGACTAGGAGTGTAAAAACCACAGTTGACCCCCTGTTTCCAGTTGAAGTTGAATGGAAGAAAGAGAGAATAATGGAGGATGATGACACAAGTGCAGAGAAAGAGAAGGGCGAGCTACAAGAGGCCCCGAGAGGTAAGAAGGAACCTACCAAGGATCAAGGCACAACACAAGTGCAAAAAGCTATCCCATGACCACCACCACCATTCCCCCAAAGGATGAAGAAAAGGTGGAGAATGGTAAGTTCCAGAAATTCCTTTAATGCTTAAGAAGATGTCTATGAACATACCATTGGTCGAAGCTTTATAGAAGATGTCAGGATATGCAAAGTTTATGAACTGGTGACAAAGAAAAGATTTATGAGCTATGAGCCTATTGACAATGTGCATCACTGTAGTGCCACAACTACAAGGGTCTTAGAACAGAAAAAGGAGGACCCAGGTGCCTTCACTATACCATGCATGATTGGTAATGTTGAGTTCGCAAGGGCACTCTGTGATATGGGTGCTAACATTAATTTGATCCCCTTGGATGTATTCAAGAAGTTAGGATTGGGAACTCCTACACCAACCAACATGCGGCTATTGATGGCTGACAGAACAGTTAAGAAACTGGTGGGGATCCTGATCGATGTGCTTGTCAACATAGATAAATTTATATTCCTAGCAGACATTGTCATTTTGGATTGCGAGGTTGATTATGAGGTCCCCATCATTTTAGGGTGACCATTCCTTGAGACTGGGAGAGCTCTAGTAGATGTAGAAGCTGGTCTGTTAAAGTTCAGGCTAAATCAAGAAGAGGTCACATTCAACATCTGCAAGACAATGAAGAAACCCAAGGAATTTAGCGTGATCTCAACATTGGAGGATGAGTATGAATCACTTGATGAATTCTGAGTAGTCAAGAGATTTGCATCGTGCCGCGACGTTAAATCAGGTGCTTCTTGGGAGGCAACCCAAGTGGTGAACTGGTGAAGTCTGAGTAACCAGCCTACCTACGTTGTGCCGCAACGTTAAATCAAGCGCTTCTTAGGAGGTAACCCAAGTTAATGAACTAATGTGTGCTCAGTGTGCAGGTAGAATTGAAACTAGGAGGCTGAAACATTAGCTGCTATGGCTCTCAGTACGACCCATAAAAAGATCCTACGAGTTGTAGCAGCAATCGTGGTGAGGTTCAGAATAAAATGATCCCAAGCCCCAACCTATGAGTCATCTTACGGATCGTACCTTAGTGGTATGGTTCGCATGATGTATTCGTAGGTCGTCAGGTAAGTTTCCTTTAAAGAGTTGTCCCCGAGTCCAAGGGACGAGTTGTGGGATCTACCTACGACTCATAGTACGAGTCATGACGGGTCAAAATAACCCAATTCAGCCCAGATTATTTTAATCTGTCCCAACCTATTTTAAACTTCAAATTACACCCCTCTCCCACGCAAACAACACAAACCCGCAAACGTAGTAACCTCCCCCACACCCGTAGCTTCTCATCACCAAAGAATCGAGCAAAATCCTTGCTCCCACTAAGATATC
This sequence comes from Datura wrightii, assembly GCA_035772735.1. NCBI lineage: Eukaryota > Viridiplantae > Streptophyta > Magnoliopsida > Solanales > Solanaceae > Datura > Datura wrightii. The sequence goes on along the minus strand of JASDFA010000001.1, from coordinate 152,566,285 downwards.
AAATCCCTAGAAGTTAATTTACGGTCCATGAAATAGCAAACAAGTATTCCTTTTTGAATTTCTTCAATCACTCATAAATAAAAGTGGAAGGGGCCGAAACTCAAGCTTTTGTGAAGTCAAAAATGGGTTCAAAAGGAAATACGATTTTATCGGGTTGAAACTGTGATACTCATAAAAACTTGAATGAATGTTGATTGTTGAGTTGAGTTGAAACTTAAAAAAAAAATTTCTTATAGGTTATGGGCTACGAGTTATGGCTAAAATAATAAGCGGAGGGTTTAGCATTGTTCAAATATGTTCGAAATGTGCCTATACAGTAATACCCCAGAAGGGAATAAAAATAGACACGGGAAATATAATTGGAAAAGTGCAGAAACAACTAGCAAAATTATCACAGGACGGGTGACCCTACGACTCGTGGTAGGGTGTCACGAGTCGTCAGAAGAAATCGTGAGTTGGGAAGCTCTAGGGGAAAAAGTTGCGGGATGAGGGGTGTCACGACTAGTGGTGGGAAACCACGAGTCATTGGATGGAGTCGTGGTGCGAGGAGGACTACAGCAGTTGGGGATACAACGTGCCACCCCATGACCCATTGTGAGCTATGATGAATCATTGTCACCAGTCGTGGGTTGAGTAGCGGATTTTCCAGTAGATCCAACACATGGAAACCACGACTCATTGGAAGTCACCATAAGTCGTGGTGAGGCTCGTGGGAAGGAAAGCTAGGTTTGGTCAGGAAATTGGCAACGATTGACTCAACGACTCGTCATTTTAAGTAACAACTCGTCTTGATGAGTTGTGGGAAGAATCCGAGATGTACTTCGAGTCAGTGGACCTGACGACTCGATGCCATGAGTCATGGTATGTCGTCAAGACTCATAGGATTGGTCATTGGTCCAGTCAGGATAGTTTTCAAGAAGATTATTTTTAGGGTATTTTCAACTTTTGGCTATACTACGTCATTTTGGGCTCTACCTTGCACGATTTTAAGGGTTCTTCTAGACCTAAATCCTCATTATCTCAATCTCCTTCTTCCTCCTCTCTTCTCCAAAGATTTTAGGAAATTCCCAAGGCGTTCTTCAAGCTTCAAGGAAGATAATCAAGCGGTGTTTTCATCTACCAAGTATGTGGGACTTCCACAAGGATATCTGTTCATCCTTGTGCCCCAAAATTTTTTCAATAAGAACCCAATTTAAATTATTTAGAATATCATGATCTAGGGTTTTGATTAATGGGTAATTTCTTCCTCATCCTTTTCTTAAAGGGTAATATTTACCGCACTTATGGAATTCATTTCAAATGTTGATGTGATGGGTTGTTTGGGATGTGGATTATATGTTGGGAATGCATGAGGGAACATGTTGATCATAAATTGGCTTGAGTATTGAATGGGTGTTTCTTATTGTTCAATTAATTTGCATATTTAAATATGAGAATGATGAAGGAAATATGGGCTGAGTACTTATGTGTGTAGTATGTTCTTCCTAAGTCGATTTGAGTATTGAATGGGAATTGGTTATGTCTTCCTTGATTATCGTAGAAATTCTTGACCATCATGAAAGTGTGGGAATATTGCTTAATTAACCCTAATTATGTGATTATGACGTAGATGACCATGCTAAATTGAGCAGGAGTTGTGGGTTTGAGTAATTTAAGTGAATTATGTGCCATCACTATGTTGTAGATTTAACTAATTGGGCATGGCAAGATGTCACCTCCATTGATGAACTATGAAGCTTGGGCAGATTCTATATTGTTTTCTTTACTAAAAATCATTTTTATAAAATCCTAGAATCTAAAATGCCCATGGCTAGAAAGTTCATAAATGGAGTGATTGTGTCAAGTGTGTGAAATGGTTGTGACCTAATTTCATGAAGTTATGCATCCTTGATAGATTCTGAGTTGAATTCTATAAATCATGTTTGATCTTATATTGTTTATTGAATGAGGTGAGTATGAAATCCAGATGCCATGATAGAATAATGCTAGTACGAATTTATAGCATACTAATAATGTGATGTTAAAGCTAATGAGGTAGTTGGTTTTGTAATAATGTGAATTTCGATGATTGAGCCTGTGATTTACATGTCAAGTTGTGAACCCATGCCTATTTAAGAGATAGCATTGATAGAAGTTAGTGGAGAATGTCTTACCTAGACGATTGTGTAGAATGTCTTACCTAGACGATAGTGGAGAATGTCATACCTAGACGATAGTGGAGAATGTCTTACCTAGACGTTAGTGGAAAATGTCTTCATGTAGTCAGTCGGGACTCATATCCCTAGCTAGTTGAGTATTTTATTTTGCCTGTGTTTCTTGGGATCTTCTTTTCATCAGTGACTCTCTATATCAGAGCTTTCTCTCTCCCTATGACAGTCAGCGATTCTCTCTAGTTGAGAATGTTTCCCTTTGATAGTCAGGGATGCTCCCTTTGACCGTCAGGGACTCCCCCTTAGATGTCAGGGACCCTCTTGATATTAGTCACGACATCACACTCAGTATTATTCCCGATTATTACTTTTGCACATCAGCGGTTGCTACAATAATGCATGTCTTTATAATGTGGTTATGTTAATCGAATATGTTAACCTCGTGTAAGATTGTCGTACTTCACTTCTATTACGTGGCTACTAGTATGTTTTATATTACTTCCTCCTTGGTAATATAATGAGTTAGTTTACTTATGCTTCCTGTATACTCAGTACATTCCAAGTACTGACCGCACGCCTCTTTTGCTATATTGTTTTATGATATAGATTCAGGTCTCCAGGCTTTGTTGTGTGGTTAGATATGCTACCCTATTCTCCCAGCTGTCAGTGGTGAATCCTCATCCTCCGAGGACATGAGTATCATTCTTGTTTTATTTTGCTTCAGTTTTCAGTCTTTTGGAGTTAGCTGGGGGCTTGTCCCCGTAACTCATCAGTTTTAGTAGAAGGCTTTTAGACTTGTTAGACAGATTCAGCATTGTATTTAAATGTTATTCAGGTATCGTTATGGTTATATCAGTTCCTTTTCATTTCTTTCACTTATTCATGATGTTAGATGTTCCTTACGTTAAGTGTATGCTATGATTAAGCCATGGGTCTACTTGAAGCTTTTTAGGGTTCCTTGTCCCGTGTCTACAATCCATGTCTAATCTCGGGTTGTGACATATACCCGGGGGGAGGTATGAGTGCCCTAAAAATTGAAAAAACAATGTGTCCTTGCAAAAAATGTGAAAAGAAAATTTGAAGTGGTACGAGGCACAATACGGATCGTAGAATGCCACTATGAGTCGTACTGAGCACTCGTGCCACCAATCTAAACATAATGGTGTAAAAATGTCCTTTCTTCTACTCGTGGAATCGACCTACGGGTCATACCATGAGTCGTGCAAAAATTCAGAACAACATAAAAGCTGGGCTTCATTAGACGACTTGTAGTACGGATTGTACCCTTGTGGTATGAGTCGTACCTACGAGTCGTATTGAAAGCTAATGCGATTCTGGGACTTTCCATAGGTCGTACCTTCATGGTACGATTTGTACTGTTGACCCATGGTGAAAAGCTTCAACTTTCTTTTCTAACTTCTCTTTTTCAAAAATGGAATGCTAACTTCTATCTCTACAGGTACAATGACATACAAATGGAGGGCAGATAAATCAGCAGCCCAAAGGATATTGATTGATGAATCGACTAACTCGGAGTCTGACAAGGATGGAGACTCACCTAGTGGTTCGATTGAGGAATATCAAATAGACACCTCGGACACTGATGGAACTAGAATCACTAGGACGAGAGCAAAGGCCCAAGCTGAAGCAACCACTGCCACATCCGCTCAAGCTCCCCAGTCTGAAGAGGGAGTTAAAGAGGAATGTAAAAAGTCAAGGAGTGACTCCAATACTGAGGAAGTGTCAAGAGAGATCTAGAGGGAAGAGGATAGCGGCAATGATGAGTCGGAGGAAGAGGCTTCTATTGTTGCACAATAGCAGACCCTACCAAGGGATAATTGCACAATCTGGTGGAGAGTGCCGGGAGCTAAAGAAATCTATGAACAAGGCATCTCTCTCACCGCCAAAAATAAGCCACGAAGGAGTATTCAAGAAGAACCGCGGATCCTCACAACCGCATTGAATGAAGTTGAGGAGATGAAGTAGTTTTTTAGCTTTTATGGTTTTGAGTGGATGGCCAAGACTCCGACACAGTACACAGAAACATAGTTTGGGAGTTCTATTGCCAACTACTTGACCATAGTGGAGGTAAAGGCAAAAGAAGTGTAGAAAATAAAAGACCAGCCTCGTCTAGAGAGTCTTATGGTCTAAAGTCAAGAAGTTGATATATCCGAGTGGACCATTGCTCGATTGTTATGTGGCCCACAATTCCTGCCTACCAGGATGATGCCAGAGTATGATTACAGGGTGGAGGTGATGAAGCAGATTAGATCCTTGAGTGTAAAGGAGTGACAGAGGCAGGTGCAATGGCTAGCTGAGATGATTGTTAAGAACAAGGATGACGCTGAATGGGTTACAGGAGGAAAGCAGGTGATAAAGAATTCACTAAACTTCATTCCAAAAGCCTGCTGGACACTAGTGCGCCATCGGTTAGCACCTACGATCAACGACAACACACTGAGTGCTGATAGAGTGGCTTTGGTTTCAAGCCTCATGTCTTCTTACCCAATTAATATTCTGAGGATCATAGCAGATGAGATACGAGACTGGGAAGTGGGAGTGAGCAGTACTATCCCATTCCTGAGTTTGGTATTCAGATTATGCATGGAGGCAGAAGTTCCACGGGGTGATGAGCAGTTGATTGGAGGCCAAAGGATTGCAGACATAGGCCTTATCCGAGATGAGATGAACCCGGTAAGCATATCTAGGATTCCTACAGTTATCCCAGCAGCCCAGCCAGCAGGGGATGTATAGATGAATGTCCCCATGACATAGGATCAAAGCAAGACACCGGCTACAGACATCGGTCATTCAGAGTTAGCTCCCAATACCTCAGCTACACCACTGCCCAACATGCAGGCTCAGACACCAGCAGGGAACATCTTGGTACCACAGGACTTCCTCCAAAATCTAGCTAAGAGATTGACCATGGCAGAGCATAAGATTCAGGCCATGACGGATAATGTCAAACCATGGGTTAAGTCAGAGATAGAAGCAGCAACTCAGGCTCTACATGCTTGCCAAGATAGTTATGAAGCTGTTTCAATGAGAGAATGGCGGAGCATACCAATACCAATAGTCTCCGTGTGGAGTTGGGGGCTCTTCGGAGCGAAGTAGTTGAGTTGTCATCATAACAATCAATAGTTTTAGCATCCCCCACTCTTTCGAACCTAGATGCTAAGCTTGATGAGGATATTGATTTTGCAGCACATTGGGAGCCGACTACAGCTGGTGATAAAGCCAAGAAGAGAGCTACTAAAGATGCTAGTGAGGAGAGTTTTAGAAAAAGAAGAAAGAAGGAGAGGAAAGAGCACAAGCGGGCTAGAGCAGCGAGCATGCAGACTCATGACACACAGATGACTGAGCTGCATGAGAGAGCTAGAGGAGCAGGCAGCTCCACCGCACTCCAACCTGAGCTTGCCTATGGCCATGACCCTTCGGGAGAGCCACATTAAGCCCAGACATTTTTAGAGATCGTCCAAGTAGCCACGACTGTTGAGGGGGGTACCACTCCCCCTATTGACACACAATTCAGTGCACCGGCCACCGCTAGCGCCAATATTGCAGTCGAGGAACAACCTCCGCAAGATGACAGGAGCACCTAGTGTGCCACAGGTATGTTCTCTTCCATATGATCTTCTAAATGATGCTTCGGGACGAAGCTAACCTTTGAAAAAAAGGGAGCGGGTGTACTTGTGATTTTTGGGATTTTTGTTCCGTCTAGGGGTTTTTCTTGTCGTGTTTCTTTTCCCTCAGACATGCTATCTAGTAGAACCGGCATGTGTAGGATTTTTATTTCTAGTTTGTGATTTTTGTTAAATTAGAAAGTAGCTTAGGAGTACTCAGCCAAGAAAATTGCACTAGTTTGTTTTTTTGTTAAAAAAAATTGACTGTGTTTAAAATTTTCTAATACAATAGCTATGTATTTGTGAAAACATGAATGATTGTTGTGGATCTTTTGATGTCATTTATTTTTTCAACATGAGTAGTTTTGTTAAGCAATGTATAAACAAGACAGGTGAGGTGAAAATAGTTCATGTACCATATGTAAGTGAGGTATAGTCAGTTCGGTATTGTGGTGTAGATCTAGAACTTGCCTAGTTGGTCTCTGCATAGGCTAAGGATGTTTGGTTAGGATATGATCATAGGCCATTATTTGTTTATTTCACTTTTAGCCTATATTTCCCTACCAAAAGTTGCATGAATCCCTTGATCCGAAGTTTGAGCCTTAATAGACCATGTTTCTGTTATTTACCAATTAACCGTTCCCATTTTTTGTAATGAACCTGTTTTGGCCCTGATCCTTCCTTGGATATTGTGAACCTCAACACAAGAAAAATGCTTAAGTTGAGGGTGGCTAGAGTAGGGGGGCATAAAAGGTGGGAATGGAAGAAAGGAAAAGAAAAGAAAAGAATGTAATGGTGGAATATGATATGTGGTGAGATGAAAAGAAAAGGATGAAAAATATGTTGTAAATTTTGAAAATAAATCTCAAAGAAATTTTGATTAAAAAAAAGTTGAAAAATGAAAACTTACCACACCCATGCAAAGGTGAATAAAAGGGAGAAAAAGGAAAAAAGGGGAATGAAAGAATAAAAGGGTGAATTAGGTGAATGGTGTAGCCAATATATGAAGTTCCAAGGAAGGGATGGTCACTTATAAAATCTTCCGTGTTTATCATGTCCAGCCCTAAGCCTACATTACAAGCCATACCAATTCCGATAGTGATCTTGACTCGGCCATCTAAAAAACCAAAGCAGAGAAAATATGGGCAAGCCTATGGTATCTGAGACATAATACTCGTAACTTCTTTGAGAGAGTGAGTACCTTACTTGCATAGTCCCATATCATGTTTGACATTTTACATCTGAGTGGGGACTTCGTTTGTGTGAGGGTACATGGATTATGTTTGCTTTTACTATTGGTCTGTGTGAAAAATATTGGTGATGACTTGACTGTCTGTTGATAGCTAGATGACATGTTTTGATCCCTGTTTATGATGTTTTGATGTTGCTTGTAATACATTACTTGATGTGGTTCCACGAGAAAGGGTCAGTAGAGATTGTATAGAAAGTGCAGGTTTGTTTGAGTATTGGTTGTAGTATCTTAAGTCTACTTTCTAGTTGAGTGTCGTGTTTTAGTTTTTCTTTTCTTTGCCTGAGGACATGCAAAAGTCTTAAGTTGAGGGTGTTGATGTGTTGTGGGTTTACGACACATTCGACACTTGAAACTAAGAAAATAGCGTGGATTTAGGTGTATTTATGTGGATATGAGGTACTTTTCCTTTTGTTATTGGATAAACAGGTGTTGGAATTGAAAATTGCAAAAGATAGCTTAAAAAGTGCAAAATGGGCAAAAAGTGCAGACCACAGTACAGATCGTAGGAAGGACCTACAAGTCGTACTAATGGTCGCAAGAAGTTTCTAAAAGTTAAGGTTGAGCATATGTGACCCACGAGTCCCAGTACAATTAGTATCAGGCTTGTACGAGTCGTGATGAGGAAGTAATGGTGAAATCTAGAAGAAATTCATTTAATCATAACTCCTACTACGAAGAGCAAGTACGATCCTTTAGATGAAGGTATGAGTCATATCATTCTGGTTGTGATGAACTTCAGAAAAACATCAAAATCTCTGATTCAAAGTACACAAGCGCCGTAAGAGTCTTGAGTTGATGGTACAAGTCGTACCCAGTCCAACACTTAGCCAGAATTTCGCCAGTCGAGATTGTACAAGAGGAAGTTATGGATTGTAGGAGCATGCTATGGATCGTAGGTCAAGTCATGGCACTGGCGACGACAAATATTGAAATTCAACCTGTTGACTTAGGAAAAGGATTCTTGTGTCTGTATAAATATGTTTTAGGTTTTATTTTTATGTGGACGTCAGTTTTTGATAATTTTTGGAGAGTAGAAACCTTGAGAAAGAGAGGATTGAGTTGTTCTTAACTTGTGATCAACCTGTTTTTGAATTCTTCTTGTTCATAATACTTGTTTTTCGAGATTTTGTGGAGTAATCGAAGGAAGTGTTTTTCTCAATCATTGTTATAAGTATTGTTTTATGTCTTTAATCATAAATGTAATTCACAACCTTGCAACTATGAGAGGCTAAACCTCCATAGCTAGGGTTGTGGGAACCATGGTGGATTAACAAGCTAGGGTTACACAAAGTGATCTTAAAACGAATACAAATAGTTATATTGTATTCTCTTTATGCTTAAACGTTTCATAACGGTGCGCAACATTAGGACATGCTCGAATTCATTACTTTCTTTGGTCGAAGAGGTAGATATTAGGAAAAGAGAATTACAATAAAGCCTTGATCTTGATGATCATTGTATTAACTTGAGTTGTGGTCACAGGATAGTTAAATCTGGACTTAGTGATAACGAATAGTTTTGAAACCTCTTATGAGAATTGGTCGAGTGATTGAGTATAATCGTTCAATAGGGACTGGTAGATCGTTTGAATAAACCTAACTTATCAGTTCTATAAGTAAGTATTGATGATAATCATGAGTGTATACCCGAAGTAGTTATGAACCCATGGGGAACAAAAACTGTACTTATCCTTTGATATTGATTTAACATCAGAATTTTGATATTTATTTTTATTATTGATTTCTTTTAGAATCCCCCTATTTTGAAGTAACTACCTTACAAGTTTAGTTACCAGCTATAATCCAGTCTCCCTATTCCCTGTGGGATCGACCCCAACCTCTAGTTGGGTTCTTTATTGACAACATCTGCTTCTCACATCAGTAAGAGGTGTGGTTTGAGCATTATCAACCAAAGACCAAAGGGATGGGTTGTTGATAAAAAGGACAACTCGTACTGAGGTTTGTCTAATGCCTAGTGCTGATTCACTAACCTGCTCATAACATTTTACTCTGAAATCTGAATGATGCTAGGTCAAATGCATTGGAAAGAATACTAAAAGTTCTTAAATGTAATATGTTGAATCACCCAAAAATACTTCGTAAAATGAGAGCTATGGTCATTTAAAGTTGACCCTTGTTAGAACTTATACGAAAACTCAATCAGTAAGAAAAATCTCAGCTCAACTTTGTGCTAGGTGTTCCTTATGACCTTAATTTTCATCCAATGCACTTCCTACACTTCATTGATTTTAAAACCTTGTTTACATAAGTTCATTAGGTTCAAGTCTATCCACATACCTAGAATAGTTCAAAACTTATCATGAAAGTTTGAGGCATTACAATATCTCAACTCATGACTGAAACGACGATTCGTACCATCATATTACAACTCGTACTTAGTCTTTGTAGCTACTGATCCTCCCCGAAAAAATTCTTTGAACTCCCTTCCTATGACCCTTTAGTACAACCCGTACAACCCTAGTACGAGTCGTGTGATCCTATTATGGTTTCTCATGTTGCCTCCAAATTATTCTTTGAACCTCATTCAATGACTCTAAACAACAACTTGTACAATCAAACAATGGTCCATGTAATCCACTCATCAGTTGAACCAATTTTTGACAGCTCACTGGAACTCAACATCGGGCACAACCAACGACCCGTTGGTTCATACAACAAACTATATTGGTGTTGTTTTCCTAATGTTTTCTACTGTATGTCTCAGGTTTGATCTAAGGGAATTTTTGGGATATTACAATATCTCCCCCTTTGGAACATTAATCCTTGAATGTGGGCTAACTAAGCTGAAAGGCTAGGGAAAGAGCTGCAATCCCAACACCGAATAGCTATACAGAGAACTGATGTAGTGACTGGCTCCGAACATGAAACACATGACTGAACTGAACTCATGAAATGTACATGCATACTAATACATGAAAGGAACTGAGAGTCATGAACTTAACATTAAATTGAATGGAGTGCTAAGGAGGAAACTGGTACCTCAAGCTGAAACGAAATTCGAAGGGAAAAGATGCGGGTATCTAGCCATCATGTCTGCTTTAGCTTCCCATGTAACTCTGTCGACTAGCTAATTCCTCCACAGAACCTTCACTGAAGCTTCCTCCTTGTTCCTCAACTTGTGGACCTGATGGTTAAGGATCTCAATCGGTACCTCCTCATAGGTAAGATTGTCCTTCACATCGGTGCTCGCTAGAGGAATAACTAGAGCTAGATCACCAAGACAATTCTTAAACAAAGACACATGGAAAAGTGGATGCACTAAAGCTAACTCTGCTAGTAACTCCAATTCATAGGCCACATTGCCAACACGTCTCAAAATATTGTAAGGACCAACATATATGGAACTAAGCTTCCCCTTCTATCTAAACCTCATAACTCCCTTCATGAAAAACACCATCAGAAATACCCAATCATCAACGAAAAACTCAAGCTCTCTCCTTCTAATATCCACATAAGATTTTTGTTAGCTCTGTGTTATTTTCAGCCTATTCCTAATAAGCTGAACTTTCTCCATAGCCTCATGAGCTGAACCTGGCCATATCAACATAGCCTCACTTTCCTTGAATCGTTTGATAGGTGAACCTATATATCTTCCCATAAAGAGCCTCAAACGAAGCCACCTAAATGCTGGACTGGGAACTGTTATTGTAAGCCAACTCAATGAGAGGGAAGTGACCATCCCTACTACTTTTAAAATCAATCACATGAGCTCTCATCATATCCTCCAAGATCTAAATGGCCCACTCAGCCTGACCATCTGTCAGTGGGTGGAAAGTTGTACTAAGTTTCACCTGAGTACGAAGACACTTGTGAATCGATCTTCAAGATAGAGAGGTGAACTATGATGGACAAAGGAATTTCATACAATCGAATTAACTCCCGAATATAAAATCTAGCATAATCCTTGTGCTAACATGGTTATCCGGTCTACTATTATCCATATAGAGTCATGTTGTCGGCGTGTCAGAGGTGATCCCGTGATGCAACCCATATGTATCTCTTTCCACCTTCAAATAGGAAAACTAATATCCTGAAGCATAACTCCATGTCTTTGATGCTCAACCTCCTCAGCCTATACTCCTCCTACTCTCAAGCATAACTTGGGTAGGCCTCTTACAATCTAAAGTTATTCTCCCATGAATACTACTTCTCTTTGTCTTGAAAATCACTCCACCTTAAGTTTTAATCTAGAAGTAATCTACCAAAAAAGATAAACCAAATGGAAAAATCTAGCAACGATGCAAAGATACAAACTGAGGTATGTTTATTCATAACTATGAATAGCTAAACAGCTATATTCCTTATAATCTCTTAAAGTATTATCTGTTATTATCTTCTTGTTATATAATCGGGAGGGTGTTCAAACCCTTTCTAAGGGTAGAATCATGAAAAGGCGTGATATCACTCTTGGGCGGCCCCCCGGGGCATGGGAGACACACCCGTGGAGGACCTCATTGTGATTATGTTGGCACGTAATTCTAAGACCTCGGTCTACTCGATGATAAATACTACTCCCAAAACATATATAGTGCTCGTAATTATATTCTTAATACATAGCATAAATCTTTTCTTGGGAATCTAAAGATCTTGACATGTGAGACTTGGCTCAAAATATTGATAACAATTTTACTTGGGACTATTGACTCCAAAATATTTCTTTAAAACTTAACTTGTGAGCCTTGGCTCAAAATCATCCAATGGTTTCACTATATGAATTTACTTGACTTTGGAAGATCATGCTAAGAATCATAAATTCATGAGAGTTATAGTAGAAAACATTGTAATCATAAAACATGGATTGAATCATAAGATACTTGAATTCATAGGAGAATCATAGAGTTCCATTCAATTGGGGTCTAACCCTAGAAGTTCATAAAATTGGGTTCGAAACTAGAAATTCATAGATTCATGAAACATTTGATAAGTAACATGTAATCATAATAATAGAAACATAAGTTGAATCCTAAGGAACTTATTTCATAGAGGAACGGGAAAGAATTCTCTCACAATTAAGCAAAACCCTAGAATTCGAAAGGTAGGGCATGGGAGATGGAAATTATGAATTCAACTTGGAAAGGGCATGAGGGTGGAAGAAATCGCTCATTGATAACCCTACATACCTGGGTTGATGATCCCTTGACTTTTCTTGAAAACTCAAGGAAGATTTGGAAGAGCTGGAAGAAGAACCCTAACTCTTTTCTATAGATAAAATACAACTATTAGTCTTTTGGAGAGAATGAGGATTGTGACTAGGTTAATCCCTTTAATGTGACTTTAAGGAAGCCCAAAATGATGTCATTTAGGATTTAAAAGCATAGGTGTTTATCAAATACCCCCAAACATCTAAAAATCACCTAAAACTAGTAGAACCAACAATGAAAGGGATGAGTTGTTGGTTGATAGGACGACCTGTATTAAGGTTCGTCTAATGCCTCATGTTGTTTCACTAAAGTGCTCATAACTTTTTACTCCAAACTTTGATTCATGCAAGGTCAAATGCATTGAAAAGAAGAAGCTAGGTTGGATGTGTTAAAATTGATCTTAACACCTTGTTTCTATAAGTTCATCGGTTTCGGGTCTATCCACAGATCTCGAGTGATTTCAAACATAGCCCAAAAATCCGAGGCATTAAAATATCTCAACTTACAAATGAAATTATGATTTGTACCATCTTATTATGACTCGTAGTAAGTCTTTGTAGCTAATGATCCGCCCTTGAAAAATTCTCTAAACTCCCTTCCTACAACCCATCAGTACGACATCAGTATGACCCCTACCACCCTTCTACGAGTCATGGCATCCTGTCATGGTTTCTCCTATTACTTATGAATTACTCTCTGAACTTGATTCGACAACTCCAAACAACAACTTATACAATCAAACAACGGTTCTACAATCCACTCATCAGTTTTGGACCAATTTTTGACAGCTCATTGGAACTCAACAACGGGCACAACCAACAACTCGTTGGTTCCTACAATGGACCGTACTGAGGTTTGTCATTTGGTTCTGGTTTTTATTCCTGTTGTTTCTAATATTAGTTGGGTCTGATCTGAGGGATATTTCAGGGTATTACACATGATCAATTTGTAAAATCAAGTGTCATATGCATTCACAAGCTTCTTGCCCACCTCACCTAGTTTGGGGCGTGGTAGAGAGTTATGTTCCTCTTAGCCTAACACACGTGCAAAATGAATCCTCCCAAAAATTTTTCTTTCTTTTTTAATATCAACATAAACATCGTTATCATAAAGGCAATACATAGTATTTAGAGAAAAATGATCGTAGCGACAAATATATGAGACATTAGATTTAGCATGGACACGACATGAGTGCATTGAAGATGAATGGCATAATATAGGCATGATTTCATGGAATTTAGAATAAGTCTAAGACCTTTACCATAGGCATTTTCTTCTCATTAAAGGAATATATGTGGATACTTAATTATCATATCTTCTTCATGTAATGCCCCAAACCTTTTGATACGTATACGACTAGGTCAATATCGAACAAGTATTTAAACTCGAGACTAAAAGGTGGTATTTGAGCTTAAAGTTTAAAGTGGCCAAATATACTTCAAAGTTGAGCTAAAATATAAGGATGAAGGTGTGAAAAATGAAAAACAATTAAAGTAAGGTTCTTTCATGATTAAATTACTCTAGTAAGTGAAGACTAAGTACATCACCTACTCAATTGAATGGACCCATTTTTGGCCCAATAAAAAGCTTAAAGTTTTCCCAACATCACGAATCCAACTCTATCAAAAAGAAAATCCAACACAAGCTAGGGCCAAAAAAGGCATGAATTAAGGTCAAGTAGGTGCATCACCTTCTTAGACTTTTAAACTATTTAAAGGGCAGAGTAGGTACATCATCTACTAGAGAAATTGTGCCCTAAATGAGGAGAAAAGGAATCCAAGAAGTTGTATAAGGATCAAACTTGAGAGAAAGGAAGCCTAAAAATTAGACTCATCTTTGCCCAAGATTTGACCCAAAATTGGGCCAAAAAAGGGCAGTCAAGGGGGGGGGGGGCACTTTTAAAGGGATGAAGTTGGCTTATTATCTCTGAAAATACACAAAAAAGTAATATTTTCACAACACACAAGTCCTCTCCTCTCTTGCTTTCTAAGTGTCACCGTCCCTCCCTCTGTTAGGGTTTTTGAAGTTCTTCAATTTTTTCCTATGTTTAGGGAGGTAAAGCTACTTAGTTTTTACTTAATTATTCTATGTTACGCTAATATATTGTGTTGGTTAAGTTGAAGGTGTAAGGCAACCCCTTTCCCTATCTAGTCGCCCTCTTTTTACTCTTGAAGATTAAGCAATTTTCCTCTCCTCTTTGGTCTAGTTGGAAAAGAAGTTAAAGCTCCTAAAAATACAACAAGAAAAAAGGTGTAAAATAATATACAAATTAAGGTAAAGTTCTTCCAACTTTATCTTTGTTTATTTCTAAATTCAGTTGAAGAATTATAGATTGGTTTTGTTAAGAACTCATAGGACGGTGATCAAAAGCCGTGAGTTTAATATGATTCTTGTACTATTGAGGTAATTCCAAACTGTTTAGGAGATATTTTTGTGTAATTATTGTCAGTGGAAGTAGGGAGTCTAAGGAGAGGCGTGAGGAGTAATTTTAAAGTGGGAAAAAGAAGGTAAGGAAATACACCAAATATTTATGGGTTCTCCTGGCATTTGATGAGTTGGTAATTTACCAACTCATTAGGCTCTTAAGCATGAGATTTAGCTTAGTTTTCAAGTTATTTAGATGAATTTTATTCCTTTTTTGTCTGTTTATGTACAGGTAGCTGAGTTGAAGAGAAAGAGTATGAGTTGGAGTAAAAAGAATGAATTCAGGTGAAATCGGCACTCCATCGGAGGACACCGGCGAAACGCTGGTCAATTGCAGGCAACCACTAGTTTGAAGAGAAAATGCAATTGGCAGTCGGCAGACATCAACCGACGACTCGCTAGTTCCATTGCCAACAGGTGTTGGATCTTGTTGGACCAAAGAGAAAATTAACTAGTGAATCGTGGATGGAAACTAGCGAACCGCCAAAGGCATCGTAGAAAGGTCTTGGAACGACATTAGGTCATAGAAGAAAATGAACGGCGATTCACAGATTGCAACCATTGAACCACCGATTTCGTTGCAAATGAAAAAATGCCTGAACAGGGGCAATTATGTATAGTACTGAAAAAAGAGGAGATTGGTTGCCCTATTTTTGTATATATTCTAGAAGAAAGTACTCTGTACATATCTTTTGAACATTCCTTTTGCTTTGGAAAGAGAAAAACCCCATTGGACAAGAAATTTGAATATTGCTCTCTCCTATTTTCATCTTCTTCCTTAGCAAGGTATAACCATTGTTGCAGACATATTTTAAGTTTGATTTTGCTTGCTCTTAGAAATGAAATCATTTAGTTTATTAATGAATATTATCTTCAGTTTCTTAATTATGATTAGCTAAATCATTAGCTAGAGGTGTGTGATTATGGGTGTTTAATTAGATTGGGTATTACTAGATTCATCTTAATATTGATTAATTAGTATATATCTGTTGAATTCACTTCAAATTATAATTGATTGCCTATAGTCACAAATATGTGTTTCATTTTCTTACTTGATTTTGTCTTGAAAAAGAGGAATTAAGTATTAAGGGAGAATTTGATAGTGGGAATGGATGTTAATATGTGGAGGTTGGGCTAGAAATAGCCAAACCCCATATTTATAATCCTAATTAGTGGTTGATGGCTAGAAATAGGTCAGCTACTAACCCAAACTTTATTGGGCTAATTGAATTTTGTCTTGAGGTTCGAAAGAACTCAATAAAAAAGCGTCCAAGAGGTTGAAAAACATCAGGCTCCACCTCGTCCAAAGTTATTTACACATATTCTCAATAATTTGAAGATCTAGCATATCTCCATCTGATTAGCACCCCATCTACACCACACCTCCAGTCTTCACTCATCATTGTCTCTCAATTTTGGTTATTTTTCTATCTTGGCTAGCTGAATTAGAATCCACAATATTATTGACTTCATTTTCCCCAAAAAAACTTACTATTTTATTTTATTTGATTTGGTGCGAATTAATTCAAATTTCCTAAACAATGCTTGCGCAAATAATTCACTAATCTTTGTGGGATTCGACCCCTCAATCCACCGAGAATATTTATTTTGAGCAACAACTGTTTATGCTCTCTCATTAAGAGGGTTGTAGTTTGGACGCTATCAAAAATGGCGCCGTCACTAGGGACTAGCGCTTCATATCCTTGAATTGTTTTCTAATTTGAATTCATTTTGCATCTTAACTAGTTTGACTTTACTATCTTAGTGGTGCAGCATTTTTCAATTGTTGGTTTATTTATGATATGCTAATGAGTCCCTTTGAAAGGCTGTTGAGAGACTCCGAGAGGTTACCTTATGTTGAGACCCCCCAATTGATGGATAAGATGTGGAGGAGAGTAGGAATAAAAGACTCTATGTTGATAGTCATGATGAAGCAAATGGAGTTACTAATGAACTAGTTGAGGGGTTTTCATATAAGGTACCAACAAGACAATCAAGTCTATGGATATTTTTATAATGAAAATCAAGGTTGGAATGATGTTTATTTAGTTGAAACGAGTAGCCAAGGAAGTGATGAATCCCTCTCATCTCTCATGGAAAACACTCTTGAGGTGGTGCTTAAAAAGTTATTTCAATTGATTCAAGAATTTAGGAATTCAAGAATTGCAAAGTGAATTGTTGGACCTCACCAACATAGTGAAGAATCATGATGTGGCCATAAAACAGTTAGAGGACAGAATGAACCTGTTAGCAACTCAAATAACAGCTTGACAAGTGACAAAGGAAACAAAGGATCAACCACCTCAAGCCATTAGGGATGAAGAAGAATTGGAATAGGAGATGGAAGAAGAAATTGTGAAAGAAATGTTTGTCAGCCTTTTCTTGAACAAGGAAGGACTAGAAGAGGTGTGTCAAGTAAGCAAAGGGATAGGAACTTATACCTTTCAACCAAGGAAACCCGATCTCAACCTCAAAAATCGGACAATTTTACCATCACAGCCATCCATCATTGAACCCCCGGTCTTAGAGCTCAAACCATTACTTGATCATTTGAGATATGCATATTTGAGGGCAAATGAGACACTCCCGGTGATTATCTCAGCAAAGCTCACTCCCAAATAGGTAGAGGAACTGATAGCAGTGTTAAAAAGGCATATTCGAGCTATAGGGTAGTCTATAGCTGATATCATAGGTATTTCTCTTCGTATTTGTACTCCCAAATGAACCTTCAAGAGGGTTGTAGTCGTTCAGTCCAGCACCAGAGGTGTTTGAATCCACCTAAGCAAGAGGTGGTTAAGAAAAAAATTATTAAATGGTTCTGCGCAGGAGTTTTGTATCCTACCACTGACCACAGTTGAGTAAGTCATGTTCAGTGTGTGTCAAAAAAAGGGGGGATTACGATTATACTGAATGAAAAGAATGAGTTAATTGTAACCCATATAATTACTGGATGGAGGGTGTGTATGAATTACCGTAGGTTGAACTCTTGGACAGGAAAGGACCAATTTTCAGTCCCTTTCATTGACCAAATGCTAGATCGCTTTGCTGGGAAAGAATATTATTATTTCTTTGATGGATATTCAGGATATAATCAAATTTCTATTGTGCCCGAGGATCAGCAGAAAACCATACTTACATGTCTCTATGGTACTTTTGCTTTCGAAAGGATGACTTTCGGACATTGGAATGCTCCCGCAACTTTTCAGAGTTGTATGATGTCTATTTTTTCATACATGCTGGAGGATACTATGGAAATCTTCATGAATGACTTCTCAGTAGTGGGAGATTCATTTGAAGATTGCTTGGTACACCTAAAAGAGGTATTGAAGAGATGTGAAGAGACAAAATTGGTACTTAATTGGAAAAAGTGTCATTTCATGGTGAAATAAGTAATTGTCTTCGGACACAAATTTCTTGAGAAAGGGATTGAGGCAGCTAAAGCCAAGATTGATGCAATTGCTGAACTACCTCCGCCAAGCACGGTGAAAGGTATTAGGAGTTTTCTAAGGCATGCTGGATTTTACCACTGCTTAATAAAAGATTTATCCAAGATAGGTCATCCTTTGTTTCAATTGTTAGAAAAGGAGGCAAAGTTCAACTTCGATGAGGGATTTATGAGGGCTTTTGTGGAAATAAAATAAAAGCTGATGTTCGCTCCAATTATCACAGTACCGGATTGGTCAAAACCTTTTGAGCTAATGTCTGATACTAGTGGCATAGAATTAGGGGAATTCCTTGGTTAGTGTAAGGAACAGATTTTTCACCATATATACTATGCTAGTAAAGCCCTAAATGATGCACAAACAAACTACACAGTGACTGAACAAGAGCTGCTCGCTATAGTGTTTGGTTTAAAAAATTTCCGAGCGTATTCATTAGGAACCAAAGTGGTGGTGCGCACAGACCATGCAACACTTAGATATTTGATGACCAAGAAGTAAGTTATACCCCGAGAACTTAAATATCAAACCCGAGAGTTGAAATGGGGAAAATGTAAAAGTGATGTTGTAGGCTCCGGACGGGTTGTGGGACGACTCATGAGGACAGCCCACGAGTCGTCAGGTGACTCATGGGGGAGGCCAGTGAGGAGTCGGGAAGTTTGGAGAAAAGGGTCCCCATGGGCGTAGAAACGACTCGTGGTCAGACACCATGAGTCGATTCAGTCAGCCGTGGGGTGAAGGAGAAGGAAAGGAGAAGGAAGAAAATGGTGTACTTCACGGGTGGTGACCAGGAGTCCTGGTTAGCCACCACGATTCGCATGGTCCCCCATTTCAAGCCAAATGAGAAATCCCATAGATTGAGGCAGCATTCTTAACGACTTGCGTTATACCCCGAAAGCTCAAAGATCGGACCCGGGAGTTGAAACGGGAAAATTGTGGAACTGATGTTGCAGGCATAAGACGAGTTATGGGACTACTCGTGAGGGGACCCCACGAGTCGTCATGTGACGTGTGGGCAGGCCTGGAATGAATGAGGAATCAAGGTCCCCATGAGGGAGAGAATGACTCGTGGTCAGCGACCACGAATCGTCTTGTTACTCATAGGATGATGCTGGAATTAAATTGGAAGAAGTAACTAGTGTACCTAAAGGATGGCACCCCACTAGTCGCGGCCAGTCCCAATGACTCATGAGGTGAGTCGTGAGCAAGCAGGATGGTTTTTCATGAATGTTAAGGCAGTGTACATGACAAAAGGTGACCACGAGTCGTGGGCTCGAGGAATGAGTCATTATGTCCCCCATTAGGAGCCCCAGCAGATCAGTTAACTAGTGCCCTTGATGAGCGACTCGATGAGTCATTGCCCATCCTGATGAATCGTCAGGTCACCCGTTAGGGTCACCTGGCAGTTATTTTATACGAAATGGTAAGGGCCTTCTCATAGTTTCCTAAGTTCCTAAGACCTATACTACGGTGTTTGAGGCTCGTTTTAGTGGGTTTTAAGCAGGGTAAAACCTATTCCAAGCCATTCTTCCCATGCATGTAAGTTTGAAGGTTTGAAGAGGAGATTCAAGGAAAAATCTCAAGGTTTCCATTGGAATCTCAGCTTGGGCTATTATAGAGTGTTAGAATTCACCATTCCCAGGTATGTAAGGCTATGAGTGGGTGTCTTCTTCCACACCCATGCCCAATTTCTATCAATCAAGATAAATTGTCTATGATCAAGTATGGGGTTTCTACCCAATTGCATAATTCTTCAATCTCTACACATGGGTATGATTAAATTATATTTATATTGATGTACTGTGAAGTTTGGGATGATTTTAAACTGTTTTTAATCCAAATTGTGATTTCTAACTCATGAAATTAAACGCCCATGGATAATGAGTTCATAAAAGAAGTGATTTATAACAACTGTGTGATGATGGTGAGATTTAATGATGAAAAGCATGTTTCTAAAACTAACATGATCTCTGTTGTTTTTTCAAAATGAATTGATTATACCCAAGTATGATAAGGCTTTGGGTGATGCACACATGTCAATTTAAAGTAATGATTTTCCCGACCTAAGCTTACCACATTGTTTGAAGTGAAATTTTCCAATTTTTGTTATAAATTCTAGCTTGTGGTATGTTGAGTAAATATTTCTCTATGTAGCTTACCTCATGATTTGGAGTAGATGGTCCCACCTATGATTGAACTTGTGGTATATTTTTTAAATAAAGCTTCTCATCTGCATGAATTCATAATTGAGATATTAGTCATTTTTGAGCTTTGTCAAGGGACAATGTTGAGCTTGATTTTCATAAGATGTCGAGTCTATGCATGATTTCATTAATGAACTTTAGCAATAGATAATGTTGATCTTCATTTCATACGATATTGAGTTATGCATGATTTCAGGTTGAGCTTCGTCAATAGACGATGTTGAGATTCATTATATACGATGTAGATCATTGCATGTTTTTGGGAGAAGAGTCTAGCACTGAGCGGGTTAAGGGTCGATCACCCTATACCCTAGAACAACGTGCCAACGTAGGTTGATACTATTATGTTATTGGGACCTCCTTTGTGAGCTATCCCCACCCCGATTGGCCCTTAAGCTTGATCTCAATATCATGGTATCGTCCATCGCCCTGGCAAGGTTATGGATGACTCTACCCACTTGAGTGTGATAGTTGGGACCACGTAAGCTCTATCGTGGTTACTTATGCATTCAGATTTGCATATTCATTACTCATGATTATTACTTATGCATGCACGTTCATAAAGCAAGATTTTACTCATTGTTCAACTTTTGATATAAATGTTATGTCTCAGCCTTAAGTCATTTGAGTAAATCATGATGTTCTAAAGCTATGCATGATCATGTTACGATAAGAGTATGATTTCAGAATGAATGCATGTAGCCTTCTACTTACACTTAAAAGCTTATGATATGTTATGGAATGTTTTAGATGATTTATTTCACTTAAGAGTTTAAACTTACCTTGCATACTCAGTACATTCCACGTACTTACCACATACTTTCTATGCTGCATCATTTCATGATGTAGGACCCGATTCTCAAGCTCAGCCCCATTCGTAGTCGCTGTTCAGAGTAGCACCTGCTTATTCGGTGAGTCCTCATCTTTTGAGGACTAGAACTTCAGTTGTTTTAGATGTCCCTTTAGTTCCAGTATTGTTGAGCTAGTTGGGGTGTTGTCCCATTAGCTTGTCCAGATTAGAGGCTTATCAGACTTAGACGTGTATTCAGCTTCAGATATTTATTCTGTTGTTATATTAGGTTTTACTTCCATTGAGTTTATAATTATGTTTTATTCATGATTATTAAATGAATTAGTTGAATGCTTATTCCATGGGTTGACTTGGGGTCTCTCAGGGTCCCTTGTCCCGTTTCTACGATATGAGTCTACACCTGGGTCATGACAAACTTAGTATTAGAGCCATAGGTTTAATGTGTCCCAGGGAGTCTGAAAGCCTCATTAGGTAGAGTCTTTTTCATGGGTGTGAAGCGCGCCACACTTATGACGAAGAGGCTACTAGACATTCGTGGAAATTTTCCCTTCTTTCATGACCTATGTCGTGCGATGAAAAGCCTTTCTATCCTTCTAATCCGTGCTATTCGCGATTGCAGAATCATGTCTCCTCGAAGGATGAATGGAAGTGGTGAAGGCACGAGGATGGAAATGGTCATAAGTATCAGCCAGCCCCACCAGTTCAGGAGCCTCAGGCACTGGAGGCAGCAGCTTCTGCTGAGTTTTGAGCTGCCATTCAGATGCTTGCACAGGCCTTGACCGCTTAGGTCAATCAGCAGGCCCTTGCGCATGTTCCTCAAATCGGTAATGTAGTGATGACCCGAGTCCGAGACTTCTTGAGGATGAACCCACCGGATTTTTTGGGGTCCAAGGTAGATGAGGACCCGCATGATTTCATTTATGAGATTGTCAAGATCACCCAGGTTATGGGGGTGAGTAGTGTTGAGTGCACAGAGTTGGCCTCCTACCAGTTGAAGGGGGTTGCGCATATTTGTTTCTGCTAGTAGAAGGACAACATGGTCGCTGGAGCTGAATTTGTGAATTTGAAGCAAGGAAGGATGACTATTCAGGAGTACGCCCTTGAGTTCACCCACATATCTAAGTATTCCCCAGAGATAGTGGCCACCCAACGGGCGCGGGTGCGAAGATTTGTGCATGGTATAGCAGGATACATTGACAAGGACTGCATACAGCTATTCTCCATCAGGACATAGACTTCCCTCGCATTGTGTTGTATGCTCTGCAGATGGAGGCAACATATTCGAGGGAGAGGGAGGACAAGAGGGCCAGGACTGAGGACCACAAATTCTCTCAGCATAGGTCCGGTGGTGGACACAAACAACAGACCTACAAGAGATCAATAGCCCCAACATCTTCAGCACTGACTGTTCTATCTAGGCCCAAACATGATCAGAGAGGGCGAGCGTCAGGCTCGAGGGGTCATAGTAGTAGGCCTGTAGACTCCAGCATTCCAGCTTCTTACATGTGCGGCCGAGGGCACACAGGCCGGTGTTTGCCAGGTTCAGGAGTTTGTTTTGGATGTAGGCATCCTATACATATGCTCAGAGATTGTCCCGCTGCGAGACAGGATCAGGTTAGGGGCCGAGGCCAAGCTTCTAGTTTAGCAACTCTACCCCCAAACATAGCACATCAAGGGGCATCTACTAGCACAGCTGGCAGGCAGGGCCAGAACAGATTCTATGCCTTAGCCACTCGCCAGGAGTAGGAGGCCACACCAGACGTAGTCATCGATATGTTGAGACTCTTTCATGTTGATATTTATGCTTTGTTAGATCCGGCCGATACCTTGTCTTTTGTGACACCTTATATGGCCAATAGCTTTGGAATCAGTCCCGATGTCTTATCAGAGCCCTTCTTAGTTTCTACTCCAGTTGGTGACTCAGTTATAGGTAGACGGGTGTGTAGAGATTGCCCGGTCTTAGTTCTTTATAAGGTCACCTCAGCAGACTTGATAAAGTTTGCCATAACCAATTTTGATTTTATTCTCAGCATGGATTGGCTAATTGCATGCTATGCTTCAGTTAATTGTAGGACCCGGTTAGTAGAGTTCAGATTTCCAAGTGAGCATGTCTTATAATGGGAGGGTAGTTCAGCTGTGCCTGTAGGTCGATTTATTTCCTACCTTAAGGCCAGGAAGATGATTTCTAAGGGTTGTTTGTGATCGTGGGCTAAAATAGCATGCCCAAGTGATGCTTTATACCTTAATGTATTCTTGTTTATCTAATTTATTTTATACATTTTCATGTAATTTTATATAAATGTGAATATATGTGCTAACCAACATGATTAGTCCTTGTTTTGTAGGTTTCAATGATTTGGAGGAACTAATTTATAAGTTGGTAAAGGAAAGGAATGGAGTCAGAAGCAATCGGCGGAAGTCGACAAGGAGTAGGCATGGAAAGAGAGCAAATGCGACAGCAATGTGCCACGGCAGGCCAGCCCCGCGCCAGCAGCATGCCATCATGCTGCCCAAGCAGCGTGACACGTTGCCAACGCGGCACGAAGGCTGCCTAGAGTCGATATTTGTTGATTTCTAGTGTGCCTCCGCGTCACCTCCGTGTCACGGAGGCAGTTCTACGCGATACACTCTGTGACACGGAGCCATTCCATGACAGGCTAAATTATGCACGTTTCTCATTTATTATAAATAGGTCCCTTAGCTCCTAATTCCAGTTGGTCATGATTTTATTCTAGAAAACTACCTAGGAGTGAAGGGAGAAGTGGGAGAACTCATCTAGGGTTTGGCAAATTCCCTTCTCATCTACCAAATTCATGTAAGTATGTTAGTTTAGTAGTAGTTAGTTGTAGTTTTACGAACATGAATGGCAAGAACCCTTCCTCTAGGGTTGAAGCCATGAATTATGATTGTGATTTTATGAAATTGTTTTGGAATTAAGTTATTGATTGTTGTTTTCGTCTTGTATTCTGGATTGTTGGTTGTTTTTATGATTGATCACCATTAAAACATATACGTTAGCTTGGGCAATTGCTTGAGAAAGAATTACCTAAGTCAGTACATGAGAATGTAAGGAGCATGTTTGTATCTCATGATATAATTTCGTGTTAGGATAGAAATATACCTAACACCTTGCTTGGTTGATAAAACGGGGGTTATTAAAGACCAACTTAGGATTGTCACATCACCACTCGAAGAAGTAGTTGTGAGGCTAAGTTGAGTTAAATGGTTAGACGCACGAAAGTCCCTAATCGTTTCCCTGTAAACCACAACATAATTAATTGCCCGCGAACTAGAAATTAGCATCCACGCTCACAATGATGCAGTGAGGCTAGTTTGCCTTGTTTAGAGGCTCGAAAGACCATGAACATGCAATTCTAATTATGTGAAATGATAATTGATAGTTCCATGCTTAAACCATTGCAAATTGTAGTATTGCATGATTATCTGGTTTTAACTTTATGTTGCTCCTAAAGTAAATTCAGGATATTTCGTTGACCAAAACAAACTTAATTAAATCTCCCTCTAAAACTTCTATAACCAACACTTGAGAAAGTTAAGATCACACTTGAAATGGATAGTTAGAGGAATGGGTCCAGTCCCTATGGGTTTGACATACCGGTTCTCTAAAAGAGCCACTGTATTACTTACACGACCCGTACAATTGCGGACGCGCGAATCGGGCACGTTAGTTTGTACCATCTAGTTAGGGTTAAGTACGTGGAGTCCGAAACACCAACTATCCAATCTGTACCAGTAGTATGTAAGTATCTAGAGGTCTTTCCTGATGATTTTCCAGGTGTCCCTCCTGAGGGGGAGATTGATTTCAATATAGATCTTCTTCCCGACATGTAGCCTATATCTATTATTCTTTATAGAATGGCTCCAGCCGAGCTAAAAGAGTTGAAGGATTAGTTGAAGGACCTATTAAATAAGGTCTTTATTAGGTCGAGTAAGTCTCCATGGGGTGCACCAGTGTTATTTTTCAGAAAGAAGGATGGTTCTCTTCGGATGTGCATCGTCTATCGGCAGTTGAATATGGTCACCGTCAAGAACATGTATCCTTTACCTAGGATCGAGATTTGTTTGACCAGCTTTAGGGTGCCAAGTGTTTCTCCAAGATTGATCTCAGAGCCGGGTATCACCAACTCAGGGTTCGGGAGAGTGACATCTCGAAAACCGCTTTCAGGACTCATTATGGTCACCACGAATTTTTTCTTATGTTTTTTGGACTAAACTATTTCCCTGAAGCTTTTATGGATCTAATGAACATGGTTTTCAAGGAATATTTGGACATGTTTTTGATTGTGTTCATTGATGACATCCTTATATACTCTCGGAGCGAGGAGAAGGATGTCGCTCACTTGAGAATAGTGCTTCAGACCCTCAAGGATAGCTAGTTTTCTGCAAAGTTTAACAAATGTGAGTTTTGGTTGGACTCGATGGCATTTATAGGCCATGTGGTATCAAATGAAGGCATAAAAGTAGATGCACAGAAGATCAAGGCGGTAAAGAACTGGCCCAGACCAGTGAACCCATCAAATATCATGAGTTTTTTGGGCTTAGCGAGTTACTATCGGAGATTTGTGGAGGGTTTTTCATCTATTTCCACACCATTGACTAAGTTGACTCAGAAGAAGGTGAAGTTTCAATGGTCGGAGGCTTGTGAGAAAAGCTTCCAAGAGTTGAAGACCCAACTCACTTCAGCACCAGTGTTGACCCTACCTGAGGGTACCGATGGTTTTGTGGTGTATTGTCATGCATCGGGAGTCAGACTCGGGTGTGTGTTAATGCAGCAAGGGAAAGTGATAGCATATGCCTCGAGACAGTTGAAATTTCATGAAAAGAATTACCCAACCCATGATCTTGAATTGGCCGCGGTAGTGTGTGCATTGAAGATATGGCGTCATTATTTGTATAGGGTCCACCTGGATGTATTCATAGATTACAAGATCTTGCAATATGTGTTCACACAGAAAGACCTCAATCTTCAGCAATGGAGGTGGTTGGAGCTACTTAAGGACTACGATATGAGTGTCTTTTACCATCCGAGTAAGGCTAATATGGTAGCGGATGCACTTAGTAGACTCTCTATGGAAAGAATATCCCACGTGGATGAGGGAATGAAAGATTTGGTGAAAGATGTCCATCGACTTGAGAGGTGGGGAGTCAGATTGATCAACTAGGCCGATGACGACATTGTTGTGCAAAATGGATCAGAATCGTCCTTGGTGGTTGATGTCAAATATAGAAAAGATGAGGACCCGATTTTAGTAAAGCTGAAGGAATCCGTTCGAAGTCAAAAGGTGGAGGTTTTATCCCAAGGGGGAGATGGTGTACTGCAGTACCAGGGTCGTCTATGTATTCCAGATGTTGATAATTTGAGAGACTGAATATTGCATGAGGCATATGGATCCAGGTATTCTATCCATCCGGGTACTAACAAGATGTATCCTCACTTGTGGGAAATATATTGGTGGGACGGCATGAAGAATGATATTGCAAAATTCGTAGCCCAATGCCCAAACTGTCAGCAAGTGAAAGTTGAGCATCAAAGGCCAGGAGGCGTATTGTAGGATATTAACATTCCTACTTGGAAGTGGGAAGAGATTAACATGGACTTTGTTACTGGCCTGCCTCGTACTCTCTGACAATATGATTCCATTTGGGTGGTGGTCAACAGGTTGACTAAGGCTGCACACTTTCTACTAGTCAAAACCACAGATTCAGCGAATGATTATGAAAAATTATATATTTGGGAGTTGGTCCGGCTTCATGGAGTGTCCTTGTCCATTATTTCAGATCGAGATAGTCAGTTTACCTCTCTGTTTTGGCGGTCTTTCCAAAAAGTGCTTGGGACTCAGGTTAAGCTCAACACAACATTCCATCCGCAAACAGATGGCCAGGCAGAGCGGACAATTCAAACTCTCGAGGAAATGTTGAGAGCTTGTGTGATGGACTTTAAAGGTAGTTGGGATGATCACTTGCCTTTAGTCGAGTTTTCTTACAATAACAACTATCACTCCAGTATCCAAATGGCACTATTCGAGGCTCTTTATAGGCAGAGGTGTAGATCAGATCACCCATCGGATGGTTTGAGGTTTGTGAGGCAGCCATGATAGGACCTAATTCAGTTCATGAGGCCATGTTAAAGGTTCAGTTGATAAGGGACAAGTTGAAGACCGCTCAGAGTCATCAGAAATCATATGTTGATGTGAGGAGAAGAGATATAGAGTTTGAGGTAGATGATTGGGTATTTCTAAAGGTATCACCTATGAAGGGAGTCATGCGGTTTGAAAAGAAAGGGAAACTCAGTCCCCGCTATGTTGGTCCCTATCGTGTTATGAGAAGAGTTGGTAAGGTAGAGTATGAGTTTGACTTGTCATCAGAGTTATCTTTAGTTCATCCCATTTTTCATGTATCGCTTTTGAAAAAGTGTTTGGGTGATCCAACATTAGTAGTCCTGGTGGAAAGTGTTGGTGTGGAAGATAGCCTCAATTATGAGGAAATTTTGATTGCAATCTTGGATCGTCAGGTTCGGAGGCTGAGGAACAAAGAAGTAGCTTCAGTGAAGGTGTTGTGGAGAAACCAGCATGTTGAGGGAGCTACGGGAAGCCGAAGCGACTATGATGGCTAAATACCCCCACCTGTCCCCTACCGGCCCCATTTCAGTTTGAGGTATAAGTTTTTGTCCCTAATTACCTAATAAGTTTCCATGTTCAGTTCATGTGCGCAAGTTTGAATTATGTTATGATAAATGTATGTGATGCCTAAATTCAGTTCAACTATGTAGTTCTTTCAGGAGGTAATCATTCCATCAGTGTTTGATTTTAATAATCAGTATTTGCATTTGATGATTGCATGTTTCTGCGTTTTTAGTGTGTTTCTAACATTCGAGGACGAATGTACCCAAGGGGGAGATATTGTTATACCTCAGAAGCTCAAAGATAAGACTCAGGACTTGAAATGGGAAAATTATGGAATTGATGTTGCAGAGGAGACCCTGCGAGTCGTCAAGTGACTCGTGGGAAGGCCTGGAATAAATGAAGAATTGAGGTCCCCATGAGGGAGAGAACGACTCGTGGTCAGCCACCACGAGTTTTCATGTCACTCATGGGGTGATGTTGGAAATAAATTGGAAGAAATAACCAGTGTACCTAAAGGATGGGACCCCACGAGTCGTGGCCAGTCCCAAAGACTCGTAAGGTGAGTCATGAGTAAGCAGGATGGTTTATAATGAATGTTAAGGTAGTGTACATGATGGTAGGTGACCATGAGTCATGGTCTTGACGAACGAGTCATTATGTCCCTCGTTACGAGCCCCAACAGATCAGTTAACCAGTGCACTTGACGGGCGACTCGACGAGTCGTTGCCCGTCCTGACGAATCATCAGGTCACCCATTAGGGTCACTTGACAGTTATTTCTACGAAATAGTTAGGGCCTTCTCATAATTTCCTAAGTTCCTAAGACCTATACTATGTCGTTTAAGGCTCGTTTTAGTGGGTTTTAAGCAGGGTAAAACCTATTCCAAGCCATTCGTCCCATGCACGCAAGTTTGAAGGTTTGAAGAGAAGATTCAAGGAAAAATCAAGATTTCCATTGGAATTTTAGCTTGGGCTATTAGAGGGTTTTAGAATTTACCATTCCCAGGTATGTAAGGCTATGAATGGGTCTCTTCTTCCACACCCATGCCCAATTTCTATCAATCATGATAAATTGTCAATAATCAAGTATCCAACTGCATAATTCTTCAATCTCTACATATTGGTATGATTAAATTATATTTATATTGATGTATTTTGAAGCTTGGGTAGATTTTAAACTGTTTTCAATCCAAATTGTGATTTCTAACTCATGAAATTGAACTCCCATGGATAATCAGTTCATAAAAGAAGTGATTTATAACAAGTGTGTGATGATAGTGAGATTTAATGATGAAAAGCATTTTTCTAAAACTACCCATGATCTATGTTGTTGTTTCAAAATGAATTGATTATACCCAAGTATGATAAAGCTTTGGAAGATTCCCACATGTCGATTTAAAGTAATGATTTTCCCGACATAAGCTTACCACATTGTTTGAAGTGAAATTTTCCAATTTTTGTTATAAATTCTAGCTTGTGGTATGTTGAGTATATATTTCTCTACGTAACATACCACATGATTTGGAGTAGATGCTCCCACCTATGATTGAACTTGTGGTATTTTTGAAAAAAATGCTTCTCATATGCATGATATCATAATTGAGATATATGTCATTTTTGAGCTTTGTCAAGGGACAATATTGAGCTTCATTTTCATAAGATATCGAGTCTACGCATGATTTCATTAATGAGCTTAATCAATAGACAATGTTGATCTTCATTTCATACAATGTTGAGTTATGCATGACTTCATGTTGAGCTTCATTATATACAATGTAGAGAATTGCATGTTTTTGGGAGAAGAGTCTAGCACCTAGCGGGTTAAGGGTTCATCACCCTATACCCCAGAACTACGCTCCAACATAGGTTGATATTATTATATTATTGGGACCTCCCTTGTGAGCTATCCCCGGCCCGATTGGCCCTTTAACTTGATATCGATATCATGGTACCGTCCATCGCCCTGTCAAGGTTATGGACAACTCTACCCACTTGAGTGTGATAGTTGGGACCGCGTAATCTCTATCGTGGTATGTCAGTTAAGTGACGAGTCTCCCATTGTCTATATCATTCAGATTTGCATATTCATTACTCATGATGATTACTTATGCATGTACGTTCAAAAGGCAAGGTTTGACTCATTGTTCAGGTTTTGATATAAATGTTATGTCTCAGCCTTGAGTAATTCGAGTAAATCATGATGTTATAAAGCTATGCATGGTCATGTTATGATAAGAGTACGATTTCAGAATGAATGCATGTAGCCTTCTACTTACACTTAAAAGCTTATGATATGTTATGGAATGTTTTAAATGATTTATTTCAATTAAGCATTTTTACTTACCTTGCATACTCGGTACTTTTCACATACTGACCGCATACTTTCTATGTTGCATCGTTTCATGATGCAGGACCCGATTCTCAGGTTCAACCCCATTCGTAGTTGCTGTTCAGAGTTCGTACCTACTTATTTGGTGAGTCCTCATCTTTCGAGGACTAGATCTTCAGTTGTTTTATATTTCCCTTCAGTTCCAGTATTGTTGAGCTAGTTGGGGTGTTGTCCCATTAGCTCATCCAGATTAGACGCTTATCATACTTAGAGATGTATTCAGCTTCAGATATTTATTCCATTGTTATATTAAGTTTGACTTTTGCTGAGTTTGTAATTATGTTTTCCTCATGATTATTAAATGAGTTAGTTGAATGCTTATGCTATTGGTTGACTTAGGGTCTCTTGGGGCCCCTTGTCCCGTGTCTACAATCGGGGTCTACTCCTTGGTCGTGAGAACTGGTGACCACGAGTCGTGATGTTAACTGTTGTGAGCCCAGGAGACAAGGCAAGGCAATGTACTCGAAGAGCAAGGTGATGAGTCATTTCCCTGGAGCACGAGTCGTTAGGTCGTCCGTTAGGACCACCTGACAGTAATTTCCTGCGAATTTAGAAAGGGCCTTTTCATAATTCATAAGTCCCTAAAGCCTATACTAAATCGTTTAAGGCTTGTTTTAGTGGGTTTAAAGAGGGAAAACCTATTCTAAGTTATTTCCTTCCATTCATGCAATCTTGAGAGGTTGAGGAGGTGATCTAGAGAAAGTCTTCATGGTTTTCATTCAATCCTTTTTGGGCAATCAGGGAAGTGGTAGAATCAATCCCTTCTAGGTATGTAGGGATAAGAGAGGGTGTCTTCTTACACACCCATGCCCAATATCTATCTAAACATGAGAAATTCCTATGATCAAGATATGGGGTTTCTACCCAAATGCATGAATCTTCAATTTCTTTACATGGGTATGAATTGATTATGATTTTATTATCGAATTATGAAGTATGGTCTAATTTTATAATGATTTCAATTAAAGTTACGTTTCTAGTCTTATGAATATTGAAGCCCATGGATGACATGATCATGAAAAGAGAGATTTATGAAGTATATGTGAAAATGATGAGATTTTACGATGAAAAGCATGATTTGAAGCTACCCATGTTTATAATTATGTTTTTAAAGAGAATTGAGTACTTCTAAGTATGATAAAGATTTGGGCAATGTCCATATGTTAAGTTAAATGATGATTTTCCCGTACTAAGATTACCACATTGTTTTGGGGTGAAGACTCCTTCATTTTATATTTTAGCCTGTGGTATGTTTTGAGTTAAGTCTTCTTATGCATAGCTTACCACATGGTTTTGGAGCAAAGGCTCCCAAGCATGTTTTCAGCTTGTGGTATGTTTTGAACTAAAGCTCTCATATGCATGGTTTCGTATTTGAGATGTATTTGATTATTGATCTTCGTCAATAGATAATGTTGAACTTCGTTATAATACGATGTAGAGCATATGCATTTTCTTGGGAAAGAGTCTAGTTGTTGCATCCCGTAAATTCTCGACATGTAGATGGCCTATTCGCATGTTGGTTAAGAGTTTTTGAATATCATACATGCTAGGAAAAGGCCCGGGGAAATATCGGATAAGTGACACATCGAACTATCACTGGAGAAGGCTGGAAGACCTCCTCCGTGATGGCCAGAGTGTCACGCAGGCTCACCTCCGCAAAACACAGTGTGTCACGGAGGCTAGGCTCCGCGATACACAGCGTGTCACGGAGGTGAGGTGCAGCCTCAAGTATAAAAGCCTCCAACTTCGGTTTTAATGTTAAATTTCATATAATTTTCCAGAGAAGTTGAGGGAAAACTGAGAGAATGAAGGTTCCTTGATAATATTCATCCGATTACGCTGGCAAACATGATCAAAACTCAAATTAACTCCAGATGCCAAGGTATTAAGCAGCAAGGAGCATTCCTACGGATTTAGTTTCGTGAAATTTGGCTGGCGAATCGTCGTGCTACCGAGTTAAGGTATGTGGAATTGCTCCAAATTAGTGTAAAAATACTCCTATCCCAAAAGTGAGTATTTCTCCTTTCTGCACATTCGAGAAATAGCAAGTTTTCGACCGTTTTTCGATAAGCCAAAGTTTGGGCTATATATATTGAAAGTGATATTTTCTTCAAGAATATTAGCGTATTTAGTTCTAATTGACATATATATGAATGCAGTTGGGAGAAATAGTAGAAGTACTGACCAAGACACACCAGTTAGTTGGGAAATCCGAAGCGAAGGTTTGTAAGCTAGTTCCTTCGGCAAGTTAGTAATCCTAGTATAGCAAATAGCGTGAATTCTAGAAGAAAGAATACTGAAGTCGAGTATTGAGTCCAATATGAATCTAGCAAGCATGTTTTATGATATTATGCTAATTTAGAATAAAAGTCAGTAAATCAGTATCAAACAGCCAGATATTATTTCAGATACAGTGAGCTCAGTAACAAAATTAGTTCAATGCAGAAAAAACATTCAGAATAGAATATCAGAATACAGATAGTATTTTCAGATCAAACATGCTTGCTATATATATGATTATTGTTTGTTGAGACCTGTTTGTGTTATGAGGGAACCCTTAGAGCGTCCTCGCCGCCCCTGGGTTAATAGTTGTGTCGACTCGCCCGCCATAGGGTGAGGATACGTCACTCCAAGGAGTGGCATGCCATCCGCAATAGGACGAAGATGGGATGCAGCATTCCCCATATCAGGCTGATCAGCATAGCAGTATGGATTACCCTGTCGAACGCTTATGCCCAAGGGCAGATTACAGATACAGATTATAGTTTACAGTTACAGGAGTCCTCCAGACTCAGACACAGTTATACTCAGAGGCCATAGCCCGAGCTGCAGACCCAAGGGGCCGGTAGAGGTGCTCGTAGTTAGTAGGTGAGTGGAGTGATTTATTTTTGGATGGTTCTGACCCGGGTAGGGTTATATAGATTGTGTGTTGGTTGGCACCTTTTGGCTTATGGGGGCTGGTATAGGTACTTGTATGTTATATATGTATATATATATGTTATTTATTAGCTGATAGACAGCAGATCGCCACATCGATAGGTATGATTCCACCTTACTCTCCGTACAGATAAGCTTGTTTCAGATTTCTTCAGTCCAGACAGTTTCATATACTTTCTACTATGCAGAATCTCTAGCTATGTTGTTTATATTTAGTTATGTTTAGTTTGCTTTACATACTCGGTACTAGTGGTACTGACGCCCGTTTGGGACACTGCATTACTTGCCTGCAGGTACCTATAGACGGGGAGCCGATCCCTCGTGATCCTAGCTAGTGCAGAGTAATCAGCTCCTGTCATTCGGAGCTTGATATTCAGAGGTTTATATCATTTTCTTTTGTTGTACAGTACGGGTAAGTCGGGGCCCTGTCCCGACCATCTTATCAGTATTCTTAGAGGCTTGCAGTCTGTATATATTTTCCTGTGGTTAGTTGTGCTGGTCATGTGGGGCTGGGCGTATGTTTAGTTGTTTATGTTGGTCGTGTGAGGACTTATCCAGTCAGTAGTGGTGACCTTGCCAGTCACTTAGCGATTCAGCATTTGTTATATTGATTTAGAGTTAACTAGACGGCATGGTGGCCATGTCGGCCCGCATAGGTTCCCCTATATGAATGTGATTCCAGTTAGCTGATGTTATAGTACAAGTGGCTATAGGCCTAGTCGACCGGAGGCTGTATTTATAGCCGTTATATAGCCCGTTGTTTCCGTGAATCAGAATTGGAGCCAGTCAGGCACCAGATGTGCTTAGGCTCAGTAGTCTACCAGTTCAAATCCTAATAGGGAACCAGGTGCCAGTCATACCCCCAAGGCGGGGCATGGCAAACTTGGTATCAGAGCAGGTCATGTCCCAGGGAGTCTGCAAGCCGTCCTAAGAAGAGTCTTGTCTGTGGATGTGTTGTGCACCACATACTATAGGCAGGAGGCTGCAAGGCATGATAGGATGGTTACTCTTTCTTCCCATTCAGTCGTGCTGTAGAGTGGTAGAGTATAGGGTCGAGTTCTTAAAACTTATCATACTCTTTGTTTACAGATTAAAATGGCAGACCAGCGACACCCTGCCATAGGTAGAAGGCTGGATACCGCAGTAGGAGAAGGCACCAGCTGGATGCCTCAGCTTCATTTAGAATCAGCTCAATCTAAGGGCGATATAGAGGCATCATCACAGCCTTCTCAGCAGTCCCCATCTCATCAGGAGCCGTTCGGAATGACAGCGCCTCCAATAGCTCCTTTACCTATACCGTCCGACCAGGAAGTTCGCAGTACAGTTGTTATGTTGGCACAAATGATGGCCACTCAGCGCCAGTCAGTGCCACCGGGAACAGCAGAGCCATCAGGTGGATCTGGCAGTTCAAGGGTCAGGAAATTTTTTGCATTGGGTCCCCTATAGTTCATAGGGTCAGATCAGGCAGAGGACCCCCAGGATTTCCTAGATCAGATGCAAAGAATCTTTTGGGTCATGAATGTGACACCTACAGAATCAGTTGAGTTAGCAGTATTCCGGTTGCGAGACGTAGCTATATTATGGTACGAGAGTTGGGAAAGGTCTCGAGGGAGAGATGTTGCCCTCTGACCTGGTCCAGCTTCTCATAGGCCTTCCTGGATCATTATTTGCCACGAGAGATCTGGCAGGCCCGGATGTACCAGTTCTTGCACTTGGAGCAGAGGGTGAGGAGCGTACGATAATATGCCCTACAGTTTAACTCCTTAGCCCGCTATGCTCCAGCTTTTATGGACACTATGCAATCTAGTGTCCACCGGTTTATTATGGGTCTGAACCCAAAATACATTGAGGTATGCATGACAACTAGATTGCGGGAAGATATGGACATTGCCCGGGTGCTGGCCTTTGCCCAGACTATTGAGGGCCTTAGACAGCGGCAACAGGACAGTAGACAGAGAAATCAGGAGAAGCGCCCTAGGGATAGATCAGATGAAATACAGAGTGAGGACCCAGGCCCCGGTTGTCAGACAGGCCCTCTAGACCCCCACGTCCATCACAACAGCAGAGGGGTAGATTTATTCGTCGAGGGCAGTCAGAGTCTGGTTGCAGTTTTAAGACGGTGGATTCACCTAAGCAGAGGAGGGTAGAGCGGAGCAGATACACACCCCCACCCTGCCCTAGTTGCAGCTGACCTCACATCGGAGCTTGTAGATATGGCTCCTCAGGATGTTATATATGCGGGCAGGAGGGGCATATGATGAGTGATTGTCCGGCTAGGGGGCAAGGTAGCCGAGATAGCTAGGACAGGGGATCCGCAGGGCCACGAGCTCCAGTAGCCTCGGCAGGGTGTAGGCCTTCAGGTTTAGCGGGTAGAGGCCGAGGTAGATCAGGAGCCTCTAGTTCAGGTACGGGCTCAAGCCGTACCTATGCATTACCAGGGAGATAGGACTCAAAGTCATCTCCAAATGTGGTAACAGTTATGATGACTATTTGCTCATGCCTATGTACTGATTGATCCAGGGTCCACTTTGTGTTATGTTACCCCATTTGTGGCACGAAAGTTCAGTGTTGCACCAGAATTGTTACAGCAGCCCTTCTCTGTATCTACACCTGTCGGTGACTCCATTATAGCTAGTAGAATTTATCAAGGGCGTACAATAGAGGTTGTTGATCGTCAGACTACAGTAGATTTGGTAGAACTAGAGATGATTGATTTCGATGCCATTATGGGTATGAATTGGTTGGTGCCGTGCTATGCCAACGTAGAGTGTTGGACCAAGATGGTCCGATTCCATTTTCCAGGAGAGGCAGTGCGAGAGTGGAAGGGCAGCATAGCTACGCCAAAAGGTAGGTTTTTACCACCTAGTCAGGGTTCAGGATGTTCGGGTAGAGTCTCCGACACTCCAGTCTATTCCAGTGGTGAATGAATTCCCTGATGTATTTCCAGATGACTTACCTGGTATTCCCCTAGAAAGGGAAATAGATTTTGTAATTGACTTACTACCAGACACTCAGCCTATATCAATTCCTCCGTATCGCATGGCTCTTGCTGAACTCAGGGAATTAAAAGAGCAGCTAAAGGACCTGTTAGATAAGGGTTTTATCAGGCTGAGTACTTCACCGTGGGGTGCGCCTGTTCTATTTGTGAGAAAGAAGGATGGCTCGCTCCGCATGTGTATAGACAATCGGCAGCTGTATAAGGTTACAGTCAAGAATAAGTATCCGTTTCCCAGAATAGATGATTTGTTCGATCATTTACAGGGGGCCAGATATTTCTCCAAGATTGACTTATGGTCCGGATATCATCAAGTTCGAGTTCATGAAAGAGATATTCCCAAAACAGCCTTTAGGACCCGATATGGCCACTTTAAATTCCTAGTTATGTCCTTTGGGTTGACGAATGCCCCAGCAGTATTTATGGAACTGATGAACAGTACCTTCAGACCATACCTGGACCTGTTCATGATAGTATTTATCGATGATATTCTGGTGTATTCTCGCTCAAAGGCAGACCACCAGGCTCATTTACGGACAGTGCTCCAGATTCTCAGGGACTGTCAGTTGTATGCTAAGTTCTCCAAATGTGAATTCTGGCTGAACTCGGTAGCCTTCTTGGGGCATATTGTGTCGGATGCTGGTATACAAGTTGACACGCAGAAAATAGAAGTAGTCAAAACATGGCCTAGACCTACCACTCCGACCGAAGTCCGCAGTTTTCTGTGATTAGCAGGATACTATAGAAGATTTGCTGAGGGATTCTCCACTATAGCGGCACCTCTGACTATGCTGATGCAGAAAGCAGTAAAGTTTCAGTGGACAGAGGCATGTGAGCAGAGTTTCCAAGAATTAAAAGATAGATTAACCTCCGCTCTAGTGTTAGCATTACCGGAAGGTATAGAGGGTTATTCTGTGTATGGTGACACATTAGGTATTGGGTTGGGTTGTGTGATAATGCAGCACGGTAAAGTGATTGCGTATGCTTCCAGACAACTGAGGAAACACGAAAAGAATTATCTTACCCACGACCTGGAGTTAGCCGCAGTGATCCACGCCTTAAAGATATGGAGACATTACTTGTATGGCTCCATGTGGATATTTTCACAGATCATAAGAGCCTACATTATATCTACACTCAGAGGGAGTTGAATTTGCGACAGCGTCGCTGGTTGGAGTTATTGAAAGATTATGATGTGGACATTCTGTATCATCCAGGAAAAACAAATGTAGTAGCAGATGCTCTCAGCTGTAAATCGATAGGGAGTTTGGCGTATTTGTAGCCCGAGCAGTGGGAGTTGGTAAGAGAAATACATCAATTAGCCAGCCTAGTCGTTCGTGTAGTAGAAACAGAGGACAATAGAGTGGTAATTCAAAACACCGTTGTGTCATCATTAGTTGTGGAGGTAAAAGAATGGCAATATGAAGATCTTGACCTGGTCGAGCTTAAGGATAGAATTCAGCAAGGGAAAGTGCCAGGTTTTTCAGATAACTGAGGATGAAGTGCTGCGATGTAAGGGCCGCCTCTGTGTTGCAGATGTTTCAGGGCTCCGCCAGCAGATTATGAATGAGGTACATTACGCCCGCTATTCTCTGCACCCAGGCGCAACAAAAATGTACCATGATATCAAGGAAATCTACTGGTGGCCAAGTATGAAGAGGGAAATAGCAGAATTTGTAGCCTAATGTCCTAACTGCCAACAGGTAAAAGCGGAACACTAGAAATCAGGCAGATTGACTTAGGACATAGCTGTGCCTCTCTGGAAATGGGAAACAGTGAACATGGACTTTGTAGCAGGATTACCCCGTACCAGACATAGACATGACTCCATTTGGGTAATAGTTGACAGACTGACGAAATCAACCCATTTCCTGCCAGTGAAAGCTACTTTCTCTGCCAAAGATTACGCCGAATTGTATATCAGGGAAATAGTTAGATTACATGGTGTTCCAGTATCTATTATCTCTGACAGAGGAGCTTTTACAGCTAGATTTTGGCAGTCATTTCAAAGAGGTCTGGGAACGCAGATTAATTTGAGCACAGCATTACACCCTCAGACAGATGGACAGGCTGAACGCACAGATGCTCAAGGACATGCTACGGGCGTGTGTGCTAGATTTTTGAGGTAGCTGGGACGAGCATTTGCCGCTAATTGAGTTTGCTTATAATAATAGCTATCACTCAGCTATCCAGATGGTTCCCTTTGAGGCATCGTATCGGCGAAAATGCAGATCGCCAGTTGGCTGGTTTGAAGTGGGAGAGTCAGCGTTGATTGGGCCAGATATTATTCAACAGTCAGAGGAGAAGGTAAAGCTTATCAGAGAACGCCTACTGACTGCACAGAGCCGCTAGAAATCGTATACTGATGTGCGGCGCAGAGACCTGGAATTTGATGTGAATGACTGGGTATTTCTGAAAGTATCTCTGATAAAAAGGGGTGATGAGATTTGGTTAGAGAGGTAAACTTAGCTTGAAATTCGTTGGGCCTTATCAGATCCGGCGGAGAGTAGGCCGAGTGGTGATCTTGGGCAAATTTATATGCCCAAGTGATACTCAAATGTGTCATTTTAGCCTTGTTTATCTATCACTGTTTATACATTCTCATGTGATTTGTAATAAAATGTGAATTTATACTAACCAACATGATTAGCATTCTTTTGCAAGTAAAATGTAATTTTGGGAAGCTAAAATGCGTGTTGGAAGAGATCGGGGTTGGACTTGGATGTGAGCATAGGACAAGGAATTGGAAGGCACAAAATAAAGAGGCTCCGCGATGGAGCCGTGTCACGCTGCCATCGCGGAGGCCTTCTGCCTGGATAGGGAATTTTCAGCCTATTTCCAGTGAAGGTTCACGTTGGGTCCGTGGCACGGTGGCCTGGCTCCGCGTTGCACGCCGTGCCATGTTGGGCTTGATTACCTGGACCCCCAACTTCCAGTGAGGGTCTGCGTCGGTGGCGTGTCACGGAGGCAGTGCTCCGCGATGCACTCCGTGACACGTTGCTTGTTATTTCGGGAAAAATTCCCACTAGTATAAATAGAACACTTAGGTTCATTTTTCAGTATTCTGACTTGGTGGAGCAAGAACGTGGGTTACAGGCAGTTGAGGGGACGAAATTATCAGGGTTTTTCTCTCTTTCCTGCTCCTTGAATTCAATTTCTTGTATGTTTAACACTCATTTAACGATGTTTAATCCACAAATGAGTGGCTAATTCCTCTTCTTGCTGAGGTTAAGAACAATTGTAATGAAATGTGATTATTGATTCTTTGGTTTTTCATCTTTTCTTCCACGGTTGTTCTATTGATTCTTGTTCTTACTGCATTAATGTGTGGCCTACGTTAATGTATATGTAAAAAGTCCGGTTTCAATCGAGAGAGCAAGAAATTGGAAAGTTGTGAATTAATAGGATATGATCCTCTCTTAGTTTGGGAAATTGAGAATTGATTTACCTTCAGGATAGAAATATACCTGAAAGTCGTATTAGTCAATTTAGGGACCGGGTTTGTATGGCTAGAACATGAATTTTCGTTTAATCACAGAAATGTAGGTGGACGGTTCATGATTCTTAAGTTGGGTTAAATACGAGAGTTTTAGTCCATTGGCATTAGTTCTTGACTAGCAACCGGAGGAAAGGTTAACCAAATTATATCAATAATTAATTTCTTTACATGTTCAATTAACCTCAGCATGCTCACATTCATAGTTCAGACTCACATTAGATACTTGTTTTAGACTTAGCATAAAAATTAGAATCCAAAAATATCAAACTCTTGGTTACACTGTTGTCTTCATTGTTAAACTGAAAATATAGTAACACTTGATTAATTGTTACCTTATCCCTGTCCCTGTGGGATCGATACTTGGCTTACTTGAGCCACTTTACTACTTGTTCGACCACGTGCACTTGCTGTAGTTTTATACCCATATAACAAAAGACCGAACAAGTTTTTGGCGCCGTTGCCGGGAACTGGCAATTGGTGAAATTTTCTTAAGTGTTAATTTACTATATTTTTATTTTCTTAGTGTTGACAACTTGGTCTTAGCCTGTATTCTGCAGATTTAATCTCTGTTGAACACTGGCAAGAGACAAGGAGCTAGTGGACTCATATTTAGAGCCAGACAAATTATTTCATCGTCAGCGGAGAGAAGCTCTAGAAAGAAAGCTGCAGTTGCTCAGACAAACATTCATGGAGCAACAACAGAATCCACCAGTAGTATGGGCAATGTTAGTGCCCAAGGAAGTAGCATCTCGGCCGGTTCGCGAGGTGGCAATCCCACATGCTAATAATGTCACATCTAGCATCCGCAAACCTGAGCCAGGAGGAAGGTTCGAGCTTAAACAAAACATGGTGCAATTGCTGCACACTAGCGGGCAGTTTACAGGTCTCCCTCATGAAGATCCACAGAAGCATCTCCAAATTTTCTTGGAGATAAGTGACACTTACATCCCCGCTGGAGTGTCATCAGATTATGTCCGACTTACATTGTTCCCATTTTCATTATTGGGAGAAGCCAAGAGGTGGTTGAAAGCTGAGCCACCTAATTCTATTTAGACGTGGGATGATCTTGCAAGGAAATTCTTGATATGATTTTTTCCCTCCGGTAAAACAACAAGACTTAGAAGTCAAATTCTAAGTTTCAAACAGAGAGAGGGAGAGAATCTATATCAGGCTTGGGAGAGATTCAAGTCCATGTTGCGGGATTGTCCTCATCATCATCAATCCAATGATGTGCTGGTGCACACTTTTATAGAGGGTTTAGAGCCCCATACAAAAATATTGCTAGACTCAGCAGCTGGGGGACAAGCGTTGGAGAAAACTTATGAGGAGCTGTATACCTTGTTGAACCGTATTTCGCAGGGCAATCCGGAGTGGAATGCTGATTTATCAAGAGGAGGGACAAGGAAAGCAGCAAGAGTTGTAGCAGTGGATGGTTTTACAGCTATTGCTGCACAGATAGCTGCCTTACAGAATCAACTCAACACCCACTTCAGTAACATGACAATGAACTAGCCTCAAGCCCCAGTGAATGCAGTGCAGCATATTTGGTGTGAAATGTGCGGGAGCGGTGAGCACTCAGCTGAGTGTTGTGGAGCAAATCCGGACTCGGTGAACTTTGTGGGAAATGTACAAAGGAACAACCACCAATAGTATGGCAACAACTACAATTCCAATTGGAGGAATCACCCGAATTTCTCCTGGGGTAGCAACAACCATCAGGGGCAAAGTTCGAGTCAGGGTGTGCAAAGGAACCAAGGAGGGCAGCAAAATTATCAAGCACAATTTAGAAACACAATGAACCTCCTCCACCACCATCACCCAGCATTGAGGAGATGTTCAAGACGATGATAGCTAACCAAGCTCAATTGCAGGCTGACTATGTGAAATTGGCAACTGAGGTGAAAAACAACCAGTTAGCTACCAAGGCACTTGAATATAAATTTGGGCAATTTGCTGGAGCCCAAAATACCAGGCCTAGAGGAGGACTTCCGAGTGACACAGATCCCAACCCCAAGCAGGTGAATGCGGTGACCACAAGGAGTAGTTTGCAGCTGAAAGAGGTGGAACCTGAAAGACCACCACAACAATCGGGAGCAGCAAAAGTCGAGAGGGAGCAAAGTGATGAGAGGGGGAAGACTAAGGAAGCTGAATCAGAAAGACCACCACCCCCGTTTCCTCAACGATTAAAGAAACACAAGGAGGAGGCGTGTTTCAAGAAATTCATGGAGGTGCTGAAACCGGTACATATTAACTTACCTCTTGTTGATGTTTTGCAGGGAGTGCCGAAGTATGCCAAGTATATAAAGGACATCGTGGCAAACAAAAGTCGGTTGACTGAGTATGCTACGGTGGCTCTTACGGAGTAGTGCACTTCCTGGATACAAAACCGACTGCCCACAAAGCTCAAAGATCATGGGAGCTTTACTATACAAATCACTATAGGGCAGAGTATCCTAGCTCGCGAATTATGTGATTTGGGAGCGAGCATTAATTTGATGCCGTCATCGGTATTCAAAAAGCTGGGTCTAGGGAGTCCTAGACCCACAATAGTGATCTTGCAATTGGTGGATCGGTCCTTAGCTAGACCTAATGGCATTGTGGAGGACGTTCTGGTGCAAGTTGGCTCCTTGATCTTCCCGGTAGATTTCGTCGTGCTGGATTTTGAACCAGACGCGGAAGTCCCATTTATTTTGGGACGACCTTTCTTGGCGACCGGGAAAGAGCTGATTGAGGTAGCTGCGGGGCAGCTAACCATGTGAGCACATGACAAGGTGGAAGTGTTAGATGTGTACAAGGCCTCCAAGCTCCTGACTGTGTACGAGGAACTCTCGGTGATCAATGTGATTGATCGAGTTGATAATACGCGGATAAAGGATTCACGAGAGTTATTGGGAAAACCACCTGAACGATGTAAGCACTACTGGGGGGAGGACGGTGGTCAAGAGAAAACGTCCATCACCTTAGAGGACAACTGAGCTGAATGACGTCGAGCCGCGACGGTAAACCAGGCGCTGCACGGGAGGCAACCCATGAAATTTTTCTTTGTAAATTGTGAATAGATTTTTTTTATTTATTTTTATTCATTTTCTTTTATTTTCTTGATTAACAACTAAAATTTTTAGTTTTTATTTTTATTTTTATTTTTATTTTGAGTGAAACCTATAATTCTAACCAATTTCTTGTAGTAGAATGAATTTCAGGTCGAATGGAGGGAAAATATACAAGGAATCGCAAAGGAAAATTCGAGGTATGAAAATCAAGAAAAAGTGGCAAAACAGTGAGCTAGGGCGATAGCTCCGTGTCACGGAGGAGGGCCTCCGCGTTATCCTCCGTGACACGTTGAGGTATAAATCCGAAATTTTAAAAGAATTTCAGAACACCCTCGTGACAGATCCGTGTCACGGAGGCAGTGCTCCGCGATGCACTCCGTGACACGTTGCTGTGTATATCGCGACGGGTCGCACCGGGTCGCCGGGTGACCCGTGCGATTTTTCCACTTTTAAACCCCGAATCCCCCTCAATTTTCCTTATTTCTCACACACTCCGCGACCAATCTCCCTAAAACCCCTCCCCCTTCAACGTGACACAGAATAGGCCAAGTATTTCATTGAGTTTTCTTCAATTCTTCAAATTTAAGGTTTGTTCCTCAATTCCATCTCATTTCTTGTCGATTTTCTTCGATATTGAGCATGTGATGTGAGCTAAACTTGCCCTAAGTAGAAATTAAGCGTAAATTCAATTGAATTGCTGTTGATGGATGTTTGGAGTATCATTGTGATCGCTTGAACTCGTTAATTGCATAAGTTAATCGAATTTTTGTTGATACAATCATAGCTAGGGCTTGTTTTTGAATTTGAAGTGGAAAAATGTAGTGAACTCGTGAAATTCAGGCTGGGTTGTACATGTTGAGTGAGATGAGTCGATGTGCTAGTTGTTATTATGCTAAAAGACCGACGGATTCTCGGGTTAGGGGAACATTGAAATTTGCATGAATTGGGTGAGTTGTATAGGTTCATGTAGATAAATTCTTGTTGTTTTCGTTTCTTTGTTTCTCCTTACTAAGTGCGATAAGATAAAATGTTATCGATGGTAATGCTTGTGGTTAGCTGTACGAAGTCTGAGTAGTACATAGAATACATACCGTCGAATTCTTCGAATGCACTAAGCATGGTTGTATATTTGGTTGTTTGTTTGTGTAAATAGGTATGATCTTGCCGTAATGTTGTAATTTTAGCTAAGGACTAAGTGTGGGGTGGCCTAGCTTAACCAGAACTTAGTCGAAGCTAATACTCATTGGCTAAACATTAATCTTGTCTATTTGGGTTGACAGGAAAAATTGCAAGCAGGCAAGAAAAGGGGAAAGGCGCATCAACATCTGGCGCCGGAAGAAAGAGAATCAGATTGGGCACAGCAGTCCCAGCAGCACCAGCAGTTCCACGCGGCCAACGCCACCAATATGGAACCAGGTGGGTGACAGAAGAGGGGAAGAAGTGGTATGCCAAGCACAAGGAGAGCAAGTACTTCCCCGAGGAACACGTAGCAAGGGAACCGTTGGCACAGGAGTTCCCCTGGATTGTCCAGAGGATCGAGGCA
This sequence comes from Datura wrightii, assembly GCA_035772735.1. NCBI lineage: Eukaryota > Viridiplantae > Streptophyta > Magnoliopsida > Solanales > Solanaceae > Datura > Datura wrightii. The sequence continues at coordinate 152,522,161 of JASDFA010000001.1, read as the reverse complement.
GCTGGGCTGAACTTCATCTTTGAAGAGCCCAAGGAATGCAACTTGCACTTGATTCGGTAATTCTATGCCAATTGGAACCCGACTCTCAGAAGTCACACCATCAAAATCAGAGGGCAAATAGTCACCTTTGAGCCCCACCACCTCAATGCTATCCTAGGGGCGCGGGACATAGACACCCACGTGCTTCGACAACTGAACATCACTCCACCATATGCGGGACATCAGACGCACTTTGTGTGGAACCCGATCGACAGCTAGATGGAGCAGACACAAGGAGAGGGGTTACCATCAGACTTTGCCCTATTCACAGATGAACAGGGAAGCCAGGATATGGCTTAAGATCGTCTGTTCATGCCTAATCCCGGGGGTACATATGACAGATGTAACCCGGGATCGTGTATGCCTGGTGTACACCCTGATGAAAGGGCTGGAGATCAATGTGGGGGCGGTGATTATCTCCGCCATGAAGAGAGCCTGGCTGCATCAGGGGACAGTGTTCGAGATAAGTGTGGGGTGGGAGTAGTTAGGTGCTGGTTGTGCTGTTATGTATGTCCTAATATGTTGTTGTGCCTGTGAACAAAATTTTCTGACACTGTGATTTGTGAGTGTTAAGTTGTTATCCTGTATTGTAATTATATGTGAAACTGTTGTGTGTTGCTGTATGTTGAATGTTTCTAGCTGATTTGGTACATATTTTAGTTTATCGAAATGATCGATATTTTTAAAATTTTTTGTTTTTCTTTCAATTCTTGGGTTTCTCGGCGTTTGTTTTCGGTTCTTTTACCGAGAATGGTCCCATTAAACCGAAGTCCTATTTAGTGACCATTCCTTATGATGGATGGATGACGACCGTCTTAAGGGAAATATAGTCGTTAGGAGTAGATTTTTCATTTATTTTTCAGTTGTTTTTCTTTTTTGGGTTGCATTCCAAAACTGGTAGTTACTCTATGGTTGCGGAGTTATGGTTGCGTGTCGTACATGATATTTAAAATGCAAAGGTGATTCATATGAAAGCATGCAACTTTGTAAATATGTTGAGGTACCTAGGCCATAGAGTCGATTTAGTGTAATTAAGGCTTAATGTTTGAATTCGTGCAATTAGCTGATTGAAGAGTCTGTGAATACGTCTTGAATTGAGCATGTGCAATAAGTGTGACGTGAGGTTTTGTTATTCCATGCTATTGTGAAGTGTCTAGAACTTTCCTGGTGTGTGTACAAAACGAAATGAAGAAGGTGTATTGTAGGAAAGGATGTAGGCATTTCTTTGTTTTTAACCGAAAGTTTCTATTTTTCATTATTGTACCCACCTTGATTGTGTATCCTAGTCAGCCCGTTGAGCCTTTAGCCTATTAATTTTTTCTTTTTTCAAAAAGTGTAAAATGAGCTTAATCCCTTCTTTTCATTAGCCGCAAATTTGATCCAAAACTCTTAAGCGCTTAAGAAGAGAAAATCATTTTCCCAAAGTGTCAAAGAGTGAGAATGGTGAAAAGAAAAGAAAAGCAGAGTGATGGAAGAAAAGAAAAGGTTGAAGGTGCACTTGTTATAAACAAACTATAATGAAGGTGTATGAATAATCTTTGTTGTTGTGTCAAGTGTGCTCAATAAGATGGGACAAACTAAAGAAATACTTCAAGAATGGGAGGATGAAGAAAGAAACAATGCCCATGAGTTTGATGGGATGTATTGAAAAGGCGCTTAAGGATACTTGTGGCTATTATTGGCTAGCCCAATATTTACTAGTTCCGTAGCTTACATTACAACCCGTTAAAGTCCTACCTGATCCTACATCACACTTCTTTATATTAGTGGAGTAATACACTAAAGGCAAGCTTATGGGTCATGACATGATGCATGTGAATTCTTTTGGGAGAGAGAGCGAAATTGTGTTTTTATGCCCCTGCGTGATATTTTGTGAGTTCATATGATCAAAAAGGGGAAAATTCTCTTGTGTTGTGAGGGCACATGCTTGATGATAGATTAATTTTCGCGTCGGATGTCTTGATCAGCTGATTTGCATGAGGTTGCCAATATCGAGAGTCGATTCTTAAGTCTAGGAAGTCTTAATGTATTGAAGGTCATTGCATTCATAGGACCATGCATGTTTTCTTGATGATTTGCTGTATTGAATAATCGGTATGACCGTAACCTAAATTGTCGAACCAAAGTAGTGAGGTTTGGGTGTAAGATTGTTGTTCGAGGACGAACAAGGATTTAAGCGTGGGGTAAGTGATCTTGGGCAAATTTATATGCCCAGGTGATACTCAAATGTGTCATTTTAGCCTTGTTTATCTATCAATGTTTATACATTCTTATGTGATTGGTAATAAAATGTGAATTTATACTAACCAACATGATTAGTATTGTTTTGCAGGTAAAATGTAATATTGGGAAGCTAAAATGCGTGTTGGAAGAGATCGGGGTTGGACTGGGATGTGAGCAAAGGACAAGGCATTGGAAGGCACAAAATAAAGAGGCTCCGCGATGGAGCCGTGTCACACTGCCATGCGGAGGCCTTCTGCCTGGATAGGGAATTTTCGGCCTATTTCCAGTGAAGGTTCGCGTTGGGTCCGTGGCAGGTAGCCTGGCTCCGCGTTGCACGCCGTGCCATATTGGGCCTGATTACCTGGACCCCCAACTTCCAGTGAGGGTCCGCGTCGGTGGCGTGTCACGGAGACAGTGCTCAACGATGCACTCCGTGACACGTTGCTTGTTATTCCGGGAAAAATTCCCACTAGTATAAATAGAAAACTTAGGTTCATTTTTCAATATTCTGACTTGGTGGAGCAAGAACGTGGGTTACAGGCAGTTGAGGGACGAAATTATCAGGGTTTTTCTCTCTTTCCTTCTCCTTGAATTCAATTGCTTGTATGTTTAACACTCGTTTAACGATGTTTAATCCACAAATAAGTGGCTAATTTCTCTTCTTGCTAAGGTTAAGAACAATTGTAATGAAATGTGATTATTGATTCTTTGGTTTTTCATCTTTTCTTCCATGGTTGTTCTATTGATTCTTGTTCTTACTGCATTAATGTGTGGCCTACGTTAATGTATATCTAAAAAGTCCGGTTTCAATCGAGAGAGCAAGAAATTGGAAAGTTGTGAGTTAATAGGATATGATCCTTTCTTAGTTTGGGAAAATTGAGAATTGATTTACCTTCAGGATAGAAATATACCTGAAAGTCGTATTAGTCAATTTAGGGACCGGGTTTGTATGGCTAGAACATGAATTTTCGTTTAATCACAGAAATGTAGGTGGACGGTTCATGATTCTTAAGATGGGTTAAATACGAGAGTTTTAATCCATTGGCATTAGTTCTTGACTAGCAACCGGAGGAAAGGTTAACCAAATTATATTGATAATTAACTTCTTTACATGTTCAATTAACCTTAGCATGCTCACATTCATAGTTCAGACTCACATTAGATACTTGTTTTAGGCTTAGCATAAAAATTAGACTATAAAAATATCAAACTCTTGGTTACACTGCTGTCTTCATTGTTAAACTGAAAATATAGTAACACTTGATTAATTGTTACCTTATCCCAGTCCCTGTGGGATCGATACTTGGCTTACTTGAGCCACTTTACTACTTGTTCGACCATGTGCACTTGCGTGTAGTTTTATACCCATATAACAAAAGACCGAACAAGTGGCATACGAATTGAACTTGCCTCCATAATTAGAGTCTGTTCATCCAGTTTTCCACGTATCTATGCTAAGGAAGTGCATAGGAGACCCTCACAGAGTTGTCACAGTCCAGGATGTCCAGGTAACGGAGGAGCTGGCCTATGAAGAGGTTACAGTAGCTATCTTAGACAGACAGATACGTAGATTGAGAACTAAAGATATTGCGTCTGTCAAGGTACTGTGGCATAACAGGAACCAAGAGGAGATGACTTGGGAGGCAGAGGAAGATATGAAAATCAGATATCCTCACTTGTTTCAAGCCTAGTCAGTCAAGAGGTATGTTAGTATTGTTATTTTATGCAGTACCTTATAATATATGTGTAAATGAGATAATTGACTCCAATGTTTTGTCTGATGAATGCTATAGTATTGCATGGAGTACCTATATTGGGCTTTTCTGCATTTCAGGTTTTCGAGATAGTCCATATTATAGGGGAAACTCTGCCAAAACTTTTCTAAAAATAAGTTGAGTAAGTTGAGAAATCGTATAAATAAAAGTTTACACTTGAGGACGAATGTTCTTAAGGGGGTAGAATGTTACATCTCGTAAATTCTCGATATGTAGATGGCCTATTCACATGTTGGTTAAGAGTTTTTGAATGCCATACATGCTAGGAAAAGGCCCGGGGAAAGATCGGATAAGTGACACATCGAACCATCGCAGGAGAAGGCTGGTAGACCTCCTCCGCGATGGACAGAGTGTCACGGAGGCTCACCTACGTGACATACAGCGTGTCACGGAGGCTAGGATCCACGATACACAGCGTGTCACGGAGGTGAGGTGCAACCCCAAGTATAAAAGCCTCCAACTTCAGTTTTAATGTTAAATTTCATTTAATTTTCTAGAGAAGTCGAGGGAAAATAGAGAGAACAAAGGTTCCTTGATAATATTCATTTGATTACGCCGGAAAACGCGGTCAAAACTCAAATTAACTCTAGATACCGAGGTATTAAGCAGCAAGGATCATTCCTACGGATTTAGTTTCGTGAAATTTTGCTGGCGAATCGTCTTGCTACCGAGTTAAGGTAAGTGGAATTGCTCTAAATTAGTGTCAATATACTCCTATCCCTAAAGTGAGTATTTCTCCCTTCTGGACATTCGAGAAATAGCAAGTTTTCAACCGTTTTTCAATAAGCCAAAGTTTGGGCAATATATATTTAAAGTGATATTTTCTTCAAGAATATTAGCGTATTTAGTTCTAATTGACATATATATGAATGCAGTTGGGAGAAATAGCAGAAGTACTGACCGAGCTACACCAGTTAGTCAGTAAATCTGAAGCGAAGGTATGTAAGCTAGTTCCTTCGGCAAGTTAGTAATCCTAGTATAGCAAATAACGTGAATTCTAGAAGAAAGAATACTGAAGTCGAGTATAGAGTCCAATATGAATGTAGCAAGCATGTTTTATGATATTATGCTATATTCAGAATAAAATTCAGTAAATCAGTATCAGACAGCCAAATATTATTTCAGATACAGTGAGCTTAGTAACAGAATCAGTTTAATGCAGAAAAGAGATTCAGAATAGAATATCAGAATACAGATAGTATTTTCAGATCAAACAGGCTTGCTATATATATGATTATTGTTTGTTGAGACCTGTTTGTGTTATGAGGGAACCTTTAGAGCGTCCTCGCCGCCCCTAGGTTAATAGCTGTGTCGACTCGCCCGCCATAGGGTGAGGATACATCACTCCAAGGAGTGGCATGCCGTCCACAGTAGAACGAAAATGGGATGCAGCATTCCCCGTATCAGGCTGATCACCATAGCAGTATGGCTTACCCTGTCGAGCGCTTGCACCTAGTGGGCAGATTACAGATACAGATTACAGTTTACAGTTACAGGAGTCCTCCAGACTCAGACACAGTTATAGTCAGAGGCCATAGCCCAAGCTGCAGACCCAAGGGGTCGGTAGAGGTGCTCGTAGTTAGTAGGTGAGTGGAGTGATTTATTTTTGGATGGTTTTGACCCGGGTAGGGTATATAGATTGTGTGTTGGTTGGCACCTTCCGGCTTATGGGGGCTGGTATAGGTCCTTGTATGTTATATATATATATATATATATATATATATATATATATGCTATTTATTAGCTAATAGACAGCAGATTGCCACATCGACAGGTATGATTCTACCTTACTCTCAGTACAGATAAGCTTGTTTCAGATTTCTTCAGTCCAGAGAGTTTCAGATACTTTCTACTGTGCAGAATCTCTAGCTATGTTGTTTATATTTAGTTATGTTCAGTTTGCTTTACATACTCGGTACAAGTGGTACTGACGCCCGTTTGGGGCGCTGCATTACTTGCCTGCAGGTACCTATAGACGAGGAGCCAATCCCTCGTGATCTAGACAACGTAGAGTCATCAGCCTGTCATCCGGAGCTTGATATTCAGAGGTTTATATCATTTTCTTTTGTTGTACATTACGGGTAGGTGGGGGCCCTGTCCCGTCCATCTTATTAGTATTCTTAGAGGCTTGCAGTCTGTATATATTTTGCTGTGGTTAGTTATGCCGGTCGTGTGGGGCCGGGAGTATGTTTAGTTGTTTATATTTGTCGTGTGAGGCCTTATCCAGTCAGTAGTGGAGACCTTGCCGGTCACGTAGTGGTTCAGCATTTGTTATATTGATTTAGAGTTAACTAGACAGCATGGTGGCCTTGTCAGCCCGCATAGGTTCCCCTATATGAATGTGATTTTGGTTAACTGATGTTATAGTACTGGTGGCTATAGGCCTAGTCGACCGGAGGCTGTATTTACAGCTGTTATATATCCCGTTGTTTCCGTGAATCAGAATTAGAGCTAGCCACGCACCAGATGTGCTTAGGCTCAGTAGTTTAGCAGTTCATATCCTAATAGGGCACCAGGTGCCAGTCATACCCCCCAAGGCGGGGCGTGACACTAGCACCGAGCGGGCTAAGGGTCGATCACCATATTCCCTGGTCCTAATGGCCCATGAGCTTGATATCGATATCATGGTAGTGTCCTTAGCTTTGACAAGGTTTTGGATGGCTCTACCCACTTGAGTGTGATAGTCGGGACCACGTAATCTATATCGTGGTATGTCGGTTAACTGACAAGTCTCCCATCGTTTTATATGATTCAGATATACATATTCATTACTCATGATTCTTATATACTCATGCATGTTCAAAATCAAGGTTTGACTTAATGTTCATCTTTTCTATAAATTTCATATTTCAGCTTTGAGTTGTTTGAGTCAATTTAAGGTTATAAAGCTTTGTATTGTATGTTATGGAAAGATCATGAATTCAGAAAGAATGCATGCAAGCCTACTCTCAGTTTACCGATGTTTATGTCTAATTCTTGCATTGCCTTTAAACTATTTGACTTACTTAACGGTTTTACTTACCTTGCATACTATGTACATTTCACGTACTGACCGCGTACTTTCTATGTTGAATCATTTCATGATATAGGACCCGGCTCTCAGCTTCATCCCCGCTCTTAGACAGCTTATCGGAGTTAGCATATGCTTATTAGTGAGTCCTCATCATCTGAGGACCAGACTATTTATTTTTTCCATATGTATTTCAGTTTCAACTTGTTGAGTTAGTTGGTGCCTTGTCCCATCAACTCGTCATGTTAGAGGCTATTCAGACATATGTATGTTTTCAGCTTTGAATTTTATATTCAGATGTTATATTCATGTTAGACTTCCCTGATTGTATTGAAATTTATTTAGTCCTTGATTGAGTTAGATGTATGCTTATGCCATAGGTCGACTTGGGTCTCTCGGGGCCCCTTGTCCAGTGTCACGATCCAGGCCTCCATTTTGGTCATGACAAAGGATGCTAAACCTAGGCTTATTAGGTGGGTCCTATTGTTACAATAGTTTGACTTTGAAGTGAAGGATCATAAGGGATGTGAGCATCAAGTGGCCGACCATCTATCATGCCTAGAGACAAATAGTAAGCTAGGAACATATGAAGAGTTTAATGATGACTTCCTGGATGAACATATTCTAGCTGCAACTCACGACGTAACACCGTGGTTTGTGGATTTTGCTAATTATTTGGCAAGCAACATCATGCCCGAAGGGTTGACTTTCCAGAAAAAGAAAATATTCATGCAAGATGTTCAGAAGTTTTATTGGGATGACCCCTACCTTTTTCGTATTTGTGTTGATGGTATAATGCGTAGGTGCATCCCTAAAGTGGAAATGGTACAGACTTTAGAGGCTTGTCATTCATCACCAGTTAGAGGTCATTATGGGAGCATTCAAACCACAACAAAAGTGCTATAGTGTGTATTTTATTGGCCTACCTTGCATCAGGATGCTCATGATTTTGTGAAACAATGTGATAGATATCAGAGAACAAGGAGTATTTCAAGGAGGCATGAACTTCTGTTGACACCAATATTAGAGGTGGAATTGTTTTGTGTGGGGAATTACTTTTATAGGCCCCTTTCTGAGCTCTTATGGAAACACGTACATTCTGGTGGCGGTTTATTATGTCTCTAAATGGGTAAAGCGGTAGCATTACCCAACAATGAGGGGAGGAGTGTAACAACCGTTTTGAAGAAGTATATCTTCTCACAGTTTGGTACTCCTAGAGCCATCATTAGTGATGGGGGTTCACACTTTTGCAATCGACTGTTCAACACGTTCCTAGCCAAGTATAGTGTGAAGCACAAAGTGGCCACCCCTTATCACCCACAGCCAATGACCAAGTAGAAGTTTCAAATCGTGCAATCAAATCTATCTTGACTAAAATAGTCAATGTAACAGAACAGATTGGGCTCGAAAACTAGTTAATGCCTTGTGGGCATACCGGACTGCATACAAGACACCAAATGGAATGTCTCCATATCAACTTATTTTTGGTAAAGCTTGCCACCTTCCTGTTGAGTTAGAACATAAGGCCTTATGGGCATTGAAGAGATTGAACCTTGAGTAGGGGAGAGCCATCCAAGGGCGAGGGGAAAATATGCCTGAGTTGGATGAATTCAAATGCGAGCATATGAGAACACAATTATTTATAAGGCCTGCATGAAGCATTACCATGATCATAAAATCTTGTATTGGACTTTTCTATGGGCATTGGTATTATTTTTCAATTTAATACTGAGGTTATTCCCCGAGAAGCTCAAATCTAAATAGTCAGGACCATTTAAGATGTCCCAAATTTTTGGAAATAGTGCCATAGAACTTCAAGGAGAAGATGGATCAAAATTAAAAGTGAATGGCCAAAGAGTAAAAAAGTATTTGGGATTATTGGGGGAAGCTGGTCAAATAGAAGTCCGGTATCTGGATGAGCCATAGCACATAAGGAGTCTCCTTCATGCCACGAAGTTAATGAAGGCTCTTCTTGGGAGGCAACCCAAGCATTTTTACTTTGAATATCTTGATGCTTTATTTTTTTGAGAAAAGAAAACCAACGCATGATCGGCGAAGTTTTGGTGGATTGCCAGAGCAAAGGCGTGAGGTGCCAGTCTACCATGGGGTGTGAGAAGCATGAAGGGAGAGTAGACGATGATCCGCAAATTTCCGGCGGAACAACGATATCAATCCGCAAAGCGCCGTCAAAGCGTCGACTCCTATCAGTGCACCTAGGAGTTTTGAGCATGTTTAGTGATCCAATTAGCGAATAGCCGCTTCTAATGCGCAAAAAGCTAAATAGGCAATGGTTCTATCCAGTAGACCTGGAAGTTGGAATACCAGCGGCTCCTTATCCTGTGGATCACCGGTGCCAACCCATGAGATATCGGTGAATTGCCGATTAGTAACCAGAGAACTAATCAGGCGATGATCATTGGCGTTCTAGCCAATGGGTAGACGATCCTCACCAACGACCGATGATAAGTACAGATCCAAGTATTTATGCTTATTATAATATTGACCGAACATTGACCAATCGACCCAAATACGTTAAAATCGCTCCAACTTCGCAAAACAACCCTTATTTTATTGAACCTTCCCTACTTTTCCAATTTCCCACAACATTTTCTTTTTCCCACTTCTCTTAAATTCCCAACAACCCATATATCTCACCTAAAATCCATTAATAACGACCTCCCTCTTGCCTAATCACTTTCTCCTCGTTTACCATTAAAATACCTCTCCTCATTAGCCCTCTCACCTTATCTGATTTCTCATTAATTTGGAAATTCATTGTTGTTCCAAGTACAAAGCTTCTCTCTCTACTCATTCCACTTCTCAATTTGAATGTCCCTCCTAGTTTTTGCTTTAATTAGGAATGTACATATGGAATCTTGCATCATGAGGATACATATTGGTGTGACTCATGTTCACATTCTTTGTTTTTTTTCTTTTCTTTCTTTTTGTTCTTGATTGCCAAATCTTAATATAGTGGGCATGTTGGTGGTACTATATTGGGTTGCTTATGTTGCTATGAGTATTTTAGTTTCTATGTGGGCTTTGTGATGTATCGTATTTTTTTGGGGTGGTGAAGTATGAGTAACCTCGGGTGCTTTGTATTCATGATTTTCCCAATGATAGATAGAGTGATGACTATTTTAAGGGCAAGTGGTCGTGGTCATTTTGGCTTGTAACTGTTAGTGTGAAGGTTTTTGAGATGTGATGAGAAGAAAACCATTTGTTACTGATTATTGATTATTTGTCTAACTGAATGAGGGACAGCCTTCACGTATCACGCCAATTATGTCCGATGAATCGCCGGTGGCACTATGGGTTTGAATGTGGGGTTACAGGGGTCTGCCACGAATCCATGTTTCATTAGTGCTTCGCAATTCAAGAGCGGCGATTCACCGGTGTGGAGGCGGTGGTTACTGCCTATGGTCAAGTTACTGTTTAATGAAAGTGGTTCATCGGTGCTCCGCAGATTACGACCTGCGGTTCACCGATGTTCAGCCGTTGTTACCAGGGATCAACATTTCTATACTCCTACTTGGATATCATTCAGTTTTTCCAAATTGCTGATAGTTCTCCTTTTAAACTGTTGTGTAATACTAACCTTAGTATGCAACACCTTTTCCACTTCCAGGAAGATAGCAAAGGAATGCACCAATGACCAATGCTGCCACACAGAACCTGCTTGATGATGAGGCCCATCATATTGCACATATTCGCTTTAGGTTGGCCAGAATGGAAGAGTAGTATATGTCTTTCAAGGAAAAGAGATCTATCCATGGAGAAACTCAATTTAATGTGGAGTCCTTCAAAAATGATTTCCCCGATATTTACTATCAAATCGGTATGCGGGACTAGGGTCCATTCATTATACTCGTAGACCCATACATCCCTGAGTTGGTGTGGGAGTTCTATGCATCATATAGGGCACGACAAAGCATCTTGAGGAACAAAGGCCGGGTGGATACAATGCCATAATTTTCGTCTATATGGGTGCGCAACCAAGAAGTGGACATCACCCCAGAGGCAATCAACTCTATCGATTGGGTTGAACCAATTCAACCAAATTCAGTTTTTTAAAGGAAAGTGGGAGATACAGAAAATAAGTTCCAATGGGTAGCCAGCATAATAGGGAGAGATCAACCTCAGGGAGCCATCTCAAAAGGACTGATTCATCGTCGTGATCTAAAATTCAAGGTCTCTATGTGGCTAGATTTGGTATGCACTCGGATTATCCCTTCCCAGAATACAACACAAGTCGCTATTGAGGTTGCAATTCTTATCGCCTGCATCATGGAACATACACATATCAATGTTGGAGAAATCATTGCGGACCAATCCAAAAGAAAGGCTAAGTAGCAGACAACATCATTACCTTATCCTAGCCTAATGAGTATGCTATGACTACATGCTTCATTCCCTCTCTTTCAGCCATTGGATAAAAATGTGAAGGCTGAGGGGGTGATTACATTAGACATAAAAACTGACAAAGATGCTCTAGCCTCAAAGAGACCCAAAGGAATGGGGGCCAAGATTGACCCACCACCCTCCATGTTCTCTAGTATAACTGCTAGATCTTCCCAAGCAACCACAGTCACCGCTTCTCCGCCAAAAAAACTGTTGACGATATCACAAATGGCCCAAGCTCATGAGAGCCAGATCATAATGTTGGCCAAGGAAATACCTATAATGATTTAGCAAACCATCCGAAAAGCCATGCAACCTGCTAAAGACAATTTGAGAGGTTTCTATGCTAAAGTCGATGTCTTAGAAAATGATGTGGTGGCCTTGTGAGATAATGTGGAATGATACACATATTGTCAACCCTCCAGAAACATGGACCCCCCTAAATCAGCAGCCGTGGAGACCTAGCCCGAGGCACCCAAAAGTCTGTCGGATGATTGATGGGTGGGATTTGGCAGTTTGTTGGAAATTGTGTCTGATGAAGAGACATATCATAGCCGGGCACCGCCCCGTCAGATGCTCACTGTAAGAGAAGTAGATCCATCATGGACACCTGGTGGGGTAGATACCACTTATTATCATAAGCTCAGAACCTTGTCAGATAAATGGGTGGTTCTCGGACCAGGAAAACCACTAGAACTCCCACCTGATCTATTGATGTCGTCTACATTGGAAACTACCTCTTTTCATTTTGATGAAGCTACTTACTCATGGATCCCTCGTCCCAACCACTAAATCTTTCAGGGAGTCCTCTTTAACTGTTTGTTCTTTTCTATGTACATAGGGGGAAATGTGTTATTTTAAGTTGGGGGAGAGTGGTGTGTGTCTTATTTTAGAGAATGTTGAGCTATGAATCAAGTTTCATCGGTGCTATTGAATGGTTCCTTGTTCTTATTGCCTAAATTTATAACCCAAATTTTGGTTGTCTCCTGTGTAAATAGTAGATGGTAATCAAACTCCAATTATTTTCTTCATACCCTGGTTCATTCCCAAGGAGCATTTTTCTTTTTCTTTTTGATTGTCAAACTGGTTGACATTTCCCAATGATAGATTGTGAGGCCACTCTCTTAAGAGAATATGTCATGTCTTTCTTTGAGCCTTTTATGGAGCTATTTTGAGAGGTACCACCAAAAATTTTGGGATGTAGCATGAAAATGAAAAACAATAGGCATTTGAAATTAGAAATGTAGTACTCTCTTGTCATACACTAGAGTCAAAATCTTGTGATGAATAATTTGTGTGGACTCTTTGGGTTTGATGCCTTGTGTAGTAAGGATCTTTGTGAATATCATGCATCTCTTCTTGTCTAAAACATACCATAAGTGTGACCCAAGGCGAAATCCTAGATGTAACTTCACTTAGAACATGACTTTAGGCTTTCATTTGACTAGTTAGTCTACCCAAAATGACCTTCGAAAATGTCTTCCTTTGCTAGAAAATGTTGATCCTTTTGGACTATTTATTTGTGAAACCACATTTCAAGCCAATGTCCCTTTTTGATCCCCTCTTCTTGGAACCCTTACTCCGTAATTGGTAGTGCTGAGCGAAAGAGAATAATGGGGCGTGAAAGACCAAAGACATAGAGAAAGGTAAGAAAATCAGTGAGAAAGAGGCAAAGTGCCTAAGTTTGGGGGTTTTCAAGAAAGAGGGAAATTTGAGAAGCCTAAATTTTAGGTAGTACTAAATTATGAGAAAAAGGAATAAAATAATGAGTTGAGAAATCTTAAGGTACCAAAAGAGCAATGAAAAGTGAAATGGTGTTACCTCTTTCTGAGACAAGGCTTAATGTGATAGTCAAGGAGCTACAAGGAAGGTCTTTGAGAAATAGAAGATGAAAATGAATGCAAAAGGAGGAATACGGTGGACTGATATAAAAAGTTAGATGGGAAGGGTTAAAGTGTTCACATAAAGGAATTAGGGAGGTTCTAGTCATTAAAGCCAAATAATTGTCCTACTATTACCCCTAGCCTTCATCATGACCCGCAAGTCCTAATTAATTTTGAGTGTAGTTGCTCTACATTAGTGGCAAATTACATGAAGGGGAAGTCTATAGGTCAGGTTGTGTGCATGAATATATCTTTTGGGAGAGTGAGTGTGATAATCTTTTCTAATAATCCCTTATGTGTAAATTGATTCATGATAAAGAAAAGCGATTCTCTCTTATAGTGAGTGGCATCATTCCCTTTTAAGGACACGCTTGCATTAAGGTAAAGGTGTGATTGAGGCATGAGTAGTGTGAGCACTAAGGTAAACTTTGGATGTGCAATGAGTATGAATTGAGATGCTATGTGTATTTGATTGGATAAGTGATGCCCTTGTTCTGCAAAATGAAAGCATTTGTGAATCATGCCTTTGAATTGTAGTTACCTCTTTAAACTTTTCCAAAATTTTAGGGGAAATTTCATCTCTTTTTCTGTGAATTGGTGAGAATTTTTGGGTTTTCATTGATTAAGTAGTCATTGATGCATACACTCTTATGGAGTGGCATGTTATTCCTTTTGCTCGATTGATAAGAATTGTATTACTTGAGGAAAAGTAATTGTTCAAGTTTGGGGGTTTGATTAGTTGGTAATTTACCAAGTCATTATACTCTAAAGAATGAGCATTACCTTAGTTTTCAAGTCATTTAGATGAATTTTATGCCCTTTTTATCCTTTTTATGTGTAGGTATCTGAGTTAAAGAGAAAGAGCATGAATTGGAGTAAAAAAGATGAATTCAGGTGAAAATCGGTGTTCCACCAAAGGACACTAGCAAAAAAACCAGTCAATTGTAGGAAACCACTGGTTTGAGGAGAAAATGCACCCGGCGTCCCGAGACATCAACCGACGACTCGCCGATTCTATCGCGGACCGATGCTGGATCTTGTTGGACCAAAGAGGAAAATTACCAGCAGATCGCAGTTGGAAACTGGTGAACCACCAAAGGCATCGATGAAAGGTCCTGGAATAGCACTAGATCGCAGAAGAAAATGAATGGCGGCTCGCGGATTGTAATCGGCGAACCGCCGATTCCATCGTAAGTGAAAAAATGCCTGAACAGAGGTAATTACATCTAGCATTGAAAAAGAGGAGATTGGTTTTCCTATTTTTATATATATTCTAGAATAAATTACCCTTGTACATATCTTTTGGACATTCCTTTTGCTTTGGAAAGAGAAAAACCCCATTAGAGAATAAATTTGAATATTCCTCCCTCCTATTTTCTTCTTCTTCTTAGTAAGGTATAACCATTATTGAAAATATATTTTGAGTTTGATTTTGCTTGTTCTTAGTAATGAAATCATTGAGTTTATTAATGAATATTATCTTTGGTTTCTTAATTATGAGTAGCTAAATCATTAGCTAGAGGTGTGTGATGATGGGCATTTAATTAGATTGGGTATTGCTAGATTCATCTTAATATTGCTTATTTATTGTAAATCTTTTGAATTCTATTTAAATTATAATTGATTGCCCGTAGTTTCAAATATGGGTTTGGTTTTCTTACTTTATTTTGGCTTGAAAAAGAGGAATTAATTATTGAGGGAGAACTTGATAGCGGGAATGGATGTGATTGTGTGGAAGTTGGGCTAGAAATAGCCAAAACCCATATTCATAATCCTAATTAGTGGTTGATGGCTAGAAATAGCTCAGCTACTAACCCAAACTATATTGGGCTAATTAAATTGTGTATTGAGGTTCGAAAGGACTCGAGAAAAAGGTGCCCAAGAGGTTGAAAAACATCTGGTGCCATCTCGTCCAAAGTTATTTACACTTATTCATAATAATTTGAAGATCTAGCATATTCTCATCTAATTAGCATCCCATCTACACCACAGCTCTAGTCTTCACTCATCATTGTCTCTCAATTTTGGTTATTTTGCTACCATGGCTAGCTGAGTTAGAATCCACAACATTATTGACTTCATTTCCCCCCCCCCAAAAAAAAAATTTATTGTTTTATTTCTCTTGATTTGGTGTGAATTAATTCAAATATCCTAAACAACGCTTTTGGAAATCATTCACTAGTCTCGTTGGGGTCGACCCCGACATTCGTTGTGAATATTTGTTTTGAGCTACGACCGTTTACGCTCTCTCATTAAGAGGGGTGCAGTTTGGACATTATCAGCATGCTGCCCATTACATATTTAGCTACTACCTTGCGACATCTACATATTGATTAGCTACTAATATTATCTTCATTACACCTTACTTATGTAGATTAAATTCCAAAAAGAAGGGTCGATTCGTCCTACATTTTTCAAAATTTGAAAGTGAGGTGTATAAAGCTAAAACCTCTTTCACCGTTAAGGCACAATACCATGTAACTTATTTCTCAATAAGAGCTTAGATTACTTGAGTTAAAAGTCTTTAGATGTTACATGCTTCAACGAATAGCTTGTTGCCCGCTTTATAAATTAATGATGCAAATTACTTAATTGGGTCTTATAACGGTCGTTTATGCTTCCGTTAGATGCAGATCAAATTAATATATGTCCCTCTAGTTGAAGATGATTAGATTTAATTAGTAAGGCACATATTGTAAAACAAGCTTAACGTATAAGTTTGTAGTATAACAAGCTTAGCGATATATGTATAACACGCCTAAAAAGATAAGATGAGAAAAATAAAGAACGCTTAATCAATTTGGTTATTGTATTCCTTGTTTGGACTATTTAAATTATTTTCAAAGTATACTTTATGCCCCTAGAGTGGCCATTTTTCATTTTTGTTTATAAGTCCATATCGCCCCTAGATTGGGACAGTGATTTTCATATTATGTAAAAGACACGAGGCCTCTAGTATGGCCACTAAATGCATATCCTTAGGCCCCAGAGAGGTTGATTGTTGTTTGATTTAATAGTATATGGTCCCTATATTGGTAATGATTTCATTAAATGTCTTGTTTCAGAAACTAAGAGAAGCAGGTAAGTATGAGACTTAAAATAATCTAAGTAATCATATTTGAAAGAGTGAAGTCCAATGACTCAGGAATGTGTAAGACGTAATAGTAAAATAGTTCTTATATTGTCTTTAGTTTTAAATACCTCTAGTAGGTCATATCTCTTATCTCTATCTTATGAGTCTTCCAGTTATGTCCTATTATTCGGTTTACCATACATATGAGTACCATTGATTATGTAGTCACGCCCCTTGGTCTAAGATCACGACATTTCTTAATGTAGAATCAAACACACAAGGTAGCTACCACCCGACTAAGAACCTATCAAATACTTTAATTGTTGATTGTTAAGCTCCACCCCTATCTGGAGCCAAGTCGAGTTTAGCGCTCTTTTTCTATATATGTTAATAGCTTGGGTAAGTTAGGGCCCTATCTCAGTAGTTTGTTCGATGTATAATTTTTCAATCTCCAATAGAGGTATCACAGATTAATGATTTGTTTATGTACAGTTGTTATGCCAGGACTTGTACACTTTGGGCTAGAAGCACTTTACATTTTGCATACGTGGTTTCTTACTCAAAATTTGTGCACTTTCTTCTTTTACATGCTTTCACCCTAAATGATGCAGTATGACTTAGTATGTATATGTTATGTGTTCATATAGAGCATAGGCCATGTCATCTAGGGTTAGGGTGTGACAAAACCTGGTATCAGAGCCTTGGTTCAAGTGTCTCAAGGTGTCCGTGAATGGTGGCTAGCATAACTTTAGTTAGGAATATGTTACATGCTATATTTATAATTAAGGGACTGTTTGGGCATCTAGGAAATGTGACCTTCTTTCATATTCTAGATTGTGTGATTGCACTATATATTCAGAAGTTGATTTTAACTCTTACTCTACTCTATTTTATACGGATTATCCATATAAAGGGTAACGACAAAATCGCCTAAAGAGTTACCACTAATAGGGCTATTAAGGTTGCAGTTGGTAGGTCATCCCTTGATATTGACATTTATCCCAAGGCTGAAGGGAGCTTATTTCGTTAGACACCCACCAACCCCCAATTTATTAAATTAGAAGGGTCAGTAGGAGTTCATGCGCCGCTTGTATCTATAGCAACACCTATGCCACCTATATCTATGATAGCACCTATACCACGTGTTCATCATCTGGTTCATTCGATTAGAATATTAGAGAAGAAATTTAATTTCTTACTTAGTGCCTGCACAAGCGCAGGGACAAAGTGAAGTCTCCGACAACAGGATTTATCAAAGAGAGACAATTAGTTTTAGAGTCTAAGACTTTTGTGTATGAATCTGTCAGTATTTACGAGGTCTAGTTCGATAGAGAATCCCTCAGAACATTCACGATCATGCATGTTTCAAACACAGAAACTACTAAATTAGCTTCCTATCAGTTGAAGGATGTTGAAACGACTTTTTACTATGTGTGGGAAGATTCTATGGGATCTAATGTATGTCCTGATGTTGGGGACAAGTTCATAGAGACCTTCCTGGAGCATTTTTTCCACTTGAGATTAGGGAGGCTAGGCCAATGAATTTTATGCACTTAGATAGAACGAGTTGAGCTCCATAGATTACAACCTTAAATTCACTCAGCTGTCCAGGTACGCCCAGAGTAAGTGATAACACTCAATACAACTCTCCCGATTAAGGGAGGTGGCAACGGTCATTGTCAAAAATAAATTTTCAGAGGATGTCGAGGTCGAATCCCACAATTGAGCAATCAACCAAGAGTCGTAAAATAAGTCAAATTGGCATGCATCATTGTTTATATTGTAAGAAGGGAAATTAGGGGGAAAAGAAGTAAATTATAGAATTCTAATTTCTAAGCAAAAACAAGGCAAGCTTGATCGTTGGAAGAAATCAGAATGAACTAGGGATGTGCTTTTGATGGGCCTTCGATTGGATTGCGGTTAATTATCTAGTATGTATCAATTACAACATGAATAGCAATGGAAAAGGCGTCATCCGATAGTTCTCAACCACATAGGTGAATCTGCCCTGGATTTTCTCAAACCCCAAGGTCACAGCTATTAATCAACAATCAAAAACATGAGGGACTAGCTTAACTATCACTAGCCTCAGCCCTTCAATGGATGATGAAAATGGAGTTTGACTATCTCTAGCTCAACTCCATATATCAATAACCTAATTCCTCACTAATGCTTCCTTATCCAGATCTTACTCCTCTCTTTCAAGCAAAAGAAAGATAAGAAAAGTAATTTAATGTTTGCAACCATTACTTATTGCATTCAAACTGTTATGACCCAAACATAAACCCGAATCACAACACGGGACAAGGAGCCCTGAGAGACTCCAAGTCGACCCATTGCACGAACGTACATCTAATTCAATCAAATAAAGAAGAATACTCAACATAATAGCATAGCAGAAGCATAACTATTACATAACATAGGAACTGAAATGCACTTCATACATGACAGTTGAATATTACACATAGTCTGAAAGCTCCTAACATATCTGATGAGTTGATGGGACAACACCCCCAACTAACCAGACAAGTCTGGAAAACTGAACATAAAGGATAATTGATATCAACTGGTCCTGGGGAGATGAGAATTCACCAATGAACTGGATGCAAAAACTCCGGGAACGAGCTAATGACGGTGCTTGGTCTGAAGGTCGAAGCTTGTATCCTAAGCTGATACAACATAAAGTATGCGGTTAGTACGTGAAATTTACCGAGCATGCAAGGTAAATAAAATGGACATTATAAATACTTAAAAGTTCATAAAAGTAGGAGAACATGCTCATAACATAAATATCATAATGTAACATAAGGCTCAAGGTTTTCAGAACATTTGTAAATCAATCATAATCGTAATAATAGGAGAAAAGCTTCATTAAACATGACTTGAGACAAAATAATACGAACATAACCACGCATAAATCATGAGGAACAATGGGAGGACTCGTCATCACCGACACCATCATGGTAGGGCCTTACATAATGTCCCAACTATCTCACTCAAGCAGGCAGAGTCATCCAAAGCTTGCCAGGCAAGGGACGTGCAATATATGATATCACAAAAGAGGGGATATATTAACATTGTAATGTATCAATATGAACCTACGGTGGCACGTAGTTATGAGACACCGGCGTAGTCCTTTGAACGTCGGGCTACTCGGTGCTAGACACTGCTCCCAAAACATGTACATTAGGTTCGTATGTAAGTCATAAACATCATTCATGAGATTCATGGCCAAATAAACATTAACATCATTAATCCGCATTCAAATACATGTTTAGCCATGAATCACGGGACCATGAATTGGCCAACATCATAAATCGATCAATCATGAAATCCATATCATAAATCATAATTTATACTTGAACAGGTGGGCATTGCCCGATACTTTAGCATGCTTGAAAATACTTAATTCCCTTGAAAACAAGATTATAAACATGGGTAACTTGAAAACATGCTTTTCATCAATAATATCTCATCATACATGAATATTCGTCATAAATCTCAACTTTCATAAACTTTTCATAAATGGGCATTTAAATTTGTAAAGCTTGAAACATGATTTTAATGGAAAACAACGTAAAACTTGCCTATAATTCATAATTCAATAATAAAACTCATTTAGATCATACCCATGTAGAGAATTAGGAATTTCATGCAATGGAGTTAAAACCCCATAGTATCAACATAGGAATTTCCATAATTTAGAGCGAGATTGGGCATGGGTGTGAATATTCACTCATTCATAACCCTACATACCTGGGGAAGATCTGATTTTTACCATTCCTTGAAAGCCCAATGAAAGATTGAAGAAAAGATTGAAGAAAAGGAGCTTGATCACCTCTCTAACTCTCTAACTTTGCATGCATGAGTAAGACTGGCCTAAAATGAAATTACTCCTCTTAAAACTCATCATTCATAGCTTAAAACGATAAAGATTAGGCCTTTGGATCATAAAAATTACAAAAAAGCCCTTACTAGATTTGCAAAAAATAACTATCTGCCAGTCTCCACGAGGGACTGGATGAATCGTTCCCAAGGCCATGACTCGTGGCATTAATCATCGAGTGCACTGTCCAATGATTTACCTGGGACTCGTCACGGGGAACCCAACGAGTCGTTACTGATGACCCTGACTCGTGGTCACCACTCGTCACCTTCACAACCTAAAATCTCAAACCATTTCCAATATGCTGACTACGACCCATCCCACAAATCGTGGTGACTGACCACGAATCGTGTTCAGGTCCGTGAGAACTACCAAAACCCAAAATTTCAACTCACACCCAAAACCTCACCACGAGTCTCCTCACGAGTTGTGGTCTACCCCAGGGGTCACACAATGACACATTTTGTGACCTGGTGCCAGATTTTCAGTTTTCTCCATTTCAACTCCCGGGTCTAATCTTTGGGCTTTCGAGGTATAACACAAACTTGGAGGAAACACTAGATTCATGCATTATAATTGAATTTAAGACTAAATCAACAACACCTAATCAATTCTAAACCTTAATCATGCACACATTCCTAACAATTAAATTAGCTACTCATAGGTGAAGTAAAAGAGAAGATACCCATGGGTGATTCATTAACATTCATCATATTGAATAGAAATTCAAGCATTCAAATCTGCAACAATGGTGTACTTAGCTAAAAATAATAAAGAAGAAGAAGAAGAAGAACAATGTACTCTCCTATTTCTCCCTCAACTCTCTCTATAATTTTTTTGCTATGATGTACAAGTTATTAGATGTATGAATATAATTGGGGTAATTCTGCATATTCTTTTATTGTAAAGATTTCCTCAAATTCCCTTGGAAGCTTCCACATTAAATTTATCCCATAGTTTGACTACTTTGGCCTGTCAGCGATCTGGCCATTGCGTAGCACCTATATTTCGCAGGTGCCCATCAGCGAGTCACAGACCTTTTGCAGGTTTGAACAGATTATCATGGACTCCTTCTACATTTGAACTTGCTTTTCGCAGGTGCCAACCTACACCTCACATATGCTCTTCAGCTTAAGACTAGTACTCACTGCGCGGAACCTATGTTACACAGGTGCCGATGTGTGGCATGCAGGTTCTTGCTTACAGCAGATAGTTTCTTTGTTCAATTCCTTTGTTTTTCTTGTATAAATTCAATACCTACAAAATCAAAGTAAAAAGGCATAAAAACTTCCTAATTGATGTGAAAACTTGCAAAAGCTCATTCTTAAGAACCTAATGAGTTGGTAAATTACCAACTCATCAAACCCCCAAAATTGAACCATTGCTTGTCTCAAGCAAGGCATTCTCTCACAACTAAGAATTGAATTAAGAATTCATATCACAAGAGATACTTAAGGGACTTCTAAAGCTTAAGGCAACCCCAAAAATCT
This sequence comes from Datura wrightii, assembly GCA_035772735.1. Lineage (NCBI taxonomy): Eukaryota > Viridiplantae > Streptophyta > Magnoliopsida > Solanales > Solanaceae > Datura > Datura wrightii. Next base: position 152,500,381 of record JASDFA010000001.1, on the reverse strand, counting down.
CACACTAACTCAAGAAAAATTAAAAGGCTCAAAACATGTTGCACAAATTCAATTGGTAACCACATGCATTTGGCACATCTCATTTTCATTCTTTCACTTCAAAACAGTGGATATTTTCAATCAAAGCACTCTCAATAAGCATCTCAAGTTTTTGACAATTAACATCCAAGGTCTGCCTTAAAGTTCGCTGCACAACTTGTTCCATCCACAGCTTTCAATTGAAAGCATAATTTAGAATATATTCCAAGGAAGTGATGCCACTCACACAAAGAGAGAATCCCACTCATATTCATGCAATTCATACATAGGGATTATAGAATAAAGAAAAGACGCTCACTCTTTAAAAGATATTCAAGTGCATACACATTTGACCCATAGGTTTTCCCTTCATGTAACTCGCCACTAATGTAGAGTTGCTACACTCGGAATCACTAAGGGCTTGCGGGTCATAGTGATGGCTAGGGGTAAGGGTAGGAAATGTTTTAGCTCTAATGACCAGAACCTCACCAATGCTTTTTGTTAACACAGTCAAACATCCCGCTACACTAGTGAGATCACTCCACCTTATAACTCCTTATTCATCATTTACATTTTTAATCAAGAACCACCCATGTAACACCATGGATTCTACATATAGACTCATCTAAGTAAGAGATAGCACCTTTCAATTTTTTATTATTCTTCTATTTATTGGAGGATTTTCAATCAACTATTTTATTCTTTTCAACAAGTAATTTGGCGCTACCTCACATTGAAGCTCACATATTTTTTCTTTTTTTTTTGCACACCCCCAAACTTAGGCTTTTGCCTCATTTAAATTTATTTCCTTATCCTCCCAAAATATTGGGCTTCAAGCCCCATTTTTATTTCTTTCATCACAAGAAATTAGGGAGGATGGGTGCTAAAGAAGAGGATTAAAAAGTGTAATAAGCTTGTAATGCAGTTTCCCAGGAAAAAGGTTAAAGGCTCTACATTGGCTCTCAAAGATTGATGTTCAAGGAGGTCATTTTATGCTAAAGTGACTATCCAAAGAAAGCCTAAGATCATTTTTCAAGTGCAGTTACATCTAAGATTTCACCTTGAATAACTCTTGTGGAAAGTTCTAGACAATGTCCACACACAAGTGTCAAGTAAAAGGTCTCACCACACAAGGCATCACACTCCTAGGATTTTAACTATTTTCCACGATCAAATCAAGGGAATGACTTTAGACAAGCTAGCTTGTAAATCAAGAATCCAAACAAGAAATGTGTACTTCATGAAAAGAGAGTGCTTATTTTTAAATACAAAACTCATTGATCTACCATAAAAAATTGGTTGTACCAATTAAAGTAAATAAAACAATGACTCAAAAACATGGCATATTTTCTTAAGAAAGTCATCTCTCAATCTATCATAGGTAAATGCCACCTAGTTTTACACAAAAAGTAAACAAAGAAAATTTTGCTCCTTGGGAAAGGACCATGTTATAAAATAAACCCTTGGAGTTTATTGCTATCTACTATCTACCAAGGCAATTTGTATAGCATAGGTCAAGAATTAATTGGAATGTAAGACCAACCCGTCAATGACACTTCACGTTATCAAAGCAATCCCCAACGATTTTCATTAATTCCAAACAAGACAAGGGCATTCATTCATCTAAACAATCAAACTAAATACCAAAGAAAATATTGAAAGAAAAACAACCCGACAAGGGCAACAAGAGTCAATAATCAAATGAAAAAGAGCACTCCCTACTGCAACTAAGAATCCCACATTGTCCTTAATGTGAAAAGTAAGAACAAGCATGGGAAGAACTCCCTGATAGTACTCCTCGGCACCATCATTAGCTTCCTCATCTTCACCACCATGTATCTTATGCTCTGAGTCATCATCCTCTCCTAAGCCTACCAGCAAGTCATCAATAGGTCCCTAGGCCATGTGCAGGGCAGTCGTGGCCTCACCTAAGAAGTTGACACTAGTGTCATCTATAGGATCCCTATTCCTCAATTCTCTCACATAAGCTCGGAGAGATGATACCTCTCCCTCCACCAATCAACTCGGGAGCACAACATATTTAAGCTCTCAAAAATGACCTTAATTACCTTTTTTCAGTGACTGTTGGATGAGGGCTGGAAGATTAAGAGCAAACTTTTTAAGTTGGTTGTCATGTGAGTAAGTTATATCAACTAGCTTTTGGAGCCCACTCGGCTTGGATGCTTAAAGTGGTGGTGAAGACCCCTAGAGTGGTACCTCCTCAGAAGCATGTTGTAATACCCTGAAAGGGCCTAAGAATAGACCCGGGAGTTGAAGTTGGAAACTGTAGAAAAACCTAGAATTTTTCACCAGGACGACTCGAGGTACGAATTGTGGGGAGGACCTACGACTCGTCACTCAAGTCGTGATGAAGTTCGGTAACCTAAGGTCATATAATGAGTGGTCCTATGAATAATGATGCGTAGGTATGACTCGTGGTTCGGAGATGTGGTGAAATTCTCAGTGGTACCAAAGTAAGTCATCACAGGTCATGGTATGACTCGTAGGATGCAGCAACGAGTCTTGATGAGGAGTCGTGGGTAAGTCGTAGTTGGTATGGGTGGATGATACCATGACTGATAGTACGACCCGTAGGATGGTACTACGAATCGTGGCCAATTTCAGAAGATTGAAAAAAAATGGTGAAGTGACCACAAGAGGTGACCACGAGTCATGACTTCGTGGTACGAGTCGTGGTAGAGGCCAGAACTGTTTTTCAGGGAAATTTAATTAAGGGAAAATTCGACTTTCCTATGCTTTTGGACCCTAAACCATGTCGTTTTAGCTTCAGTTTTAGACATTTTAGTGGGGTGTAATGGGTTATTTCTTTCATTCCCCACTCAGACTTCCAAAAAAAAAATATGCAGAGTTCGTCTCAGAGCATTTTAGAGCAACAGCTAGGGCAGCCTTTTCTTCTTAGTTCCTCAAGAAAATTCTTCGAGTTTTCACCAGGTATGTGAGAAATCAACAAGGGAATAGCTCTTCCCTTGTTTCCCTAAAATCTTCATTTTTTTTCCTCTAACAGTTTAGCCCTATGGATTTGAGATGTAGGAGATTTGTCAGACCTATATCTTTAAAATTTTGAGTAGAATATTTCTCATGATTTTAACTTCTTATTATTCCCTATTTCTAGGCATTTATGAGAATTGTATCCTGTGGAATAATTTAGCCCTAATTTTTAGTTTAGTAGAATTTAGGATCTTGCTTGTTGGACTAGTTTCCCTATAGCTTGATTCTAACAAATTTGAAATTCCCATATTATCAGTGTATGTGGAAATTTTAGTCAGATAATTACATGTCCAATCTCAGTCAGATTATTAGACTCAATGTTGTCCAAAAATGTCAGCTGATCAGTTTGACTCCAGTTTTCTTTTCGAGGTATTAGTGGTGCCTCCCAGTTATTAGACTCAGATTTAGACTACAGTTGTTTGGTCCATTAGGCGGTCATGACATTCCAATTATAACTCTGACCAGCCTCAGACCCTAATTCAGGTATCAGTTTTTTCTCTAGACGGTTACGACGCTTCCAGATAAGCAGCTTTGACCAGTCTTAGAACTCAGTTTCCAAATCTTGTCCTATAAGACGCTCAGGGAAACTCTCTGACAGTATCCCTAGGTCAGTATAGTCTTGGACCCCAGTATCGAGCTATCCTCTTGTCAGTAGTAGCAGTAATAAGATTATCTAGTGGGAGTAGGACTTAGCACCGAAAGAGCCGGGGTTCCAGCACACCCAGGTTCCAGAACTATGTTGCCACCGTAGGTTTTATTTACTTGGCCTAACGACCCCTTTTGACTGTGATTTTCATAGTCCATTCATGTATACCCTAGTATGGTATATTGGGCCCTACCGACGGGGTGAGTACATTGGACTCCACGTCTAGCTCATGTGGTTATATGTCGGTTATAGCCTCTCCCACTAGTCAGTACAATTTACTCTCATATTCTTCAGTCTGGATCAGTTCAGTGCAGTATCTCAGACTTAGTATTTCAGACATAGGGCATGTTTATGACCTTCAACCAGGATCATTTTTTACCATATTGTTTTATATCAGTTGATTTAGTTTTCAGCATTTCTTTTGGTCATTTCATGTCATGCCAGTTCAGTTACTAGTTCTTTCATGTCATTCATGTTTCTCTCACATACTCAGTACATTCAAAGTACATACGCATACTTCTTTATTGTATCGTTTCATGATACAGCTGCAGGTTCCCAGACTCAGCATTGTTAACCGTTGCGATCCAGATACTCCTCTTCTGTAGCCGAAATGTGAGTCCTCATCATTCGAGGGCCTTGTTTTACTTTCTTTTAGTTGAATTATTATTTCAGTTAGACTTAAATTTAGCTAGGGGCTTGTCCCAGCAACTCCTTAGTTAGATGGCTTTCAGACAGACAAGGTTTTCAAATTTATCTGTATTATTCTAATGTTTTGAACTTTATGTTTTCAGACATTACTTTCATCAATGTTTTATGATATTATTTTAAAGTTCTCCTGTGCATGTTTACTCAGAATGCTAGTGACTGATAGACCAGCGGTTGACTTGGGGTCACTTGTGGCTTCAAGTACCGTGTTACGCCCAGGGTGTAGGCTCGGGGTGTGACAAACTTTGTATCAAAGCCCTATGTTTAGAGTATCCTCAGAATATCTAAAAGCCGCATCGAGTAGTGTCCTTTTCATGGATGTGAAGCGCGCCACACTTATGACGAGGAGGCTACGAGATGTTATTAGAAAAAGTTCCCTTTTGTTCATACTCTTTATTGTGCGTTAAAGTCCAAATTCCAGAAATTCCCTTCTAATTCATGCTTTTTTTTGTTTCAGTGAACCATGCCTCCCAAACGTGATAGTGGAAGAAGGGCTACTAAAATCAACATAATTGCCCCATCAGCTCCGGCAGCACCTCAGGTTGAATCCTTATCCACCGCCGAATTCAGGGCGGCCATTCTATTGCTAGCTTAAACAGTCACCAACCAAGTGAACCAGAAGGTGGTTCCAGTAGCCACAAATGGTTCTGCCGCTACTGCTCGGGTGTGGGATTTTACACGAATGAACCCTCTAGATTTTCATGGAGCGAAGGTGGGAGAGGACACATAACGGTTTATAGAAGAGATTAGAAATATTACCCATATTATGGGTTTCAGCTCCTCTGAGAGTGCAAAAATGGCTTCCTATCAGCTTAAAGGGGTAGCTCAGGTTTGGTATGAGGAATGGAAGGAGGGGCAGCCAGCGAGACCAGGACCGATGGAGTGGGAGGAGTTCCACACAGCTTTCCTGGATAGGTTTGTCCCTCGGGAGCTGAGGGAGGCTATGATGGCAGAGTTTATGAACTTGCAACAGGGCAATAGGACAGTGGAGGAGTATGCTCTAAAGTTCACAAAGTTATCAAAGTATGCTCCAGAGATGGTGGCCAAGCTGAGGGCTCGCATGCTGAAGTACGTTAACGAAGTGTCTAATTTGGTCCTAAAGGAGTGTAGGACTGCGATGCTGATCAAGGACATGGACCTCTCAAGCCTAATTGTTTATGCCTAGCATATTGAGATAGAGAAGTTGAAAAATATGGAACGTAAGAACAAGAAGGCAAGAACTGGTCATTTAGATTTAGGCCACCAGAGTTCTGGCGGTGGTAGCCGCCCACAACAGTAGCAACAGCAGAGGGCCCCAGGACCTAGCTCAACCAGTGCCCCAACCTTTTGGTCCCACCAGGATCAGAGGGGTGGGTCATCTGGCATGTAGTCTCAGGCCCACAATACAGGGAACAGGTATCCAGTTTGCCCTAAGTGTGGCAAGAATCATCTTGGAGAGTGTCTACAGGGCAGAGAGGGCTATTTAGGATGTGGACAGCTTTGGCACCGACTCAGAGAGTGCCCTTCAGCAGGGGAAGGGAGATCACAAGCCACTACTTTTCGGTGTTGTAGTGACTACACGCAAGTGCACGCGGTCGAACAAGTAGTAATGTAGATTAATTAAAGCCAAGTATCAATTCCACAGGGACTGAACTACGATACTAATTAAATTAAGCGTCAGTGAACTATGTCTTTATGAATGCAGACAACCAATTAAATAATATTTTGAGAGTTACGTTTACTAAGTAATAAAAATCTAAGTTAAGATTATAATTTGAGTCTGAACAATAGTAATGAGCAAGCTGAGGTTAAAACAAACATGCAGGGAAGTAATTTATCGATTCAATTCAGCTAATCATTTCTTCGATTGTTAGTCAAGAATTATTGCCTATGGATTGGATCTTTCGACTCCTATCTAATTTAAGAATCATGAACCTTAATCTACATTTCTGTAATAAAAGAATTTCATGCTCTAGCCATACATATTCGATTCCTTAATTGACTAATAAGACTTTCAGATATATTTCTATTCTGAATGTAAATCAATTCTCAATTTTCTAAATTGAGAAAAGATCATATCCTACCAATTTACATCAGTCCAATTTCTTTCCTTTTTAAAATCAAAATTGGATTTCTAGATATACATTAACATTGGCCAAATATTAATGCAGTAAAACAAGAATTGATAGAACAACCATTGAATAAAAGATGAAAACTGAAATGATCAACAATTACATTCCACTACAATCGTTCTTAACCTCAACAAGAAGTGAATTAGCCACTCATTTGTGGATTAAACATCATCAAATAAGTAGAATTCATACAAACAATTGAGATTAAAGAGAAAGAGAAAGAGAAGAACCCTAGAATTTTTGTCCTCTCAACTGCCTGTAACCCACGTTCTTGCTCAACCAAGTCAGAATGTTTAAAATAAAACCTAAGTGTGCTATTTATAATCTTGAGAATTTTTCCCGGAATAACAAGCAACGTGGCACGGAGTGTATCCTGGAGCACTCCCTCCGTGCCACGAGGGTTTCACGGACCCTCACTAGAAGTCGGCTCCCCAGCAATTGCACCTCAATGTGGCACGGCTTGCATCACGGAGCCTTGCCTCCGTGCCACGGTGCTATCGCGCACCTTCACTGGAACTTGAGGTTCCAGATGATTGTACTCAACATGACATGGAGTGCATCGCTGAGCCCGGCCTCCGTGTCACGGAGGTAACGCGAGCCTCCACTGGAAATTGACAAAATTAATTCCTCCAAGGCAGAACACCTCCGCGATGGCAGCGTGACACGGCTCCATTCCCGATCTTCACCAACATGTGTATTAGCTTCCAGAATTTCCTTTTTCCTGCAAAACAACACTAATCATGTTGGTTAGTATAAATTCACATTTAACTAAAAATAAGATGAGAATGTACACATAACGATAGATAAACAAGTCGAAATGAAGTATTTGAGTATCACTTGGGCATGCAATTCTGCCCAAGATCACTTACCCCACACTTAGAACCTTGTTCATCCTCTAACAATACTCTCACATCTCATGCAATTGACACCCACGCATAGCTACTTTGGCTCAACAATTCAAGCTATGGCTATATTGATTATTTAATATCGCAAATCATCAAGAAAACATCCATGGTCTCATCAATACAATGAAGTTCATCACATTAAGATATCCTAAGCTCAAGAATTGATTCTCGATCTTGGTAAACTCATGCAAATCAACTGATTAAGACATCCGACATGAAATTTAATCTCTCGTCAAGCATGTGCCCTCACAACACAAGAGAATTACTCCATTTGCCATCATATGATTTCCAAAGCACTACATGTAGGCGTATATGAATATGATTTCGCTCTCTCACCCAAAGAATTCACATGCATCATGTCATGAACCATAGGCTTGCCTTTAGTGTATTACTCCACTAATATAAGGACGCGTGATGCAAGATCACGTAGGACTTAACGGGTTGTAATGTAAGCTAAGGAACTAGTAAATACTGGGCTAACCAATAATAGCAACTAGCTTCCTTAAGCACTTTTCAATACATCACACCATCATTATGGGCATTGTTTCTTCCTTCATCCTCTCATTCTTGAAATTTTTTTTCTTTGTTTTTGTTCCCATTTATTTAAGCACACTCGACTTACTAGCAAAGATTAGTTATACATCTTTATTTTATTTAATGTCACCAAGTGCACCTTTGATCTTTCTTTAACTTTCACAACTTTCGCTTTTCCTTCCGTTTCACAATCTCACTCCTTTACACTGTGGGAAAATTGTTTTTCTTGAGCACTTAACAGTTTTGGATCAAATTCACGGCTAATGAAAAGAAGGAATTAAGCTCGATTTGTACCTCTTCAAAGAAAGAAAAAAATAGGCTAAAGGCTCAATAGCGCTAACTAGGATGCACATTCAAGGTAGGTATGATAATGGAGAAACTTTCGGTTTATTCAAAGAAATGCCTACATTCCTTCCTACAATACACATACTTCATTTCGTTTAGTACACACACCAGGCAAGTTCTAGACACTTCACAATAGCATGGAATAATCGAAACCTCACCTCACACTCATTGCACGTGCTCAACTCAAGACATATTCACAGACTCTTCAATCAGCTAATTACAAGAATTCACTATTAAGCCTCGATCACAATGAATCGAACTCTATGGCCTAGGTATCTCAACATGTTTACACATTTGCATGCTTTCATACGAATCACCTTTGCAACTTAATATCATGTACAACACGTAACAAGAATTCTGAACCATGAAGTAGCGACACGTTTGGAAAACACACAAAAGAAAGAAAAGAAAGAAAAAACTACTCCTATCGACTACACTTCCCTTAAGACGGTCTTCATCCATCCATCATAGGGAATGGTCGCTATCTATGACTTCGGTTCAATGGGACTATTCTCGGTAAAAGCACCGAAAACAAAGGTCGAGAAACACAACATAAAAGAAATTCAATAAAAAATTTAAAAATTTTAAAATTTTGATAGAAAAATATGAAAAATATTTACACAACACAACCAACAACAGCTCAACATTCATTACAACACCAAATTAATTATAGAACACACAATACATAGTCACAAGGTCACATTTTGCACAGGCACAACAACAACAAAAAAAAAACATAAACAAAGCAGCTGGCACCTAACTACTCCCACCCCACACTTAACCCGAACACTGTCCCCAGTGTTCACATAATTTCACATATCATAAAGGTTGGGTAGTGAAACTCCCTGATCAATTGAAGTACTCAACTTCTTCATCAGGTGTCGTTGCTTCGTCTCCCATATCCGAATCGCCCCCGCCGTCCTCGTCTGACTCAACATTTGAGTCCTCCTGGCGTGTCTCCTCATTGATAGGGACATCATCATCTATGGGCTCCACAAATGCGGGCCCCACTCTGCATAGAGCCCGGGCATTCTCGCTGAATGCGGGCCCCACTCTGCATGAGCACCGGCCATAAGTAGTGTCAGGTTCCTTGGTTTTGGTGACATCCAAGGCACGCCTGTCAATCTGTGGGATGTAATCCAGGGCCTCCTCCTCAATATCATGGCCCTTCAGGATCGTGGTAAGCAAACCACCGAACACGTATCTATGCCCCTGATGCAGTCGGGCTCTCTTCATGGCGGAGATGATTACCGCCCCAACATTGATTTCCAGCCCCTTCATCAGGGCATACACCAAGCACACTCTATCCTGGGTGACATCTGTCATGTGTACCCCCGGGATCAGGCAGGAACACACAATCTTCAACCAAATCAGGGCTTCCCGGTTTATCTAAGAGTAGGGCAATGTTTGATGGTAGCCCCTCTCCTTGTGCCTACCCCACCTTGTTGTCGATTGGGATCCACATAAGGTGCGTCTGATGTCCGCATAGTGTGGAGTGATGTTCAGCTAATGGAGGACATGAGCGTCTGTGTCCCGTGCCCCCAAGATTGCATTCAACTAATGGGGCTCAAAAGTGACAACCTGCCCCCTAATTTTGACGGTGTGACTGCGTAAGGTTGGGTTCCAGTTGGCATAGAACTCCCGGATAAGATGGAGATTGCACTCCCTGGGATCTTCGAAGATGAAGTTAAGCCCAGTGGTGTCAATCCTGTGTACAATCCGTGGGAATTCCTGTGCCAGCGGCTCCCATGCTATCTGCTCTTCTGGGAAGTATTTGGTTTCTTTGTGTTTAGCATACCACTTCTTCCCATCATCTATCACGCCACGCCTTGGGGGGTATGACTGGCACCTGGTGCCCTAGTAGGACCTACACTGCTAACTGATGAGCCTAAGCACATCTGGTGCCTGGCTAGCTCTAACTCAGATTTCTGGAATATAACGGCTGTAAACACAGCTCCGGCCGACTAGGCCTATAGCCACCTGTATAAAACTTCAGCTAACCAGAAACATACTTACAAAGGGGGAAACCTATGCGGGCCGACAAGGCCACCATGCTGTCTAGTTATCTGTAACTCAACAATAGAATACTGAATAACTACGTGACCGGCAAGGTCACCACTACTATCAGACTAGGCCCCACATGGCCAATATAATCAACAATGCTAAACAGCTAAACAAAACGCACAGCCTCACACGACCGGCACAACTAACCACAGGGAGATGAATATATACAATCTGCAAGCCTCTAGGAATACTGATGAGATGGTCGGGACAGGGCCCCGACCTACCCGTACTGTACACAAAAGAAAATTATATAAATCTCTGAAATATCAAGCTCTTGATGGCAGGAGCTGATGACTCTACGCTGGCTAGGATCACGAGGGATTAGCTCGTCGTCTATGAGTACCTGCAGGCAAGTAATGTAGTGCCACAAACGGGCGTCAGTACCACTGGTACCGAGTATGCAAAGAAAACTGATCATAACTGAATATAAACAACATAACTAGAAAATCTAAACAGTAGAAGATATCTGAAATTGTCTGAACTGAGAGAATTTGAAACAGGCTTTTCTGTACTGAGAATAAGGCAGGAGCATACCTGTCGACGTGGCGGTCTGCTGTCTATCAACTAATAAATAACATACATATACATATATATAACAAACAAGAACCAATACCATCCCCCATAAGCCGGAAGGTGCCAACCAAGAAACAATCTATATACCCCTACCCGGGTCAAAACCATCCAAAAATAAATCACTCCACTCGTCTACTCACTACTAGCACCTCTACCGGCCCCCTGGGTCTCCAGCTCGGGCTATGGCCTCTGATATAAATAACCGTGTCTGAGTCCGGAGGACTCCTATACTGTATATGTAACTATAACTATATCTGAATCTATTCCCTGGGCTCTTGCGCACAACAGGGCTATCTCTACCGTATTGCTGATCAGCCTGATATGGGGAAAGCTTCATCCCATCTTCGTCCAAACTGGGGATGGCATGCCACTCCTTGGAGTGACGTAAACCCACCCGCTCAGTGGGCGACACAGTTACCAACCCAGGGGCGGCGAGGATGCTCAAAACGGTGCCCTTAAGACACAACCAAGTCTCAAAAAACAATAAGCACATATATAGCAAGCATGTTTAAACTAAAAAATACTATTTGAATTCTGATTTCTTATTCTGATCTCTTTCTGTATTATACTGATTCTCATACTGCTTTATACTGAATCTGTGATCTTTATCTAACTGCATGGATAATTTGTAGCCAAGATACTATCTAACTGTATGGCTATACTGTAGCCAAGATATCATCTGTCTGTATGGCTAATCTGTAGCCAAGATACTATCTAACTGTCTGATTTTACTTTACTAACTCTTATTCTAAATATCTATCATATTATTCTAGAAACATGCTTGCTAATCACATACTGGGCTATACTGAGTCTGGAATGCTAACTTGCCATTTTGGCGCATGCTTTACTAACTTTCGGACTGAGTACGATATAACAACGCAAACCAGATTTACTGAACATGCACAATACTCAATATTCAACTCCAGGAATTCTACTATGGAGTTTACTGTGCTATACAAGGCTAAAACTACTAACTTGCCAAAGAAACTGGCCTTACATACCTTAACCTCGGTTTATTCGACTAACGGACGAAGCTCGGTCTGTACTCCAGCTATTTCTCCCAACTGCATTTACATATATGTCAATTAGAACTAAATACACCAATATTCTGAAAGAAAATGTCACTTGCGATATATTTATATCCTAAACTTTGGCTTATTGAAAGAAGGTCAAAATCTTGCTATTTCTCGAAAGTCCAGAAGGGAGAAATATTCACTTTAAGGTTGGGAGCACATAGACACTAATCTGGTGCAATTCCACTTACCTTAGCCGGTAGCACGATGATTTGTCGGCCGAATTTTGCGAAACTAAATTCGTAGGAATTCTCCTTGCTGCTAAATACCTCGGTATCTAAGGTTAATTTGGATTTGGACTTCCTTTGACGGCGTAATCGAGCGATAATTTAATAATACTTTTGCACCCTCTCTGTTTTCTCACGAGCTTCTGGGAATTATTTGATATAATATTGAAATGAACCAAAGTGGAGGCTTTATATACTTGGGCTTCGACAGGGCCAGCGTGTCACAGAGCCAACGCGGAGGCTCCACCTCCGTGACACGTTGCCATCGCGGAGGGGCTCTGCCCCGGCTCCTTCCGCGATGGTTCGATAGGTTTCTTGTCCGGTCTTTTCCCGGGACTTTTTCTAGCATGTATGGCTTTCAAATACTCTTAACCAACACGCGAATAGGCCATCTATGTGTGGGGAATTTTATGGGGTGTAACATTCTCCCCCCTTAAGAACATTCGTCCTCGAATGTAAACTTCTATCTAGAGGACTTCTCAACTTACTCAACTTGTTACTAGAAAAGTTTCGGCGGAGTTTCCCCTGTAATATGGACTATCCCAAAAACCTGAAATGCAGAAAAGTCCCATACAGGTACTCCACACAATACTATAGTATTTAAATGACAGATTAAAATAGACCTTTTCATTTATATGTATACTATAAGGCACTGCATAAGATAATAATACTAACATACCTGTCGCCTGACTAGGCTTGAAATAAATGAGGGTATCTGGTATTCATATCTTCCTCCGCCTCCCAAGTCATCTCCTCTCGGTTCCTGTTATGCCACAATACCTTGACAGACGCAATATTTTTAGTTCTCAATCTACGAATCTGTCTGTCTAAGATGGCTACTGGAACCTCTTCATAGGCCAGCTCTTCCGTAACCTGGATATCCTGGACTGGGACTGCTTTGGATGGGTCTCCTATGCATTTCCTCAGCATAGATACATGAAAGACCGGATGAACGGATTCCAATTCTGGAGGCAAGTAACTCATATGCTACTCGGCCTGTCCTTCGACGAATCTGATAAGGCCCAACAAATCTCGGACTGAGCTTACCTTTCTTGCCGAATCTCATCACCCCTTTCATCGGAGATACTTTCAGAAATACCCAGTCATTCACATCAAATTCCAGGTCTCTGCGCCGCACATCAGCATATGATTTCTGGCAGCTCTGTGCAATCAGTAGGCGTTCTTTGATAAGTTTTACCTTCTCCTCTGACTGTTGAATGATGTCTGGCCCAATCAACGCTGATTCTCCCACTTTAAACCAACCAACCGGTGACCTACATTTTCGCCCATACAGTGCCTCAAAGGGCGCCATCTGGATGTCTGAGTGATAGCTATTATTATAAGCAAATTCAATTAATGGCAAATGCTCATCCAAGCTACCTCCAAAATCTAGCACACACACTCGTAGCATGTCCTCGAGCGTCTGAATAGTGTGCTCAGCCTGTCCATCTGTCTGAGGGTGGAATGCTATGCTCAAATTAATCTGCGTTCCCAGACCCCTCTGGAACGACTGCCAAAATATAGCTGTAAACTGTGCTCCTATGTCTGAAATAATAGATACTGGCACTCCATGTAATCTAACTATTTCTCTAATATACAATTCGGCATAATCCTCGGCCGAGAAGGTAGCTTTCACTGGCATGAAATGAGCTGATTTTGTCAGCCTGTCAACTATTACCCAAATAGAATTGTGTCTATATCTGGTACGGGGTAATCCTACTACAAAATGCATATTCACTACTTCCTAATTCAAGAGAGGCACAGCTATGTCCTGGGTTAACCCGCCTGCTTTCTAGTGTTCTGCTTTTACCTATTTGCAGTTAGAACACTGGGCTACAAATTCGGCAATTTCTCTTTTCATTCCTAGCCACCAATAATTCTCCTTGATATCATGGTACATTTTCGTCGCACTAGGGTGAAGAGAATAATGGGCGTAATGTAACTCATTCATAATCTGCTAGCGGAGCCCTAAAACATCTGAACACAGAGGCGGCCTTTACATAACATCACTTCTTCCTCAGTTATCTGAAAATCTAGCGCTTTACCCTGCTGTATTCTGTCTTTGAGCTAGATTAGGTCAGGATCCTCATACTGCCGTTCTTTTACTTCCACAACTAATGATGACATGGTGGTGTTCTGAATTACCGCTCTGTTGTCCTCTGTGTATGCTATAAGAAAGGCTAGGCTGGCTAATTGATGTATCTTCCTGACCAACTCCCGCTGCTCGGACTGCAAATATGCCAAACTTCCCATGGATTTACGGCTGAGAGCATCTGCTACTATATTGGCTTTTCCCGGATGATACAGAATATCCACATCATAATCTTTTAATAGCTCCAACCAATGACGCTGTCGTAGATTCAACTCCCTCTGGGTGAGGATATACTGTAGGCTCTTATGATCTGTGAAAATATCCACATGGACGCCATACAAGTAATGTCTCCATATCTTTAAGGAGTGGATCACTGCGGCTAACTCCAGGTCGTGGGTAGGGTAATTCTTTTCGTGTTTCCTTAGCTTTCTAGAAGCATACGCATTTACCTTACCATGTTGCATCAACACATAACCCAACCCAACGCCTGATGCATCGCAATACATTGAATAACCTTTTGTAACTTCCGACAATGCTAACACTGGGGCGGAGGTTAATCCATCTTTTAACTCCTGGAATCTCTGCTCACATGCCTCTGTCCACTGAAACTTCGCTGCTTTCTACGTCAGTTTGGTCAGAGGTGTCATTATAGTAGAGAATCTCTCAACAAATCTCCTGTAATATCCCGCTAACCCCAGAAAACTACAGACTTCGGTCGGAGTGGTAGGCCTAGGCCAGGTTTTAACTACTGTTATCTTCTGCGTGTCAACCTGTATACCAGCATACGACACAATATGCCCCAAGAAGGCTACTGAGTTTAGCCAGAATTCACACTTGGAGAACTTAGCATATAATTGACGGTCCTTGAGAATCTGGAGCACTGTTCGTAAATGAGCCTCGTGATCTGTTTCAGAGCGAGAATACACCAGAATATCATCAATAAACAGGTCCAGGTATGGTCTGAAAATGCTATTCATCAGGTCCATGAATATTGCTGGGGCATTCGTCAACCTAAAGGACATAACTAGGAATTCAAAGTGTCCATATCGGGTCCTGAAAGCTGTTTTGGGAATGTCTCTTTCACGAAATTGAACCTGATGATCCGGACGCAAGTCAATCTTGGAGAAATATCTGGCCCCCTGTAACTGATCAAACAAATCATCTATTCTGGGAAGCGGATACTTATTCTTTACTGTAACTTTATTCAGCTGTCGGTAATCTATACACATGCGGAGCGAGCTATCCTTCTTTCTCACAAATAGAACTGACGCACCCCACGGTGAAGTACTCGTCCTGATAAAACCCTTATCTAGCAGGTCCTTCAGCTGCTCCTTTGATTCTCTGACTTCAGCAGGAGCCATGCGATACGGAGGAATTGAGATAGGCTGAGTACCTGGTAGCAAGTCAATTGCAAAATCTATCTCCCTTTCTGGGGGAATACCAGGTAACTTGTCTGAAATACATCAGGGAATTCATTCAGTACCGAAACAGACTGAAGTGTCGGAGATTCTACCCGAACATCCTGAACCCTGACTAGATGGTAGATACATCCCTTAGTTATCAATTTCCTCGCCTGAAGGTAGGAAATAAACCTACCTTTTGGAGTAGCTATGCTGCCTTTCCACTCTCGCACTTCCTCTCCTGGAAAGTGGAATTGGACCATCTTGGTCCAACATTCTACGTTAGCATAGCTTGGCACCAACGAATCCATACCCATAATGGCATCGAAATCAATCATTTCTAACTCTACCAGATCTATTGTAGTCTGGCGATCAGCAACCTCCACTGTACACCCTCAATACATTCTACTAGCTATAATGGAGTCACCGACGGGTGTAGATACTGAAAAGGGCTGTTGTAATAACTCAGGTGCGACATTAAACTTTCGAGCCACAAATGGGGTAATATATGACAGAGTGGACCCTGGATCAATCAGTACATAAGCAGGGCATGAACAGATAGTCATCATACCTGTCACTATATCTGGAGACGCCTCTGTGTCCTATCTCCGTGGTAATGCATAGGTACAGCTTGAGCTCGTACCTGAACTGGAGGCTCCCAATCTACCTCGGCCTCTACCTGCTGTACCTGAGGGCCTACGCCCTGCCGAGGGTGCTGGAGCTCGTGGCCCTGCGGATCCCCTGTCCTGACTATCTCTTCTCTCTTGTCCCCTGGCCGGACAATCTCTCATGCGGTGCCCCTCCTGCCCGCAAATATAACACCCCGAGGAGCCATATCTACAAGCTCCGATGTGAGGTTGGTCGTAATTAGGGCAGGGTGGGGGTGTAAATCTGCTTTGCTCTCCCCTTCTCTGCTGCGGGGAATCTACTGTTCGAGAACTGCCACCAGACTCTCACAGCCCTCGACGAACAAATCTACCTCGCTGCTGCAGCTGTATTGGAGGTGGGGGTTTAGGGGGTCTGTCTGACAATCATGGCCTGGGTCCTCTCTGAACCTCCCTTTGCATTCCATCTGATCTGTCTCTGTGACGCTGTTCCTGATTTATCTATCTACTGCCCTGTTGCCGCTGTCTAAGGCCCTCAATGGTCTGGGCAAAGGCCTGTACTCGGGCAATATCCATATCTACTCGTAACGTAGCCGTCATGCAAGCTTTAATATATTCCAGGTTCAAACCCATAATGAACCGGTGGACTCTGGATGGCATAGTGTCCACAAAAACTGGAGAATAGCGGGCTAGGGAGTCAAACTGTAGGGCATATTCTCGTACACTCCTCGCCCCCTGCTCCAAATGCAAAAACTGATCCATCCTGGCCTGCCGGATGTCCCGTGGAAAATAACGGTCCAAGAAGGCCTCCGGGAAGCTGGACCAGGTTGGAGGGGCAACATCTCTCCCTTGAGACCTTTCCTAACTCTCGTACGATAATACAACTATGTCCCGCAACTGAAACACTGCCAGCTCAACTGATTCTGTAGGGGTCACATGCATAACCCAGAAAATTCTCTACATTTGATCTAGGAAATCCTGGGGGTCCTCTGCTTGATCTGACCCAGTGAACTATGGGGGACCTAGTTCCAAAAACTCCCTGACCCTGGAACTACCTGACCCACCTAAAGGCTCTGCTACTACAGGTGGCACTGATTGGCGCTGTGTGGCCATCATTTGTGTGAACATAACCACTGCGCTCCGAACTTCCTTGTCTGATGGCGAAGGTACAGGAGCTATCAGAGGTGGTGTCATGCCCAACGACTCCTGATGTGAGGGGGGCTGCTGAGAGGGCTGTGATGAAGCCTCTATATCGCCCTCAGATCGGGCTGACTCTTAATGGAACTGAGGCATCCTGCCGGTGCCTTCTCCTGCTGCTGTGTCTAATCTTCTGCCGGTGGCAGGGTGACGCTGGTCTGCCATTCTTATCTGTAGACAAAGAATATGATAAGTTTTAGGGACCCAACCCTATACTGCACCGCTCTATAGCACGACTGAATGAGAAAGAAGAGTAACCATCCTATCATGCCTCGCCACTGACTACCAATAGTATGTGGTGCACAACACATTCATAGACAAGACTCTACTTATCACGGCTTGCAGACTCCCTGGGACAAGACCTGCATTGATACAAAGTTCGTCACGCGCCGCCTTGGGGGGTATGACTAGCAGCTGGTGCCCTAGTAGGACCTAGACTGCTAACTGGTGAGCCTAAGCACATCTGGTGCCTAGCTAGCTCTAACTCAGATTTTTGGAAACAACGGGCTATATAACGACTATAAACATAGCCTTCGGCCGACTAGGCCTACAGCCACCTGTATAAATCTTCAGCTAACAAGAAACATACTTACAAAGGGGAAACCTATGCGGGCCGACAAGGCCACCATGCTGTCTAGTTATCTGTAACTCAACAATAGAATACTGAATAACTACGTGACCGGCAAGGTCACCACTACTATCAGACTATGGCCCCACACGGCCAACATAATCAACAATGCGAAACAGCTAAACAAAACGCACGGCCTCACACGACCGGCACAACTAACCAAGGGAGATGAATATATACAATCTGCAAGCCTCTAGGAATACTGATGAGATGGTCGGGACAGGGACCCGACCTACCCGTACTGTACACAAAAGAAAATGATATAAATCTCTGAAATATCAAGCTCCGGATGACAGGAGGTGATGACTCTACGCTGGCTTGGATCACGAGGGATCGGCTCGTCGTCTACGAGTACCTGCGGGCAAGTAATGCAGCGCCCCAAATGGGCGTCAGTACCACTGGTACCGAGTATGCAAAGAAAACTGATCATAACTGAATATAAACAACATAACTAGAAAATCTGAATAGTAGAAGATATCTGAAACTGTCTGAACTGAGAGAATTTGAAACAGGCTTTTCTGTACTAAGAATAAGGCAGGAGCATACCTGTCGACGTGGCGGTCTACTATCTATCAACTAATAAATAACATATATATACATATATATAACAAACAAGAACCAATACCATCCCCCATAAGCTGGAAGGTGCCAACCAACAAACAATCTATATACCCCTACCCGAGTCAAAACCATCCAAAAATAAATCACTCCACTCGTCTACTAACTACGAGCACCTCTACCGGCCCCCTGGGTCTCCAGCTCAGGCTATGGCCTCTGATATAAATAATCGTGTCTGAGTCTGAAGGTTCTCCTATACTGTATCTATAACTGTAACTGTATCTGAATCTGTTCCCTGGGCGCTTGCGCACAACAGGGCTATCTCTACTGTAATGCTGATCAGCGTGATATGGGGAAAGCTTCATCCCATCTTCGTCCAAACTGGGGACGGCATGTCACTCCTTGGAGTTATGTAAACCCACCCGCTCTGTGGGCGACATAGTTATTAACCAAGGGGGCGGTGAGGACGCTCAAAAGGGTGCCCTCACGACACAACCAAGTCTCAACAAACAATAAGCACATATATAACAAGCATGTTTAATCTGAAAAATACTCTCTGAATTCTGATTTCTTATTCTGATTTCTTTCTGTATTATGTTGATTCTCATACTGCTTTATACTGAATCTGTGATCTTTATCTAACTACATGGCTAATCTGTAGCCAAGATACTATCTGACTGTATGGATACACTATAGCCAAGATATCATCTGTCTGTATGGCTAATCTGTAGCCAAGATACTATCTGACTATCTGGTTTTACTTTACTAACTCTTATTCTGAATATCTGTCATATTATTCTAGAAACATGCTTGCTAATCACATACTGGGTTATACTGAGTCTGGAATGCTAACTTGCCATTTTGGCGCATGCTTTACTAACTTTCAGACTGAGTACGATATAACAACGCAAAACAGATTTACTGAACTTGCACAATACTCAATATTCAACTCCGGGAATTCTACTACGGAGTTTACTGTGCTATACAAGGCTAAAACTACTAACTTTCCAAAGAAACTGGCCTTACATACCTTAACCTCGGTTTATTCGACTAACGGATGAAGCTCGGTCAGTACTCCAGCTATTTCTCCCAACTGCATTTGCATATATGTCAATTCGAACTAAATACACCAATATTCTAAAAGAAAACGTCACTTTCGATATATTTATAGCCTAAACTTTGGCTTATCGAAAGACGGTCAAAAACTTGCTATTTCTCGAAAGTCCAGAAGGGAGAAATATTCACTTTAAGGCTAGGAGCACATAGACACTAATCTGGAGCAATTCCACTTACCTTAGCCCGGTAGCACGATGATTTGTCGGCCGAATTTTTCAAAAATAAATCCGTAGGAATGCTCCTTGATGCTAAATACCTCGGTATCTAAGGTTAATTTGGATTTGGACTATGTTTGACGGCGTAATCGAGCGATAATTTAACAATACTTTTGCACCCTCTCTGTTTTCTCACGAGCTTCTGGAAATTATTTGATATAATAATGAAATGAACCGAAGTGGAGGCTTTATATACTTGGGCCTGGACAGGGCCAACGTGTCACGGAGCCAACGCGGAGGCGAACTCCACCTCCGTGACACGTTGCCATCGCGGAGGGGCTCTGCCCTGGCTCCTTCCGCGATGGTTCGACAGGTTTCTAGTCTAGTCTTTTCCCGATCCTTTTTCTAGCATGTATGGCTTTCAAATACTCTTAACCAACACGCGAATAGGCCATCTATGTGTTGGGAATTTTACGGGGTGTAACATCATCAGTCAAGGTTAGAGTCTTCACATCGAGCTAGCACCCTGTCAAGATTCCGCAAACATGTAGCAAATGAATTACTGAAAACAAAAAAGTCATCCATAAATACCTCGACGAAAACTTCCACCATATCGTGAAAGATCGCTATCATGCATCTCTGAAATGTGGCGGGTGCATTGCATAGACCAAATGGCATCCGCGTGAAAGCATATGTCCCATAAGGACATGTGAAAGTGGTCTTCCCCTGGTCCTCCGGTGCTATGGCTATTTGGTTATAGCAAGAATATCCATCAAGGAATCAATAATATTCTTGACCTGCCAACCTGTCCAATATTTTGTCAATAAATGGGATAGGATAATGATCTTTCCTTGTGGCCTCATTGAGCTTTCTATAGTCCATGCAAATTCGCCAGCCTGTGACTGTGCGTGTAGGGATCAACTCATTCTTCTCGTTGGTGACCACGATCATCCCTCCTTTCTTTGGGACACACTAAACGGGACTGACCCATTCATTGTCTGAAATGGGATAGACCACACCTGCATCAAGCCACTTGATCACTTCCTTCCTAACCACATCCTTCATCACCGAATTCAACCTCCGCTGATGTTGTACAGTTGGCTTTGCTCCCTCCATAAAAATTCTATGTGTGCAAAAGGCTGGATTAATTCCCCTAATGTTGCCAGCCCATTGCTTTCTTCCTCCTCTTGAGAACCACCAATGCATCCTTTACCTGTGCCTCCGTCAATTCCGCGGAGATGATGACTGGCAAGGTATCATCTTCCCCCAAAAGTACATATTTCAAATGTGGAGGCAATGTCTTCAACTCTAGTTTTGGTGCTTCCTCAATAGATGGTTTTGGCAATGGTTCCAAGGACCTCATCAATGGCTGAAATTCTTGCTTCCTACGAAACCATTTTGGCTCGTTCAACATTTGCACCATCTCATAAGTGTCCCTGTCTCCGAAATGATCAGAGCCCATCAAAGCTCTCTCCAATGGATCTTGAGAATCAACAATCTGAAGAATTGCTTCCTGGTTTAGCACATTGATTGTTGATAGCTCCTCATAGATGGTCGGAAGCTTCATGGCCTTATACACATCAAACACCTCCACTTTATCATGCGCTCGCATGGTTAGCTTCCCCGCAGCTACATCAATCAACGCTCTCTCGGTTTCTAAGAAAGGACGTCCCAAAATAAATGGGATTTTCGCATCCAGCTTAAAATCCAATATGATAAAATCTACCGGGAAAATGAGGGAGCCCACTTGCACTAGCACGTCCTCCACAATTCCATTTGGTTTGGCCAAAGAACAGTCTTCTAGCTACAAGATCAGAGTAGTTGGTCTAGGACTGCCCAGCCCCAACTTCTTGAACACCGATGTCGGCATCAAGTTTATGCTCGCTCCCAAATCACATAGTCCGTGAGCTCGGATACTTTGCCCTATTGTGATCTAAATGGTAAAGCTCCCGGGGTCCTTGAGCTTTGTTGGAAACCTATTCAGTTCCTCAGTAAGCGCCAGCGTAGATTACTCCATCAATATGCTTTTGTTTGCTACGATGTCCTTGATATACTTTGCATATTTCGACACTCCCTGCAAAACATCAACCAAAGGTAAATTATAATGTGTACCTGTTTCAGCACCTCCATGAACTTTTTAAAGAAAGCTTCATCCTTGTGCTTCTTTAATCTTTGAGGGAACAGGGGGGGGGGAGGGGTGGTCTTTCTGCTTCGGCTTCCTTCTCCTTCCCCCTCTCATAATCATATTCCCCATTTTTTTCTACTGCTCCTGATTGCTGAGGTGGTCTTTCTAGTTCCACCTCCTTGAGTTGTAATTCATTCCTTGTGGTCACTGCATTAACCTGCTTGGGATTTGGGTCAGTGTCACTCGGTAGTCCTCCTCTGGGCCTAGTGTTTTGAGCTCCAGCTAGTTGTCCAAACTAGTACTCTAACGCCTTTGTAGCTAACTACTGATTTTTCATGTCTACCGCCAATTTCACATATCAGCCTGCATTTGCGCTTGGTTAGCTATAAGTGTCTTAAACATGTCCTCAATGTTGTTGGGTGGTGGAGGAGGTGCATTGTTTCCTCTGTATTGTGCCTTAAAA
The DNA here is from genome assembly GCA_035772735.1 of Datura wrightii. Taxonomy (NCBI): domain Eukaryota; kingdom Viridiplantae; phylum Streptophyta; class Magnoliopsida; order Solanales; family Solanaceae; genus Datura; species Datura wrightii. Next base: position 152,477,832 of record JASDFA010000001.1, on the reverse strand, counting down.
TTCTGATGCCCCCTTTGATTTCTCTGCACACCCTGATTCGAACTTTGCCCTTGATGGCTATTACTACCCCAAGAGAAATTCGGATGATTGCTCCAATTTGAGTTGTAATTGTTGCCATACTGTTGGTTATTATTTCTCTAGACGTTCCCAATAAAGTTTACTGAATCTGGATTTGCAACAAAACAATCAGCTGAGTGTTCATTACTCCCACATACTTCACACCATACCTGCTGCACTACGTTGACTGGGGCTTGTGTTTGTTTCAAGCTCATACTGCAGAAGTGGGTGTTGAGTTGATTTTGCAATGCAACTATCTGTGCAGCGATAGCTATAAAACCATCCACCTCAAAGACTCCTGCCGCTTTCCTTGTTCCTCCTCATGATGAGTCCACATTCCCCTCTGGATTTCCCTATGAAATACGATTTAACAAAGTATAAAGCTCCTCATAAGTCTTTTCTAATGCCTGTCCCCCAGCTGCTTAGTCTAGCAAAATTTTTGTATGTGGTTCCAAACCCTCAATGAAAGTATGCACCAATACATCGTTGGACTAGTGATGGTGAGGACACTCCCTTAACATCGATTTGAACCTTTCCCAAGCTTGATATAGATTCTCACCCTCTCTTTGTTTAAAACTTAGAATCTGACTTCTAAGTCTTGCTATTTTCCCAGATGGAAAGAATCGTATCAAAAACTTTCTTGCAAGATCATCCCAAGTGGTGATAGAGTTAGGTGGTTCAGCTTTCAACCACCTCTTTTCTTCCCCCAATAATGAAAATGGGAATAATGTAAGCCTCACATAGTCGGATGATACTCCAGCGGGAATGTAAGTGTCACTTATCTCCAAAAAGTTTTGGAGATGTTGTTGTGGATCTTCATGAGGGAGACCTGTGAATTGCCCGCTGGTGTGCAACAATTACACCCTATTCTGATTAAGCTCAAACCTCCCTCCTGGCTCTGGTCTGCGAATACTAGATGTAACATTGTTAGCATGTGGGATTGCCACTTCGCGAACCGGCCTTGCTGCCATTTCCTCGAGCACTAAAACTACCCTCATAAGTGGTGGATTCTGTTGTTGTTCCAGAATTGCCTGTCTTAGCAACTATAGCTTCTTCTCTAGAGCTTCTCTTCTTTGACAATGAAATTGTCTTTTCGGCTCTATATAGGAATCCACCAACTCCTTATCTCTTGCCAGCGTTCAGAAGAATTCAATATCTGCAAGAGATAGGCTAAGATCAAGTTGTCAGCACTTATATAGAATTTGTAAACTAGCACTAAGAAAATAAATTTACCAATTGTCAGTCCCCGGCAATGGCACCAAGAACATGTTCGGTGTTGTAGTGACTACACGCAAGTGCACGTGGTCGAACAACTAGTAAAGTGGCTTAATTAAAGCCAAGTATCGATCCCACAGGGACTGAACTACGGTACTAATTTACTTAAGCGTCAGTGAATTATGTCTTTATGAGTGCAGACAACCAATTAAACAATATTTTGAGAGTTAAGTTTACTAAGTAATAAAAATCTAAGTTAAGATTATAAGTTGAGTCTTAACAATAGCAATGAGCAAGCTGAGGTTAAAACAAACATGCAGGGAAGTAATTTATCGATTCAATTCAGCTAATCTTTTCTTCGATTGTTAGTCAAGAATTATTGCCTATGGATTGGATCTTTCGACTCCTATCCAATTTAAGAATCATGAACCTTAATCTACATTTCTGTGATACAAGAATTTCATGCTCTACTTTCAGAAATATTTCTATTCTGAATGTAAATCAATTCTCAATTTTCTAAACTGAGAAAAGATCATATCCTACCAATTCACATCAGTCCAATTTCTTTCCTTTTCAAAGTCAAAATTGGATTTCTAGATATACATTAACATTGGACAAATATTAATGCAGTAAAACAAGAATTTATAGAACAACCATTGAAGAAAAGATGAAAACTGAAATGATAAACAATTACATTCCACTACAATCGTTCTTAATCTCAGCAAGAAGTGAATTAGCCACTCATTTGTGGATTAAACATCATCAAATAAGTAGAATTCATACAAACAATTGAGATTAAAGAGAAAGAGAAAGAGAAAGAGAAGAACCCGAGAATTTTCGTCCTCTCAACTGCCTGTAACCCACGTTCTTGCTCAACCAAGTCAGAATGTTTAAAACAAAACCTAAGTGTGCTATTTATACTCTTAAGAATTTTTCCCGTAATAACAAGCAACGTGGAACGAAGTGTATTGCGGAGCACTCCCTCCGTGCCACAAGGGTATCGCGGACCCTCACTGGAAGTCGGCTCCCAAGCAATTGCACCTCAATGTGGCACGGCTTGCATCGCGGAGCCTTGCCTCGGTGCCATGGTGCTATCGCACACCTTCACTGGAACTTGAGGTTCCAGATAATTGTACTCAACGTGACACGGAGTGCATCGAGGAGCCTAGCCTCCGTGTCACGGAGGTAACGCGAGCCTCCACTGGAAATTGACAAAATTAATTCCTCCAAGGCAGAACACCTCCGCGATGGCAGCACGACACAGCTCCATCGCGGAGCCCCTATTTTTGCTGCTCTCCTTTGTCATTTTTCCACTCTTTGTTTCCGAGTTCATTCCCAATCTTCACCAACATGTATATTAGCTTCCAAAATTTCCTTTTTCCTGCAGAACAACACTAATCATGTTGGTTAGTATAAATTCACACTTAACTAAAAATCATATGAGAATGTACACATAACGATAGATAAACAAGTAAAAATGAAGAATTTGAGTATCACTTGGGCATGCAATTCAGCCCAAGATCAACTACCTTAGCAGCTCCAGCAGGTCGACTAGCTCAGCAGGCCAACTCATCAGGTATAAATAGTGGTCAGCACCATAATTGTTTCTGTCACGCCCCGCCTTGGGGGGTATGACTGGCACCTGGTGCCCTACTGGGACCTGAACTGCTAAACTGCTGAGTCTAAGCACTTCTGGTGCCTGACTGGCTCTAACTCTGGGTTCAAGAAAAAGACAGGCTATATAACGGCTGTAAATACAGCCTCCAGCCGACTTTGCCTATAGCCACCTGTACTATAACATCAGCTAACCAGAATCACATTCATATAGGGGAACCTATACGGGCCGACAAGGCCACCATTCTGTCTAGTTATCTCTAAATCAAGAAAACAGGTTCTAAACCGCTATGTAACCAACAAGGTCACCACTACCAACTGAGTAAGGCCCCACACGGCCATCATAACAAGATAAAGCTGAGTCTAATGCTGAACAAGATATAGTTTTTCTACTGGGAATCATGTTGTATAACTAAGTTTCATAGTAACATGATTTACTATTTCTAACATGCTTTCTAAACTTTATTTTAGGCTACCATTCTATTTCTGAAATACCTTACAGGAACTTATATTGCTTTACTAAGTTTCGATTGAACACGATAATATCCAAATATACTTTACTAAATCACATACTGGGCATGTTGTACTGTTTTGTCACCTTCTACTAGGATTTGCATCGTGCTAGTAAGTTTCATGCTACACATGACATGATATTTCTAATATCATACTAAATGCATACTAAACATAATATGCGGTTTCTGAAACATTGTACTGGCACTTGAACTATTTTACTATACCAGAACTATTAACTTACCGAAGAAACTAGCATTACATACCTCAGTTGTCGGCTTCCGGCTAACTGGCATAACTCGATCAATATTTAGCTATTTCTTCCAATTGTATTCATATATATATATCAATTAGGACTAAATAGATGAATATTCTGGAAGAAGATAACACTTTTAATATATATATGACTTATCGAAAGACGGCCAAAAACTCACTATTTCTCGGATGTCTAGAAGGGAGAAATACTCACTTTAGGGCTAGGAGTATATTTACACTAATTTGGAGAAATTCCACTTACCTTAGCTCGGTAGCACGACGATTCGCCGGCTGAATTTTGCGAAACTAAACCCGCAGGAATGCTCTCTGCATCTTTATACTCCGGTATCTAGGATTAATTCGAGTTTGTACCACATTTAGCGACATAATCAGAAGAAAATTTCAAAGAAACCTTCATGCCGTTTGTTCTTAGCTATGTTCTCTGTTATTTTCTGGAAATCTTAAGTTAAATGAAATAAAAACCGAAGTTTAGAGGCTTTTATACTTGGGGCTGCACCTCACCTCCGTGGCACGCTTTGTATCGTGGAGGTTAGCCTCCGTGACACACTGTGTATCACGGAGGTGAGCTTTCCCTGAAACTCTGGCCATCGCAGAGGAGGTATGCTAGCCTCCTCTTGTGATGGTTCGACGTGTCGCTTATCCGGTCTTTCCCCGAGCCTTTTCCTAGTATGTATGGCATTCAAAAGCTCTTAACCAACATGCGAATAGGCCATCTACATGTCGTGAATTTACGGGATGTAACATTCTCCCCCCTTAAGAACATTCGTCCTCGAATGTAAACTTCTACTTACAAGAAGTTCAACTTACTTGACTTATTCTAGAAAAATTTCGATAGAGTCTCCCCTGTAATATGAACTATCTCAAAAACCTGAAATGCAGAAAAGTCCAATACATGTACTCCACACAATACTGTAGCAATCATCATGTAAAAGTCTAGAGTCGGCTACCTCATTATACATGTAATATAAGGCATCTCATATGATAAATATACTAACATACCTCTCGACTGATTAGGCTTGGAATAAGTGAGGATATCTGACTTTCATGTCTTCCTCTGTTTCCCAAGTCATCTCCTCTCGGTTCTTGTTACGCCATAGTAATTTGATAGAAGCAACATCTTTAGTCCTCAACCTGCGAATCTGCCTGTCTAGTATGGCTACTAGGACCTCTTCATAGCCCAACTCTTCCGTAACCTTGACATATTGGACTGGGACAACTCTGTACGGGTCCCCTATATACTTCCTCAAACATAGACACGTGGAAAACTGGATGAACGGACTCTAATTCTGGAAGCAAGTTCCACTTGTATGCCACTTGGCCTATTCTCCGCCGAATCTGATAAGGCCCAACAAACCTCGGACTGAGCTTACCCTTCTTGCCAAATCTCATCACCCCTTTTATTGGTTCACAAATACCCAGTCATTCATATTAAATTCCAGGTTTCTGCGCCGCACATCAGCATATGATTTCTGGCGGCTCTGAGCAGTCAGTAGGCATTCTCTTAAAAGCTTTACCTTCCCCTATGACTGATGAATAATATCTGGCCCAATCAGCACTGACTTTCCTACTTCAATCTAGCCAACTGGCGATCTACATTTTCACCCATACAATGCCTCGAAGGGCACCATCTGGATAGCAGAGTGGTAACTATTGTTATAAGCAAACTCAATCAGCAGTAAATGCTCATCCCAACTACCTCCGAAGTCCAGCAAACATGCCCGTAGTATATCCTCGAGTGTCTGAATAGTGCGTTCCACCTATCCATCCGTCTGCGGGTTGAATGCTGTGCTCAAATTAATCTGCGTTCCCAAACCTCTCTGAAATGACTGCCAAAATCTAGCTTTCAATTGTGCACTTCTATCAGAGATAATAGATACTGGAACACCGTGTAATCTAACTATTTCTCTGATATATCATTTGGAGTAATCTTCGCTAGAGAAAGTTGCTTTTACTGGCAGGAAATGGGCTGATTTCATCAGTCTGTCAACAATTACCCAAATTTAATCATGTCTATGCCTTGTACGAGGTAATCCTGCTACAAAGTCCATGTTTACTTCTTCCCACTTCCAAAGAGGCACAGTTATGTCTTGAGTCAACCCACCTTGTTTCTGGTGTTCCGCTTTTACTTGTTGACAGTTAGGACACTGGGCTACAAATTCTACTATTTTCCTCTTCATACCTGGCCACCAATAAATTTCTTTGATATCATGGTACATTTTCGTCGCGCCTGGGTGGTGAGAATAGCGGGCGTAATGCGCCTTGCTTATGATCTGCTGGCGAAGCCCTAAAATGTCTGGAACACAAATGCGGTCTTTACATCGCAACACTTCATCCTAAGTTACCTGAAAAATCTAGCGCTTTTCCTTGTTGAAATCTATCTTTAAGATAAACCAAGTCAGGATCTTCATACTTCCGTTCCTTTACCTCCACAACTAATGACGACACTGCAGTGTTCTGAATTACCGCTCTATTGTCCTCTGTTTCTGCTACACGAACGGCTAAACTGGCTAATTAGTGTATTTCTCTGACCAACTCCCGCTGCTCGAGCTGCAAGTATGCCAAACTCCCCATAGATTTGCAGTTGAGAGCATCTGCTACTACGTTGGCCTTTCCCGGATGATACAGAATGTTCACATCATAATCTTTCAAAAACTTAAACTAGTGACGCTGCCGCAAATTCAACTCCCTCTGAGTGAAGATATATTGTAGGCTCTTATGGTCAGTGAAAATATCCACATGGATGTCATACAGGTAATGTCTCCATATCTTTAAGGCGTGGATCACTGCGGCTTGTTCCAAGTAATGGGTAGGATAATTCTTTTCGTGTTTCCTCAGGTGTCTGGTAGCATAAGAAATCACTTTACCGTGCTACATCAACACACATCCCAACCCAATACCTAATGCATCACAATACACTGAATAACCCTCTGCACCTTCTGGCAACGCTAATACTGGGGCAGAGGTCAACCTGTCTTTCAATTCTTGGAAACTCTACTCACATGCCTCTGTCCACTGGAACTTTACTTCTTTCTGCGTTAGCTTAGTCAGAGGTGCCTCTATGGTGGAGAATCCCTCAACAAACCTTCTAAAGTATCCTGCTAATCCTAGGAAACTGCGGACTTCAATCGGAGTGGTAGGTCTGGGCCACATTTTTATTTCTTCAATTTTCTGCCTGTATACCATCATCCGACACAATATGCCCCAAGAAAGCTACTTAGTTCAGCCAGAATTCACATTTGGAGAACTTGGCATACAACTGACGGTCCTTGAGAATATGGAGCACTGCCGTAAATGATCCTGGTGATCTACCTCAGAACGAGAATACACCAGAATATCGTCGATAAACACTATCACGAACAGGTCCAGGTATGGTCTAAAGATACTATTCATCAGGTCCATAAATACCGCTGGGGCATTGGTCAGCCCAAAGGACATGACAAGGAACTCAAAATGGTCGTATCAGGTCCTGAAGGCTGTCTTCAGAATGTCCCTTTCACGAACTCGAACCTGATGGTATCCAGACCGTAAGTCAATCTTGGAGAAATATCTGGCCCCCTGTAACTGGTCAAACAAATCATCTATTCTAGGAAGCAGATACTTATTCTTAATTGTAACCTTATTCAACTGTCGGTAATCTATACAAATGCGGAGCGAGCCATCCTACTTTCTCACAAATAGAACTAGCGCACCCCATGGTGAAGTACTCGGCCTGATAAAGCCCTTATCTAACAGATCTTTCAGCTGCTCCTTTAATTCTCTGAGTTCAACAGGAGCAATACGATACGGAGGAATCGATATGGGCTGAGTTCCTAGTAATAAATCGATGGAAAAATCTATTTCCCTTTCTGGAGGAATACCAAGTAGCTCATGTGGAAATACGTCAGGGAATTCATTCACCATTGGAATAGAGTGGAGAGTCGGCGGCTCTACCCGAACATCCTGAACTCTAACAAGGTGGTAAATGCACCCCTTAGCTATCAACTTCCTCGCTAGAAGATAGGAAATAAACCTACCTTTTGGCGTAATTGTAATGCCCTTCCACTCTCGTACTGCCTCCCCTGAAAAGTGGAATCGGACTGTCTTGGTCCAGCATTCTACATTTGCATATCACGGAGCCAACCAATCCATACCCATAATGGCATCGAAATCGACCATTTCTAATTCTACCAGGTCTATTGTGGTCTGACGATCAGCAACCTCTACTATAAACCCACGATAGACCCTTCTAGCTATAATGGAGTCACCGAAGGGGGTGGATACTGAAAAGGTTTGCTGAAGCAACACTGGTGCAACACTAAACTTTCGAGCCACAAATGAAGTAATGTAGGACAATGTAGATCTTGGATCAATCAATACATAAATAGGGTATGAGCAGATAGTCATCATACCTGTCACAACATCAGGTGACGCTTCTGAATCCTGCCTCCCTGGTAAGGCATATGTGCGGCTTCGACCCGTACCTACACTGGTGGCCCCTGATCTGCCCCGACCCCTACCTGCTGAAAATAAGGGCCTGCGCCCTGCCGAGGATGCTGAAGCTCGTGACCCTACGGATGCACTGTCCTGCCTATACCAGTCTCCTATCCTCTGGCTGGGCAATCTCTCCTCAGATGGCCCTCTTGGCCACAAATATAACATCCAGTGGAGCCATACCTGCATGCTCCAGAATGGTATCGACAGCATATAGGGCAAAGTGGTAGGGTATACCGACTCTGCTCCGCCCTCCTCTGTAATGGTGAATTTGCAGTCTGCGAGCCTCTGCCGGTCTCTGACTGCCTCCTGCGGCTAAATCTGCCCCTCTGCGGCTGTGGTGGAGGTGAGGGTCTGGGCGGCCTATCTAACAATCGTGGCCTAGGTCCTCCCCGAGCCTCCCTTTGTAAATCAACTGGCCTATCCCTGCGGCGCTGTTCCTGATTGGTCCTCCTGATCTCCCGATGCCGCTGCCTGATGCCCTAATTATTCTAGGCAAATGCCTGATCTCGGGCAATATCCATGTCCTCTCGTAGTGTGGTCGTAATACAAGTCTCAACATATTCTGGATTCAACCACAAGATGAAGCGGTGTACTCTGGATGCCATTGTATCAACAAAGGCCGGTGCGTACCGGGCCAATGAATCAAACTGTAAGGCGTATTCCTGAACACTCATGGCCCCCTGCTCTAAATGTAAAAACTGGTCCACCCGGGCCTGTCAAATCTCCCGTGGAAAATAATGATCCAGAAAAGCTCCTGAGAAGCTGGACCAGGTCAGAGGGGAAACATCTCTCCCTCGGTACCTTTCCCAGCTTTCATACCTCAACAAGGCGATGTCCCATAACCGGAATGCTGCCAACTCAACCGATTCTGTAGGCGTGGCATGCATAACCCTGAAAATTCTCTGCATCTGATTTAGAAAAGCCTAAGGGTCCTCTGTCTGATCCGTACCTATAAACTATGGGGGATTCAGAGCAAAGAACTCTCGGACCCTCGAACTACCGGGCCCTCTTGACGATTCTGCAACTGTAAACGGCATCAGCTGACGCTGAGCAGCCATCATCTGTGCCAACATGACTACCGCACTCCTGACCTCCTGGTGGGAAGGTATCAGTATAGGGACTGCTGGAGGTGGTGTCGCCTCAAGTGGCTCCTGATGTGGTGGAGACTGCTGGGAAGGTTGGGACGATACCTCTGTATTTCCCTTTGATCGGGCTATTTCTAAACGAGGGTGAGGCATCCTGTTGGTGCCTTCCCCTGCTGCAATATCCAAGCTCCGTCCTGTAATAGGATGTCGCTAGTCTGACATTATCTATAACCAAAGAATACAGTAAGCTCTAGGGACTCAACCCTATACTGTACCTCTCTACAGCACGACTTAATAAGAATAAAAAGGCAACCATCCCATCATGCCTTGCAGCCACCTACCCATAGTATGTGGTGCACAACACATCCATAGGTAAGACTCTACTTAGCACGGCTTGCAGACTCCCTAGGATATGACCTGCTCTGATACCAAGTTTGTCACGCCCCGCCTTGGGGGGTATGACTGGCACCTGGTGCCCTACTAGGACCTGAACAGCTAAACTGCTGAGCCTAAGCACTTTTGGTGCCAGGCTGGCTCTAACTCTAGATTCAAGAAAACAACGGGCTATATAACGACTGTAAATACAGCCTCCGGTCGACTAGGCCTATAGCCACCTGTACTATAACATCAGCTAACCAAAATCACATTCATATAGGGGAACCTATGCGGGCCGACAAGGCCACCATACTGTCTAGTTATCTCTAAATCAAGAAAACAGGTGGTAAACCGCTACGTGACCGGCAAGGCCACCACTACCAACTGAGTAAGGCCCCACACGGCCATCATTGTTTCTCCCCGCAAGTGTACGGGTCATACAATTAATGTAGTGGCCCTTTTCAAGAGCCGGATGTCGAACCCACAAGGACTGGACCAATTCAGCTGACTATCAAGTTCAAGTGTGATATCAAATACCGCAAGTGTTGTTTATAGAAATTTTTGATAGAGTTTAATTAAGTCTAATTGCGGTCAACGAAGTACTCTGAATTCATTGAACGAGCAACATAGAGTTAAAGCCGGATAATCATGTGAAACTATGATTTGCAATGGTTTCAGCATTAAACTATCAATTATCGTCTCACATAGTTGAATTTCATGTTCATGGTCTTCCGAACCTCTAAACATGACAAACTAGCCTCACTAATACATTGTGAGCGAGGCTTCTAATTCTAGTTCGTGGGCAATTAACTACGTGGATGTGGTTTATGGGGTTATGCCGTTGATTAGGGTACTTTGGTACCTCCAACCATTTAACAAAACTTAGACTCACAACTACTTCTGCGAGTGGTGGAGTGACAAATCTTAGCCGGTGTCTTTCTCTCTTCCCATTTTATCAACCAAGCAAGGTATTAGGTATAATTCTATCCTAACCACAAAATCTTATCAAAACACAAGAACTTGCTTCCTACATTCTTATGTTCTTCCCTAGGTTTGCTTTCTCAAGCCTTTGCCTAGGTTTAACGTGTGTGTTTTCATGGTGATCAATCATAAAAACAACCATAATTAAGAATGCAAGACAAAACATCAATCAATAATTTAATTCCAAAGCAAATTCGTAAAAACACACTCATAACTCATGGCTTCAACCCTAGAGGAAGGGTTCTAGCCACTCATGTGCGTAAAATTACAAGAAAACATTGTTAAAGTAACATACTTACAAGAATTGGTTGGTGAGAAGATGAAATTGATGAACCCTAAGTGAGTTCTCCCACTTGTCCTTTCACTCCTAGGTGGTTTTTCAGAATAAAGTCGTGACAAAATGATTTTAGGAGCTAAGGGACCTTTTTATAGTAAATGAGAATTGTACAAAATTATGCCTGTCGTGGAATGGCTCCGTGTCACGGAGTGTATCGCGGAGCACTGCCTCCGTGACACGGAGGTAACGCAGATGCACACTAGACATCGCCTCATGATGCCAAGATGTTGAGGCTTGCCACGATGGCCGGCGTGACACGCTGCTCATGCAGCGCGATGGCAGGGCACTGGCGAGCAGGTCGCCTGGTGTGGCACGGCGCTGGCGAGCAGGATGCCTGCCTGCTTGCTGCCTTCCTCTCGCGCTTGGTATGGGCGTGGCACGGCGCTGGGCGCGGCACACGCACAGCGTGGCACGCTGCCTGGCGCGGCCAGCCTTGCCAAGGCATGCTTCTTGCCAACTTTTGCAACTTGCTCCTGACTCCATTCCTCTACTTCACCAACTTATAAATTAGTTCCTCAAATTCATTTAAACCTACAAAACAAGGACTAATCATGTTGGTTAGTACATATATTCACATTTATATAAAATCACATGAAAATGTATATAATTAATTAGCTAAACAAGACTAAATTAAGTTATAAAGCATCACTCGGGCATGCTATTTTGCCCTAGATCACAACCCCACACTCAAAGTCTTGTTCGTCCTCAACCAAACCGTTTACATCTCATGCACATGAAGACTCACACATAGCTAATTTAGCAAGATAATTCAAGCTACGGCTACAATGACTGTGTAAGATAGCAAGCTAAAAATAGAGCATGCACGATTTAATTATTGAAATGAAATACAACTATGTTAAGACTTCCTAACCTCGAGAATCAATTCTCAATCTTCGCAAACTCATGAAAATCAACCGAGCAAGAAATCCACCTTGAATTATATCCTTCATTGAACATGTGCCCTTACAGCAAGAGAGTTACCCATTTAAACATGCAAAAAAATTTTTAAATCACAACATGTGTGGGTAAATGAATAGAATTACGCTCACTCTCACAAATAATTCACATGCATCATGTAATGACCCATAAGCTTGCCCTTAGTGCTTTACTCCACTAATTTAAGGATGTATGAACGTAAGATCAAGTAGGACTTTTTAGGTTGTCATGTAGCTAAGGGACGGGTAGGTACTATTCTGGCCAGTAATAGTGACTATCTTCCCTAAGCGCTTTTCATACATCACGCACTCATTACGAACTTCCCTTCTCTTACTTCACCTTTATCTTTTTTCAGCTTTCCTTTTCCTCTTTTGTTTCCCCATTTTTTAGGCACTATTAGCTTATTAGTAAGGAGTTCTATAAGTAACTTTTCATTAATTTGTTTTCTTACTCCCTACTAATAGTCAACCACTTTCACACAAGTGCCCCTTTGTCCTTTTCTCAACTTTTACAACATGCTACTTTTCCTTCTTTTTCCACGCTTCTCACTCCTTCACTCTTTGGAATTTTTCACTTAAGTGCTTAGGAGTTTTGGATCAAATTCAAGGCTAATGAAAGAAAAAGGATTAAGCTTATGTTGTTGCTATCAAAGAATAGGCTTAAAGCTCAATGGGGCTAACTAGGATTCAATATTCAAGGTAGGTACGACAAGGATTAAATATTTGGCTCATTCAAAAAAATGCCTAAATCATTTCCTACACTCTACATCCTTCATTTTGTTTTATAAACACACTAGGCAAGTTGTAGACATTTCACAATAGCACAGAATACTCAAAAACCTTAGACTCGTGGCACATGCTCAATTCAAGACACATTCAGCATACTCATACTCAGTTAATCACAAGAATTAAAAATTAAGCTTCAATCACATCGAGTCAAATTCAAGAGCCTAAGTGTCTCAACCAAAGTTATACACTTCTTACATGCTAGTCCACACTTGTATCTTACAATCATGTATAGCATATAACCAGAACATCAAGCCATTAATTACCTACGGGTTCAAAAACCAAAACCTACTAACTAATATTTCCTCAAGACGGTCGTCATCCATCCATCACCGGGAACAGTCCCTAACTATGACTAAAAACATTATATACAGATAAAGAAAATTTTTATTCTTCGGTTCAAAGACCCTCGTCGGAAAAGAACCAAAAAGAAAAACCAATGGGTGATGAAGTCATGCTTGACTCACAAAAAAGTTTTTTTTCAAATATTTCTCACAAGCATTACATTCACCAAAAATCGTTAAGCACAAATTTTTTTTTTTGAAATTTTCCTTGAAATTTCCCTCACCCCACACTTCAATCATGCTATGTCCTCATAGCGTCAAATTAAAATTTAAAGAGGGTGAGAAATACTCCCTAGGGCGTTTAGGCCTAGCTAATAGTGTTATACCCCGTAGCATTCCCGGCACTTAGATGACCTATTCGCACGTTGGTTAAGCATATTTGAAAGCCATACGTGCTAGGGAAAGGCCCGGGAAAAGATCGGACGAGAAACCTGTCGAACCATCGCGGGAGGAGCCGAGGCAGAGCCCCTCCGCGATGGCAGCGTGTCACGGAGGTGAGGCCTCCGCGATGGCTCCGTGACACGTTGCCCGTGTCCAGGCCCAAGTATATAAAGCCTCCACTTCAGTCCAAAATCAAATTTCACCTGAAAATTTCCAGAACGCAGCAAACAGAGAGAAACGAAGGAAAATTAAATATTTTCGTCCGATTACGCTGTCAAATGCTGCCCAAACTCAAATTAATCCGAGATACCCGAGTATTTAGCAGCAGAGAGCATTTCTACGGAATTAGTTTCGCGAAATACGACCGACGAATCGGCGAGCCACCGAACTAAAGTAAGTAGAATTGCTCTAAATTAATGTCTATGTGTTCCTAGCTGAGAAGTGAATATTTCTCCCTTCTGGGCCGCTGAAAAATAGCAAGTTTTCAACCGTCTTTCGATAAGCCTAAGTTTAGGCTATAAACTATATCGAAAGTAACGTTGCTCTTTACAATAAAGCTGTATTTAGTATTGATTGACGTATTTATGAATGCAGTTGGGAGAAAATAGTTGAAGTATCGGCCGAGTCTCGTCCGACGGACGAATAGTCGAAGATAAGGTATGTAAAGTTAGTTTCCTTCGGCAAGTTAAGTAATATCAGTATAGCGTAATAAATTACGGACCAGTAGAATGTTCAGAAGTCGAGTATTGCGCTATTATGAATGTTGATATAGATTTTAACGCAAGTGTTAGAGATTGCCCAGTATACTCAGTATGTATTGTGATATGCCATGTTGAGATATGGTTGTATTCAGTTGAAACCCTATACAGTAATGCAATACCCGTAAAGCACTTAAGAAATAGAATAGCAGACTAAAATGAAGTTCAGAAAGCATGTCAAGATTAGTAAATCCAGTTACTATAGAAAGTTAGTATACAACGTAGTCTAGCAGAAAGATTATATTCGTACATACATATATAGTACTCCCAGCCTCAGCATGTATTTAGTATGTACTTATTTCTATCATTAGTCCAGCATATAGTGTATACAGAAAAGTAGTAAACATCAGAGTTTTCAGCAGAAACATTACCTTATAGCATTTGCTCAGTACAGCCTGGCAGGAGACTATGTTCATATTTATACATCTTTACCTGCCTCAGCACGTATTAAATACGTACAGATTGCTATCATTAGCCCAGCATGTAATATATATGATACTTTACCCTTAGTAGCCTCAGCATGTGGGATACCCAGACAGTATTACCAGTTGAGACCGTTGTATTGTTTGGGGTTGGATTACCTAGCATCCATGACCGCCCAGGGTTAATAGCTGTATCGACTCATCCGCCAGAGGACGAGGATACGTCACTCTACGGAGTGGCATGCCGTCCCGCTAGGGGACGAAGATGGGATGCCAGTTTTCCCGATATTTGTGCCTTGATCGGCCTTACACACCCCAGTCGAGCGGATACGCCCGGGTGCAGATTCAGGAGTCCTCCGGACTCAGATACAGTTATAGTCAGGGGCTCAGCGAGCCCAAGTGCATACCCAGGGGACCGGCAGGATGCTTACAGCCAGTATAGGAGATGGGTTGACCGGGGTAGGGGTATAGATTCTGTGTTGATTGTACCTCCCGGCTTATGGGGGTCGGGTAAGGTTGTGTATGCCATGTTACGTTATGTATGTTATGTTATATTACAGTAGATACGAGCAGATTAGTAGTAGAATGATACGTCTCCAGGTATGATTCTTACTCCCTTCAGTATGATTAAGAACAGGTACGACCTACACCATCAGACAGTTATCTACTCCTTCTTGTTTCAGTTTTGACAGTTATGTTATTGATTTCAGATATCCCTTCAGTTCTTACAGATTCAATTATCTCATATTATTCAGAATTTTTAGTTATATCACTTGTATTCAGCTGTATTCAGTTTTCTTTACATACTCAGTACCAGCGGTACTGACGCCCAGTGGGGCGCTGCATTACTTGCCTGCAGGTAACCATAGATGAGCAGGCGATACCACGTGATCCCCATCAGCGGTTGAGTATTCAGCTCCTGTCATCCGGAGACTGAATTTCTAGAGGTGTAGTCTAGTTCTTTTTATTGTACAGTACGGGTAGGTTGGGGCCCTGTCCCGATCATTTCTATTATCTTTCCTAGAGGCTTGCAGTCTGTATATATTCCCTGTGGTCAGATGAGCCGGTCGTGTGGGGCCGTGCAGTCGTATAGTTGCCTTTACTCCTTCTTTCTTTTGTAATGGCCGTGTGGGGCCATAGTTTGCCAGTAGTGGTGACCTTGCCGGTCACGTAGCTTTTCAGTATGTTATGCTTGAGTTACAGATAACTAGACAGCATGGTGGCCTTGTCGGCCCGCATAGGTTCCCCTGAATTACCTTGTTTCTGGTCAGCTGTAATACAGGTACAGAAGGCTATAGGCCAATGGGCCGGGGGCTGTATTTACAGCCGTTATATAGCCCTTTGTTTCCAGAAATTTGAGTGAGAGCCAGCCAGGCGCCAGCTGCGCCCAGGCTTAACAGTTCAGCAGGTTAGGTCTTAGTAGAGCACCAGGTGCCAGTCATACCCCCCAAGGTGGGGCGTGACAAACTTTGTATCAGAGCAGGTCGTATCCCAGGGAGTCTGCAAGCCGTGCTAAGTAGAGTCCTGTCCATGGATGTGTTGTGCACCACATACTATGGGTGGGAGGCTGCAAGGCATGATAGGATGGTTGTCTTTTATTCTGATTCAGTCGTGCTATAGAGCGGTACAGTATAGGGTTGATTCCCTGAAAATCTTACCATATTCTTTGGTTACAGATAATGTCAGACCAGCGCCATCCTATCATAGGTCGGAACTTAGATGTTGTAGCAGGGGAAGGCACCAGCAGGATGCCTCACCCTCCTTTGGAGACAGCCCGACCAGAGGGCACTACAGAGGCATCATCTCAGCCTCCTCAGCAGTCTCCACCACGTCAGGAGCCACCTGGGGCGACACTACCTTCAGCAGCCCCTATATTGGCTCCTTCCGATCAGGAGGTTAGGAGTGCTGTGGTTCTGTTAGCACAGGTGATGGCTGCTCAGCATCAGCCAATGCCATCTATAGTTGCAGAATCATCAGGAGGGCCCGGTAGTTCAAGGGTCCGAGAGTTCTTAGCCCTGAATCCCCCACAGTTCACAGGTACGGACCGAACAGAGGACCCCCAAGATTTTCTGGATCAGATGCAGAGAATCTTCAGGGTTATGCATGCCATGTCTACGGAGTCAGTTGAGTTGGCCGCATTCCGGTTACGGGATATTGCGGTGTTATGGTATGAAAGCTGGGAAAGGTCCCGAGGGAGAGATGTTTCCCCTCCCACCTGGTCCAGCTTTTCAGGAGCCTTTCTGGATCATTATCTACCGCGGGAGATTCGACAGGCCCGGGTAGACCAGTTCCTACATCTAGAACAGGGGGCCATGAGTGTTCGGGAATATTCTTTGCAGTTTGATTCTCTAGCCCGATATGCACCGGCCTTCGTTGATACCATGGCATCCAGAGTGCATCGCTTCATTACGGGCTTGAATCCAGAATATGTTGAGATTTGTACTACAGCTACACTGCGAGAGGACATGGATATTGCTCGCATTCAGGCATTTGCTCAGAATATTGAGGGCATCAGACAGCGGCAACGAGAGGTCAGAAGAGTTAATCAGGAACAGCGTCGCTGGGACAGGCCAGTTGAATTATAGGGAGAGGCCCGGGGAGGACCCAGGCCCCGAATGTCAGATAGGCCGCCCAGGCCCCCGCCTCCGCCACAGTCACAGGGGGGTAGATCCAGCCGCAGGGGACAGTCAGGGACTGGTAGAGGCTCGCAGATGGCAGATTCACCATCACAGAGGAGGGCAGAGCAGAGCAGGTATACCCTACCACTTTGCCCTATATGCAGTCGACGCCATCCTGGAGCATGCAGATATGGCTCCACCGCATGTTATAATTGTGGCCAAGAAGGACATTTGATGAAAGATTGCCCAGCTAGGGGTCGAGAGGACCGGGATAGACAGGATAGGGCATCAACAGGATCACGAGCTACAGCATCTTCGACTGGGCGCAGGCCCCCAGTTTCAGCAGGCAGGGGTCGAGGAAGATCAGGGGCCTCCAGTACAGGTGCGGGTCCAAGCCGCACATATGCCTTACCAGGGAGGCAAGATTCAGAGGCATCGCCTGATGTTGTGACAGGTATGCTAATTATCTGCTCACACCCTGCTTATGTGCTAATTGATCCAGGGTCTACTTTGTCCTATATTACTCCATTTGTGGCACGGAAGTTTAGTATTGTACCAGAATCATTACAGCAGCCCTTTTTAGTATCTACGCCCATCGGTGACTCTATCACAGCTAGTCGGATCTACCGCGGGTGTACAGTAGAGATTGTTGACCGTCAGACCACAGTAGATCTGGTCGAGTTGGAAATGATAGACTTCGATGCCATAATGGGTATGGATTGGTTAGTACCATGTTTTGCTAATGTTGAGTGTTGGACCAAAACGGTCCGATTCCACTTCCCGGGGGAGGCAGTACGGGAGTGGAAGGGCAGCACCGTGACGCCAAAAGGTAGGTTTATTTCCTACCTTCAGGCGAGAAAGTTGATATCTAAGGGGTGCATTTACCATCTTGTCAGAGTTCAGGATGTCCAAGCAGAATCTCCGACACTCCAGTCTGTCCCAGTGGTAAATGAATTCCCAGATGTATTTCCTGATGAGTTACCTTGTATTCCCCCAGAAAGGGAAATAGACTTCGCTATTGATTTGCTACCAGGCACTCAGCCAATATCAATACCTCCTTATCGTATGGCTCCTGCAGAGCTCAGAGAATTAAAGGAGCAGTTGAAAGACTTGTTAGATAGAGGTTTTATCAGGCCGAGTACTTCCCCATGGGGTGCGCCAGTCTTGTTTGTGAGAAAGAAAGATGGCTCACTCCGAATGTGCATAGATTATCGGCAGCTAAACAAAGTTACAGTAAAGAACAAGTATCCGCTTCCCAGAATTGATGACTTATTTGATCAGCTACAGGGAGCCAGATACTTCTCTAAGATTGACTTGCAGTCTGGATATCACCAGGTCCGAGTACGTGAGAGGGATATTCCTAAGACAGCATTCAGGACCCGATATGGGCATTTTGAATTTCTGGTTATGTCCATCGGGCTAACAAATGCCCCGGCTGTCTTTATGGACCTGATGAACAGTATTTTCAGGCCTTTCCTGGACTTGTTCGTGATAGTATTCATTGATGACATTCTGGTGTATTCTCGCTCTGAAGCAGATCACCGGACTCATTTGCGAACAGTGCTCCAGATTCTCAGGGACCACCAGTTGTATGCTAAGTTTTCGAAGTGTGAATTCTGGCTTAACTCAGTGGCCTTTTTAGGGCATATTGTCTCAGACGCTGGTATACAGGTAGATAAGCAGAAGATAGAAGCAGTTAAGTCATGGCCTAGGCCTACTACCCCGACTGAAGTTCGTAGTTTTCTGGGGTTAGCAGGGTATTATCGGAGATTCATTGAGGGATTCTCAACCATTGCAGCACCTTTAACTAAATTGACACAGAAAGCAGCAAAGTTTCAGTGGACGGAGGCATGCGAGCAGAGTTTCCAGGAACTGAAAGACAGATTAACCTCCGCCCCAATACTAGTACTGCTGGAAGGCACAGAAGGGTATTCAGTTTATTGTGACGCGTCAGGTGTCGGATTGGGTTGTGTGTTGATGCAGCATGGTAAAGTAATTGCATATGCCTCCAGACAGCTAAGAAAACACGAAAAGAATTACCCTACCCATGACTTGGAATTGGCCGCAGTAATTCATGCCTTGAAGATGTGGAGGCATTATCTGTACGGCGTCTATGTTGATATTTATACAGATCATAAAAGTTTACAGTACATTTTCACCCAGAGGGAGTTGAATCTGCGGCAACGCCGCTGGTTAGAGTTGTTGAAAGACTATGATGTGAATATTTTGTATCACCCCGAAAAAGCTAATGTTGTAGCTGATGCCCTGAGCCGTAAGTCAATGGGGAGTTTAGCGTATTTGTGACCTGAGAAACAGATGTTAGCCAAAGAAATCCATCAGTTAGCTGGCCTAGCCGTTCGAGTAATGGAAACAGAACATAATGGGGCCGTAATTCAGAATCCTGCAGTGTCATCATTGGTTGCAGAGGTAAAAGAACGACAGTACGAGGATCCCGATTTAGTCCAGCTCAGGGATAGAATTCAGAAAGGTAAGGAGCCAGATTTTCAGATAACCGAGGATGATGTGCTACATTGTAAGGGCCGCCTTTGTGTTCCAAATGTCTCAGGACTTCGTGGCCAGATCATGCACGAAGTACACCACGCTCGCTATTCCCTTCATCCAGGGGCGACGAAAATGTACCACGATATCAGAGACATCTACTGGTGGCCAGGTATGAAAACTGAGATAGCTGAATTTGTATCTAGATGTGCTAATTGTCAACAGGTGAAAGCAGAGCACCATAAACGGGGCGGTTTGACTGAGGAAATAATAATACCTACGTGGAAATGGGAAGTAATAAACATGGATTTTGTAACAGGGTTACCCCGTACTAGATGCAGAAATGATTCCATTTGGGTAATAGTTGACAGGCTGACAAAATCAGCTCATTTCCTGCCAGTAAGGGCTACCTTCTCAGCTGAGGATTATGCCGAATTATATATCAGAGAAATAGTTAGATTACATGGAGTGCCAGTATCTATCATTTCAGACAGGGGAGCACAGTTTACAGCTAGATTCTGGCAATCGTTTCAGAAAGGTCTGGGGACGCAGATTAATTTGAGCACAGCATTCCATCCTCAGACAGACGGGCAGGCTGAACGTACGATTCAGATGCTCGAAGATATGTTACGAGCGTGTGTGTTAGATTTTGGGGAGAGCTGGGATGAACATCTCTCGTTAATTGAATTTGCTTATAATAACAGCTACCATTCAGCTATTCAGATGGCGCCTTTCGAGGCATTATACGGGCGAAAATGTAGATCGCCGGTGGGCTGGTTTGAGATAGGAGAATCAGCATTAGTTGGCCCAGACATTGTTCGGCAGTCCGAAGAAAAAATAAAGTTTATCCGAGAACGTTTACTGACCGCTCAGAGCCACCAGAAGTCATACACAGATAGGCGGCGCAGAAATCTAGAATTTTCGGTAAACGATTGGGTATATCTAAAAGTGTCCCCGATGAAAGGGGTAATGAGGTTTGGCAAGAAAGGCAAGCTTAGCCCCAGATTTATTGGGCCATATCAGATTCGGCGAAAAATAGGCCGCGTGGCATACGAGTTGAACTTGCCTCCAGAATTAGCGTCGGTTCACCCAGTATTCCACGTTTCCATGTTAAGAAAGTTCGTAGGGGACCCTTCTACAGTAGTTCCAGTCCAGGATGTGCAGGTCAGAGAGGATTTAAGCTATGAAGAGGTTCCCGTAGCCATCTTAGACAGACAGATTCGCAGGCTGAGAACTAAAGATGTTGCAACTGTCAAGGTATTGTGGCGTAACAGAAATCGGGAAGAAATGACGTGGGAGGCTGAAGAAGATATGAAAACCAGATATCCTCACCTATTTCAGGTCTAGTCAGACGACAGGTACGTCCGTATCAATATTTATACAGTACTCTATGGTTGTATGTTGTAAATGATAAAGAAAGAAGTGATATTTAGCTGTCCAGTGGATTTTAGAATATTGTACGCAGTGCTTGTGTTGGACTTTTTCTGCGTTTCAGGTCTTTGCGATAGTCCATATTACAGGGGAAACTCTGCCAAAATTTTTTTCAGAAACTAGAATAAGTAGTCCTCTAGATAGCAGTATACATTCGAGGACGAATGTTCCTAAGGGGGGGAGAATGTTATACCCCGTAGCATTCCCGACACTTAGATGACCTATTCGCACGTTGGTTAAGCATATTTGAAAGCCATACGTGCTAGGGAAAGGCCCGGGAAAAGATCGGACGAGAAACCTGTCGAACCATCGCGGGAGGAGCCGAGGCAGAGCCCCTCCGCGATGGCAGCGTGTCACGGAGGTGAGGCCTCCGCGATGGCTCCGTGACACGTTGCCCGTGTCCAGGCCCAAGTATATAAAGCCTCCACTTCAGTCCAAAATCAAATTTCACCTGAAAATTTCCAGAACGCAGCAAACAGAGAGAAACGAAGGAAAATTAAATATTTTCGTCCGATTATGCTGCCCAAACTCAAATTAATCCCAGATACCCGAGTATTTAGCAGCAGAGAGCATTTCTACGGAATTAGTTTCGCGAAATACGGCCGACGAATCGGCGAGCCACCAAACTAAAGTAAGTAGAATTGCTCTAAATTAATGTCTATGTGTTCCTAGCTGAGAAGTGAATATTTCTCCCTTCTGGGCCGCTGAAAAATAGCAAGTTTTCGACCGTCTTTTGATAAGCCTAAGTTTAGGCTATAAACTATATCGAAAGTAACGTTGCTCTTTACAATAAAGCTGTATTTAGTATTGATTGACGTATTTATGAATGCAGTTGGGAGAAAATAGTTGAAGTACCGGCCGAGTCTTGTCCGACGGACGAATAGTCGAAGATAAGGTATGTAAAGTTAGTTTCCTTCGACAAGTTAAGTAATATCAGTATAGCGTAATAAATTACGGACCAGTAGAATGTTCAGAAGTCGAGTATTGCGCTATTATGAATGTTGATATAGATTTTAACGCAAGTGTTAGAGATTGCCCAGTATACTCAGTATGTATTGTGATATGCCATGTTGAGATATGGTTGTATTCAGTTGAAACCCTGTACAGTAATGCAATACCCGTAAAGCACTTCAGAAATAGAATAGCAGACTAATATGAAGTTCAGAAAGCATGTCAGGATTAGTAAATCCTGTTACTATAGAAAGTTAGTATACAGCGTAGTCTAGCAGAAAGATTATATTCGTACATACATATATAGTACTCCCAGCCTCAGCATGTATTTAGTATGTACTTATTACTATCATTAGTCCAGCATATAGTGTATACAGAAAAGTAGTAAACATCAGAGTTTTCAGCAGAAACATTACCTTATAGCATTTGCTCAGTACAGCCTGGCAGGAGACTATGTTCATATTTATACATCTTTACCTGCCTCAGCACGTATTAAATACGTACAGATTGCTATCATTAGCCCAGCATGTAATATATATGATACTTTACCCTTAGTAGCCTCAGCATGTGGGATACCCAGACAGTATTACCAGTTGAGACCGTTGTATTGTTTGGGGTTGGATTACCTAGCATCCATGACCGCACAGGGTTAATAGCTGTATCGACTCGTCCGCCAGAGGACGAGGATACGTCACTCTACGGAGTGGCATGCTGTCCCGCCAGGGGACGAAGATGGGATGCCAGTTTTCCCCATATTTGTGCCTTGATCGGCCTTTCACACCCCAGTCGAGCGGATACGCCCGGGTGTAGATTCAGGAGTCCTCCGGACTCAGATACAGTTATAGTCAGGGGCTCAGCGAGCCCAAGTGCATACCCAGGGGACCGGCAGGATGCTTACAGCCAGTATAGGAGATGGGTTGACCGGGGTAGGGGTATAGATTCTGTGTTGATTGTACCTCCCGGCTTATGGGGGCCGGGTAAGGTTGTGTATGCCATGTTACGTTATGTATGTTATGTTATATTACAGTAGATACGAGCAGATTAGTAGTAGAATGATACGTCTCCAGGTATGATTCCTACTCCCTTCATTATGATTAAGAACAGGTATGACCTACACCATCAGATAGTTATCTACTCCTTCTTGTTTCAGTTTTGACAGTTATGTTATTGATTTCAGATATCCCTTCAGTTCTTACAGATTCAGTTATCTCATATTATTCAGAATTTTTAGTTATATCACTTGTATTCAGCTGTATTTAGTTTGCTTTACATACTCAGTACCAGCGGTACTGACGTCCAGTGGGGCGCTGCATTACTTGCCTGCAGGTAACCATAGACGAGCAGGCGATACCACGTGATCCCCATCAGCGGTTGAGTATTCAGCTCCTGTCATCCGGAGACTGAATTTCTAGAGGTGTAGTCCAGTTCTTTTTGTTGTACAGTACGGGTAGGTCGGGGCCCTGTCCCGATCATTTCTATTATCTTTCCTAGAGGCTTGCAGTCTGTATATATTCCCTGTGGTCAGATGAGTCGGTCGTGTGGGGCCGTGCAGTCGTATAATTGCCTTTACTCCTTCTTTCTTTTGTAATGGCCGTGTGGGGCCATAGTTTGCCAGTAGTGGTGACCTTGCCGGTCACGTAGCTTTTCAGTATGTTATGCTTGAGTTACAGATAACTAGACAGCATGGTGGCCTTGTCGGCCCGCATAGGTTCCCCTGAATTACCTTGTTTCTGGTCAGCTGTAATACAGGTACAGAAGGCTATAGGCCAATGGGCCGGGGGCTGTATTTACAGCCGTTATATAGCCCTTTGTTTCCAGAAATTTGAGTGAGAGCCAGCCAGGCGCCAGCTGCGCCCAGGCTTAACAGTTCAGCAGGTCAGGTCTTAGTAGAGCACCAGGTGCCAGTCATACCCCCCAAGGTGGGGCGTGACAAATAGCATGCCTTTCTTCAACTTTGCACAAGTGGGTGTTTGACCCCAAACTTTTTCTCTTCCATGCTTGTTAGCTTCCTCCTCCACGGGTACTCAGACTTCCCCTCCATCTGTGCTTAACTTTCCACCAAAACAACACAAGATGAAAAATAAATAAAATCAACTTAAATGCAAGAAATTAAAATGGTACCCATGGTACCCTTGGGTTGCCTCCCAAGCAGCGCCTAATTTTACGTCACGGCACTACGTATCAAGTTTCACCACTTTTCCTCCATCTTGAGGATATGAATCTCACCCCTAATTTCTTCTCTAATTTTCTCTTATGCTCCCAGGGTGGTGGTGAAAAATTTAAAGGACCAAACAGTAGATGTCGCCTGTTTCCTTTATTGGCCCTTACGTAAGTGAAGTCATTTTGTCTATTAGAATCAGCAAATTCCTAAATATACGGAGCTTGTTCCTACTCTAGACCTTTCTCTACAAGCCTGGAAGACTCTATTTCTAGGTTTTCAACCAAACTTAATGTCGAGAAATGCCTTGTGTGAGGTACAATACACCTCAATTCTGAAACTGCTTTGTGCTTGACTTCCTTACAAGTATACACCTTCTCCACATCAACATCTATCTCCTCATGAATGTAAAATGGTAGGTACTCCATCTCTTCTTTTATAAATGGATTGGCTATATGTGTGAGACTATCACAGGGACTCTCAAGAGATTCTAATTGTTGGGCTTCTTCCAAAAATTCACCCTTATCTTCTTCTTGTAATTCCTCTTGAGTATCCCCTAAAACTGTTACCTGCAATTTACCACAATCTTCAGCCTCAGTCATCATCTCCGTGATTTTGACACTCATCATTTCTAGGGCCTCTCCATTTTTTTCTTGTTTAACTCTCAATGCTTCCCTCTCCTCCTTCATTGCTTTTGTTTGCTCAAGGATCTGTTTTAGCATGTCTTCTAGTCGAGCTTAACGTTCCAAGTCCTCATTTTCATCATGCCTATAATCAGCAAAAAAAATAGAAGGATCATAGTAGGGGCTAGGGGGAGGGGAGTATGCATTCGGATAGCCATCCCAATGGCCATATTGACCTCCACATATATTACAAATGTATGCATTTGGGCAACCATTCCAATGGCCATTTTGACCACCGCATATATTACAAGTATTACAATGTTGCCATAAGTAGGGTCCTCCACAATTCAGACAAGACTCATCAAAATAAGATTATCCACCATTTAACCCATTTATATTCCACAATGTCAGGTTAAGAAGGGTATTAGATTAAAAATTAAAATTTAAAAGAAATCTAAAAATAATAAAGAAACTTTTTTTTCAACACTTAAGGAAATTTAAAAATCACACAAAAACAGACAAATTCACTGAACTTCGCCGAGTCCCTGGCAACGGTGCCAAAAAGTTGTTGCTCCCCGCAAGTGTACGGGTCGTACAAGTAATATAGTGGCCCTTTTCAAGAGCAGGATGTCGAACCCACAGGGACTGGACCAATTCAACTGACTATCAAGTTCAAGTGTGATATTAAATACCGCAAGTGTTGTTTATAGAAATTTTCGATAGAGTTTAATTAAGTCTAATTGTGGTCAACGAAATACTCTGAATTCATTCAAGAGCAACATAGAGTTAAAGCCGAATAATCATGCGATACTACGATTTGCAATGGTTTCAATATGAAACTATCAATTGTAGTCCCCCATAGTTAGAATTGCATGGTCATGGTCTTCCGAACCTCTAAACACGACAAACTAGCCTCACTACTACATTGTGAGCGAGGATGCTAATTCTAGTTCATGGGCTATTAACTACGTGGATGTGGTTTATGGGGTTATGCCATTGATTAGGGTACTTTCGTACCTCCAACCATTTAACCAAACTTAGCCTCACAACTACTTTTGTGAGTGGTGGAGTGACAAATCTAAGCTGGTGTCTTTCTCTCTTCCCATTTTATCAACCAAGCAAGGTATTAGGTATATTCCTATCCTAACCACAAAATCTTATCAAAACACAAAAACTTGCTTCCTACATTCTTATGTTCTTCCCTAGGTTTGCTTTCTCAAGCATTTTCCTAAGTTTAACGTTTGTGTTTTCATGGTGATCTATAATAAAAACAACCATAATTAAGAATGCAAGACAAAACAACAATCAATAATGTATCCTCCGTAGAGCAATGTATCCTCGCCCTCTGGCGGACGAGTCGATACAGCTATTAACCCTGGGGCGGTCATGAATTCTGGGTAATCCAACCCCAAGACAATACAGTGGTCTCAACTAGTAATACTAACTGCATATACCACATGCTGGAACTAGTGACAATAATGTGTATGTATATACTACATGCTAAAACTAATGATAGTGATATGTATATACTTAATACATGCTGAAATTGATAATGGTATATATACAATCTTCTGTCATACTGTGCTGAGTCTAATGCTGAACAAGATATAGTTTATCTGCTTGGAATCATGCTGTATAACTAAGTTTCATAGTAACATGATTTACTATTTCTAACATGCATTATAAACTTCATTTTAGGCTACCATTCTATTTCTAACATACCTTACAGGAACTTATATTGCTTTACTAAGTTTCGACTGAACACGATAATATCCTAACATACTTTACTAAATCACATATTGGGCATGTTGTACTGTTTTGTCACCTTCTACTAGGATTTGCGTCGTGCTAGTAAGTTTCACGCTACACATGACATGATGATGCTAATACCATACTAAATGCATACTAAACATAATATGTGGTTTCTGAAACATTCTACTGGCAGTTGAACTATTTTACTATACCGGAACTATTAACTTGCCGAAGACACTAGCATTACATACCTCAGTTGTCGGCTTCTGGCTAACTCGCATAACTCGACCAATATTCAGCTATTTCTTCCAAATGTATTCATATATATATCAATTAGGACTAAATACGTGAATATTCTAGAAGAAGATAACACTTTTAATATATATATATATATAGCCAACAGTTTGACTTATCGAAAGACAGCCAAAAACTCGCTATTTCTCGGAAGTCCAGAAGGGAGAAATACTCACTTTAGGGCTAGGAGTATATTGACACTAATTTGGAGCAATTCCACTTACCTTAGCTCGGTAGCACGACGGTTCGCCAGCCGAATTATGCGATACTAAACCCGCAGGAATGCTCTCTGCAGCTTTATACTCGGGTATCTAGGATTAGTTCGAGTTTGGATCGCGTTTAGCGACGTAATCGGAAGGAAATTTAGAAGAAACCTTCATGCCGAGTCCCTGGCAACGGCGCCAAAAACTTGTTGCTCCACGCAACCTAAATATTGGTCTAGAAATTTTAGAGAAGTTCTTGATGAACCGTCTGTAGAACCCTGCATGTCCGAGAAAACTGCGAACACCCTTCACTGACACAGGTGGTGGTAGCTTTTCAATCACTTCGATCTTTGCACGACCGACTTCCAACCCCTTGCAAGACACCTTATGGCCAAGGACGATACCCTCCTTGACTAAAAAATGGCATTTCTCCCAGTTAAGTACAAGGTTGGAGTCTTCACAAGGAGCTAGCACCCTGTCAAGATTTTGCAAACATGTAGCAAGCGAATTACCAAAAACAGAAAAATCATCCATAAATACCTTGACAAAATCTTCCACCATATCGTGAAAGATCGCTATCATGCATCTTTGAAATGTTGTGGGTGCATTGCATAAACCAAATGGCATCCGCCTGAAAGCATATGTCCCATAAGGACATGTGAAAGTGGTCTTCTCCTGGTCCTCCAGTGCTATGGCTATTTGGTTATAGCCAGAATATCCATCAAGGAAACAATAATATTCTTGACCTACCAACCTGTCCAATATTTGATCAATAAATGGGATAGGATAATGATCTTTCCTTGTTGCCTCATTGAGCTTTTTGTAGTCCATGCAAATTCACCAGCCTGTGACTGTGAGTGTAGGGATCAACTCATTCTTCTCATTGGTGACCACGGTTATCCCTCCTTTCTTTGGGGCACACTAAACGGGACTGACCCATTCACTATCTGAAATGGGATAGACCACACCTACATCAAGCCACTTGATCACTTCCTTCCTAACCACATCCTTCATCATTGGATTCAACCTCCGCTGATGTTGTACAGTTGACTTTGCTCCTTCCTCCATAAAAATTCTGTGTGTGCAAAAGGCTGGATTGATTCCCCTAATGTCTGACATTTGCCATCCCATTACTTTCTTCCTCCTTTTGAGAACCACCAATGCATCCTTTACCTGTGCCTCCGTTAGTTTCGCGGAGATTATGACTGGCAAGGTGTCATCTTCCCCCAAAAATACATATTTCAAATGTGGAGGCAATGTCTTCAACTCCAGTTTTGGTGCTTCCTTAATAGATGGTTTTGTAAATGGTTCCAAGGACCTCATCAATGGCTGAAATTTTTGCTTCCTGCGAAACCATTTTGGTTCGTTCAACATCTACACCATCTCATAACTATCCCTATCTCCGAAATGATCGGAGCCCATCAAATCTCCCTCCAATGGATCTTGAGAATCAACAATCTAAAGAATTGCTTCATGGTTTAGCACATTGATTGCTGATAGCTCCTCATAGATGGTCGGAAGCTTCATGGCCTTATACACATCAAACACCTCCACTTTATCATGCGCTCGCATGGTTAGCTTCCTCGCAGCTACATCAATCAACGCACTCCTAGTTGCCAAGAAAGGACGTCCCAAAATAAATGGGACTTCCGCATCCGGCTCAGAAGGGAGAAATACTCACTTTAGGGCTAGGAGTATATTTACACTAATTTGGAGCAATTCCACTTACCTTATCTTGGTAGCACGATGGTTCGCTGGCTGAATTTTGCGAAACTAAACCCGCAGGAATGCTCTCTACAGCTTTATACTCCGGTATCAAGGATTAATTCGAGTTTGGACCGCGTTTAGCGACATAATCGCAAGGAAATTTCAATGAAACCTTCGTGCCCTCTGTTCTTAGCTATGTTCTCTGTTATTTTATGGAAATCTTAAGTTAAATGAAATAAAAACCGAAGTTTGGAGGCTTTTATAGTTGGGGCTGCACCTCACCTCCGTGGCACGCTGTGTATCGCAGAGGTTAGCCTCCGTGACATGCTGTGTATCATGGAGGTGAGCTTTCTGTGACACTCTGGCCATCACGGAGTATGTCTACCAACCTCCTCTTGCGATGGTTCGACGTGTCGCTTATCCGGTCTATCCCTGGCCCTTTTCTTAGCATGTATGGTATTCAAAAACTCTTAACCAACATGCGAATAGGCCATCTACATGTCATGAGTTTACGAGGTGTAACATTCTCCCCCTCTTAAGAACATTCATCCTCGAATGTAAACTTCTACTTGCAAGAAGTTCAACTTACTTGACTTATTCTAGAGAAATTTCGGCAGAGTCTCCCCTGTAATATGGACTATCTCAAAAACCTGAAATGCAGAAAAGTCCAATACAGGTACTTCAAAAAATACTGTAGCAATCATCATGTAAAAGTCTAGAGTCGGCTATCTCATTATACATGTAATATAAGGCATCTTATATGATAACAATACTAACATACCTCTCGACTGATTAGGCCATGAATAAGTGAGGATATCTGACTTTCATGTCTTCCTCTGCTTCCCAATTCATCTCCTCTCAGTTCTTGTTACGCCACAGTACCTTGACAGAAGCAACATCTTTAGTCCTCAACCTGCGAATCTGCCTGTCTAGTATGGCTACTAGGACCTCTTCATAGGCCAACTCTTCTGTAACCTGGACATCCTGGACTAGGACAACTCTAGAGGGGTCCCCTATATACTTCCTCAACATAGACACATGGAAAACTAGATGAACGGACTCTAATTCTGGAAGCAAGTTCAACTCGTACGCCACTTGATCTATTCTACGCTGAATTTGATAAGGCCCAACGAACCTCGGACTGAGCTTACCCTTCTTGCCGAATCTCATCAACCCTTTTATTGGAGATACTTTAAAAAATACCCAGTCATTCACATTAAATTCAAAGTTTCTACGCCGCACATCAACATACGATTTTTGGAAGCTCTGAGCAGTCAGTAGGCATTCTCTGATAAGCTTTACCTTCCCCTCTGACTGATGAATAATATCTGGCCCAATCAGCGCTGACTCTCATACTTCAAACCAGCCAACTTGTGATCTACATTTTCGCCCATACAATGCCTCGAAGGGCGCCGTCTGGATAGCTGAGTGGTAACTATTGTTATAAGCAAACTCAATCAGCGGTAAATGCTAATCCCATCTACCTCTGAGCACACACGCCCGTAGCATATCCTCGAGTTTCTGAATAGTGCGTTCCGCCTGTCCATCCGTCTGTGGGTGGAATGCTGTGCTCAAATTAATCTGCGTTCCCAAACCTCTCTGAAATGACTGCCAAAATCTAGCTATAAATTGTGCTCCTCTATCAGAGATAATAGATACTAGAACACCATGTAATCTAACTATTTCTCTGATATACAATTCGGCATAATCTTCGGCAGAGAAAGTGGCTTTTTGCTGGCAGGAAATGGGTTGGTTTCGTCAGTCTGTCAACAATTTCCCAAATTGAATCATGTCTATGCGTTGTATGGGGTAATCCTGCTACAAAGTCCATGTTTACTACTTCCCACTTCCAAAGAGGCACAGATATGTCCTGAGTCAACCCACCTGGTTTCTGGTGTTCCGCTTTTACTTGCTGATAATTAGGACACTGGGCTACAAATTCTGCTATTTCCCTCTTCATACGTGGCCACCAATAAATTTCTTTGATATCATGGTACATTTTTGTCGCGCCTGGGTGGAGAGAATAGTGGGCGTAATGCGCCTCGCTCATGATCTGCTGGTGTAGCCCTGAAATGTCTGGAATACAAATGCGGCCTTTACATTGCAACACTTAATCCTCAGTTACCTGAAAAATCTGGCGCTTTTCCTTAGTTAATTTTTTCCTTAAGCTGAACCAGGTCACGATCTTCATACTGCCGTTCCTTTCCTCCACAACTAATGACGACACTGCGGTGTTCTGAATTACCGCTCTACTATCCTCTACTTCTGCTACATGAACGGCTTATCTGGCTAATTGGTGTATTTCTCTGACCAACTCCCGCTGCTCGGGCTGCAAGTATGCCAAACTCCCCATAGATTTTCGGCTGAGAGCATCTGCTACTACATTGGCCTTTCCTGGATGATACAGAATGTTCACATCATAATCTTTCAATAACTCCAACTAGTGACGCTGCTGCAAATTCAGCTCCCTCTGAATGAAGATATACAGTAGGCTCTTATGGTCAGTGAAAATATCCACATGGACGCCATAGAGGTAATGTCTCCATATCTCTAAGGCATGGATCACTGCGGGTAGTTCCAAGTAATGGGTAGGATAATTCTTTTCGTGTTTCCTCAGCTGTTTGGAAGCATAAGCAATCACTTTACCGTGCTACATCAACACACATCCCAACCCAATACCTGATGCGTCACAATACACTGAATAACCCTCTGTACCTTCTGGCAATGCTAATACTGGGGTGGAGGTCAACTTGTCTTTCAATTCTTGGAAACTCTGCTCACATGCCTCTGTCTATTGGAACTTTAGTGCTTTCTGTGTTAGCTTAGTCAGAGGTGCCTCTATGGTGGAGAATCCCTCAACAAACCTTCTATAGTATCCCGCTAATCCTAGGAAACTGCGCACTTCAGTCGGAGTGGTAGGATTGGGCCACGTTTCTATTGCTTCTATTTTCTGCGTGTCTACCTGTATACCAGCATCCGACACAATATGCCCCTAGAAAGCTACTGAGTTCAGCCAGAATTCACATTTGGAGAACTTGGCATACAACTGACGGTCCCTGAGAATCTGGAGCGCTGCCCGTAAGTGAGCCTGGTGATCTGCCTCTGAACGAGAATACACCAGAATATCATCGATAAACACTATCCCGAACAGGTCCAGGTATGGTCTGAAGATACTGTTCATCAGTTCCTTAAATACCGCTGGGGCATTCGTCAGCCTAAAGGACATGACTAGGAACTCAAAATGGCCGTATCTGGTCCTGAAGGCTGTCTTCGGAATGTTCCTTTCACGAACTCGAACCTGATGGTATCCGGACTGTAAGTCAATCTTGGAGAAATATCTGGCCCCCTGTAACTAGTCAAACAAATCATCTATTCTGGGAAGTGGATACTTATTCTTAATTGTAACCTTATTCAACTGCCTGTAATCTATACACATGCAGAGCGAGCCATCCTTCTTTCTCACAAATAGAACTGGCGCACCTTACGGTGAAGTACTCGGCCTGATAAAACCTTTATCTAATAGATCTTTTAGCATCTCCTTTAATTCTCTGAGTTCAACAGGAGCCATACGATACGGAGGAATCGATATGGGCTGAGTTCCTGGTAATAAATCAATGGCAAAATCTATTTCCCTTTCTGGAGGAATACCAGGTAACTCACCTGGAAATACGTCAGGCAATTCATTCACCACTGGAACAGACTGGTGAGTCAAAGGCTCTACCCGAACATCCTGAACTCTGACAAGGTGGTAAATGCACCCCTTGGCTATCAACTTCCTTGCCTGAAGATAGGAAATAAACCTATCTTTTGGCGTAATTGTACTGCCCTTCCACTCTCGTACTGCCTCCCCTGGAAAGTGGAATCGGACTGCCTTGGTCCAGCATTCTACATTTGCATAGCACGGAGCCAACCAATCCATACCCATAATGGCATCAAAATCGAACATTTCTAATTCTACCAGGTCTACTGTGGTCTGACGATCAGTAACCTCTACTATACACCCGCGATAGTCCCTTCTAGCTATAATGGAGTCACCGACGGGGGTGGATACTGAAAAGGGTTGCTGAAGCAACTCTGGTGCAACACTAAACTTTCTAGCCACAAATAGAGTAATGTAGGACAAAGTAGATCTTGGATCAATAAATACATAAACAGGGTATGAGAAGATAGTCATCATACCTGCCACAACATCAGGTGACACTTCTAAATCCTACCTCCCCGGTAAGGCATATGTGCGGCTTGGACCCGCACCTACACTGGAGGCCCCTGATCTGCCCCGACCCCTGCCTACTGAAACTAAGGGCCTGCTCCCCACCGAGGATGCTGAAGCTCGTGACCCTACGGATGCCCTGTCCTTCCTATCCCGGTCCTCCTTCCTCTGGCTGGACAATCTCTCATTAGATGGCCCTCTTGGCCACAAATATAACATCCGTTGGAGCCATACCTGCATGCTCTAGAATGGCATCGACAGCATATAGGGAAAAGTGGTAGGGTATATCTACTCTGCTCCGCCCTCCTATGTAATGGTGAATCTCTGTCTGTGAGCCTTTGCCGGTCTCTGACTTCCCCCCGCGGCTAAATCTTCCCCTCTGCGGCTATGCTAGAGACGGGGGTCTGGGCGGCCTATCTAACAATTGTGGCCTAGGTCCTCCCCGAGCCTCCCTCTGTAACTCAACTGGCCTATCCCTGTGGCGCTGTTCCTGACTGGTCCTCCTGATCTCCTGATGTCGCTGCCTGATGCCCTCAATATTCTGGCAAATGCCTGAACTCTGGAAATATCCATGTCCTCTCGCGGTGTGACCGTAATACAAGTCTCAACATATTCTGGATTCAACCCCATGATGAAGAGGTGTACTCTGGATGCCATGGTATCAACAAAGGCCGGTACGTACATGCCAAAAAATCAAACCGCAAGGCGTATTCCCGAACGGGCCATTGCCCCCTGCTCTAAATGTAAAAATTTGTCCACCCGGGCCTATCAAATCTCCCGTGGCAAATAATGAACCATAAAAGCTCCTGAGAAGCTGGACCAGGTCAGAGGGGAAACATCTCTCCCTCGGAACCTTTCCCAGCTTTCATACCACAACACGGCGATGTCCCGTAACCAGAATGCTGCCAACTCAACCGATTCTGTAGGCGTGGCATGCATAACCCTGAAAATTCTCTGCATCTGATCTAGAAAATCCTGAGGGTCCTCTGTCCGGTCCGTACCTGTAAACTATGGGGGATTCAGAGCCAAGAACTCTCGTACCCTCAAACTACCGGGCCCTCCTGACGATTACACCACTATAAACGACATCGGCTGACGCTGAGCAGCCATCATCTGTGCCAACATGACAACTGCACTCCTGACCTCCTGGTTGGAAGGTATCGGTTTAGGGACTACTGGAGGTGGTGTTGCCCCAAGTGGCTCCTGATGTGGTGGAGACTATTGAAAAGGTTGGGACGATACCTCTGTATTGCCCTTTGATCGGGCTGTTTCTAAACGAGGGTGAGGCATCCTGCTGGTGCCTTCCTCTACTGTAATATCCAAGCTCCGTCTTGTAATAGGATGTCGCTGGTCTGACATTATCTGTAACCAAAGATTACAGTAAGCTCTAGGGACTCAAACCTATACTGTACCGCTCTACAACACGACTGAATAAGAATAAAAAGGAAACCATCCTATCATGCCTTGCAGCCTCCTACCCATAGTATGTGGTGCACAACACATCCATAGGTAAGACTCTACTTAGCATGGCTTGCAGACTCCCTGGGATACGACCTGCTCGAATACCAAGTTTGTCACGCCCCGCCTTTGGGGGTATGACTGGCACCTAGTGCCCTACTGGGACCTGAATTGCTAAACTGCTGAGCCTAAGCACTTTTGGTGCCTGGCTGGCTCTAACTCTGGATTCAAGAAAATGACAGGCTATATAACGAATATAAATACAGCCTCCGACCGACTAGGCCTATAGTCACCTGTACTATAACATCAGCTAACCAGAATCACATTCATATAGGGGAACCTATGCGGGCCGACAAGGCCACCATGCTGTCTAGTTATCTCTAAATAAAGAAAATAGGTGCTAAACTGCTACGTGACCGACAAGGTCATCACTACCAACTGAGTAAGGCCCCACACGGCCATCATTATTGCTCCCCAAAAGTGTATGGGTCGTACAATTAATATAGTGGCCCTTTTCAAGAGCCGGATGTCGAACCCACAGGGACTAGACCAATTCAGCTGACTATCAAGTTCAATTGTGATATTAAATACCGCAAGTGTTGTTTATAGAAATTTCTGATAGAGTTTAATTAAGTCTAATTGTGGTCAACGAAATACTCTGAATTCATTCAAGGAGCAACATAGAGTTAAAGCCGGATAATCATGTGATACTACGATTTGCAAAGGTTTCAGTATGAAACTATCAGTTGTCGTCTCACATAGTTATAATTGCATGTTCATGGTCTTCCGAACCTCTAAACACTACAAAACTAGCCTCACTACTAAATTGTGAGCGAGGATGCTAATTCTAGTTCGTGGGCAATTAACTACGTGGATGTGGTTTATGGGGTTATGCCATTGATTAGGGTACTTTCGTACCTCCAACCATTTAACAAAACTTAGCCTCACAACTACTTCTGCGGGTGGTGGAGTGAAAATCTTAGCCGGTGTCTTTCTCTCTTCCCATTTTATCAACCAAGCAAGGTATTAGGTATATTTCTATCCTAACCACAAAATCTTATCAAAAGACAAGAACTTGCTTCCTACATTCTTATGTTCTTCCCTAGCTTTGCTTTCTCAAGCATTTTCCTAAGTTTAACGTTTGTGTTTTCATGCTGATCAATTATAAAAACAACTATAATTAAGAAATCAAGACAAAACAACAATCAATAACTTAATTCCAAAGCAAATTCATAAAAACACACTCATAACTCATGGCTTCAACCCTAGAGGAAGGGTTCTAGCCACTCATGTGCCTAAAATTACAAGAAAACATTGCTAAAGTAACATACTTACAAGAATTGGTAGATGAGAAGATGAAATTGATGAACCCTAAGTGAGTTCTCCCACTTCTCCCTTCACTCCTAGGTGGTTTTTCAAAATAAAGTCGTGACAAAATGATTTTAGGAGCTAAGGGACCTATTTATAGTAAATAAGAATTGTACAAAATTATGCTTGTCGTGAAATGGCTTCGTGTCACGGAGTGTATTGAGGAGCACTGCCTTCGTGACACTGAGGCAACGCACATGCACACGATAAATCGCCTCATGATGCCAAGATGTTGAGGCTTGCCGCGACGGCCGGCGTGACACGCTGCTCATGCAGCGCGATGGCAGGGCGCTGGCGCGTAGGTCGCCTGGCGTGGCACGGTGCTGGCGCGTAGGATGCCTACCTGCTTGCTTCCTTCCTCTCGCGCCTGGGATGGGCGTGGCACGGCGCTTGGCGCTGCACACGATAGCATGGCACGCTGCCTGGCGCGGCCAGCCTTGCCAAGGCATGCTTCTTGCCAACTTTTGCAACTTGCTCCCGACTCCATTCCTCTACTTCACCAACTTATAAATTTGTTCCTCAAATTCATTTAAACCTACAAAATAAGGACTAATCATGTTGGTTAGTACATATATTCACATTTATATAAAATCACATGAAAATGTATATAATTAATTAGCTAAACAAGACTAAATTAAGTTATAAAGCATCACTCGGGCATGCTATTTTGCCCGAGATCACAACCCCACACTTATAGTCTTGTTCATCCTCGAACAAACCTTTTACATCTCATGCACATGAAGACTCACACATAACTAATTTAGCAAGATAATTCAAGCTACGGCTACAATGACTGTGTAAGATAGGAAGCTAAAAATAGAGCATGCACGATTTAATTATTGAAATGAAATACAACTATGTTAAGACTTCCTAACCTCAAGAATCAACTCTCAATCTTCGCAAACTCATGAAAATCAACTGAGCAAGAAATCCACCATGAATTATATCCTTCATTCAACATGTGCCCTCACAGCAAGAGAGTTACCCATTTTCACATACAAAATAATTTTTAAATCACAGCATGTGTGGGTAAATGAATAGAATTACGCTCACTCTCACAAAGAATTCACATGAATCATGTAATGACCCATAAGCTTGCCGTTAGTGTTTTACTCCACTAATTTAAGGATGTATGAACGTAAGATCAAGTAGGACTTTTTAGGTTGTAATGTAGCTAAGGGACGGGTAGGTACTATTCTGGCTAGTAATAGTGACTCTCTTCCCTAAGCACTTTTAATACATCACACACTCATTACGAACTTCCCTTCTCTTACTTCACCTTTATCTTTTTTCAGCTTTCCTTTTCCTCTTTTGTTTCCCCATTTCTTTAGGCACTCTTAGATTATTAGTAAGGAGTTCTATAAGTAACTTTTCATTAATTTGTTTTCTTACTCCCTACCAATAATCAACCACTTTCACACAAGTGCCCTTTTGTCCTTTTCTCAACTTTTACAACTTGCTACTTTTCCTTCTTTTTCCACGCTTCTCACTCCTTCACTCTTTGGAATTTTTCACTTAAGTGCTTAGGTGTTTTGGATCAAATTCTAGGCTAATGAAAGAAAAAGGATTAAGCTTATGTTGTTGCTACCAAAGAATAGGCTTAAGGCTCAATGGGGCTAACTAAGATTCAATATTCAAGGTAGGTATGACAAGGATTAAATATTTGGCTCATTCAAAGAAATGCCTAAATAATTTCCTACACTCTACATCCTTCATTTCATTTTATAAACACACCAGGAAAGTTCTAGACATTCCACAATAGCACAGAATACTCAAAAACCTTACACTCATGGCACATGCTCAATTCAAGACACATTCAGCAGACTCTTACTCAGCTAATCACAAGAATTAAAAATTAAGCTTCAATTACATCGAGTCAAATTCAAGAGCCTAAGTGTCTCAACCAAAGTTATACACTTCTTACATGCTTCAACACTAACCACACTTGTGTCTTACAATCATGTATAGCGCATAACAAGAACATCAAGCCATCAATTAGCTACGGGTTCAAACACCAAAACCTACTAACTAATATTTCCTCAAGACGGTCTTCATCCATCCATCGCCGAAAACAGTCCCTAACTATGACTAAAAACATTATATATAAACAAAGAAAATTTTTATTCTTCAGTTCAAAGACCCTCATCGGAAAAGAACCAAAAAGAAAAACCAACGGGTGATGAAGTCATGCTTGACTCACAAAAATTTTTTTTTCAAATATTTCTCACAAGCATTACATTCACCAAAAATCGTTAACCACAAACAATTTTATTTTTTTTTATTTTCCTTGAAATTTCCCTCACCCCACACTTGGTCGAACAAGTAGTAAGTGGCTTTAGTCAGCCAAGTATCGATCCACGGAGACTCTGGATAAGTGAAATTTGCTCAAGTATACTATATTTTTACTTCTAAGTATGCTGACAACAACGTAACCAAAAATTGAATAATTTGTTTTACAAATCCTATACTAAAACTACTAACAATTATCTACTTTGAATTTAAACTATGGATATGAGCTTGCCGAGGTTAAAGAACATGTAATGAACTGATTATCATCATAAATTGGTTAATCTTTTCTTCCCGTTGCTAGCCAAGAACATTAGCCAAGAGATTAAAACTCTCGTATTTAATCTCACTTAAGAATCATAAACCATCCGTCTACATTTCTGTGATCAAATGCAATTCATGACCTAGCAATACAATTCCTGTTCCTAAATTGACTAATACGGATTTCAAGTATATTTCTATCAGGAAAGTACATCAAAACTCAATTTTCCCAAATCAAGTAAAGAACAACATCCTATTAGTTCACAACTTTCCAATTTCGTGCTCTCTCGAGTGAAATCAGACTTTTTAGATATACATTAATGTTGGCCACACACCAATGCAGTAAGAATAAGAATTAATAGAACAACATGGAAGAAAAAGATGAAAAACCATATAATTCAATAATCAAAATTCATCACAATTGTTCATATCCTCAGCAAGGAAGGGAATTAGCCACTCATTTGTGGATTAATCATCCTAAAACAAGTGTTAATCATACAAACAATTGAATTAGAGAAGAAAGAAGGAGAGAAAAAACCCTGAAGTTTTCGTCCCTCAACTGCCTGTAACCCACGTCCTTGCTCCACCAAGTCTGAATTATGAAAAATACACTTAAGTGTTCTATTTATAGTAGTGGGAATTTTTCCCGGAATAATGAGCAACGTGTCACGGAGTGCATCGCGGAGCACTGCCTCTGTGACACGCCGTGAACGCGGACCCTCACTGGAAATTGGGGGTCCGGGAATAAAGCACCAACATGGCACGGCGTGCAACGCAGAGGCTGGCCACCGTGCCACGGAGCTGTCGTGAGCCTCCACTGGAAATTGTGAGATTTTTCACCCTCCAAGCAGAATGCCTCCGCGATGGCAGCGTGACACGGCTCCATCGCGGAGCCCCTTTAATTTGTGCAGTCCAATGCCTTTTTCCGTGCTCGATTCCAAGTCCAACTCCGATATCCTCCAACATGCATTTTAGCTCTTCGAAATCACATTTTACCTACAAAACAATGCTAATCATGTTGGTTAGTATAAATTCACATTTTATTACCAATTACATGAAAATGTATACACCTTGCTAGATAGACAAGGCGAAAATGATACTTTTGAGTATCACTTGGGCATATAAATCTGCCCAAGATCACGCGGCATGACGTATCAAGTTTCACAACTTTTTCCTCCACCTTGAGGATATGAATCTCACCCCTAATTTCTTCTCTAATTTTCTCTTATGCTCTCAGGGTGGTGGTGAAAAATTTAAATGACCAAACAGTAGATGTCGCCTCTTGCCTTTAGTGGACCTTACGTAAGTGAAGTCATTTTGTCTATTAGAATCAGCAAATTCCAGAATATACGGAGCTTGTTCCTCCTCTAGACCTTTCTCTACAAGCCTTGGAGACTCTATTTCTAGGTTTTCAACCAAACTTAATGTCGAGAAATGCTTTGAGTGAGGTACAACACACCTCAATTCTGAAACTGCTTTGTGCTTGACTTCCCTACTTGTATACACCTTCTCCATATCAACATCTATCTCCTCATGAATGTCAAATGGTAGGTACTCTATCTCTTCTTCATAAATGGATTGGCTATATGTGTGAGACTATCACGGGGACTCTCAAGAGATTATAATTGTTGGGCTTTTTCCAAAAGTTCACCCTTGTCTTCTTCTTGTAGTTCCTCTTGAGTATCGCCTAAAACCGTTACCTGCAATTTACCACAAGCTTCAGCCTCAACCATCATGTCTCTGATTTTTACGCTCATCATTTCTAGGGCCTCTCCATTTTCTTCTTGATGAATTCTCAATGCTTCCCTCTCCTCCTTGATTGTTTCTGCTTGCTCAAGGATCTGTTTTAGCATGTCTTCTATTCGAGCTTGGCGTTCCAAGTCCTCATTTTCATCATGCCTATAATCAGAAAAAAAAATAGAAGGATAATAGTAGGGGCTTGGGGGAGGGTGTATGCATTCGGACAGCCATCCCAATGGCCATCTTGACCTCCACATATATTGCAAGTGTATGCATTTGGGCAACCGTTCCAATGGCCATTTTGACCACCGACTATTTTACAAGTATTACAATGTTGCCATAAGTGGGGTCCTCCACAATTCAGACAAGACTCATCAAAATAAGAGTATCCACCATTTAACCCATTTATATTCCACGATGTCCTGTTAAGAAGGGTATTAGATTAAAAATAAAAATTTAAAAGAAATCTAAAAATAATAAAGAAAAAAAAAAATTTCAACACTTAAGGAAATTTAAAAATCACACAAAGATAGAAAAATTCACTGAACTTCGCCGAGTCCCCGGCAACGGCGCCAAAAACTTGTTGCTCCCCGCAAGTGTATGGGTCGTACAAGTAATATAGTGGATTTTTTCAAGAGCCGGATGTCGAACCCACTGGGACTGGATTAATTCAGCTGACTATCAAGTTCAAGTGTGATACTAAATACCGCAAGATTTGTTTATAGAAATTTTCGATACAGTTTAATTAAGTCTAATTGTGGCCAACGAAATACTTTGAATTCATTCCAGGAGCAACATAGAGTTAAAGCCAGATAATCATGTGATACTACGATTTGCAATGGTTTTAGTATGAAACTATCAATTGTCGTATCACATAGTTAGAATTCCATGTTCATGGTCTTTCGAACCTCTAAACACGACAAACTAGCCTCACTACTACATTGTGAACGAGGATGCTAATTCTAGTTCGTGGGCAATTAACTACGTGGATGTGGTTTATGGGGTTATGCCATTGATTAGGGTACTTTCGTACCTCCAACCATTTAACCAAACTTAGCCTCACAACTACTTCTGCGAGTGGTGGAGTGACAAATCTAAGCCGGTGTCTTTCTCTCTTCCCATTTTATCAACCAAGCAAGGTATTAGGTATATTTCTATCCTAACCACAAAATCTTATCAAAAGACAAGAACTTGCTTCCTACATTCTTATGTTCTTCCCTAGGTTTGCTTTCTCAAGCATTTTCCTAAGTTTAACGTGTGTGTTTCAATGGCGATCAATCATAAAAACAACCATAATTAAGAATGCAAGACAAAACAACAATCAATAACTTAATTCCAAAACAAATTCGTTAAAACACACTCATAACTCGTGGCTTAAACCCTAGAGGAAGGGTTCCAGCCATTCATGTGCATAAAATTACAAGAAAACATTGTTAAAGTAACATACATACAAGAATTGGTAGATGAGAAGATGAAATTGATGAACCCTAAGTGAGTTCTCCCACTTCTCCCTTCACTCCTAGGTGGTTTTTCATAATAAAGTCGTGACAAAATGATTTTAGGAGCTAAGAGACCTATTTATAGTAAATGAGAATTGTACAAAATTATTCCTGTCGTGGAATGGCTCGGTGTCACGGAGTGTATCGCAGAGCACTGCCTCTGTGACACGATGGTAACACGGATGCACACTAGAAATCGCCTAATGATGCCAAAATGTTGAGGCTTGCCGCGATGGCCGGCGTGACACACTACTCATGCAGCGCGATGGTAGGGCGCCAGCGCGCAGGTCGCCTGGCGAGGCACGGCGCTGGCGCGCAGGATGCCTGCCTGCTTGCTGCCTTCCTCTCGCGCCTGGCATGGGCGTGGCATGGAGGTGGGCGCGGCACACACACAGCGTGGCACGCTGCCTGGCGCAGCCAGCCTTGCAAAGGCATGCTTCTTGCCAACT
Organism: Datura wrightii; assembly: GCA_035772735.1. Taxonomy (NCBI): domain Eukaryota; kingdom Viridiplantae; phylum Streptophyta; class Magnoliopsida; order Solanales; family Solanaceae; genus Datura; species Datura wrightii. Next base: position 152,435,776 of record JASDFA010000001.1, on the reverse strand, counting down.
TTTGCAACTTGCTCCCGACTCCATTCCTCTACATCACCAACTTATAAATTAGTTCCTCAAATTCATTTAAACCTACAAAACAAGGACTAATCACGTTGGTTAGTACATATATTCACATTTATATAAAATCACATGAAAATATATTTAATTAATTAGCTAAACAGGACTAAATTAAGTTATAAAGCATCACTCGGGCATGCTATTTTGCCTGATATCAATCATAACAAGCTAAAGCGTACACGCAGCCTCACACGACCGATATAACTAACCACAGGGTATACTCAATCTACAAGCCTCTACGAATACTGATAATATGGTTGGGACAGGGCCCCGGCCTGCCCATACTGTACAACAAAAGAAAAGGGATGAACCTCTAGCTATCTAGCTCCGGATGACTGGAGGTGATGACTCTGTGAGCTGGCTTGAATCACGAGGTATCGGCTCCTCATCTATGAGTACCTGTAGGCAAGTAATGCAGCGCCCCAAACGGGCGTCAGTACCGCTGGTACTGAGTATGTAAAGCAAAAATTGCAAAATATCTGAAAAACAACAATATAACTGATGGAACTGAAATAGGAAGAAATAGACTTAAACTGACTGAAAATATGAATCTAAGACTGCTCTCAACTATGCTGGAAGAAGTAGGAGTCATACCTGGAAATGTATCTCTCTACTGTCGATCTACTCGTATCTAGCGTAACATGGCATAACATAACATTGCATAGCACACACAAACCTTACCCGGCCCCCATAAGCCGAGAGGTACAATCAACACACAATCTATACCCCTACCCCGGTCATCCCATCTCCTATAATAACTATAAGTATCCTGCCGATCCCCTGGGTATACACTTGGGCTCGCTGAGCCCCTGACTATAACTGTACCTGAGTACGGAGGACACCTGAATCAACACCCCAGGCGTACCCGCTCGACGGGGGTGTATAAAAGCCGACCAAGGCAAAATATGGGGAAACCGGCATCCCATCTTCATCCCCTGGGGGACGGCATGCCACTCCGTAGAGCGACGTATCCTCGCCCTCTGGCAGACGAGTTGATACAGCTATTAACCCTGGGGCAGTCATGAATGCTAGGTAATCCAACCCCAAGACAATACAACAGTCTCAACTAGTAATACTAACTGCGTATACCACATGCTGGAACTAGTGACAATAATGCGTATGTATATACTACATGCTAAAACTAATGATAGTGATATGTATATACTTAATACATGCTGAAACTGACAATGGTATATATACAATATTCTGTCATACTATGCTGAGTCTAATGCTGAATAAGATATAGTTTTTCTGCTTGGAATCATGTTGTATACTGAGTTTCATAGTAACATGATTTACTATTTCTAACATGCTTTCTAAACTTCATTTTAGGCTACCATTCTATTTCTGAAATACCTTACAGGAACTTATATTGCTTTACTAAGTTTCGACTGAACACGATAATATCCTAACATACTTTACGAAATGACATACTGGGCATGCTGTACTGTTTTGTCACCTTCTACTAGGATTTGCGTCGTGCTAGTAAGTTTCACGCTACACATGACATGATGTTGCATACTAAACATAATATGCGGTTTCTGAAACATTCTACTGGCACTTAAACTATTTTACTATACCGAAACTATTAACTTGCCAAAGAAACTAGCATTACATACCTCAGTTGTCGGGTTCCGGCTAACTGGCGTAACTCGACCAATATTCAGCTATTTCTTCCAACTGTATTCATATATATATCAATTAGGACTAAATACATGAATATTATGGATGAAGATAACACTTTTAATATATATATAGACAAAACTTTGACTTATCAAAAGACAGCCAAAAAATCGCTATTTCTCGGAAGTCCAGAAGGGAGAAATACTCACTTTAGGGCTAGGAGCATATTGACACTAATTTGGAGCAATTCCACTTACCTTATCTCGGTAGCACAATGGTTCGCCGACCGAATTTTGCGAAACTAAACCCGCAGGAATGCTCTTTGCAGCTTTATACTCCGGTATTTAGGATTAATTCGAGTTTGGACCGCATTTACCGACGTAATTGGAAGGAAATTTCAAAGAAACCTTCGTTCCCTCTATTCTTAGCTATGTTCTCTATTATTTTCTGGAAATCTTAAGTTAAACGAAATAAAAACCGAAGTTTGAAGGCTTTTATACTTGGGGCTGCACCTCACCTCCGTGGCACGCTGTGTATTGCGGAGGTGAGCCTCCGTGTCACTCTGGCCATCGCGAAGGAGGTCTGCCAGACTCCTCTTCGATAGTTCAACGTGTCTCTTATACGGTCTATCCCCGGGCCTTTTCCTAGCATGTATGGCATTCAAAAACTCTTAACCAACATGCGAATAGGCCATCTACATGTCGTGAATTTATGGAATGTAACAGTTACACTCCGTAAATTCACAACATGTAGATGGATTATTCGCATGTTGGTTAAGAGTTTATGAATGCCATACATGCTAGGAAAAGGCCCGGGGAAAGACTGGATAAGCGACACGTCGAACCATCGCAAGAGGAGGCTGGCAGACCTCCTCCGCGATGGCCAAAGTGTCACGGAGGCTCACCTCCGCGATACAAAGCGTGTCAGGAAGGCTAACCTCCACGATACACAACGTGCCACAGAGGTGAGCTGCAGCCCCAAGTATAAAAGCCTCCAAACTTCGGTTTTTATTTCCTTTAACTTATGATTTCAATAAAATAACAGAGAACATAGATAAGAACAGAGGACATGAAGGTTTCTTTGAAATTTCCTTCCGATTACATCGCTAAGCGCGGTCCAAACTCGAATTAATCCTAGATACCGGAGTATAAAGCTGCAGAGAGCATTCCTGCAGGTTTAGATTCGCAAAATTCGGCTGGCGAACCGTCATGCTACCGAGATAAGGTAAGTGGAATTTCTCCAAATTAGTCTCAATATACTCCTATCCCTAAAGTGAGTATTTCTCCCTTCTGGACTTCCGAGAAATAGCGAGTTTTTGGCCGTCTTTCGATAAGTCAAAGTTTTGGCTATATATATATTAAAAGTGTTATCTTCTTCCAGAATATTCATGTATTTAGTCCTGATTGATATATATATGAATACAGTTGGAAGAAATAGCTGAAGATTGGTCGAGTTACGCCAGTTAGCCGGAAGCCGACAATTGAGGTATGTAATGCTAGTTTCTTCTGCAAGTTAATAGTTCCGGTATAGTAAAATAGTTCAAGTGCCAGAAGAATGTTTCATAAACCGCATATTATGTTTAGTATGTATTTAGTATGATATTCGCAACATCATGTCATGAGTAGCGTGAAACTTACTAGCATGATGCAAATCCTAGTAGAAGGTGACAAAACAGTACAGCATGCCCAGTATGTGATTTAGTAAAGTATGTTAGGATATTATCGTGTTCATTTGAAACTTAGTAAAGCAATATAAGTTCCAGTAAGGTATTTCAGAAATAGAATGGTAGCCTAAAATGAAGTTTAGAAAGCATGTTAGAAATAGTAAATCATGTTACTATGAAACTCAGTTATACAACATGATTCCCAGCAAAAAAACTATATCTTGTTCAGCATTAGACTAAGCACAATATGAAAGAAGATTGTATATATAGCATTATCAGTTTCATCATGTATTAAGTATATACATATCACTATCATTAGTTTTAGCATGTTGTATATACATACACATTATTGTCACTAGATCCTGCATGTGGTATACGCAGTTAGTATTACTAGTTGAGACCACTGTTTTCTTGGGGTTTGATTACCTAGCATTCATGACCGCCCCAGGGTTAATAGCTGTATCGACTCATCCACTAGAGGGTGAGGATACGTCTCTCTACGGAGTGGCATGCCGTCCCCCAGGGGATGAAGATGGGATGCCGGTTTCCCCATATTTTGCCTTGGTCAGCTTTTACACACACCCGTCGAGCGGGTACTCTCGGGTTGTTGATTCAGGAGTCCTCCGGACTCAGGTACAATTATAGGAGATGGGACGACCAGGGTAGGGGTATAGATTGCGTGTTGATTGTACCTCTCGGCTTCTGGGGGCCGGGTAAGGTTTGTGTGTGCTATGTTATGTTATGTTATGTTATGTTATGTTATTCCATGTTATGCTAGATACGAGTAGATCTACAGTAGAGCGATACATTTCCAGGTATGACTCCTACTCCTTCCAGCATAGTTGAGAACAGTCTTAGATTCATATTTTCAGTCAGTTTTAGTCTATTTCTTTCTATTTCAGTTCCATCAGTTGTATTATTTTTTTTTTAGATATTTTGCAGTTGTTGCTTTACATACTCAGTACCAGCGGTACTGACGCCCGTTTGGGGTGCTGCATTACTTGCCTGCAGGTACTCATAGACAATGAGCCGATACATCGTGATTCCAGCCAGCTCATAGAGTCACCGGCTCCAGTCATCCGGAGTTAGACAACTAGAGGTTCATCCCTTTTCTTTTGTTCTACAATATGGGTAGGTCGGGGCCCTGTCCCGACCATATTATCAGTATTCGTAGAGGCTTGCAGATTGTGTATACCTTGTGGTTAGTTATACCGGTCGTGTGAGGCCGCGTGTATGCTTTAGCTTGTTATGATGGCCTTGTGGGGCCTTACTCAGTTGGTAGTGGTGACCTTGTCGGTCACGTAGCGGTTTAGCACCTGTTTTCTTCATTTAGAGATAACTAGACAGCATGGTGGCCTTGTCGGCCTACATAGGTTCCCCTATATGAATGTGATTCTGGTTAGTTGATGTTATAGTACAGGTGGCTATAGGCCTAGTTGGCCGGAGGCTGTATTTACAGCCATTATATAGCCCGTCATTTTCTTGAATCCAGCGTTAGAGCCAGCCAGGCACCAGAAGTGCTTAGGCTCAACAGTTTAGCAGTTCAGGTCACAGTAGGGCAACAGGTGCTAGTCATACCCCCCAAGGCGGGGTGTGACAAACTTGGTATCAGAGTAGGTCGTATCCCAGGGAGGCTGCAAGCCGTACTAAGTAGAGTCTTACCTATGGATGTGTTGTGCACCACATACTATGGGTAGGAGGCTGCAAGGCATGATAGGATGGTTGCCTTTTATTCTTATTCAGTCATGTTGTAGAGTGGTAAAGTATAGGGTTGAGTCCCTAGACCTTACTGTATTATTTGGTTACAGATAATGTCAGACCAGCGACATCATATTACAGGCCGAAGCTTGGATATTGCAGCAGGGGAAGTCACCAGCAGGATGCCTCACCCTCGTTTAGAAACAACCCAATCAGAGGGCAATACAGAGATATCGTCCCAACCTTCTCAGCAGTCTCCACCACATCATGAGCCACTTGGGGCGACACCACCTACAGCAGTCCCTATAACGATACCTTCCGACCAAGAGGTTAGGAGTCCGATAGTCATATTGGCACAGATGATGGCTGCTCAGCGTCAGCTGATGCCGTTTACAATTGCGGAATCGTCAGGAGGGCCCGGTAGTTCGAGGGTCCGAGAGTTCTTGGCTCTGAATCCCCCATAGTTTACAGGTACAGACCGGACAGAGGACCCTCAGGATTTTCTAGATCAGATGCAGAGAATTTGTAGGGTTATGCATGGCACGCCAACAAAATCGGTTGTGTTGGCAGCATTCCGGTTACAGGACATCGCCGTGTTGTGGTATGAAAGTTGGGAAAGGTCCCGAGGAAGAGATATTTCCCTCCGACTTTGTCTAGCTTCTCAGGAGCTTTTCTGGATCATTATTTGCCGCGGGAGATTCGACAGGCCTGAGTGGACCAGTTTTTACATTTAGAGTAGGGGGCCATGAGTGTTCGGGAATACTCCTTGCGGTTTGATTCTTTGGCCCTGTACACGCCGGTCTTTGTTGATACCATGGAATCCAGAGTACACCGCTTCATCATGGGGTAGAATCCAGAATATGTTGAGACTTGTATTACGGCCACACTGCGAGAGGACATGGATATTGCCCAACTTGAGGCATTTTCCCAGAATATTGAGGGCATCAGGCAGCAGTATCGGGAGATCAGGAGGACCAGTCAGGAACAGCGCCATAGGGATAGGCCAGTTGAGTAACAGAGGGAGGCTCGGGGAGGACCTAGGCCACGATTGTTAGATAGGCTGTCCAGACCCCCGCCTCCACCACAAGAAGGGCAGATTTAGCCGCACGGGGTAGTCAAAGACCGGCAGAGGCTCGCAGACTGCAGATTCACCATTATAGAGGAGGGCAGAGCAGAGTAGGTATACCCTACCACTTTGCCCTATATGTAGTCGATCCCATTCTGGAGCATGCAGGTATGGCTCCATCGGATGTTATATTTGAGGCCAAGAGGGCCATCTGATGAGAGATTGTCCAGCCAGAGGACAGGAGGACCGGGATAGGTAGGACAGGGCATCCGCAGGGTCACGAGCTTCAGCATCCTCGGTAGGGCGCAGGCCCTTAGTTTCAGCAGGCAGGGGTGGGGCAGATCAGGGGCCTCCAGTGTAGGTGCGGGTCCAAGCCGCACATATGCCTTACCAGGGAGGCAGGATTCAAAAGCGTCACCTGATGTTGTGATAGGTATGATGACTATCTGCTCATACCTTGTTTATGTATTGATTGATCCAGGATCTACTTTGTCCTACATTACTCCATTTGTGGCTCGAAAGTTTATTGTTGCACCAGAGTTGCTTCAGCAACCCTTTTTAGTATCCACCCCCGTCGGTGACTCCATTATAGCTAGAAGGGTCTATCATGGATGTATAGTAGAGGTTGCTGATCGTCAGACCACAGTAGACCTGGTAGAATTAGAAATGGTTGATTTTCGTTGCCATTATGGGTATGGATTGGTTGGCTCCGTGCTATGCAAATGTAGAATGCTGGAGAAAGACAGTCCGATTCCACTTTCCAGGGGAGGCAATATGAGAGTGGAAGTGCAGTACAATTACGCCAAAAGGTAGGTTTATTTCCTATCTTCAGGCAAGGAAGTTGATAGCTAAGGGGTGCATTTACCACCTTGTCAGTGTTCCAGATGTTTGTGTAGAGCCTCCGACTCTCTAGTCTGTTCCATTGGTGAATGAATTCGCTGACGTATTTCCAGATGAGCTACCTGGTATTCCTCTAGAAAGGGAAATAGATTTTTCCATTGATTTATTACCAGGAACTCAGCCCATATCGATTCCTCCGTATCGTATGGCTTCTGCTGAACTCAGAGAATTAAAGGAGCAGCTGAAAGATCTTTTAGATAAGGGCTTTATCAGGCCGACTACTTCACCGTGGGGTGCGCCATTTCTATTTGTGAGAAAGAAGGATGGCTCGCTCCGCATGTGTATAGATTACCGGCAGTTGAATAAGGTTACAGTGAAGAATAAGTATCCACTTCCCAGAATAGATGATTTGTTTGACCAGTTATAGGGGGCCAGGTATTTCCCAAGATTGACTTACGGTCCGGATACCATTAGGTTTGAGTTCGTGAAAGGGACATTCCGAAGACAGCCTTCAGGACCAGATACGGCCATTTTGAGTTCCTAGTCATGTCCTTTGGGCTGACGAATGCCCCAGTGGTATTTATGGACCTAATGAAAAGTATCTTCAGACCATACCTAGACCTGTTCGTGATAGTGTTTATCGATGATATTCTGGTGTACTCTCGTTCAGAGGCAGATTACCAGGCTCATTTACTGGCAGTGCTCCAGATTCTCAGGAACCGTCAGTTGTATGCCAAGTTCTCCAAATGTGAATTCTGGCTGAACTCAGTAGCTTTCTTGGGGCATATTGTGTCGGATGCTGGAATACAGGTAGACACGTAGAAAATAGAAGTAATAAAAACGTGGCCCAGACCTACCACTCCGACTGAAGTCCGCAATTTCCTGGGATTAGCAGGATACTATAGAAGGTTTGTTGAGGGATTCTCTACCATAGAGGCACCTCTAACTAAGCTAACGCAGAAAGCAGTAAAGTTCCAGTGGACAGAGGCATGTGAGCAGAGTTTCCAAGAATTGAAAGACAGGTTGACCTCCACCCCAGTATTAGTGTTGCCAAAAGATATAGAGGATTATTAAGTGTATTGTGATGCATCAGGTATTGGGTTGGGATATGTGTGGATGCAGCACGGTAAAGTGATTGCTTATGCTTCCAGACAGCTGAGGAAACACGAAAAGAATTATCCTACCCATGACCTGGAACTAGCCGCAGTGATCCACGCCTTAAAGATATGGAGACATTACCTGTATGGCGTCCATGTGGATATTTTCACTGACCATAAGGGCCTACAGTATATCTTCACTCAGAGGGAGTTGAATTTGCGGCAGCGTCGCTGGTTGGAGTTATTGAAATATTATGATGTTTGCTCGGCTTGCTCTGCTCGTGGTAATTTATATTAAAAACCGACACGCAAGTGCACGTGGTCAAACAAGTAATAAAGTGGCTAAGTAGCCAAGTATCGATCCTAGGAGGCTCAAGATACGTAAAATTGCCTAGTTTACTATATTCCTATTTCACTTCTAATTATGCTACCAACAATGTAACCAATAGTAACTTGAGTTTTTGGTTTCTAAACTATATATACTACAACTAATAACAACTATTTACTTGTGAATTTAGACAATGGATATGAACATGCCAAGGTTAAGAACAAGTAATGACTTGATAATCATGATAATTTGGTTAATCTCTTCTTCATGTTGCTAGCCAAGAACATTTGCCTAGAAATTAAAACTCTCGTATTTAATTTCACTTTAGAATCATAAACCATCCGTCTACATTTCTGTGATCAAATGCAATTTATGACCTAGCACTACAATTCCGGTTCCTAAATTGACTAATACGGCTTTCAAGTATATTTCTATCAGGAAAGCACATCAAAACCCAATTTCCCAAAATCAAGTTAAGAACAATATCCTATTAATTCACAACGTTCCAATTTCTTGCTCTTTCGAGTGAAATTGGACTTTTTAGATATACATTTACGTTGGCCAATCACTAATGCAGTAAAAACAAGAATTAATAGAACAACATTAAAGAAGAAGAAGAAACCATATCAATTAAAATCAGAATTCATTACACATGTTCAAAACCTCAGCAAGGAAGAGAATTAGCCACTCATTCTTGGATTGATCATCCTAAAATGAGTGTAAATCATACGTACAATTGATAGAAAGAAGAAAGGAAGACAAGAATTCCCTTAGCTTTTTCGTTCTTCAACTGCTACTAACCCACGTTCCTGCTCTCCACTTCTGAACTCAGTCTAAAAACTAAAAAACTGATTAAAATAAACCTAAGTGTGCTATTTATACTAGTGGGAAATTTTTCCCGGAATAACAATCAACGTGTCACGGAGGCCAACGCAGAGCACTGCCTCCGTGACACGACGTGGATGCGGACCTTCACTGGAATTTCCAGGGTCCGGTAAATTAACCTCAACGTGGCACGGAGGCCATCGCGGAGGCCTCTCTCCGTGCCACGGAGCTGACGCAAAGGCACACTGGAAATTGCCATTTTAATTTATGTCCAGGCAGTGTGCTACCGCGATGGTAGCGTGGCACGGCTCCATCGCGGAGCCCCTATAAAATATGCATTCCAAGGTCTTTTCCACGCTCGCATCCAAGTCCAACTCCGACATAGTTCCAATACGCATTTTAGCTCCTACAAATCACATTTACCTGCAAAACAAATGCTAATCAAGTTGGTTAGGATAAATTCGCATTTTATTACCAATTACATGATATTATATACACATTGCACAACAAACAAGGTAAAAATGATACGTTTGAGTATCACTTGGGCATATAAATCTGCCCAAGATCACTTACCCCACACTTAAATCCTTGTTCGTCCTCGAACAACATATACACAAATCATGCAAATTACATCCCAACCTTCGTCACTATGGTGCAACAATTTACGCTACGGTCATACCGATTATTCAATTTTTGCAAATCATCAAGAAAACATGCTTGGTCGTACAATACAATGACCTTTAAACCATCAAGGCTTCCTAGACTTTTAAGAATTGATTCTTGATATCGGCAAACTCATGCAAATTAGCTAATCAAGAAATCCGACATGAAAATCAATCTTTCATCAAGCATGTGCCCTCACAACTCGAGAGAACTTCCCCTTTATGTTCATGCAGCACACAAACATGCAAGTAGGGGCATATAAAAATTAATTTCGCTCTCTCTCCCAAAAGAATTCACATGCATCATGTCATGACCCATAGGCTTGCCCTTAGTGTATTACTCCACTAATATAAAGAAATGCAATATAGGATCACGTAGGACTTTAATGGGTTGTAACGGGGCTATCGATCTAGTATGTATATATTGGATTAGCCAATAATAGTCGCTAGCATCCTTAAGCGCCTTTTCAACTCATTTCCATCGACTCATGGACATTATTCCTCTCTTTTCTCTTTTTCTCCCATTCATGCTGGTTTACTTTCATACAGCCCATTTCATCAACCACACTTGACACAAAACAGAGGGTTTTCATGTACCCTCACTATCATTTAATTACAACAAGTGCCTCTTCAACGTCATCTTTTCTTTCCTCACTTTGCTTTTCTTTTTCTTTTCACTCTTTTCACTCTTTAACACTTTGGGAAACATTTTCTTTTCTTTGTAAGCACTTAAGAGCTTCTTACAAACTTTAAGGCTAATGAAAAGAAGGAATAAAGCTTAGTTCATACAATTTTGGACAAAAGAAAGAAATCGGCTAAAGGCTCAACGGGCTGACTAGGGTATACAACATATAAAAAGGTAGAATTTGACAAGAAAAAAAAATGGAAACTATCGGTTAAAACAAAGAAATGCCTACATCCTTTCCAACACTACAGCTCCTTCATTTCGTTTTGTATACACACCAGGGAAGTTCTAGACAATTCACAATGACATGGAATAGCAAAACCTCACTTCACACTTCATGCACATGCTCGAATCAAGATGCATTCACAGACTCTTTAATTAGTCAATTACATGAATTCAAGATTAAGCCTCAATCATACTGAACCAAATTCTATAGCCTAGGTAACTCAACATATTTACAGAATTGCATGCTTTCAAACGAATCACTTTCACATTTTGAACATCAATTACTACACGCAACGAAATTTTAGCAACCATAAGCAACTACAGTTCATTGATGCAATCCACCAAAGAAAAACTAAAAACAAATAAAAATCCTACTCCTACCGACTACATTTCCCTTAAGACGGTCGTCATCCATCCATCCTAGGGAATGGTCACTAACTATGACATCGGTTCAATGGGACTATTCTCGGTAAAAGAACCGAAAACAAACTCCGAGAAACCCAAAAATAAAAATCGAAAAAAAATTGTGCAACACATCGATCATTTCGATAGAAAAAAAATATTTACAAGTGCAAAATATTTTCGCAAAAATTTTGAAAAATATCGATCATGTCGATAGAAAAAAAAATATTTACAAAATTTACAAAATATTTACAATGGCAACCATAACTTTCAAAAACACACATCATCAGCCACAAAACAAATATATGCAGATACATCAAAAAACAGTTCACAACAGGGAAAACGCAAACATTCATAAATATCAAGGAAAAATATACAGCAAATTAGAGCCTTGACCCAGCACCTAACTACTCCCCACCCCACAGTTAAATCGAACACTATCCCCAGTGTTCACAACAATACAAAGCACAAAATTTTGGGTGGTGGAACTCCCTGCTCAGTTGAAATATTCGACTTCCTCATCCGGTGCTGCGGCCTCGTCGCCCATATCTGAATCAGCTCCATCGTCATCATCGGACTCCACATCAGAGTCCTCAGGACGTGTCTCCTCATCAGTAGGGACATCGTCATCTGTCGGCTCCACAAAGGCTGGCCCCACCTTACATAAGGCTCTGGCGTTCTCGCCAAAGGGGTAGTCCAGCTCCAGCTGCCATAATTCTTCCTCGGTGGCTGGTCTCCCACCTATCCGTACTGCAGCATCTGCATGCCGAACATACGGGCCATGTACTGATCGTCACGAGCATGTCGCTCGCCCAAAGTTAGCACAGGTCCGTGTGTAGTGTCGGGGGCCTTCGTCTTTGTCATGTCAAGGGCCCTCCGCTCCAACTGCGGAATATAATCCAAAGCTTCTTCCTCAATGTCGAGGCCTCGGAGGAAGGTGATGATGAGTCCGCCAAACCCGTATCTGTGGCCCTGGTGCAGTCTGGCTCTCTTCATGGCGGATATTATGACCGACCCCACATTAATCTCAAGCCCTTTCATAAGGGCATACACCAAGCAGACACAGTCCCGGGTCACATCTGTCATATGGACTCACGGGATCAAGCACGAACATACAGTCTTCAGCCATATTCTGGCCTCCCTATTCATCTGCGAATAAGGCAGAGTCTGGTGGTAACCCCTCTCCTTATGTCTGCTCCATCGGGCTGTGGATCGAGCCCCACACAACGTACGTCTGATGTCGGCGTACGGTGGGGTGATGTTTAGCTGGCGGAGAACATGGGCGTCTGTGTGCCGCGCTCCAACGATGGCATTCAGCTGCTGGAGTTCCAGAGTGACAATCTGCCCTCTGATTTTTATAGTGTGGTTTCTGATGGCCGGGTTCCAGTTTGCATAAAATTCCCGGACCAAGTGAAGGTTGCACTCCTTGGGCTCCTGAAAAATAAAGCTGAGCCCAGCTACCTCAATTCTCTGTACAATGCGAGGGAACTCCTGTGCGAGTGGTTCCCTTGCAATATGTTCCTCCGGGAAGTACTTGTTTTCTTTGTGTTTCGCATACCATTTCTTCCCTTCATCGGTGACCCATCTTGTTCCGTATTGGCGGCGTTGGCCGCGCGGAACAGCGGGTGCAACTGGGACTGCAGTGCCCAGTCTCATCCTTTTCCGTCCGGTGCCTGAGGTAGAAGCACCCTTGCCTTTATCTTGTCTGCTAGCCATTGTACCTGTCAATTTACACAAACAAGCACAACGTTAAGCTAAAAACTTGTTAGCTTCGGCTAAGGTCGGGTTACACAAAATTTACCCCACACTTAGTCCTTAACAATATTTACAAAATTACAGCAAGGATAACTCTAAGTACACAACAGACAACACTCTATACTTCATGCTTAGTGCGTTCACAATAAAATTTTGACAGCATAACGGTTAGCGTACTACTCAGACTTTATACAGCTAATCCCAATCCTACTATCGCTAACAATTCAACCATCGCACTTCGCAACAAAAACAACAACAAAATAAAAACAACAATCAAAACATTTTATATACAAGCTAATCTAAACAATCTAACCAATTCACACTTTATGCATTTTCCCACAAAAATTCGAGAATTAGTCGTCTTGGAACATTTACACAATATTTACCACGACTTATCTCAAATAATAAACACACCCCGACATCGAATTCATCCAATTATCAAGTTCCCAAGTCAAATTCAACAACCCAAGCCCTAGAATATAATTCGACAATCAATTTCGACTTATTTACATAATCGACAAGTTCAAACGCTAACTACAACAATCCGAACATAATCAATCACAAAATAATTCAACATCATGTTTAATTTCTACCTAGGGTGATATATCTCACCTCACATGCCCAGATTTGACAAAAATCGCCAAAACATTGAGATAGACGATGAAAACATACCTTAGAATTGAAGAACCGAAGAAACCTTTCATTTTCCTTGCCTATTAACGTGGCACGTTGCTTGGGGAGGGGGAAATGGGTGTTTGGTCACGGAGGGAAGAGGGAAATGGGGAAAATTGGGCAAAAATCGGGGGTTAATTTATAGAAAACACGTGAGTCACCCGGAAACCCGGTGTGACCCGGCACTGAATAAGGGGCAACGTGTCACGGAGGGTAACGCGGAGCCCCTCCTCCGTGACACGGAGCCAACGTGTTGGCTTACTGGATTTTTGAAAAATTAGGAATTTGCCTTCAACGTGTCACGGAGGCAACGCGGAGCACTGCCTCCGTGACACGGCGCCAACGCGCCAGTGCTCTGTTTCTCCAATAAATTTAATTTTTCATACCTCACCTCATTTTCTCGATTCCATGTATATTTCCTCCGATATACCTAAAAATCACCTCACTAAACAAAAATTGGTTAAATTAATAGATTTCCCTAACTATAAAATAAAAAATATTACTAAAATGAAAATCTAAACCTAATCAAGAAAAGGAAAAGAAAAATTAAAACTTGAAAATAGAAAATAAAAACAACAATAAAGATAAAAACTAACTACATTGTGCAAAAAGAAAGAAAGAAAAAATAATAATAATAATAATATTTTTCTCACGGGTTGCCTCCCGTGCAGCACCTGGTTTACCGTCGCGGCTCGACGTCCTTTATGCTCATTTGTCTACTAGGGAGATGGACGATTTGTCCCAATCATGGTCATCCCCCCAGTAGTGCTTGCATCTCTGCCCATTTACCAAGAACGTAGCACTCCTATCTTCTTGCCACAGTTCTACCGCCCCGTGAGGGGTCATTCTCACCACTTCAAATGGTCCAGACCATTTAGATACCAGGAAACAATTTCAATCTTGAATTAAAAAGCAAAACTCTCTGTCCCGGTTCGAAAATGCGATGCACCACATGCTTGTCATGCCATCTTTTGGTTCTTTCCTTGTAGTACTTCGCACTCTCATAAGCATGCCAGCGAAATTCATCAAGTTCACTGAGCTGCATCAGTCTCTTTTTACCCGCTAGCTCTAAGTCCATATTTAGCTTTCTGACAGCCTAGAAAGCTCGATGCTCAAGTTCAACCGGGAGATGACATGCTTTGCCATAGACCAATCGGTATGGTGACGTTCCAATCGGTGTCTTATAAGCAGTTCGGTAGGCCCACAACGCATTATCAAGTTTACCAGACCAATCATTCCGTTGTGTGTTCACTGTTTTTTGAAGAATCTGTTTTACCTCCCTATTTGACACCTCTACTTGCCCACTAGTTTGTGGGTGGTATGCTGTGGCCACTTTATGGCGCACCCCATACTTAGCCAGTAATTTCTTGAAGCTTGCATTGACAAAATGAGCCCCTCCGTCACTGATAATTGCTCGGGGTGTCCCAAACCTTGTGAGAATGTGTTTCTTCACAAACTTCGTTACTACCTTGTTATCATTCCTGGGGCAAGCTATTGCTTCCACCCATTTTGATACATAATCTACAGCCACCAAGATGTAACGATTTCCAAATGACGGTGGGAATGGACCCATGAAATCAATGCCCCATACATCAAAGGGCTCAACTTCCAGTATGTTCTGCAAAGGCATCTCTTGTCTTCTGCCAATTGTTCTTGTCCGCTGACATCTATCACACATTTTGACATACTCCATAGAATCTCTGAACAGGGTCGGCCAAAAGAAACCTGCTGAAGAACCTTGTGTGCCGTTCTCTCACCTCCGTGATGCCCTCCATACAACGAAGAATGGCAGCCCCTTAACACCTCTGCTATCTGACTCTCTGGGATGCATCTTCTCATCACCTGGTCTGGTCCCTGCTTGAACAAATATGGCTCATCCCATACATAATATCGGCTGTCATGCCTCAATTTTCTTCTTTGCTGGTCTGTTGCTTCAGGTGGGTAAACTCCGCTCACTAGAAAGTTGACTATGTCAGCATACCAGGGAACTTCAGCTTCTCCCACTGCCAAGAGTTGCTCATCTGGGAAGTCCTCATTAATGTCATCACTTTCCATCACATGCGACCGACTTTCCAGTCGTGATAGGTGATCTGCTACCTGATTTTCACTCCCCTTTCTGTCTCTAATCTCAAGGTCAAACTCCTGTAGCAATAAGATCCATCTGATCAATCTGGGCTTAACATCTTTCTTGTTGAATAGGTATCGAATAGCTGCATGATCAGTGTACACCACCACATTCGAACCCACCAAATAAGACCGAAACTTGTCAAATGCAAACACCAGAGCTAGCATTTCCTTTTCTGTGACTGTGTAATTGCTCTGAGCCGTATTCAGTGTCTTTCTTGCATAATAAATAGAATGAAAAACTCTATTCTTCCTTTGTCCCAATACAGCTCCCACAGCCACATCACTGGCATCACACATCAGCTCAAATGATTGTTCCCAATCAGGAGAGGTAAGTATGGGTGCTTCTATCAATTTCTGCTTCAACTTTTCAAATGCTACAACACACTCATCGTTCAATTCAAACTTGATCTCCTTTTCTAGCAGCCTGCATAGCGGTCTAGAAATGTTGGAAAAGTTTTTAATGAATCGTCTGTAGAATCCTGCATGTCCCAGAAAACTGCGTACACCTTTCACGGATACTGGTGGTGGCAATTTCTCAATAACCTCAATTTTAGCACGATCGACTTCCAACCCCTTTTTAGACACTTTGTGGCCCAAGACAATCCCCTCCTTCACTAAGAAGTGGCATTTCTCCTAGTTTAACACAAGGTTGGATTCTTCACATCGAGCCAGCACCCTGTCAAGATTCTGCAAACAAGTAGCAAACGAATTACCGAAAATAGAAAAATCATCCATAAACACCTCAACAAAATCTTCAACCATGTCATGGAAAATAGCCATCATACATCTCTGGAATGTGGCGGGTGCGTTCCATAACCCAAACGGCATCCGCCTGAAAGCATATGTCCCATAAGGACAGGTGAAAGTCGTCTTCTCTTGATCCTCAGGAGCGATGGCTATTTGGTTATAGCTGGAGTACCCATCAAGGAAGCAATAATATTCCTGCCCTGCCAATCTGTCAAGTATTTGGTCAATAAAAGGAATGGGGTAATGGTCTTTCCTCGTGGCTTCATTTAGTTTTCGGTAGTCCATACAAATTCGCCAGCCTGTGACGGTTCGTGTAGGGATTAACTCATTTTTCTCATTAGTGATTAAAGTCACCCCCCCCCCTTTCTTAGGAACACATTGAACGGGACTGACCCACTCACTGTCTGAAATTGGGTAGACTACACCTGCATCAGCCACTTGATTATTTCCTTCCTTACCACCTCTTTCATTGCTGGATTAAGTCTCCTCTGCGGCTGAACAGTTGGCTTGACTCCTGTCTCCATGAATATCCTGTGTGTGCAGAAAGCTGGATTTATACCCTGAATGTCAGACATTTGCCAACCCATTGCTTTCTTCCTCTTCCTTAAGACCCCCAAAGCTGCCTTTTCCTGTTCCTCCGTCAAGTCTGCAGAGATAATAATTGGTAACGTCTCTCCCTCCCCCAAAAAGATATATTTTAAATGGGGAGGTAAT
Source organism: Datura wrightii (assembly GCA_035772735.1). NCBI lineage: Eukaryota > Viridiplantae > Streptophyta > Magnoliopsida > Solanales > Solanaceae > Datura > Datura wrightii. The sequence continues at coordinate 152,418,587 of JASDFA010000001.1, read as the reverse complement.
TCTTTTAGCTCCAATTTCGGTGCCTCCTCAACAGACGGTTTCGGCAACGGCTCTAGTGATCTCATCAATGACTGAAATTCCTGTCTCCTCGGATGATTAGGTGCTCCATCCAACAATTGAACCATTCCACAAGCTTCTCTATCCCCAAAATGATCAGAATGTGTCAACGCTCTTTCCAATGGGTCTTGAGATTCAACAACCTGCTTACTTTCTCCATGTTCAACCACACTGATTTCCGAAAGCTCCTCATGTATAGCCGGCAGCTTCATGGCTTTTAACACATCAAATACCTCTACCTTGTCATGTGCTTGCATTGTAAGTTTACCCGCATCTACATCAATTAATGCTTTTCCGGTTGCCAAAAAGGGTCATCCCAAAATAAATGGGACTTCAGCATCTGGTTCAAAGTCCAGAATGATAAAATCGACCGGAACAATGAGGGAGCCTACTTGCACTAACACATCCTCAACAATGCCATCCGGCTTAGCTAAAGACCTGTCTGCTAGCTGCAAGATTACCGTTGTAGGTCTAGGACTCCCTAGACCTAACTTTCTGAATACCGAAGATGGCATCAGATTTATGCTTGCCCCCAAGTCGCATAATCCACGAGCTCGGATACTTTGCCCAATAGTAAGCTGGATAGTGAAACTTCCAGGGTCTTTCAGTTTTCTGGGCAACCTATTCTGAATACGGGAAGTGCATTCCTCCGTTAAAGCTACCGTGGCATACTCAGTCAAACGACTTTTGTTAGCCACGATGTCTTTAATATATTTCGCATATTTTGGCACTCCCTGCAAGACATCAACAAGAGGTAAGTTAACATGTACCTGTTTAAGTACCTCCATGAATTTCTGGAAACACGCCTCCTCTTTGTGTTTCTTAAGTCGTTGAGGGAACGGGGGTGGAGGCCTTTCTGGTTCAGCTTCTTTAGTCTTCCCCTTATCCGAGATTTGCTCTCCCTCAACATCTGCTACTCCTGACTTTTGAGGCGGTCTTTTCGGTTCCACCTCCTTCAACTGTAAACCACTCCTCGTGGTCACTGCATTTACCTGCTTTGGATTAGGATCCTTGTCGCTAGGTAGTCCTCCTCTGGGTCTAGTATTTTGGGCACTAGCAAACTGCCCAAACTGATATTCAAGAGCCTTGGTCGCCAATTGATTGTTCTTCACTTCGGCTGCCAATTTGACATAGTCAGCCTGCAATTGTGCCTGATTAGCGATCATGGTTTTGAACATCTCCTCAATAGTCGGTGATGGTGGTGGAGGAGGGGCATTGTGATTTCTGAATTGAGCTTGATAATTTTGTTGCCCTCCTTGGTTTCTGTGCATACCCTGCCCTGAACTTTGGCCTTGTTGATTGTTGCTACCCCACGAAAAATTCGGATAGTTCCTCCAATTTGAGTTGTAGCCACTACCAAACTGCTGTTGATTTCTCTGTGCATTGCCCACAAAGTTAACAGAATCAGGATTTGCACCACAGCATTTAGCTGAATGCTCACTACTACCACACACTTCACACCACATCTGTTGAACTGCATTGACTGAAGCTGATGGCTGGTTCAAATTTATATTGCTGAAGTGAGTGTTTAACTGATTTTGCAAAGCAGCTATCTGTGTAGCGATAGCTGTGAATCCATCCACTTCAAGCACTCCCGCTGCTTTCCTTGCTCCACCTCTTGAAGAATCTGCATTCCATTCTGGATTGCCTTGTGAAATTCGGTTGAGCAAAGTGTACAGCTCCTCATAGGTCTTTTCCAGCGCTTGCCCTCCAGCTGCTGAATCTAATAGAATTTTAGTGTGGGGTTCCAAACCCTCAATAAATGTGTGTACCAACACCTCATTGGACTGATGATGGTGAGGACAGTCCTGCAACATGGATTTAAATCTTTCCCAGGCTTGATAAAGATTTTCTCCCTCCCTCTATTTAAAACTTAGGATTTGACTCCTAAGTCTGGCTGTTTTACCAGAAGGGAAAATCTGATCAAAAACTTCCGTGCAAGATCATCCCACGTTGATATAGAATTGGGTGGTTCAGCTTTTAACCACCTCTTGGCTTCACCAAGTAAGGAAAATGGAAATAAGGTGAGCCGAACATAATCAGGTGACACTCCAGCGGGTATATAAGTGTCACTTATCTCCAAAAAGTTCTGGAGATGTTGTTGTGGATCTTCGTGAGGGAGACCGGTAAATTGCCCGCTTGTGTGCAAAAGTTGCACCATATTCTGCTTTAATTCAAACCTCCCTCCAGGCTCTGGTTTGCGGATGCTAGAATGTACATTATTAGCGTGTGGGATTGCCACCTCGCGAACCGGCCTTGCTGCTGCTTCATCGGGCACTAAAACTGCCCGCACAACTGGTGGATTTTGTTGCTCCATCATAGACTGTTTAAGCAACTGCAGCTTCTTTCGAAGAGCTTCTCCACGTTGACTATAAAACTCACGTTCAGGCTCTAAGTAAGATTCCACCAGCTCTTTGTCCCTTGCCAGTGTTCACAGAAACAAAATCTGCAAAATACAGGCTAAGACCAAGTTGTTAACACTTAAGAAAATAAAAATACAAATACACTAAATTTACACTAAACACAATTTTACAAATCGCCTAGCCTCCCCAGCAACGGCGCCAAAAACTTGCTCGGCTTGCTCTGCTCGTGGTAATTTATATTAAAAACCGACACGCAAGTGCACGTGGTCAAACAAGTAATAAAGTGGCTAAGTAGCCAAGTATCGATCCAAGGAGGCTCAAGATACGTAAAATTGCCTAGTTTACTATATTCCTATTTCACTTCTAATTATGCTAACAACAATGTAACCAATAGTTACTTGAGTTTTTGGTTTCTAAACTATATATACTACAACTAATAACAACTATTTACTTGTGAATTTAGATAATGGATATGAACATGCCAAGGTTAAGAACAAGTAATGACTTGATAATCATGATAATTTGGTTAATCTCTTCTTCATGTTGCTAGCCAAGAACATTTGCCTAGAAATTAAAACTCTCGTATTTAATTTCACTTTAGAATCATAAACCATCCGTCTACATTTCTGTGATCAAATGCAATTTATGACCTAGCACTACAATTCCGGTTCCTAAATTGACTAATACGGCTTTCAAGTATATTTCTATCAGGAAAGCACATCAAAACCCAATTTTCCCAAATCAAGTTAAGAACAATATCCTATTAATTCACAACTTTCCAATTTCTTGCTCTTTCGAGTGAAATTGGACTTTTTAGATATACATTAATGTTGGCCAATCACTAATGCAGTAAAAACAAGAATTAATAGAATAACATTAAAGAAGAAGAAGAAACCATATCAATTAAAATCAGAATTCATTACACATGTTCAAAACCTCAGCAAGGAAGAGAATTAGCCACTCATTCTTGGATTGATCATCCTAAAATGAGTGTAAATCATACGTACAATTGATAGAAAGAAGAAAGGAAGAGAAGAATTCCCTTAGCTTTTTCGTTCTTCAACTGCTACTAACCCACGTTCCTGCTCTCCACTTCTGAACTCAGTCTAAAAACTAAAAAACTGATTAAAATAAACCTAAGTGTGCTATTTATACTAGTGGGAAATTTTTCCCGAAATAACAATCAACGTGTCACCGAGGCCAACGTGGAGCACTGCCTCCGTGACACGGCGTGGACGCGGACCTTCACTGGAATTTCCAGGGTCCGGTAAATTAACCTCAACGTGGCACGGAGGCCATCGCGGAGGCCTCTCTCCGTGCCACGGAGCTGACGCAAAGGCACACTGGAAATTGCCATTTTAATTTATGTCCAGGCAGTGTGCTACCGCGATGGTAGCGTGGCACGGCTCCATCGCAGAGCCCCTATAAAATATGCATTCCAAGGTCTTTTCCACGCTCACATCCAAGTCCAACTCCGACATAGTTCCAACACGCATTTTAGCTCCTAAAAATCACATTTACCTGCAAAACAAATGCTAATCATGTTGGTTAGTATAAATTCGCATTTTATTACCAATTACATGATATTATATACACATTGCACAACAAACAAGGTAAAAATGATATGTTTGAGTATCACTTGGGCATATAAATCTGCCCAAGATCAGTGAACATTCTGTATCATCCGGGAAAGGCCAGCGTAGTAGCAGATGCTCTCAGCCGCAAATCTATGGGGAGTTTGGCGTACTTGCAGCCCGAGCAGCGGGAGTTGGTTAGAGAAATACACAAATTAGCCAGTTTAGCCATTCTTGTAGTAGAAACAGAGGAAAATAGAGCGATAATTCAGAACATCGCAGTGTCATCATTAGTTGTGGAGGTAAAGGAACGGTAGTATGAAGATCCTGACCTGGCTCAGCTTAAGGACAGAATTCAACAAGGAAAAGCGCCAGATTTTTCAGGTAACTGAGGATGAAGTGATGCGATGTAAAGGCCGCATTTGTGTTCCAGACGTTTTAGGGCTTCGCTAGCAGATCATGAGCGAGGCGCATTACACCTACTATTCTCTCCACCCAGGCCGACGAAAATGTACCATGATATCAAAGAAATTTACTGGTTGCCAGGTATGAAGAGGGAAATAGCAGAATTTGTAGCCTAGTGACCTAATTATCAGCAAGTAAAAACGGAACACCAGAAACCAGGTAGGTTGACTCTGGACATAACTGTGCCTCTTTGGAAGTGGGAAGTAGTAAACATGGACTTTGTAGCAGGATTACCCCGTACAAGGCATAGACATGATTCAATTTGGGTAATTGTTGACAGACTGACGAAATCAGCCCATTTCCTACCAGTAAAAGCCACTTTCTCTGCCAAAGATTACGCCGAATTGTATATTAGAGAAATAGTTAGATTACACGGTGTTCAAGTATCCATTATCTCTGATAGAGGAGCACAATTTACAGCTAGATTTTGGCAGTCATTTCATAGAGGTTTGGGAATGCAGATTAATTTGAGCACAGCATTCCACCCGCAAACGGATGGACAGGCACTATTCAGACACTCGAGGATATGCTACAGGCGTGTGTGCTGGACTTCGGAGGTAGCTGGGATGAGCATTTACCGCTGATTGAGTTTTCTTATAACAATAGTTACCACTCAGCTATCCAGATGGCGCCCTTCGAGGAATTGTATGGGTGAAAATGTAGATCGCCAGTTTGCTGGTTTGAAGTAGGAGAGTCAGCGCTGATTGGACCAGATATTATTCATCAGTCAGAGGGGAAGGTAAAGCTTATCAGAGAATGCCTACTGACTGCTCAGAGCCGCTAGAAATTGTATGCTGATGTGCGGCACAGAAACCTGGAATTTAATGTGAATGACCAGGTATTTTTGAAAGTATCTCCAATAAAAGGGGTGATGAGATTCAGCAAGAAGGGTAAGCTCAATCCGAGGTTCGTTGGGCCTTATCAGATTTGGCGGGGAATAGGCCATGTGGCATACGAGTTGAACTTGCCTCCAGAATTAGAGTTCGTTCATCCAGTTTTCCATGTGTCTATGTTGAGGAAGTATATAGGGGACCCCTCCAGAGTTTTCCCAGTCCAGGATGTCCAGGTTACGGAAGAGTTGGCCTATGAAGAGGTCCTAGTAGCCATACTAGACAGGCAGATTCGCAGGTTGAGGACTAAAGACATTGCTTCTGTCAAGGTACTGTGGTGTAACAAGAACCGAGAGGAGATGACTTGGGAAGAAGAGGAAGACATGAAAGTCAGATATCCTCACTTATTCCAAGCCTAATCAGTCGAGAGGTATATTAGTATTGTTATCATATGAGATGCCTTATATTATATGTATAATGAGATAGCCGACTCTAGTCTTTTACATGATGATTGCTATAGTATTTTGTGGAGTACCTGTATTGGACTTTATTGCATTTCAGGTTTTTGAGATAGTCCATATTACAGGGGAGACTCTACCGAAATTTTTCTAGAATAAGTCAAGTAAGTTGAACTTCTTGCAAGTAGAAGTTTACATTCGAGGAAGAATGTTCTTAAGGGGGGAGAATGTTACACCCCGTAAATTCATGACATGTATATGGCCTATTCGCATGTTGGTTAAGTGTTTTTGAATGTCATACATGCTAGGAAAAGGCCCGGGGAAAGACCAGAAAAGCGACACGTCGAACAATCGCAAGAGGAGGCTGGTAGACCTCCTCTGCGATGGCTAGAGTGTCACGGAAAGCTCACCTCCGCAATACACAGCGTGTCACGGAGGCTAACCTTCGCGATACACAGCATGCCACGGAGGTGAGGTGCAGCCCCAAGTATAAAAGCCTCCAAACTTCGGTTTTTATTTCATTTAACTTACGATTTCCAAAAAATAACAGAGAACATAGCTAAGAACAGAGGGCACGAAGGTTTCTTTGAAATTTCTTTCCGAATACGTCGCTAAACGCGGTCCAAACTCGAATTAATCCTAGATCCAGAGTATAAAGCTGCAGAGAGCATTCCTGCGGGTTTAGTTTCGCAAAATTCGGCAGGCGAACCGTCGTGCTACTGAGCTAAGGTAAGTGGAATTGCTCCAAATTAGTGTCACTACACTCCTAGCCCTAAAGTGAGTATTTCTCCCTTCTGGACTTCCGAGAAATAGCGAGTTTTTTGCCATCTTTCTATAGGTCAAAGTTTTGGCTATATATATATTAAAAGTGTTATCTTCTTCAAGAATATTCATGTATTTAGTCCTAATTGATATATATATATATATATGAATACAGTTGGAAGAAATAGCTGAATATTGGTCGAGTTATGCCAGTTAGCCGAAAGCCAACAATTGAGGTATGTAATGCTAGTTTCTTCGGCAAGTTAATAGTTCCGGTATAGTAAAATAGTTCAAGTGCAAGTAGAATGTTTCAGAAACCGAATATTATGTTTAGTATGCATTTGGTATGATATTAGCAACATCATGTCATGTGTAGCGTGAAACTTACTAGCATGATGCAAATCCTAGTAGAAGGTGACAAAACAGTACATCATTCCTAATATGTGATTTAGTAAATTATGTTAGGATATTATCGTGTTCAGTCGAAACTTAGTAAAGCAATATAAGTTCCTGTAAGGTATTTTAGAAATAGAATGGTAGCCTAAAATGAAGTTTAGAAAGCATGTTAGGAATTGTAAATCATGTTACTATGAAACTCAGTTATACAATAAGATTCCCAATAGAAAAACTATATCTTGTTCAGTATTAGACTCAACACAGTATGACAGAAGATTGTATATATACCATTATCAGTTTCATCATGTATTAAGTATATACATATCACTATCATTAGTTTTAGCATGTAGTATATACATACACATTATTGTCACTAGTTCCAGCATGTGGGTATACGCAGTTAGTATTACTAGTTGAGACCACTGTATTGTCTTGGGGTTGGATTACTTGGCATTCATGACCGCCCCAGAATTAATAGCTGTATTGACTCGTCTGCCAGAGGGCGAGGATACGTCGCTCTACAGAGTGATATGCCATCCCCCAGGGGATGAAGATGGGATGTCAGTTTCCCCATATTTTGCCTTGGTCGGCTTTTATACACCCACGTTGAGCGGGTACGCCCAGGGTGTTGATTCAGGAGTCCTTCGGACTCAGGTACAATTTTAGTCAGGGGCTCAGCGAGCCCAAGTGTATACCCAGGGGATCGACAGGATGCTTATAGTTATTATAGGAGATGGGACGATCGGGGTAAGGGTATAGATTGCGTGTTGATTGTACCTCCCGGCTTATGGCGGTTGGGTAAGGTTTGTGTGTGCTATGCTATGTTATGTTATGTTATGTTATGCCATGTTAAGCTAGATACGAGTAGATCGATAGTAGAGCTTTACATTTCCAAGTATGACTCCTACTCCTTCCAGCATAGTTGAGAACAGTCTTAGATTCATATTTTCAGTCAGTTTCAGTCTATTTCTTTCTATTTCAGTTCCATCAGTTGTATTGTTTTTTTCAGATATTTTGCAGTTGTTGCTTTACATACTCAGTACCTGCGATACTGATGCCCGTTTGGGGTGCTGCATTACTTGCCTGCAGGTAATCATAGACGAGGAGCCGATACCTCGTGATTCCAACCAGCTCACAGAGTCATCATCTCCAGTCATCCAGAGCTAGATAGCTAGAGATTCATCCCTTTTCTTTTGTTCTACAGTATAGGTAGGCCGGGGCCCTGTCCCGACCATATTATCAGTATTCGCAGAGGCTTGCAGATTGTGTATACCTTGTGGTTAGTTATACTGGTCGTGTGAGGCCGCGTGTATGCTTTATCTTGTTATGATGGCCGTGTGGGGCCTTGCTCAGTTGGTAGTGGTGACCTTGTCGGTCATGTAGCGGTTTAGCACCTGTTTTCTTGATTTAGAGATAACTAGACAGCATGGTGGCCTTGTCGGCCCGCATAGGTTCCCCTATATGAATGTGATTCTTGTTAGCTGATGTTATAGTACAGGTGGCTATAGGCCTAGTCGGCCGGAGGTTGTATTTACAGCCGTTATGTAGCCCTTCATTTTCTTAAATCCAGAGTTAGAGCCATCCAGGCACCAGAAGTGCTTAGACTCAGCAGTTTAGCAGTTCAGGTCCCAATAGGGCACCAGGTGTCAGTCATACCCCCCAAGGTGGGGCGTGACATGAACAAAGTCACAGTCAAGAACAGATATACCCTATCTCGAATTGATGATCTGTTCGACTAGTTTCAGGGAGCCAGTTGTTTCTCCAAGATCAATCTCAGGTCAGGATACCATGAGTTAAGGGTCAGAGAGTGTGACATACCGAAAACAACATTTAGAACACGGTATGGTCACTACGTGTTTGTGGTGATGTCCTTTGGGTTAATAAATTCCCCAATAGCCTTCATGGATTTGATGAATAGGGTTTTCAAGCAGTACCTGGATATGTTATTCATTGTATTTATTGACAACATTTTGGTGTACTCCAAAAATGAAGAAGAACATGCCAATCACCTAAGGTTAGCATTACAGACTCTCAAAGATCGCCAGTTATTCGCCAAGTTCAGCAAGTGCGAATTCTAGTTGAAGTCTGTGACTTTCTTGGGTCAACTGGTCTCAGGTGAGGAGATACAAGTAGGTCCTCATAAGATAGCAGCATTGAAGAATTGGCCCAAACCTACCTCTCCTACTGAAATCAGGAGTTTCCTAGGCTTAACAGGTTATTACCGATGGTTTGTGGATGGTTTCTCCTCCATAGCTTCTCCTCTAACCAAGTTAACCACGAAGAAGGTGAAATTTCAGTGGTAGGATGAGTGTGAGAGGAGTTTTCAGGAGTTACAAACTCGACTCATTACCGCTCTAGTTTTGACTCTGCCAGAAGGAACAGATGGGTTGGTTGTATATTGTGATGCCTCCAGAGTTGGACTTGGTTGCATTTTGATGCAGCTGGGCAAAGTGATAGCCTATTCCTCCAGAAAACTCAAAGTCCATGAGAAGAACTATCAAACTCATGACTTAGAGCTGGCAGCGATGGTGTTCGCGTTAAAAATATGGAGACATTACTTATATTGAGCTCATGTAGATGTATTTATAGATCATAAGAGTCTACAGTATGTATTCAGTCAGAAGGACCTAAATCTTTGTTAGAGAAGGTGGTTAGAACTACTTAAAGTCTATGACATGAGTGTGCTATATCACCGGGGCAAGGCCAATGAGGTGGCTGATGCACTAAGTAGAGTGTCTATGGGCAGCGTGGCTCATGTAGAAGAAGGCAAAAAGGAACTGGCTAAAGATATTCACAGGCCAGCCCGGTTGGGAGTACAGTTGGTGGATTCGATTGAGGGTGGTGTAGTAATGCAGAGCGGGTCAGATTCCTCTTTACTTATGGAGGTTAAGTCTAGACAAGATGAAGATCCCATCCTACTTAAGATGAAGGAAGCAGTTCTCAGGAAAGAAATAGAAGCTTTCTCCAAAGGGGGAGATGGTGTGCTCCGTTACCAGGGTAGATTATGTGTACCTAATGTCAGTAAGTTGAGACAGTAGATATTAGCTGAAGCCCACAGTTCTAGATATTCCATTTACCCTAGTGCTACTAAGAAGTACCGTGATTTACAGGATATTTACTGGTGGAGCGGCATGAAAAGAGATATTGCTGAATTTGTAGCTAAGTTCCCGAACTGCCAGAAAGTAAAGGTAGAAAACCAGAGACCTGGAGGTATGACTCAGGATATCAATATACCCACATGGAAGTGGGAAGAAATAAACATGGACTTCATTACGGTTCTACCTTGGACTCGTCGGCAACATGACTCTGTCTGGGTGGTAGTAGACCGGATGACTAAGTTAGCACATTTCCTCCCAGTCAAAACCACATATTCAGCCGAGGACTATGCTAGACTTTATATTGGGAGCTAGTCAGACTGCCTGGGTGCCCTTGTCCATTATTTCAAACTGAGGTACCCAATTAGCCTCTCACTTTCGGAAATCTTTTTAGAAAAGATTAGGTACCCAGGTCAAGCTCAGTAAAGCTTTTCAGCCGGAGATAGATGGACAAGCTGATGGAACATTCAGACCTCAGAAGATATGCTAAGAGTGTGTGCAATCGATTTTAAGGGTATTTGGGATGACCATTTTCCTCTTAGCGAGTTTGCGTACAACAATAGCTATTACTCTAGCATTAATATGGCCCCATTTGAGGCATTATATGGTAGCAAGTGTAGATCCCCTATAGGGTGGTTTGAGGTTGGATAATCTACCTTGATAAGGCCAGACTCAGTTCAAGAAGCAATGCAGAAAGTTTAGCTCATCCGAGGAAGGTTGAAAATAGATCAGAGCCTTCAGAAATCTTATGTCAATGTATGGACAAGAGAATTGGAGTTTGTAGTTGATGACTGGGTATACCTGAAAATTTCTCCCATGAAAGGGGTGATGAGATTTGGTAAACAGGGAAAGCTCAGTCCACGATATGTGGGACCCTGTAAGATTCTGAGACGGATTGGTAAAGTGGCCTACGAGCTAGAGTTACCTTCAGAACTAGCAGAAGTACAGTTGTTGCTTGTTCCCTACATTCGAGGACGAACGTTTCCAAGGGGGAGATATTGTAATACCCCGAAAGTGCCTAATACTAGACCCGGGAGTTGAAGTTGGAAACTGCAAGAAAAACTAGAATTTTTCACTAGGACGACTCGAGGTACCAATTGTGGTGAGGAACTACAACTCGTGATTCGATTCGTGATGAAGTTTGGAAGCCTGAAGTCATATCACTAGTGGTCCTATGAATCATGATGTGTAGGTATGGCTCATGGTTAGGAGTCATGGTGAAATTCTCAGTGGTGCAAGAGTGAGTCATCACGGGTCATGGTACGACTCATAAAATGTAGCAATGAGTCATGATGAGGAGTCGTGGGTAAGTCGTAGTTGGTATGGGTGCATGATACCACGACTGACAGTACGACCCATAGGATGGTACTACGAGTCGCGGTATGCGAGTCATGGCTAGTTTCAGAAGATTAAAAGACTGACGAGGTGACTACGATAGGTCACCATGAGTTGTGACTTCGTGGTACGACTCGTGGTCGGGGCCAGAACTCTTTTTTAGGAAAATTTCATTAAGGGCAAATTCGACTTTCCTATGCTTTTAGACCCTAAACCATGTCGTTTTAGCTTCAGTTTTAGACGTTTTAGTGGGGGTAATGGGTTATTTCCCTCATTCCCCACTCAGACTTCCAAAAAAAAAATACACAGAGTTCCTCTCAGAGCATTTCGGAGCAACAGCTAGGGCAGCCTTTTCTTCTCCGTTCCTTAAGGAAATTCTTCAAGTTTTCACCAGGTATGTGAGAATTCAACAAGGGAATAGTTCTACCCTTGTGTCCCTAAAATCTTTGCTGTTTTTCCTCTAACAGTTTAGCCCTGTGGATTCGAGATGTAGGAGATTTGTCAGACCAATATCTTAAAATTTTGAGTAGAATATTTCTCATGATTTTTGCTGCTTATTATTCCCTATTTCTAGGCATTTATGAGAATTGTATCTTGTGGAATAATTTAGCCCTAATTTTTCGTTCAATAGAATTTAGGATCTTGCTTGTTGGACTAATTTCCCTGTAGCTTGATTCTAACAGATTTAAAATTTCCATATTATCAGTGTATTTGGAAATTTTAGTCAGATAATTACATGTCCAATCTCAGTCAGATTATTAGACTCAGTGTTGTCCACAAATGTCAGCTGATCAGCTTGACTCCAGTTTTCTTTTCGAGGTGTCAGTGGTGCCTCCCAATTATTAGACTCAGATTCAAACTGCAGTTGTTTGGTCCATTAGGCGGTCATGACATTCCAATTATAACCCTGACCAGCCTCGGACCCCAGTTTAGGTATTAGTTTGTTCTCTAGATGGTTACGACACTTCCAGATAAGCAGCTCTGACCAGTCTTAGAACTCAGTTTCCAAATCTGGTCCTATAAGCTGCTCAGGGAAACTCTCTGATAGTATCCCTAGGTCAGTATAGTCTTGTACCCTAGTATCGAGCTATCCGCTGGTCAGTAGTAGTAGTAATAAGATTATCTAGTGGGAGTAGGACTTAGCACCGAAAGGGTCAGGGTTCCAGTGCACCCAGGTTTCAAAACTACATTGCTACCGTAGGTTTTATTTACTTGGTCTAACGGCCCCTTTTGAAAGTGATTCTCACAGACCATGCCTTTATACCTTTGTAAGGTATATTGGTCCCTACCGACGGGGTGTGTACATCAGACTCCACGTCTAGCTCACGTGGTTATATATCGGTTATAGCCTCTCCCACTAGTCAGTACAGTTTACTCTCAATTTCTTCAGCCCATATCAGTTTAGTGCAGTTCTCAGACTCGATATTTCAGACTTAGGGAATACTTATAACCATCATCCAGGGTCATTTTTGACCATATTAGTTTTATATCAGTTGATATAGTTTTCAGCATTTCAGTTGGTCATTTCATGTCATGCCAATTCAATTACTAGTTCTTTCATGTCATTCATGTTTCTCTAACATACTCAGTACATTCAAAGTACGGACACATACTTTTATGCTGTATCATTTCATGATACAGCTGCAGGTTCCCAGACTCAGCATCGTTAGCCGTTGTGACCCAGATACTCTTCTGCTGCAGCCGAAGTGTGAGTCCTCATCATTCGAGGGCCTTGTTTTACTTTCTTTCAGTTGAATTATTATTTCAGTTAGACTTAGAGTTAGTTAGGGGCTTGTCCAAGCAACTCCTCAGTTAGATGGCTTTCAGACAAATATGGTTTTCAAATTTATCTTTATTATTCAAATGTTTTGAACTTTATGTTTACATACTTGTCTTTCATCAATGATTTATGATATTATTTTAAAGTTCCGCTGTGCATGTTTACTCAGAATGCTAGTGACTGATAGACCAGGGGTTGACTTGGGGTCACTTTTGGCTTCAAGTACTGTGTTACGCCCAGGGTGTAGCCTTGGGCCGTGACACATGTCCCGATATCTCATGGTTGGGCTCAATGAGGTCGTGAGCCATTGGGGCTTCATCAAGGTCATGGGTGGTGGAGCATTTTAGGATAGCCTAGGTTTGCATCCTTTTCCTCTTGCTCTTAGGAGCATCGACATCCTTTTTCTTGTCGATGCCAACTATGTCGGTGGCAAAGCTAGACTTTTCATTCGGGAAATAAGGTACCCCTGCCCAAGCATATAATAGGATGATGAGAATAGGGTAAGGCACAGAAAGACCTTTTTTCCAAGCTTATATCTTCATTTAAGTGGGACCAGTTCACCAAAGTTGAAGGGCATTCTGGACATAATAAAGCAATTAGGATGGCGGCCTCAATGTATCCGCGGATCATTTTTGGAAAGCATGAGGCAAAAGCACACAAACTTTAGCCACAATTTGTCTTCAAATTTGAGGTATTGTCATGCGATTTCTCCTCCTTCGGTATCCTAAAGAGGTTGACCATTGGCAATAATTCGGGCCGCCCATTGTAGTTGATTATCCTTATCAGCCACTCTTGCTGCAAACTCAGTTCTGGATCAATTTCATCACCCTAATAAATAGAATTAATAGCATCTGAGGTGATATCTACCTCCACTCCATAGACCATGATGGATGGCAATAAGGGAACTCATCCCACTTTCCCTTTGTGTTTCATGGAATCTTCCCTCGCTTGATATGAGGCATAGAATTCCAGCACAAAGTTGGGGAAGAAGGTGGGTAGAGAATCCGTGAAGGTGTTCCAATGCCTCTCATCAAATTGTTTGTTAATGTTTGGGAAATCATCCCCTAGACTTGCTAGATCAAAGAGCTTCTTTGAAGTGAGTGGCCGACTTTGAAAGTTGAGGTAGTAGTCCTTCATGTTTGGCACACAAAACACTATAGCATTGCGGTTGTTGGTCAGGGTTTGCAGCTCGATAGTCTTACCTTTCCCTTTTCCCTTAAAGGAGTTTGAGGCCTCCCCCTTGTCCGATTGCTTAGATGAAATCATGTTCCTGCAAGACCATCTGAGTGCCATACACAAACAAAAAAAATTTTGTATTTTTCATAAGGAAAGTAAAAGGGAACAACTATGCTAAGCCAATGAATCAAATGGAAAAAGATTGGATATCCAACAAAATGGAACAATTATTTTCAACATATGGCAGCACCTGCAATTCGTAGGTTAGGTCGTGCGGTTCACAGGTGTGAGACAGAAAGTCAACCAAATTTTTTCAGTACATGTGTTGCACTTGCTTCAACCTGCATTTCACAGATTGAGATCCGTGATTCACAGTTGCTTAACAGTGATCAACATCAAATTTTATTCTCTATATCTATTTTCACAAGTATGAGCCTAATCACTATCTAACGAGTACTCAGACTTCCCCAAAAGATTAATCAACCATTCCCTTAAGATGGACGTTACCCCGTCTATCATTGGGAAACATTGAGTGACCACTCTAACCCATATTCAACAAGGAAATTTCACATTTCACACTACTCACTCACCTTATCACATTTTCATCTATATTCAAAATAGAAAAGAAGAAATGACGGTTTTCCCTTAAGAATGACTTCAAACTATCTATCAACGGGAAAAATCATGCATCTCAAGCAAGTGGGTAACTTAGATTTCACCCCAACTAATATTTTAAAGCACAAGAGAACCTTCAACAGATCTAGCATTATGAAACAAAAAAATTTCTACCCATTTAGTGTTTGAAATTTTGAATTTCCCATAATACTCACAAACATTATTTCTATTAAGAGCATGAAGAACACTTAATGGGAGATGGGGGAAATATAGCTCGATAAAAAAATTAAATACTAGCATGCTTGTTATGCTATAGCCATTGTTAACTCAAAAAATAAAGCTGAAAAACAAGAACATACCAAATAATGTGAGAAGAGGAATGTAATTTGAAACTTGAAAATTTTTCTTTCACAACAACCAACCCAGGCTTTGTTTCTTCTTTTGGTAGGTGAGAGAGCTGTGTAGTGATAACCCTCAAACACACACTCTTAATAAAGTATGAATTAGATGTTGTCAATAAAGAACCCAACAAAGAGGTTGGGGTCAAACCCACACGAAATATGGTAAGGACTAGACTAATGCCAGTATTTAAGATTTTTGATATGTTATCTCCAAATTTTGGGGTGTATAGAGAAACAATAGTAAAACAAGAATGAAAATTAGTTGTTGTTATCAAGATTTACAATTAACTAGGGTAAGTGTTCCCCATGAGTTCATAACTGCTTCGGGTTTACACTCGTGATTGATCCCAATGCTTACTTGTAGAACTAATAACTAGGGTTCATCCAAACGACTGGTTCGTCCCTATTGTATTACTATAGCCAATCACCGGGTTAGGTATCATGAGCAATTTTAAGTTAACTTTTATCAATTTGTTCCAAATTAACTATCCTACAATCGCAGCTTAGGTTATACAATGATCATAAAAATCAAGGCTTTGTTGTAATTCTTTTTTCCTAATCTCTACTTCTACAGGTTCAAGCATTCAGGAAAGTCTTAACGTTGCGCTTCATTAAGAAACATTAATGATGAAGAGAATACAATACAAGCATTTAGCATTGATTTCGAATCATTTTGTGAGAATCCAATACAAACATTTTGCATTGATTTCGAATCATTTTGTGCAACCCTAGTTCATTAATCCACCATGGTTCCCACAACCCTAGTTGTGGAGGTTTTAGCCTCTCATGATTGTAAGATTATGATTAGTATTCATATACAAACACATAATTAAATACTTACAACAAGGATAGAAAGAAAACCTGCTTTGCATATTGCAAGAAAATGTGATGAACAAACTCAAGAACAATTAAGAACTCCAAGTTATGTTCTCAAGAATTGCTCTCTAATATTGTCAAAAACTAATTACATCCTTGACAATAAACTTCTCTAAATAATTTCTACTTTCTCTCACCAAAAATAAACTAAAATGTATTTATACAGATAATAGAATCCTTTTCCTAAGTTAACAAGGAAATAACCAAACCTGGCGCCGATACATCCTATGATTCCTCATACAACCCATAATAGCATTGTATGGGTCGGACCTTGTCTTGTACATCCCTTGGCTTCTTCCGAATTTGATAAGTGTTGGCATCCGGTATGAATCATAACATGATCCCATGAGTCGTACAACCCAATTGTGGTTTGACTCTGAGAACTTTGGCATCTTCTGAAGATTTCTATGAGTGCCTTGGTACGCCTCGTACCTTGCTCCTACGGCTCATAACAGCTTGTCGTATCATGAGATCTTCCAAATCCCAAAAATCATTGAAGCTTTCCACGGCTCCTCATATGGGTTATAGGTAGATGCTACAATAAGTAGGTGATACCCATATCGGGAGACTTCAATTATGAAAATTTCTCTGAGGTAATCTATGACTCAAGTTATTGCTCGTATCAAGATGTTATGGCTCGTACTGAGAGTCATACTTTGCCTTTTCCTTGTAACAATCTTTTGAGCTTTTCCACCAGTCTCAGTACAGCTCGCACAATCTTGGTACGGCTCGTATTGAGATCAATACTTGGCTGCTTTCTACACTTTTCTGTAACTTTTGCACATTTTCACTTCAACACCTATTTTCCCTGATAACAAAGTAAAAACACCTCATATTCGTATAAATGTACCTAAGGCCATTCTATTTTCCTATGTTTTATGCTTCGAAAGTGCAGTAAATTCACGGTACATCAACACCCTTAACTTAAGACTTTTGCATGTCCCCAGGCAAAGAAAACAAAAACTAAAAATGATGCTTAACTAGAAAATATACCTAGGATATTACAACCAACATCAATCAAAACTTGCTCTATGAACACAAATAGTTTTTGACCCTTCTCCGTGTAAACCAAATCAGCTATGCACATCAAGTGACCACAGACCATTATAAACAAGGATCAAGATATGTCATCTAGTTATTAGTATAGAATCAAGTTATTTCCAATGCTTTTCACACAGATGACTGGCAGAATAAAACACAAACCATGTTCCCTCACAACAAATGAAGTCACAACTCACAAATATATGAAAATATGAAACTTGGGACTAAACAAGTAAGCCTCTCTCTATCACAAGGAAGTTCCAAATACTGCACATAGGCTTTCCCTTATTTTCTCTACATCGGCTCTTCGGATAGTCAGGCTAGGATCACTATAGGACATTATTTGACTTGTAATGTTCGGACTGGATATGGTAAATATGGGATTTTAAGACGTAACCCTCCTAGGCACTTTATACATGTGGCTCCACTTTTCACTTATTTCACCCTTCTTTGCTTTTTCAACTTTTTCCTCCCTTTCCTCAATTTTTATGCAATATGCGGGTGTGGTGTGTTTTTAACTTTTTGATTCCTTTTTTTCTTTTGTATTTTCTTTTCAAAATTTCTTTTTCAGCTCTTTTTTTTCGTTTTCTTGTCACACCTCATTTTAAACCTTTTTTCCTTTCTTTTCCTTTCTCACCTCCCCACGATCTATGTACCCTACTCTTGCCACCCTCAACTTAGGCATTTTTCCTGAGTTGAGGTTTAAAATATTCAAGAAGGGACCAGGGCTAAAATAGGTTCATTATAAAAAATGGGTAAGGTTAATCGATTAATCAAATAAAAATGGTCCATTTAGGCTCAAAATTGGGATCAAGGGAATCATATAATTTTGATAGGGTATTTTAGACTAAAATAGGCTGAACAAAAATAGCCTATGATCCTTTCCTAACCAACCATCCTAAAACCTATGTAAAGACCAACCGGGCAAGTTCTAGATCCTCTACGGAGTATTGAACTGGGTATATGACCTCACTCACTCATGGTACATGTTTTGAATTCATTCTACCTATCTAGTTCATACATGGCTAACTATAACTACTCATTCTAATACACTAAATCACATAAAAAGATCCACACAAATCATACTTTAAAATCAACAAGTACATAACTCATCATCTAAAAAATTTTAAACAGGGTCATTTTTTCAAAACTTCAAAACTAGTGAATTTTATTGGCTGAGTAATCCTAAGCTATTTTATAATTAAATAAAAACATCCTAAACATGCCAGTTCTATTATATAGCATGCCTGAGGGAAAAAACACAACTAGAAAAACCCTCGGACAAATCAAAAATTTCCAAAAAAATACAAGTACACCCCTCTCTTTTTGAAAAGCATGTTTCGTCCCTAAAACATAGAATATAAAAAGACAAGGGAAAGAGTTATACACATGGCTATGTAGCTTCACTTTCCATGGGTTGCCTCCTATATAAAGCCTAATTTAATGTCGTTGCATGACATAACTTCCATGATTCTTTGTCATGACCCAAACATGGGCCCGAATCGAGACACGGGACAAGAAACCCCGAGGGACTCCAAGTCGACCCATGGCATGAACATACATCTAACTAAATCATAAAACGATAGATCAATATGATAAACTTAGTGGAAGTCTGAAATAAGCATCACATCAGGAATACACGTGAATCCGTAACTGATTACATTCTTTTGTCTGAAAAGCCTCTAAGTCTGATGAGTTGATGGACCAAGACCACAACTAACTCTCTAAAGCTGAAAACTGAAAATACTCAATAATAAATGAAATAAAAAGAAGCCCTCGACTGATGAGGAATCACCAATAGGGACTGATGCGAACTCTGAAAGCTGGCTAGTGGCAGGGCTGAGTAAGATGATCGGAGCCTTTATCATGAAATGATACATCATAGATTATGCAGTCAATACGTGGAATGTACCAAGTATGTAAGGTAAGTAAAACCACTTAAATAAGCAAAATTATTTAAAGCATGCATTATATAAAACATTATTAAGATAAGAATCTGAGAGTAGGGCTTGCATGCTCTTTTCTGAATCATGATCTCGACATAACATAACATCATAACTGAATCGATTGACCCAAAGCTGAAATCTAATAATCATAAGTAAAACTGAACATTGGGTCAAACCTTCTTTATAACATCTATATATATATATATATTTATATATATATTTATATATATTTACATATACATATGCATGTATATCATGAGTAATAAACATGCATAACTGAAATCATGAGGAACAATGGGAGACTCGTCATATAACCGACTTACCACGATAGAGCTTAAGTGGTCCCAGCTATCACACTCAAGTGGGTAGAGCCGTCCAAAGGCTTTCCAAGGCTAAGGAAGATACCACGATATCGATATCAAGCTCATGACCCAATCGGGGCAGTGGATAGCTGACATAGGAGGTCCCTAAATATTTTGATCATACCTACGTTGGCATGAAGTTCTGAGGCATAAGGTTGACTGACCCATAGCCTACTTAGTGCTAGAAACTACTCCCAAAAACATGCATATTCTCTCCATCATTTTTCAACGAAGCTGATTACTGTCTGTTGATGAAGCTGAATGATCATGAATACATAAATCTGAATCATACATGAGAATCCTTGGCTCAAACCATACCACAAGTTGAACATAAATGGGATTCTTCGCTCCAAATCCATGTGGTAAGATAAATTCGTAAAACGATAATCATACTTGAACATATGGGCATTGCCTAATACTTTAACATGCTTGAAAATACATAGTTCACTTGAAAAAACGATCATATTCATGGGTAACTTAAAAACATGTTTTTCATCATAAATATCTGATCATATTAGAACATTCATCATAAATCAAAACATTCATGAACTTCTCATAATTGGGAATTTTAATTTATAAAGCTTGAAAGATGATTTTAATTGAAAACAACTTAAAACTTGCCCGTGAATCATAATTCAATGCTAGAATCATCTTTAAATCATACCCATGTAGGAATTTAGGATTTTCATGCATTGGGCTAAGCTCCAATAGAATCAACATATGAAATTTCATGATTTAGAGAGAGATTAGGCATGGGTGTGTACGGATTCACCCAGTCATAACCCTACATACCTGGGGAAGAACTGATTTTATCACTCCTTGATTGCCCAATGAAGAATTGAAGAAAACTTGAAGGAGAATGAGCTTGATCACCTCTCTAATTTTCTAACTTTGCATGCATGAGTAAGAATGGCCTAAATGAACTTACCCCTTATAAAACGCATCATTCATATCTTAAAACAACGTTGTTTAGGACTTTGGATCATAGGAATTACAGAAAAGCCCTTACTAAATTCGCAGAAAATAACTGACTACCAGTCCCAACGAGGGACTGGACGAGTCATCATCTAAGGGAACGAGTCGTAGCATCAGTCGTTGAGTGCACTACCAAGAGTTATTCTCAGGCTCGTCATGGGGGACCTCATGAGTCATTACTAGTGACCACGACTCGTGGTCAGCATTCGTCACCTTCACTACCTAAGATTTCAAATTATAACCAACCAGCTAACTACGACGCATTCCACGAATCGTGGTGACTGACCACGACTCATGGGGACCTTTTGTAGGGTACACTGCCTGGTTTCCTTTACTTTTCTTTAACCCTTGCCCACGACTGACTCAATTAGTTGTGGTGACTGACCACGACCTGTGGCCAAGTTCGTGGGGACTTTCAAAATTGAAACTTCAACTCATACCCTGAACCTCACCACGAGTCTCCTCACAACTCGTGGTCTACCCCACGAGTCATAGAATGACTCATTCTGTGACCTGGTGCTAGATTTGCAGTTTTCTCCATTTCTACTCCTAGTCTTATCTTTAGGCTTTCGGGGTATAACAATATCTCCCCTTTGGGAACATTCATACTCGAATGTTGAAAATCATATAGAAAAGCATAGAAATACAATCATCATATTCAACTATCGATCATTTAAGTTGAAAACTGACAGAATGACTACCTCTGAACTGAACTTCATGGACAAAATGAATTCACGAACCATACATACATACTTTGACATAAAAGAAACTTTGGCACATGAACTGAACATGAAAACTAAATAGAGTAATAGGGCAAAAACTGATACCTCAAGCTGGAACTGAGCCGGTAGAGAATAAATGTGGGTATGTTGTCATCATGTGTGCGTCGGCTTCCCACGTAGCTCCCCCAATATATTGATTCCTCCATAAAATTTTAACTGAAGCTACTTTCTTGTCCTTAGTCTTCGAACCTTATGATCCACTATTTCCATTGGAGCCTCTTCATAATTAAGGCTGTCTTTCACACCGACACTGTCCACTGGGACAACTAAAGCTGCATCATCCAAGCAGTTCTTTAAGAGCGATGCATGAAAAACAGGATGCACGGAAGCTCATTCTAAAGGAAACTCCAATTCATATGCCACCTTGCCAACCCGTTTCACAATCCGATAGAGGCCAACATAACGAGAGCTAAGTTTTCCTTTCTTTCCTAACCTCATCACATCCTTCATGGGAGACACCTTTAGAAATACCTAATCATCCACTTCGAACTATAGTTCTCTCCTTCTCACATATGCATAGGACTTTTGGTGACTTTGAGCAGTTTTTAACCTGTCGCTTATGAGTTGAACCTTCTCCATAGCTTCATGGACTGAATCTGGTCCTATCATCACAACTTCACCAACTTCAAACCAGCCAATAGGCGATCTATATCTCCGCCCATAGAGAGCCTCAAATGGGGCCATCCGAATGTTGGAATGGTAGCTATTATTTTATGCAAACTCGATAAGTGGAAAATAATCATCCCAAAAATAACACATACTATCCACATGTCTTCGAGAGTCTGAATTGTTCACTCCGCTTGACCATCCGTTTGCGGGTGAAATGCTGCACTGAGCTTAACCTGAGTACCAAGTCCTTTTTGAAACGACCTCCAAAACTGATAGGTAACTTGTCTACCTCAGTCTGATATGATGGACAAGGGAACTCGATGCAATCAAACTAGCTCTCGGATGTATAGTTTGGCATAATCATCCGCTGAATCCGTGGTTTTGATTGGTAGAAAATGAGCGGCTTTGGTCAACCTGTCTACAACAACCCAAATGGAGTCATACTGGTGACGAGTGCGAGGCAGCCCTATGATGAAGTCAATATTGATTTCTTCCCACATCCAAGTAGGAATACTGATATCCTGAATCATACCTCCCGGTTTCTTATGCTCAACTCTCACCTGCTGATAGTTCGGGCACTTAGCTAAAAATTCTGCGATGTCTTTCTTCATGCCATTCCACCAATAGACTTCTTGTAAGTCACGGTACATCTTGGTGGCACCTAGATGGACTGAACACCTACAATCGTGAGCCTCATGCAACATCCAATTTTCTCGAATTATCAACGTCCGAAATGCACAAGTAACCCTGGTACCGAAGCACACCATCTCCCCTTTTGGAGAAGACCTCTACCTTCTGATTCTGAATGGCTTCCTTTTACTTTACCAAAATGAGATCCTCGTCTTGTATAGCTTTTACATCAGTCACTAAGGACGATTATAATCCATTCTGAACAATAACACCACCGTCGGTCGAGTCAACCAATCGAACTCCCAACCTTGCAAGTCGTTGCACATGCTTTACCAGCTCCTTTCTTTCGTCATCCACATGGGACACACTCTCCATAAAGAGTCTACTAAGTGCATCTTCTACTACATTATCCTTGCCCAGATGGTAAAGGACACTCATATCATAGTCTTTGAGTAGCTCCAACCACCTCCTTTGATGAAGATTGAGATCCTTCTGGGTAAACACATATTATAGACTCCTATGGTCCATAAACACATCTACATGAACCCCATACAAATAATGCCTCCATATCTTCAAGGCGAATATCACTGCCGCCAATTCGAGATCATGGGTTGGGTAATTCTTCTCATGAACTTTAAGCTGTTTGGAGGCATATGTTATGACTTTTCCATGTTGCATCAACGCACACCTAAGTCCGATCCTTGAAGAATCACAATTCACCACGAACCCATCGGTACCTTCCGATAGAGTTAACACCGGTTCTGAGGTGAGTCGAGTCTTTAACTCCTAAAAGTTTCTTTCACAAGCCTCCGACCATTAGAATTTCACTTTCTTTTGGGTCAATTTCGTCAATGGCGCTGCAATGAATGAAAAGCCCTTAACAAACCCTCTATAGTAGTCAGCTAAGTCTAAAAATCTTCAGATATTTGAAGGATTCACTGATCTAGGCCAATTCTTCACCACTTCAATTTTCTGAGAGTCCACTTGTATGCCCTCACTTGATACCACATGGAACAAAAATGCCGTTGAGTTCAACCAAAACTCACACTTGATGAATTTAGCATATAGCTGGCGATCCTTGAGAGTCTGTAGCACCACCTTAATATGAGCGGCATGCTCCTCCTTGCTCCAAGAGTATATCAGGATGTCATCAATGAACACGATCACGAACATATCAAAGTATGTATTGAACACCCTGTTCATCAGGTCCATAAAAGCCGGAGGAGAATTGGTTAGTCCAAAATAAATAACTATAAACTCATAGTGACCATACCGTGTCCTGAAGGCTATCTTCGGGATTTCGCTCTCTGGAACTCTTAGTTGATGGTATCCGGACCTGAGGTCTATATTTGAAAAGCACTTGGCACCTTAAATTTGGTCAAACAAATCATCAATCCTGGGTAGAGGATACTTTTTCTTGATGGTGACCTTGTTCAATTGCCGATAATCAATGCACATACGAAGAGAACCATTTTTCTTTTTGACAAAGAGAACTAGTGCACCCCATGGGGACTTGCTCGATCTAATTAAATCCTTATCCAAAAGATCCTTAAACTATTCCTTCAACTCTTTTAGCTTGGTTGGAGCTATTCTGTAGGGAGGAACAGATATAGGCTGAAGTTCTCTGGTGGGTCTGCTGTCGGTGCCCACCACTTGGCCTCGGCCGAGAGAATCTGTAACTATTTGTCGTGGCCCTCTTGGACTCTCTCTCTCCCTCATATGCGCCACCTCCATATGCTGGACGTATAATACTATCCAAGGAAAATACATATCCTGGTGGAGCATAGCGGTCCTGCAATCTTTGTCTAAATAGCCCGCCACTCCATGAACAAACCTTCTCACTCACGCCCTCTGATCAACCCTTAACTCTGGGGCGTACTTAGACAAACGAGTGAACTCTAGGGAATATTCTTGTACTGTCATCTTCCCCCTCTTAAGATTCACGAACTCGGCTGCATTCAACTCCCTCATCTCACGAGAGAAGAATCGATCTAGAAAAGCAACATGAAACTCCTCCCAACTGATAGGGCATGCTCTGGCTTCCCTTCTATCTCTCCACTGTCTAAACCATATGTCAGGACCCGAGTTTACACCCTAGCTGTAGCACAGGACAAGAAAACCCAAAAGGCTTCAAGTCGACCCATGACATAATCATAGCATAACACTTACAATATAAACAGCTAACAGAAACATAACTGAGCGGAAGCTAACTTTAAGGAGTCCAATTTAAAACTTAAGGATAATATCTAGCAAAACATAATACATAGACTGAATCTTATTACACATATTAGAAAGCCTCTACTAAACTGATGAGTTGCTGGTACAGGTCCCGAGCTAACTCCCAAAGTTTGAAAACTGAAATATAATAGAAATAAGAAACATCGATCTCGTCCTCGAGAGATGAGGACTCACCACTATCTGCTGAGATGGAGGAAAGTGTGTGTCTACCCACGAGGCTGAGTCTAGGTACCTAAATCTATATCATGAAACGATATAGCACATAAAGTATGTGGTCAATATTTGAAATGTATTGAGCATGCGGGGAAACATAAATAACTAAACATACAAGTATACAAAAGGAAATAAACTGAGTACATTGACATATAACCTATTTAGAATGCAATAATCCTGGTCACATACATATATATACATGAAACTTTCGTTTGGAACTCATATTCTAAAACATCATCAAAACTCATGCATAAGGGTCAAGTACTAAACATTTAATAAAAGCCAAAGCTGAAGCTAGTATCATACACTATACTGGACATCTGCTATAACTGAGTTTGTATTATGCTATATTGGTTTTAAACTGAAGTCTGAACTATACGGAACTGAGCCAGACTGATAGTATAACTAAGGGAGTCATTCTCTGCTATGGAGAGTCCCAATTGAAGTAAAGGACTCATTCTCTGCTATGGAGAATTCCAACTTAACTAAGGGAGTCATTCTTTGCTATGGAGAGTCCCAACTATTCTAAGGGAGTCATTCTCTGCTATAAAGAGTCCCTAACTGTCCAAGGGAAACATTCTCGGCTAGGGAGAGTCCCTGGCTGGCTAGAATATGAGGAGTACTGATTTGACATTATACATCTGGTCTATGCTACTACAGCTAATCAACAACATGAGCATTCACTGACTTCATCATACATCATTCGTATTGAAAGGATTAGGGCTACTTTCTACTAACAACAAGACCAAACGTCTGAAGGATCATTATTATGCTTTATCGCCACAATTCATATCATCATGGTACCAAATCATGATTTAAACTTCACACATCTTACATTTACGAACATCTATAGATTCATATCATACCTTACACCTCCACAACATTCAAGTTCCGAGCTCATAACGTAAGACGTATAACATAGAGTCATATAGGATCCATAGGTCCAATTCACACTTTATCATGTATACAATGATTCATATATTCTAATTTATGGAAGAAAACCCCATCTAATCGACTCATGCCTTAAACATGTACAATGAGATCATGGTAGAACCATATATTTATTTCATGGAACCCATTTCGAAATTTACTCCAATTCATAAAGAAGATGGGCTAACTATACCATTATCATTGGTTCACCTCTTACCCAAAACATTTACATCGGAAATATAATGAAACATATACATACTTCCCATTGATCAAGCCCATAAGTCCTACTCTCATCTCAATATATCTATCAAATCGTATATTCTAGGTTTTAAGAGAATTCTTATAATGTTCACATAATTTAAACATGGGTACGAGTTCTTGATTTAATCAAGTCAACAATAACAAAATCCCAATCAAACTTTTAAGCTATCTCATGAGGGAAATTCTATAATCATGTATTTTCACCATTTAGCACATAATTCAAGATATTTAAATAATCCCATAAGCATAATTTAACTTTTAATCCTAATGGGTCTTAAAATTCATAGAAGACATAGAAAAAATCACCCATAAATCGCAACCCTAGGTCTTGCTTTTCTAGAATAATTGAATCGGGTTTTTGATAAACATTTTGGGGCACAAGGATGGAAGGATATCCTTGTTGAAAAACCCACATACCTGATTCAAGAAGAAATTCCACTTGAACTTGCACCTTGAAGCCTTGAGAAGACCCTTGTTGAATCCTTAAGTCTTGATAGAGAGGAGGAAGAAGAGTTTGAGTGTGATTGTTGATAGAATGAGGGTTTAGGCTAGTTATACCCTCCAAAACGTCCCATAAGATGCTTAAAACGGTGTAGTTTAGGAGTTAAAGCATCGGATTTTATGAAAACACCCCTGGAAAAATGCAGGAAAATCCCACCTGCTAGTCCCCACGGGGCACCTCACGAGTCGTGGGGTTGGCAACGACTCGTGGGACCCTATTGTGGAGTACACTAGACGATGTCCCAAAATTCCGTCAAATCAGCCAACGACTCAATTCATGAGTCGTTGTGTGACATGACGACTCATGACCTCCTTCTGTCATCCCCATTGCCTGGGACCCAATCCTGGACTCTAGCCTCCATTCGACAGCAGACTTAATGAGTCCTTTCCTGTCTCACGATTCATTGAGTCGTCCGCTGCCACTGAAGTCCACCATTTCCTTCCTTTCCTTCCCATGACTTCCCTAACGAGTTGTTACCTAACACGACGACTTGTTAGGTCGTCCATGGTCACTAGACCTACTGCACTTCCTTACTGCTCCTCATGGTCTTGAGCACTACCTATTAGGCAACCTAATGAGTCGTTCCATGACTTATTCTGAGGCAATCCTGCTAGTTTTTTGTTGAACTCCATCTAACTCTGGGGTCTGGTCTTAGGAACATCCGGGGTGTTACACCATATGTGTGCGAACCCGCTCAACTGATATGACGCCAACTTAGCACACTCAACTCCATTCACCCCCATGACCTGGGTGATTTCACAATCTTATCGATAAAATCATGTGGATCCTCATCTACCTTCGACCCAAGGAATTCTGGCGAGTTTATTCTTAGTATCTCGTACTCGGGCTACCTTTGTATTTTGTGGGACATATGCCACTGCCTGCTGATTGGCCTAAGCGGTCAAGCATTGCTCTAGCATCTGAATAGCTGCCCTAAATTCAGCATGGGCAACCAGCTCCGGTGCATGGTGCGCCTGGACTGGCGGGGCTTGTTGGTGCCCGTCTCCATTGCCATCCTCGTGGCCGTTTCCATTCCCATTCCTCTTAATGTTAACTCTGCGGGGAGCCATGATTCTGCAATCGCGAATAGCATGAGTTAGAAGGATAGGGAGACATTCCATTGCATGACATAGATCATGAAAGAAGGAAACATTTCCTAAACATCTCATAGTCCCTTCGTCATAAGTGTGGCGCGCTTCACACCCATGAAAAAGAATCTACTCAACGCAGCTTTCAGACACCCTAGGACACTTCAAACCTATTACTCTGATACTAAGTTTTTCATGACTCGAACATGGGCTCGGATCGAGACACGAGACAAGGAACCCCGAGGGACTCCAAGTCGACCCATGGCATGAACATACATCTAATTAAATCATAAAACAATAAATCTACATGATAAACTTAGCTAAAGTCTGAAATAAGCATCACATCAGGAATACATAAGAATCCGCAACTGATTACATTCTTTTATCTAAAAAGCCTCTAAATCTAATGAGTTGATGGGAAAAGACCCCAACTAACTCTCTAAAGCTGAAAATAGAAAATACTCAATCATAACTAAAATAAAGAGGGGCCCCCGACAAATGAGGACTCACAAATAGGGACTGATACGAACTATGAAAGCTGGTCAGTGGCAGGGTTGAGTCTGATGATCAGAGTCTCTACCATGAAACGATACTACATAGAGTATGCGGTCAGTATGTGGATGTACCGAGTATGTAAGATAAGTGAAGCTGCTTAAATAAGTAAAATCATTTAAAACATGCATAATATAAAACATGATTAAGATAAGAATCTGAGAGTAGGATTGCATGCTCTTTTCTAAAATCATGATCTCAACATAATATAACATTATAACTGAATCGATTGACCCAAAGCTGAAATCTGATTTGCATAAGTAAAACTGAACATTGGGTCAAACCTTATTTATAATATATATATATATATTTATATACATATATCATGAGTAATAAACATGCATAACTGAAATCATGAGGAACAATGGGAGACTCTTCATATAACCGACATACCATGATAGAGCTTACGTGGTCCTAACTATCACGCTCAAGTGGGTAGAGCCCTCCAAAGCCTTTCAAGGGCTAAGGATGATATCATGATATCGATATCAAGCTCGTGACCCAATTGGGGAAGGGGATATCTCTCATAGGAGGTGCTAATATAATCTGATCATACCTACATCGGTGCGTAGTTTTGAGGCATAGGGTTGTCTGACCCAAAGCCTATTCGGTGCAAGACACTACTCCCAAAAAGAAGCATATGCTCTCCATTATTTTTCAACGAAGCTGAACATCGTCTATTGACGAAGCTAAATGATCATGAATACATAAATCTAAATCTTACACGAGGAGCCTTGGCTCAAACCATACCACAAGCTGAACATAAATATGAGTCTTTGCTCCGAATCCATGTGGTAAGCTAAATTCGTAAAATCATAATCATACTTGAACATATGGGCATTTCCTGATACTTTAACATGCTTGAAAATACATAATTCACTTGAAAACATGATCATATACATGGGTTACTTGAAAACATGCTTTTCATCATAAATATCTCATTATATTAGAACATTCATCATAAATCTCAACTTTCATGAACTTCTCATAATTGGGAATTTTAATTTATAAAGCTTGAAAGATGATTTTAATTGAAAACAACTTAAAACTTGCCCATGAATCATAATTCAATGCTAGAATCATCTTTAAACCATACCCATGTAGGAATTTAGGATTTTCATGCATTGGGCTAAACCCCCATAGAATCAACATATGAATTTTCACAATTTAGAGAGAGATTGGGCATGGGTGGGTACAGATTCACCCAGTCATAACCCTACATACTTGGGGAAGAACTGATTTTATCACTCCTTGATTGCCCGATGAAGAATTGAAGAAAATTTGAAGGAGAATGAGCTTGATCACCTCTCTAATTTCCTAACATTGCATGTATGAGTAAGAATGGCCTAAATGAACTTACCCCTCTTAAAACTCATCATTCATAGCTTAAAATGACGTAGTTTATACCTAAGGATCATAGGAATTACGAAAAAGTCCTTACTAAATTCATAGAAAATAATTGACTGCCAGTCCCAACGAGTGACTGGACGCGTCATCGTCCAAGGGAATGAGTTGTGGAATTAGTCATCAAGTGCACTATCTAAGAGTTCATCTAGGGTTCGTCACGGGGGACCTCACGAGTGACTACTGGTGACCACAAATCGTGGTCACCACTCGTCACTTTCACTACCTAAGATTTCAAATTATAACCAACCAGCTGACCAGGACCCATCCCACTAATCGTGGTGACTGACCACGACTTGTGGGGACCTTCCATAGGGTACACTACCCAGTTTCCTTCACTTTCCTTTGACCCTTGCCCACAATTGACTCAACGAGTCGTGGTGACTGACTACGACTCGTGGTCAGGTCCATGGGGACTTTCAAAACCCAAACTTCAACTCACACCTTGAACCTCACCACAAGTCTCCTCAGGACTCGTGGTCTACCCCACGGGTCACAAAATGACTCGTTCTTTTACCTGGTGCTAGATTTTTAGTTTTCTCCATTTCAACTCCTAGGTCTGATCTTTGGACTTTCGGGGTATAACATTCTTTAGGCGTCATCAAGGTACACCACCTCAATTCCTTTTATTTCCTCGGTGTCTCCCAGATACATCTTTATTCTTTGCCCATTCACCTTGAACCTCTTACCATATTTAGTTTCAAGCTCCATTGTACCATATGGGGACACATTCACCACTCTATATCATCCCATCCACCTAGATTTCAATTTTTTCTGATGCAAACAGAGCCTTGAATTGAATAGTAGGACCAGATCACAAACGTTGAACTCCCTCTTCGCAATCTTTCTATCATGATTGATCTTCATTCTTTCTTTATAAATGGTCACATTCTCATAAGCTCAACACTAGAATTCATCTAACTCATTGAGTTGGTCGAGTCTCAACTTGGCTTCTTCGTTGTAGTCTAAGTTCAGCTTTTTCAGAGCCAATAATGCCTTATGCTCACTCACAGATGACATGACTTGTTATAGACTAGCTGATGTGGAGATGATCCAATGGGGGTCTTATAAGCTGTCTGATATGCCCACAGTGTATCATCGAGCTCTGTAGACCAATCTGTCCGGATGGTATTCACCGTTTGGCTAGAATAGTCTTTATTTCCCTATTAGACACTTCTACCTGCCTACATGATTGAGGATGGTAACGTGTTGCCACCTTATGCTTCATGCCATATTTTCCAGCAGAGTTCTAAAGAGGCAGTTACAAAAGTGTGATCCACCATCCCTGATGATTGCTCTTGGAGTACTAGACCTAATAAATATGTGCTTCTAGAAATGTTTTGACACTTTTTCCTTCATTGTTAGGTAGTGCAATAGCCTGTACCCATTTGGAGACATAACCTATCTCCGCCAAGATTTATTCATCCCATACGAGCTAACAAATGGGCCCATTAACTCAATACCCCATACATTGAATAACTCAACTTCCAGGATAAAGGTCAATGGTAACTCATGCTTAAAAGTAACTCCACCTTGTCTTTGGAATAGAACACTTGCCTTGGCATTATCATAAGCATCTTGGTGAGTAGAGGGTCGGTAATACCCGTATTGCAGAATTTGGTGCGCAGTTTGGATACCACTATGATGACCCCCAAATTGGACGAGTGGAAAGCCTCCAGAATGCTCAACATCTCCATCTTTGGCACAAACCTCCGGATTAACCCATCTGCACAAATGTGGAATAAGTATGATTCATCCCAATAGCACCTTCGAGTATCAAGCAAGAAATTCTTCCTTTGCTGGGGTGTCATATATGCTAGGACCATATCGCTGACCAAATAATTTGCATAGTCAATGAACCAAGGGATCAATTTTTGAGATACAACTAATACCTGTTCATCTGGGAAAGCATCATCAATATCAATCTCCTCTTTTTCTCTAGCCTCAGATTCTAGTCTAGACAAGTGATCGGCTACCTGATTTTTTGTTCCTTTCCGGTCTTTTACCTCAAACTCAATTCATGGAGAAACAACACCTATCTGATAAACCTAGGTTTAGCATCCTTTTTAGATATTAGGTACCTCAAAGCAGCGTGGTCTGTATGAAAAATTCCTTAGTTCCCAGAAAGTATGCTCAAAACTTTTCAAATGCAAAGATAGCTGCTAGAAGCTCTTGTTCAGTGAAAGTGTAGTTCTTTTGGACTGTATTGAGTGTTTTACTAGCATAGTAGATAGGGTGAAAAATCTTCGCTCTCCATTTTCCCAAAACAACATCGAAGGCTACCCCACTATCATCACACATTACCTCAAACGGAAGAGACAAATCTGGAGCTATAATAATAGGAGCAAGTGGTGACTTTCTCCTTCAGACATGCCTCATCAAATACGAAATTCACCTCCTTCTCGAGCAATTTGCACAATGGTTGTGCAATCTTTTAAAAGTCCTTGATGAACCTCCTATAGAATCCTGCATGCCCCAAAAAGCTTCTGACCCCTTTTATGAAAATAGGCGGTGGCAACCCTGCTATTACTTCAATTTTCGCCTTTTCCACCTCTATCCCCTTTCCAGAGATTTTGTGACCCAGCACTATTCCTTCTTTGACCATGAAGTGGCATTTCTCCCAATTTAGGACCAAATTAATTTCTTCACATCTATTCAACACTTTGCCCAAATGCTTGAGGTAAGATCGAATGATTCACCGACAACTGAGGAGTCATCCATAAATGTCTCAATGGTATCCTCCACCATATCTAAGAATATCCACATCATACAGAGCTGGAATGAGGGTGGTGCATTGCACAACCCAAAGGGCATTCTCCTAAAAGAAAATGCTCCATATGGGCAAGTGAATGTGGTCTTCTCTTGGTCTTCTAGGCTATAGAGATCTGATTATACATGAATAACCATCAAGAATAGTACCAGCCTCTACCTACCAACCTGTGAAGCATTTGATCCATGAATGGCATCGAAACATGGTCCTTGTGGGTCCAGTTGTTGAGCTTTCGGTAATCCATACATACACGCCATCCTGTGACTGGTCTTGTCAGTATCAGTTCATTTTTTTCATTGGGCACCACTGTGATTCCACCTTTCTTTGGCACACATTGTACTGGACTTACCCACATATGCTATCCGCAATAGGGAAGATTACACCAGCGTCTAGCCACTTGATAATCTCCTTCTTCACTCTTCTTTTAATTTTCTATGATCCATTAAATGGTATTAAAGCCATGTTGGTCGGGAGGAGTATGAGTTTGAGTAGATAAATCTTCATACTATCCTAGAGCCAGTCGAAATTATGTTACTCTTGAGCAGTTATTTCTGCGTTTAGTTTAGCTGATACTCTTACTCTATTTTCTTAGTTTTATTCCTTAAGTTGGGTAATTATTTAATCACAGTCTAGACGTTGGCAAGCTTTTCTTTTCTGTTGGATTATCTCTAAAGTTTAGATACTTGATCCGGACCCAGATGGTGTTCCCGTCACCAGATCTAAAGGAATAAGATAAAAGAAATTAGATAAGATAACCAATAAATACTTTACAAAGAAATAACTATTAAGGAGTAACATTTAAAGTAAATATTGTCCCCGGGATAGTACTACCATTCCCCTGAATACTTTGTATTATATTAAAAAAATTTATGCTTACACATCCATTTACAGAACAAATAAAATACTACAATAGGAGAAAATGGGTATGTTTGAAATACCAGAGTAACTATAAAAAGAAAAGAACAGGAATATTAAAGGACTTAGACTATTATAAAAAACTAATACCTTCAGAAACTCTAGATAATTATTCCAGAAAAATAACTAGAAAATTAATTCTTCACAATCTAATCAGGTTATATAATGAATTATGTTATGTTAGTCATAATTTGTCTATACAATGAAGACAATTAGATGATATAGTAAAAACTATAAGTTTCTTCACATAGGACTTGTCCAAGTCACGGTTAAACCATTGTATCGATTAGGCTTAGACGTACCAATATGTATTCTATTAAGAGACAATAGGCTACTAAACTTTGATAATTCATTATTAGAAGTAATACAAAGTAATATAGCTAATGGCCCAGTATATTTTAACTGTTATCCCAATTTTTCTATAAATATTCATGATCAAAATGTTATGGATACTTTAACATTAAATGTTAAAACAAAAAATATGAATAGAAAAGAAAATACAAGAGAAATATCCATAACATATAGAGTATATTATAGGCTAATGAAAATTGCTCTAGCTCCAAAAGCAAAAATAATAAGTAACAAAAGAGTTACCATGCTTATGGAAGCCAATCACAATCACAACAATATTTTCGTCACAAAAATGATAAAATGAGATGATGTATTAGTAAAGGATAAGTGGCATTTTGACTCCATAACGGAGCGGGAAATTGAGGAAGAAAATTCAACCATTAAGCAGGTAATACAATTTCTGGATAGATCTATAGATTTAAAATTTCTAAGATCCCAATCCTTTAGTCATGCTTCTTCAAGTAAAAGAATGTCTTTTTCAAGACCTTCATTTTCAAAAACCCAAGAAGAAAAGGAGGTGACACTTGAAGACATAGAGGAAAAATTAAAGGGAGTAGATTTCTCTTAAACAATTCCTAAGGTTGAATATGAACCTAGAATTACCAAAAGAACAAGTCCCATTGCGAGTGAGATGTTAGGAGTAAGAGACTCTTTATTCATGATCAGATCTGATGAGGTTCGAACCAGACTTTGAATATTTAAATAAACTCTAGTTAGATTCAGAAAATAGCATAAAAAGGCAATGGTATGCAGAAAAATATTTATTAAAGGAAAGATTATCCTTTAGGAAAAATTGCTGTGCCAAGATGAAAAGGATGAGATTCAATATAGAGTTTTTTAAATGGTTTGAGTATACAGGAAAATTGGATGATCAAAATGAATCGTTAAGCATGATCATTAATAAATGGCATACCAAAACTAAGGTGGTTGAATCTATAATTCCCCCTCAATAGAAAATTAGTATAGCAATATATGGTAGAATTGTTACAACTACACCTTTTAAAATTGATATAGTAGACCCCCAAGGTGATCCTAAGAATAAAGATATAAATTGATTTATTCAACAAAATAATTGTACTAATCAATTACTATATGTAGTCTCTAGTCAGATTCTTAAGACTGATAATAAATCAATTTTCAATGATAAACCTAGCCCTTCCTATAATAATAAGAAATTAGAAACTTATCCAATATTTAAATTACCAGAGTTTTCCAAGAATAAATTCCCGAAATTTCAAGGAAAATTGTAAATGAAAGATGATCTTATAGAAAAGATTAATGAAAAATTAAAATCTGAATTGAAATTAAAGAATGAATTAAATAAAGGATGAGATAAAATTTAAAGACGATAAGGTCATAAGAATAATATCCGAAAAATCTGATAACGACATTAATAAGTTAAGCTCTAAATATTCCATCAAAAAGAATTATTATAATAAACCCTCATTCCCGGATATGCAGTATGAAGAAAATGAATTTCTATATCGTACTTCACACTCTGGAAATGAAATTGCTGAATGGAATATTGATGGACTTGTGAAACATATATACAACAAGTTTCATTAAATGGGGATGGCCATTACGGCCTATAAAATGAAAAACTGCACGGATTAACAAGCTGCCACTCTAATTATATTTAGATTCACAAGAACATTAAATATTGGTGGGATAATTATCTCGCTGAAGATAATAGACATAACATAAAAAATGCTACAACCATCACTCAAGTTATTAAGGCTGAATCTATAGGAAAAACTTTTGAAAATATATGCGTAGAAGACACCACCGCTACCTTAATTTATAGTATAGCAAAACATTTTATAGGGGAACCTCAACTTCTTCAAGATAAGAGTTTGAAAATATTATTTAACCTATCTTCCCCAAAGTTAGATGATTTTAGATGGTATAAGAATGTATTTCTCAACAAGGTTATGGTCAGAGAAGACTATAGTC
This sequence comes from Datura wrightii, assembly GCA_035772735.1. Lineage (NCBI taxonomy): Eukaryota > Viridiplantae > Streptophyta > Magnoliopsida > Solanales > Solanaceae > Datura > Datura wrightii. The sequence goes on along the minus strand of JASDFA010000001.1, from coordinate 152,382,882 downwards.
ATGATTATTGGAAAGAAAAATTCATAATATGAAAAACGTACTAAATAAATTTAAAGAACAAAAGTCTAGTACAATAGTACAAGATCTTCAAACCGAATTATTACATATTAAAAATGAAGTTAAACAAGTTAAGCAAAGATTTAACAAGCTAGAAACAGAGGCCCTTGCTAATAAACTATTAAATCAACAAGAACCGAAGCAAGGGTCTGAATTATATCAATTCGGACAAAGAGAAACATCAAAATTAGAAAAAGATGAAGAAGAAATTGAGTCTCTAGAAAGCCCTTTAGAAGGTAAATCAAGAGTAAAAACTATTGCAATAGTTAAAGCCCAGAGTTGGCATATACCTATCACATTGGTTATAAATAAAAATTACACTATTCACAAAATTGCATTATTATATACAGGTGCAGACCAAAACTACATTATTGAAGGAATAATCCCTACTAAGTACCTTGAAAAAAGTACAACGCGGTTATTCTCTGCGACAAGAGAAAGGCTCAAAATAAATTATAAACTCCATAAGACACATATATGCAATAATGGAATCTTCTTTATTAATGATTTTGTAATAACTAAATATATATATGAAGAAATAATATTAAGCACCCCTTTTATAACCCAAATAAAACCCTATGTCTCTGATTTAGACGGCATCCACACCACTACTCTAGGAAAGGAGATCATTTTTCACTACCTAAATAATATGTCAAAAGAAGTGAATTTATAAAAGAAAAAACTATCTTTAGAATAAATCTGCTTTTCCAACAAATAAACTATTTCAAGAAGGAGATAAAACTTAAATGGATTGAATCCGCTTTAAAACATCCATAGCCAGAATTAAAAGCCTACAAGAATTCATAGAACGAGAAGTTTGTTCAGAATTTCCTAATGCCTTTTGGGATAGGAAACGTCATATTATTGAGTTACCATATATTGAGGGATTCAACTAAAAGAATATCTCTACTAGGGCAAGACCTATTCATATGAATCAAGAATTAATGGAATATTGTAAAAAGAAAATCAATGATTTACTTGATAAAAAGATTATAGACCTTCCAAGTTACCATGGAGTTGTTCGGCATTCTACGTCAATAATAGTGCGGAAAAAGAAAGAGGGGCCCCAAAGCTAGTCATTAATAATAAGCCCCTTAACAAAGTTTTAAAATGGATCAGGTACCCAATACTCAATAAAAGATATCTTCTTAAAAGGACTTATAAAGCTAACATTTATAGTAAGTTCGATATGAGATCGGGATTTTGGCAAATACACATAGCAGAAAAAGATAAATATAAAACAACTTTTAATGTACCTTTTGGACAATATGAATGGAATGTAATGCCAATCGGATTAAAAAATTTATCGTTTGAATTTCAGAATATAATGAACAACATATTTATTCCACACAGTCATATTCTATAGTTTACATAGATGATGTTTTAATATACTCAGAAGATATTGACCAACACTTCAAACATATCCAAACCTTTTTAAAGGTTGTAAAACAAAACGGATTAGTAGTGAGCGTTAAAAAGATTAAGTTATTCCGACTGCTATTAGATTCTTTGGTAATGACTTATATCAAAGAACCTATAAAACCATTTGTAGAGCCATAGAGTTCTCATCCAAATTTCCAGATGAATTAATTGATAAAACTCAGCTTCAGAGATTCTTAGGAAGTCTCAATTATGTTGCAGATTTTATTTCAAATATTAGACAGGTTTGTAAGACTCTTTATCAGCATCTTAGGAAGGATCCAGTTCCATGGGGATTAGAGCAAACAGAGACAAACCAAAAAATAAAATCAATACTTCAAAAACTTCCATGTCTAGGAATACCACATCCAGAGGCATTCATGATAGTAGAAATTGATGCCTCAGACATAGGATATGGAGCCATCCTTAAAAAAAGAATCTCCCTAGAAAACGCCAAACAATTAGTAAGATTCATTTTAAGAATCTTGAATAATACTCAAAAAATTTACAACACCATTAAAAAGGAAATTCTAGCTATAGTGTTATGTATCATAAAATTTCAAGACGATTCAATAAATAAAGAACTTTTAGTACGAGTACACTGCAAAGCAGCCAAAGATCTTTTACAAAAAGATGTAAAAAATCAGGTTTCTAAACAAATATTTGCCAGATGGCAGGCTTTATTATACATCTTTGATTTTCAAATTGAACTATACAAGGAGAAAAGAATTCTCTCCCAGATGTTTTGACTAGGGAATTTCTACAGGGAACTAAATGAGACCTAGAACACTAGGTATAAGGCCCTTGAGGCCTCCATTTCAGACCTTCAAACCAGAAGAAATAATGAAAAGATCCTTCAAAGAAGAGGAAAAACCAAAATTACAAAATAGATATTCAGTTCTGTCATAATCCCATCTTTGCCAAAAGCTACTATTCCGTCCCCATTAAAGGAACCCATAACCAGTTAGACCAGATTACAACCATTAAAATTAGTTTTTCAAGGAGACTCCTTATCAGACGAAAAAACTATCTTTATCCAAACAAAGGATAGCTATGAAATGAAGCCACCAGAGACATACTCTCAGGTAGCTCTGCCAGCGACTCCTGAAAAGAAAATGGAGAAAAATATTCCAAATAAATAGCAGTTTGAACTAACGGTTTTACAAGTACTGTCTATCCTGGCCCTCGATAAAAAATATGAAGGCTTTGGAGTACCATATTTACTAAAAGCTGCTACACTAATTGGAATTATGTGGAGACAGATGATCCCCTTAAAACCCAAAGGTATTATGAGTTCATTTTAACAGACACCGATTCAGTAAAAATTGAGCGTAATTGAAATGTCTGAATAATCCTTACAGTATTCAATACTCAAAGTTCACAATTAAAAGAATTTTAAGTTTGTTTGAATGGTTTGTAGATCATCTACATACACCCATTCCCCTATCAAGAGCCCATAGACCCTAGACATACAACTGGTATGATTATAAGGCAGCCTGGTATAACTTTATGTATCTAAGTCCCAACACTCATTCTTGATTTGTCAAGTATTCAGAACATATGAAAAGCGCGATCATCCCCAGATGGTTTTACGAATGGTGGAACCAATTCAGAGGAAATAAACAAGTATTGCCAAACCATTTTTAGACACAGTTTGAAAAATTCTAGGTAGAACAGAATATTTCTACTCTACAAGAAAATATTAAATTGTGTAAGTTTTTTATTGCAAAAATAATTTCATACATTATCAGTTGGTCCTTTGATATTCATGAATTTGAAAGGATTAAATATCTAAGTAAGACCATCAAAATCAAAGGCTGGGCACCAACACCCCAGGAAGATAAGGAAACATCAAGTTCTTCATTACGATAGGATTCCCAACTATCCAAGGAAGAATCAAAAAGAAGGCTCCAGCAGGCCTTGTCAAATTTGGAAAAAGATACCCAACAAAAATAGATAATGGAATTATTAGACACTGCATCCTCTAATACAAGTGAACCGAGCAATGGAGACATGCTAGATCCACAAGGGATAGCTGAAGCTTATCTTCTCAACTAAAGAAGACTGTCAGACTACCCTTTCAGAAAAATGAAAAGCTACTACAATCAAAAGCAATGGACCCCTCAGGAATCCACCCAAAATATAATGGAGCAAAAATACAAGCCACAGAAGGACAAAATGGAATCTCTACAAACTCCCATGCAGATGAAGATGAATCTTCATCAAATTCCAAAGCCACATCAGGACAAATGTCAAATTTCAAGGAAATCAAGTTTCAAGAAGATGAAGACATCTTTTAAATAGATCTTTTTAAAATTAAATCTGCCACGTGTTGACACATGTAAACAGATAGCAGGTAGTAAGTAGTTGACTCATAATATTGAGGTCTATTTAAGACCTTCACCTTATATTAGTAAGGGAATTCGGAAAACACTATACTCACTTCCAAATTGCCCAAATCTCTCTTTCCCTCTATGTTCTCTGTATTTCCTTCTTATTGATAAACAACTCTTTGGTAGTATATTTTTCTTCTACTTTATTATTACTTGTAGTATTTTCTTTCGTTTTGTTCCTGCCTTTGTAATTTATTTTCAAGTCATTTTCTATTTGTTAAACATGTAAATCCTAATTGTCCATGGAATAGTAAATGCTTGGGATCATCCCTTTTTGGGGAAAGATTACTTGCCATCATAGCACTATGTGACACCTCCACTATGCCCACGTCAGCTATTCTTTTCTTTTTAAGGAGCTCCTTCATGAATTTTGCATATCAGGGCATTTGGAGCAAGGCATCAACGAGAGGAGTTTTGATAGATAACTTGTCGAACATGTCAATGAACCTTTTAAATTAATTATCCTCTTTCTTCTTTTCCAACCACTAAGGGTAAGGAGGTGAGACTCTAGGCACTACGCCTTTAGCATTAGGGGCCTCTTCAGCCTCTTTATCAATGTTCTTAGTTTAAGGAGGAACATCAACTCCTTCCTCCTCCAACATTACATCATTATCAACACTGATAGGTGCTTTTGGCAACTCCTCATTCACTTCTTCATTTGTTTTGGAATCAACAACCATCTTGGGCTTGCCACCGGCATTAGTAACAATTTTTCCACTCCTATTGTGTCACGACCCGAACATAGGCTCGGATCGATACACGGGACAAGGATCCTCGAGAGACTCCAAGTGGACCCATGGCATGAACATACATCTAACTCAATCAATAAAAGCTGAAGACTTAACATAATGAACATAATGGAAGTCTAATCATAACATAACATCAGAACTAGAATTCACATAATACATGAAAAGTTGATTACTACATATAGTCTAAAAGCCTATAACATATCTGATGGGTTGATGGGACAACACCCCCAACTAAACCCACAAGTCTGAAACTAAAAAATAAAAAATAACTGGTAACGAATGGTCCTCTAGAGATGAGGACTCACCAGTGAAGCTGGATGCTAACTCGGGAGAATTGGCTAGTGACGGGGCTGAGTCTAAAGATCAGAGTCTGTATCATAAAATGATACAGCATAGAGTATGCGGTCAGTATGTGGAATGTACCGAGTATGCAAGGTTAGTAAAACGGACAGTTAAAATATATAAAAGTTCATAAGAGTAGGACAACATGATCGTAACATAAACATCATAATGCAAACGTATGGCTGAAGGTTTTCAAATCATTCGTAAATCATTCATAATCATAATCATAAGAGAAGAACATTATGAAACATGACTTGAGCCAAAGTATATAATCATAACCATACCTAAATCTTGAGGAACAGTGGGAGATTCTTATAACCAACATAACCCATATGAGCACACATGGAGCCTAACCTGTAGACTCCTAGTCGGGAAGGTATTCGTACCTTGCCAAGGGTAGAACCATGAAAGAAGTGTGATATCACAACAGAGGGCCCATTTGGGAAAAGTGCACAATATCATGGAGGTCCCATCATGGCTACATTAGCGCGTAGTTTTGAGACTCGGGGTATGCTTAGACCCCGGGTCTACTCGGTGTTAAATACTACTCCCAAAATATATATAGTGCTCATAAGATAATATATATGAGATTCATAGCCTAGTTAAAATCATGAAAATCATAAGCATGCTTGAAATATGTGAACTAGCCATGAAAGTAAGGTCCATGAGTCGGTCATAATCATAAATCATAAATCATGAGGTTCATGGATACTTATAAAACATTTATATACTTGATATTCATAAATTCATGATGAACATTTGAGAGAAATCATATCATGAGTCATAAATCATAATGTGTTAATAAACATCAAAATCAAAGTAGAATCATCACTTGATTTATCATGAAGCATATATAATTGGGCCTAGTTTTATAGAAATTTACATCCATAAAATTATAATTGAAATAGTTGTAAAATCTACCCATGATTTATAGAATATGAATTAATACATGAAGGAGATTAACCCATAGATAGATCATAAGGATTTCATAAGAATTGGGATAAAACCCCATAGAATTATCAATAGAATTTCATGAATTAGAGAGAGATTGGGCATGGGGTTGGACAAATTCACCCATTAATAACCCTACATACCTGAGAAGAATTGATTCTACAACTCCCTTAGTTGCGCAATGAAGAATTGATGAAGAACTTGAGCAACTAGACTTGATCACCTCTCCAAAATCTCTAAACTTGCATGCATTATTAGGATAGGTTTAGAATGAACTCAACCCTCTTAAAACTCACTATTCATAGCTTAAAACGCTGTAGTTTATGTCTTAGTATCATAGGAATTATGGATAAGACCTTATCAAATTCGCAGGGGAAAACAGACTGCCAGTCCCAACAAGGGACTGCATGGGTCATTACCTCTGACCATGAGTCGTCGCCTCAGTCATCGAGTACATTGCCAAAGCTTCACCTGGAACTCACCACAGGCAACATCACAAATCATTACTGGTAACCATGACTCGTGGTTACCTCTCGTTAACTCCACTGCCCAAAACATACCTGGGCTCAGCACGACTCGTGGTGACCCACTTGTTAAGTGCACTACCCAAGTCCTCCTACCTGAACCTCCTCCCTGACCATAAATGACTTAATGAGTCGTGGGGCTGACCACGACTTGTGTTCATGTCTGTGGGGACTCAAAACTAGAAATTTCCAACTCAAGTCATACTCCTCACCACGAGTCACTTAACAACTCGTGGTCACCCTTACAGGTCACAGGACGACTCATTATGTGACATCGTGCAGAAAATCCTATTTTCTCTATTTCAACTCTCGGGTCTGATCTTAGAGCTTCTGAGTATAAAATATCTCCCCCTTGGGAAAATTCATCGTCGAATGTTGAAATTCATACAGAAAAGTAGAGAAACGCAATCATCATATTCAAATAATGACCGTATAAGGCAAAAACTAACGGAATGATTACCTCCGAACTGAACTACTCGACTGAACTGACTTCATGAATCATACATACATTCATAGACATGAAAGACACTACGGCACATGAACTGAACATGAAACTGAATAGAGTTTTAGGGAAAATTTTGATACCTTAAGCTACAACTGAGCCGGTAGAAAGTAAATATAGGTATCTAGCCATCATGTCTGCCTCGGCTTCCCATGTAGCTCCCTCAACATGCTAATTCCTCCATAAAACCTTGACTGAAGCCAGTTCCTTGTTTCTTAGTCTTCAAACTTGACGATCAAGTATTTCCACCAAAACCTCTTCATAACCAAGGTTGTCTTTCACACCGACATGGTCCACCGGAACAACTAGAGTTGGATCACCCAAACACTTCTTTAGGAGCGAGACATGAAAAATTGGATGGACCGAAGCTAATTGTGAGGGCAACTCCAATTCATATGTTGCCTTGCCAACCCGTTTCACAATCCGGTATGGACCCACATAATAGAGACTGAGTTTCCCTTTCTTTTCGAATCTCATCACTCCCTTCATGGGAGACACATTTAGAAACACCCAATCATCCACTTCAAACTCGAGTTCTCTCCTTTTCACATCTGCATAAGACTTTTGGAGACTTTGAGCTATATTCAACCTGTCTCGTATGAGCTAAACTTTCTCCATGGCCTCATGGACTGAATCTTGTCCTATCGTCATAGTTTCACCAACTTTAAACTAACTAATAGGTGATCTACATCTCTGCCCATAGAGAGCCTCAAACGGAGCCATCTGAATGCTGGAATGATAGCTATTATTGTATGCGAACTCAATGAGAGGAAATTGATCATCCTTACTACCCTTGAAGTCAATCACACAAGCTCCCAACATTCCCTCAAGAGTCTGAATAGTTTGCCCCGCCTGACCATCGGTTTGCAGATGAAATGTGGTACTGAGCTTGACTTGAGTAATAAGTCCCTCTTGAAACGATCTCCAAAACTGAGGGGTAACCTGAGCATCTTTGTCTGATATGATGGACAAGGATACTCCATGCAGCCGAACTAGCTCTTGAATGTATAGTTTGGCATAATCCTTCGCTGAATCAGTAGTTTTGATCAGCAGAAAATGAGTTGCTTTAGTAAACCTGTCCACCACCACCCAAATGGAGTTGTACTGTCGACGAGTGCGAGGAAACCCTGTGATGAAGTCCATATTAATCTCCTCCCACTTCCAAGTAGGTATATTGATGTCCTGAAGCACACCTCTCGGCCTCTAATACTCAACCTTCACTTGCTGACAATATGGACACTTAGCTACAAATTCTGTGATGTCCTTCTTCATGTCATTCCCCCAATAAACTCCCCTTAGGTCACGGTACATCTTTGTGGCACCTGTATGTATGGGGTATCTAGAACCGTGAGCCTCATGCAACATCTGATTACTCTAATCATCAATGTTTGGGACACACAAGCTACCCTGATATCGAAGAACACCATCTCCCCTTTTGGAGAAGACCCTACCTTATAATTCTGGATGGCTTCCTTCAGTTTTACCAAAATAGGGTCCTCGTCCTGTCTAGCTTTTACATCAGTCACCAAGGATGATTCTAATCCGTTCTAAATAACAACACCACAATCCAACGAGTCAACAAGAAAAACTCCAACAATTTATGCTAAGAATTTAAAGTCCCGAACCTATGAGTTTTCACCTTTTATGCTTAAGATCATGCCAACTACGTAAAATGTTCAAATCCACCCGAAACTCATCCGGACTCCCCCGGTCACAACCCAAATATGCAATTTAATCGTAAAACACATTCCAGTCCGGTTGGAATCGTCTAATCACCAATATAAGGTCATTTGGATCAAAAGTTCACTGTGGTTAAACTTAGCTTCCTCAAAGCTCATAAATTCACCAAAGGTTCAAATCACTCTCAAATCACCTTGAAATCCATGCAAACTACCCAATTAAATCATAAATCACCATCTGAAATCAACAGATCTTTTAGAATCCAAATTTGAGCTCATTAACCTAAAATGTTGACTTTGGTCAACCCCTCAAACTTCAAACCTTCCAAAAATAAAAAATCTTACCCAATCTTCATTATATCATCTCGAAAACGGTGTCATCCACCTCTACAAGTCATGAATAACAAAAATAGATATATGGAAAGGTTCGACCGCGGAAAACGGATCTACAATCATAAATGACCACGTGGGTTGTTACACTCCCAGGCTTGGCTACTAACCGTGCTTCTTGAACTTCTACATACCAGACACTTATAGCAGGGACAGGGAGTTACCCCAAAATATCTCTCCCTTGGTAACATTCTTCCTTGAATGCTAAAAATCATACAAAAGAGCATAGAAAATGCAATCACCATACTCAAATACTGATCATATAAGCTGAAAACTGACGAAATGACTAGCTCCGATTTAAACTACATGACTAAACTGAATTTATGAATCAAAGATACATACTTTTACTTGAAAGAAGTTGAGGTACATGAGCTAAACATGAAACTGATATTGTTATTAGGGAATGATTATGGAAGGGACATGGAGTTTGTCACTACCCGAACATAGGCCCGATTGAGACATGGGATGAGGAGTCTCGAGAGACTCCAAGTCGACCCATGGAATGAACATACATCTAATTCAGCCAATAAAAGCGGAAGTATTAACATAATAAACATCATGAAATCCAGACATAACATAAAAATATGAATATATAACATGAGGCTGAAGATGAATACAATCTATTGTCTGAAAAGCCTTTAATTTTGAGGAGTTGATGTGACAAGACCCCAACTAACTCTCTAAGTCTAAAATTGAAAATACTTGAACATAATTGAATAGAAGAGGGGCCCTCGTCATATGAGGACTCACCAATAGAGACTGGATGCTCACTCCAAAACTTGGCTAGTGACGGGGCTGAGTCTGAAGATTAGAGCCTATATCATAAAATGATATAGCATAGAGTATGCAGTTAGTATGAGAAATGTACCGAGTATGCAAGGTAAGTAAAATGGATAGTTAAAATATATAAAGGTTCATAAGGATAGGACAACAAGATCGTAACATAAATATCACTATGCAAATGTATGGCTCAAGGTTTTCAAAATATTCGTAAATAATTTATGATCATAATCATAAGAGAAAAGCTTTATTAAATTTGAATTGATCCAAAATATATAATCATAACCATACATAAATTATGAGGATCAATGGGAGATTCTTATAACCGACATACCCCATATGAGCACATATGGAGCCCGACTTGTAAACCCCTAGTCGGGAGGGTGTTCGTACCTTGACAAGGGTAGAAGCATGAAACAAGTGTTATATCACAACAAAGGGCCCATTTGGGAAAAGAGAAAGATAACATGGAGGTCCCATCGTGGCTACTTTGGCACGTAGTTCTGAGACTCGGGGTATGCTTGGACCCCGGGTCTACTCGGTGTTAAATACTAGTCCCAAAACATATATAGTGCTCATAGGATAATATATATGAAATTCATAAGCTTGTTAAAATCATAATAATCATAAACATGCTTGAAATACCTAAACTAGCCATGAAAGTAAGGCACGTGAATCGGCCTTAATCATAAATCATCAATCATGAGGTTCATGCATACTTATAAAACATGTATATACTTGATATTCATAAATTTATGATGAGAATTTGAGAGAAATCATATCATGATTCATAAATCATAACGAGTTAATGAACATCAAAATCAAAGTAGAATCATAACTTGATATATCGTGAAACATACATAATTGGGCATAGTTTGTAGAAGATTTAAACTTAAATAGTTATAAAATCTGCCTGTGGTTCGTAAAAAATGATGTTGTACATGAGGAAAATTAACCCATAGATAGATCATAAGGATTTCATAATAATTGGGATAAAACCGCATAGAATTATCAATAGAATTTCATGAATTAGGGAGAGATTGTGCATGGGTGTGAACAAATTCACCCATTCATAACCCTAAATTCCTAAGAAGAACTTATTCAACCACTCCCTTGATTGTCCAATGAAGAATTGAGAAGAACTTGGAAGGAATTGAGCTTGATCGCCTCTCTAGACCTTTACTCTTGCATGCATGAATAGGAATAGCTTAGAATGAACTTACACCTTTTTAAGACTTATTATTCATAGCCTAAAACGACGTAGTTTAGGCCTTACAATCATAGGAATTACGGAAAAGCCCTTAATAAACTCGCAGGGAAAAAATGACTGCTAGTCCCAAAGAGGGACTGGATGAGTTGTTACCCCTAACCACGACTCGTGGTCTCCTATTGTGAAGTGCACTGCCAGTTTTCCTCAAAGGGTCCCCACGAGGGGCCTAACAGCTTGTCACTAGTGACCATGACTCGTGGTCACCTCTCATTAACTCCACTGCCCAAAACATCAAGTCTTTAACCCACTGCTGACCATGATTCACCTAACGAATCATGGCATCTGACCATGACTCATGGTGTCCCGTCATGGGGTATACTGCCAGCTCATCCTTCATCTTTCAACTCCCTTGACCACGGGTGACCCGATGGCTTGTGGGGCTAACCACGACTTGTGGTCACACTCGTGGTCACCCCATTTGAAATTTTCAGGCAAGTCAACACTCCTCAACACGAGTCACTTAACAACTCGTGGTCAACCTAACGGGTCATAGGACGACTCATTCTGAGACCTGGTGCAGAAAATCCTATTTTCTTTGTTTCAACTCTCAGGTCTGATTTTTGGGGTTTTGGGGTATAATAATATCTCCCCCTTGGGAACCTTCATCCTCGAATGTTAAAAATCATATAGAAAAGCAAAGAAATACAATCACCATACTCAAATACTAATCATATAAGCTGAAAACTGACGGAATGACTAGCTCTGATTTAAACTACATAACTGAATTGAATTCATGAATCAAACATACGTACTTTTATATGAAAGAAACTGAGGTACAAGAGCTAAACATGAAACTGATTAGAGTCTTAGGGCAAAAATTGATACCTCAAGTTGGAACTGAGCCAGTAGGGAAAAGATGTAGGTATCTAGTCATCATATCTGCCTCGGCTTCCCATGTAGCTTCCTTAAAATGCTGATTTCTCCACAAAACCTGGACTGAAGCTACTTCTTTATTTCTTAGACTTCGAACCTAACGATCCAGTGTTTCCACCGAAACCTTCTGATAGATAAGGCTATCTTTCGCACCTACACTCTCCACCGGAACAACTAGAGCTAGCTCACCCAAACACTTCTTTAAGAGTGATAAATGAAAAATAGAATGAACGGAAGCTAATTCTGAGGGCAACTCCAATTCATATGCCTCCTTGCCAGCCCATTTGACAATCTAATACGGGCTAACATAATGGGCACTTAGTTTTCCTTTCCTTCCGAACCTCATCACTCCCTGCATGGGAGACACCTTTAGAAACACCCAATCATCAACTTCGAACTCAAGTTCCCTCCTCCTCACATTGGCATAGGACTTTTGGTGACTTTAAGCTATTTTCAACCTGTGTCGTATGAGCTGAACTTTCTCCATAGCCTCATGGACTAAATCTGGTCCTATCATCATAGTTTCACCGACTTCAAACCAACCAATAGGCGATCTACATCTTCGGCCATAGAAAGCCTCAAACGGAGCCATCTGAATGCTAGAATGGTAGTTGTTGTTATATGCAAGCTCAATAAGAGGCAAATGATCATCCCAACTACACATAAAGTCAATCATACGTGCTCTCAACATGTCCTTGAGAGTCTGAATGGTACACTCCACTTGACCATCCATTTGCGGGTGAAATACGGTACTGAGCTTGACTTGAGTACCAAGTCCCCTTCGAAATGACCTCCAAAACTGAGAGGTAAACTAGGTACCTTTTTCTGATATGATGGATGAGGGCACTCCATGCAACTGAACTAGCTCTCAAATGTATAGTTTAGGATAATCCTCTACGAAATCAGTGGTTTTGACCGATAGAAAATGAGCGGCTTTGGTCAAATTGTCCACGACCACCCTAATGGAGTCATACTGTTGGCGACTGCAAGGCAACCCTGCGATGAAGTCCATATTAGTCTCCTCCCACTTCCAAGTAGGGATACTGATGTCCTGAAGCACACCTCCGGGTCTCTGATGTTCTACCTTCACTTGCTGACAATTTGGACACTTAGCTACAAATTCTGCGATGTCCTTCTTCATGCCATTCCAACAATAGACTTCCTGTAGGTCACGGTACATCTTGGTGGCACCTGGATGTATCAAATATCTGGAACCTTGAGCCTCATGCAACATCCAATTCCTCAAATCACCAACGTCCAGGACACACAAGCGACCCTGATATCAAAGCACACCATCTTCCCCTTTGGAGAAGACCTCCACTTCTGATTCTGAACAGCTTCCTTTAACTTTACCAAAATTGGGTCCTCGTCCTGTCTAGATTTTGCATCAGTCACCAAGGATAATTCTGACCCATTCTGAACTATAACACCACCATCAATCGAGTCAACCAAACAAACTCCCAACCGTGCAAGTCAATGCACATCCTTCACTATCTCCTTATTTCCCTCATCTACATAGGACATACTCTCCTTAGATAGTCTACTAAGTGCATCTGCTTTTACATTGGCCTTACCCGGATGGTTAAGGAGACTCATGTCATAACCCTTGAGTAGCCCAACCACCTTCATTTGCCGCAGATTTAGGTCCTCCTGGATGAACACATATTGTAGGCTCTTGTGGTCCGTAAACACATCCACATGGACCCCGTACAAATAGTGTCTCTAAATCTTCAATGTAAATACCACCGCTGCTGATTCAAGATCATGGGTCGGGTAATTCCTTTCATGAACCTTCAGCTGCCTGGAAGCATATAGTTATAACCTTACTATGCTTCATCAATACACAACCAATGTTGATTCTAGAAGCATCGCAGTACACCACAAACCCATCAGTACCCTCAAGTAGGGTTAACACTAGTGTTGAGGTGAGTCGAGCCGTCAACTCCTGGAAGCTCCTCTCACAAGTATCCGACCATTGGAATTTCACTTTCTTTTGGGTCAATTTTGGTCAATGGCACTGCAATAGATGAAAATCCCTCAAAAAATCTATGATAATAACCAGCTAAACCAAAGAAACTCCTGATGTCTGAAGGATTCACCGATCTAGGCCAATTCTTCACCGCTTCACCTTATGCCCTCACTTGACACCACATGGCCCAAAAATGCCAGTGAGTTCAACCAAAACTCACACGCGATGCCTGTGGACCAATTTATGATGTCTCTGTCGCTGACGTTCCTCAAGAAGTCCACACGGATTGGCTGGGTCTTTTTCGGCTAATGAGACCTTGATCCTGAAGCCTTTTCTGAATTTAGCATATAATCGGCGATCCTTGAGAGTCTGTATTACCATCCTCAAATGAGCGACATGTTCCTCCTCTCTCTAAGAGTATATCAGGATGTGATCAATAAACACAATCACGAACATGTCCAAGAATGGCTTGAACACCCTGTTCATCAAATCCATAAAATATGTAGGAGCATTCGTTAGTCTAAAAGACATAACTACAAACTCATAATGACCATACCGCGTCCTAAAGGCTGTATTTGGGATGTCACTCTCCTGAACCCTAAGGTGATGGTATCCGGACCTAAGATCTACCTTTGAAAAGCACTTGGCACCATGAAGCTGGTCAAACAAATCATCAATCCTAGGAAGAGGATACATGTTCTTGATGGTGACCTTGTTCAATTATCGATAATTAACACATATAAAAGGAGAACCATCTTTCTTTAGGATAAAGAGAACTGGTGCACCCCATGGGGATTTTCTCGGTCTGATGAACCCCTTATCTAAAAGGTCTTTCAACTGATCCTTCAACTCCTTTAGCTTGGCTGGAGCCATTCTGTAAGGAGGAATAGATATAGGCTTCGTATCAAGAAGAAGGTCAATACCAAAATCAATCTCCCTCTCGGGAGGGATTCCCGGTAGATCCTTTGGGATGACTTTTGGATACTCACATACTACTGGGACTGACTGGATAATCAGGGTCTCGAATGTAGCATCCTTAACCCTAACTAAATGGTACACGCAACCCTTGGAGATCATCTTTTTAGCCTTAAGGTAGGAAATGAAATGACCTACAGGCACAACTAAACTACCTTTCCATTCTAAGGCTAGCTTAGCCGGAAATCGGAACTCTATAGCCTGGGTTCTATAATTAACTAAGGCATAACATGAAAACAACTAATCCATTATGAGAATAACATCCAAATCAGTCGTGGATAACTCTACCAAATCCGTTGAGTTAACGTTTTGAAGGACTGTGACCGGGAAACTTCAACACACCTACCTAGCTACAACTGAATCACCCACTGGAGTAGAGACTAAGAAGGGTTATTGACGTGCCCGATTCGTACGTCCGCAAGTGTACGGGTCGTGCAAGTAATATAGTGGCTCTTTTTAAGAACTGAATTGTCGAACCCACAGGGAATGGACCCATTCCTATAACTATCCATTTCTAATGTGATCTTAAATACCTCAAGTGTTAGTTATAGACATTTTCGATCAAGATTAATTAAGTCTAAGTTTGGGTCAATGAAGTATTCTGAAATTACTCTAGGAGCAACATAGAGTTAAAACCAATTAGTCATGCGATACTACGATTTGCAATGGGTTAAGCATGGAACTATCAATTGTTATTTCACATAATTAGAATTGCATGTTTATGGTCTTTCGAGCCTCTAAACTCGGCAATCTAGCCTCACTGCATCATTGTGGGCGAGGAGTTTAATTTCTAGTCGCGGGCAATCAATTATGTTGTGGTTTACGGGGAAACGATTAGGGACTTTCGTGCATCTAACCATTTAACTCAACTTATCCTCACAACTACTTCTTCGAGTGGTGATGTGACATCCCAAGTTGGTCTTTCATAACCCCCGTGTCTCAACCAAGCACGATGTTAGGTATATTTCTATCCTGACACCAAAATCTCTCCCGAGATACAAACGTGCTCCTCACATTCTCATGTCTTGACCTAGTTAATGCTTTCTCAAGCTATTACTCAAGCTAACAAATATGCTTTCATGGTGATCAATCATAAAAACAACCAACAATCCAGAATGCAAGACGAAAAAATAATCAATAACTTAATTCCAAAACAATTTCATAAAATCACAATCATAATTCATGGCTTCAACCCTAGAGGAAGGGTTCTTGCCATTCATGTTCGTAAAACTACACTAACTACTACTAAACTAACATACTTACATGAATTTGGTAGATGAGAAGGGAATTTGACAAACCCTAGATGAGTTCTCCCACTTCTCCCTTCACTCCTAGGTAGTTTTAAAGAATAAAATCGTGACCACTTGATTTTAGGAGCTAAAGGACCTATTTATAGTAAATGGAAAACGTGCATAATTTAGCATGTCATGGAACGGCTCCGTGTCACGGAGTGTATCGCGGAGCACTGCCTCCGTGACACGGAGGTAACACGAAGGCACACTGGAAATCAACCCGAAGTTCGACCTCGGCAGCACCTTGCCGCGTTGGCAGCGTGTCACGCTGCTTGGGCAGCGCGTTGGCATGCTGCTGGCGCGCAATTGGCTTGGCGTGGCACGGCTGTGGCGCGCAGCTCGCCTACCTGCTTGCTTCCTACACTCATGCGCCTAGCATAGGCGTGGCACGGCACTGGGCGCGGCACACGCACAGCGTGGCACGCTGCCTGGCGCGGCCAGCCTTGCCAAGACATGCTTTTCTGCGGACTTTGGCCATTTTCTCCCGACTCCATTCCTCTACTTCACCAACTTATGAATTAGTTCCTCAAAAATCCTTGAAACCTACAAAATAAAGACTAATCATGTTGGTTAGCACATATATTCACATTTATATAAAATCACATGAAAGTATGTAAAATAACTTAGATAAACAAGACAAAATTAAGGTATAAAGCATCACTCAAGCATGCTATTTTTGCCCACGATCACCTACCCCACACTTAAAGTCTTGTTCGTCCTCGAACAACCTATTACATCTCATGCATATGGAGACTCATCCATAACTCATTTAGCAAGAATATTCAAGCTACGGCTACAATGATTACGTAAGATAACAAGCTAAAGATAGAGCATGCACGATTTGATCATTGAAATGAAGTACAACTATGTTAAGACTTCTTAACCTCAAGAATCGACTCTCAATCTTAGCAAACTCATGCAAATCAACTGATTATGAAATTCCACATGAATTATATCCTTCATTCAACATGTGCCCCTCACGGAAAGAGAGTTACCCAATCACACACAAAAACAATTTTTTAAATCACAACATGTGTGGGTACATGAATAGAATTACGCTCACTCTCACAAAGAATTCACATGCATCATGTAATGACCCATAAGCTTGCCTTTAGTGTTTTATTCCACTAATTTAAGGATGTATGAATGTAAGATCAAGTAGGACTTAAAGGGTTGTAATGTAGGCAAAGGGACGGGTAGGTACTATTCTGGCCAGTAATAGTGACTATCTTCCCCCAAGCGCTTTTAATACATTACGCCCTCATTACGAACTTCTCTTCCCTTACTTTACCTTTTTCTCCTTTCATCTTTCTTTTTTCCTCTTATGTTCCCCCTTTCTTTAGGCACTTTTAGCTTATTAGTAAGGAGTTCGATAAATAATTTTTCATTAATTTGTTTTCTTGCTCCTTACTAATAATCAACCATTTTCACACAAGTGCACCTTTGTCCTTTTCTCACTTCTACAACTTGCTACTTTTCCTTTCTTTTCATTCTTCTCACTCCTTTACTCCTTCGGAATTTTTTTCACTCAAGCGCTTAGGAGTTTTGGATCAAACACAAGGCTAATGAAAGAAAAAGGATTAAGCTTATGTTGCAGCTGTCAAAGAATAGGCTCAAGGCTCAACAGGGCTAACTAGGATTAATTTCTCAAGGTAGGTAAAACGAGGGATAACAATTGGTTCATTCAAAGAAATGCCTAAATCATCTCCTACAATTCACATCCTTCATTTCATTTTATAAACACACCAGGCAAGTTCTAGACATTCCACAATAGCACAGAATACTCAAAAACCTTACACTCATGGCAGATGCTCAAATCAAGAAACATTCACTAGACTCTTACTCAGCTAATCACAAGAATTCAGAATTAAGATTCAATCATATTTAGTCAAATTCAAGAGCTTAAGTGTCTCAAACAAAGTTATACACCTGCATGCTTCACACCGAACATACTTGCATCTTACAATCACGTATAGCACATAACAAGAACATCAAGCCATCAACTAGTTATGGTTTCAAAACCCTACACCTACCGACTAATTTTTCCTCAAGACGGTCGTCATCCGTCCATCGTCGGAAACAGTCCCTAACTATGACTAAAAACAGTATATACAGACAAAGGACAGAAAAAATAAAATTTTTATTCTTCGGTTCAAAGACCCCCCGTCGGAAAAGAACCGAAAAGAAAAACCAACGGGTGATGAAGTCATGCTTAATTCACAAAAATTTTCAAAAATTTCAAAATTTTCAAATTTCTCAAGCATTAGCATTACATTCACCACAAACTTGTTAAGCACAAAAATTTAGAATTTTGAAATTTCCCTTGAAATTTCCCTCACCCCACACTTAAATCATGCTATGTCCTCATAGCATCAAATTAAAATTTAAAAAGGGTGAGAAATACTCCCTGAGGCCTTTAGCCTAGCAAATAGCATGCTTTTCTTCAGTTTTGCACAAGTGTGTGTCGACCCCACACTTTTTATCGTCCATACTTTTTAGCTTCCTCCTCCACGGGTACTCAGACTTCCCCTCCATCCGTGCTTAACTTTCCACCAAAAACAACACAAGATGAAAAATAAATAAAATCAACACACATGCAATAAATTAAAATGGTACCTGTGGTACCCTTGGGTTGCCTCCCAAGCAGCGCCTTATTTTACGTCGTGGCATGACGTGGACTGTCCTTTTCAAGACATCCTTATACCTGGGTTCTCTTTCGAGAACCATCTCCTTTTCTTTTGCTGTTTAGAGGAAACAGCCTCCACTCTGTTCCTCTCTTTCTCCAACTTCTTCTCAATTTGAAGCCCTTTATCAGACTCAGGCTGAACACTTGTAATTGCCTTTGGCCCTGCACCTGTGGAATCCTCCACCCCACACTTATCCTCTTCCAACACACTAACCTGATAAAGGTTTCTGTAGTGTGCAGATGGGTTCATTTCTTGGTAAACGCGGAAGATTTCTTCTTCATCCTCAACCCTCATTTTCAGGGTCCCTGCTTTCAAATCAATCACCGCTCCTCCGGTGGCCAAGAATGGTCGTCCCAAGATCAGGGGTACCTGGTCATCAACCTGAAAATCCAAGACAATAAAATCAGCAGGTATAATGAACTTACCTACTTTGATGAGAAGGTCCTCTATTATTCCATCAGGTGTCGCTCGTGACTTGTCAGCCAGCTGCAGCATCAACCTTGTCGGCCTCGGTTTTCCCAACCCCAGGGTGTTGAATAAGGATAGGGGAATTAGATTAACTACTGCCCCTAAGTCACACAAAGCTCGTAGCACCTCAGCTTTACCAATTTGTATGGGGAGGGTAAAACTCCCTGGATAAGTTCTCATCAGGCCTCTGCTTGAAACTGAGTATTTCACTTCTCAACCTTGCAGTTTTGCCTGAAGGGAAGAATCTGATAAGGAACTTCTTAGCCAAGTCATTCCATGAAGTTATGGAGTTCGGTGGCTCAGCCTTCAGCCACTTTTTCGCCTCTCCCAACAGTGAAAATGGGAAGAGGGTCATTCGGACATAATCTGTGGACACACCGGTGGGGACAAATGTGTCACTAATCTCTAAAAAGCTCTATAGGTGTTGCTGCGGGTCCTCATGTGCCATCCCAGTGAATTGACCACTAGAATGTAACAGCTGCACCATGTTCTTTTTAATCTCAAAGTGCCCTCCAGGCTCCGATTTATGAATGCTAGAGGTCACATTCATCGCTAGTGGGATTGCCACTTCGCGAACTGGTCTTGCTGCCATTGCTTCTGATGACAATTGTACTTGTCCCGCGGGTGGTTGTTGTTGTACCTTTTCTTGAAGTCTCTTTAGCTTTTGCTCTAGAGCTACTCTCCTTCGCAAATGGATTTGACGTTTAGGTTCCAGCAATGGTTCCACAAGCTCTCTATTTCTATCCAGCTCGGCAGGACAACCTGTCACCTGCAAATAAACAGACAAAGACCAAGTTTCTCAACACTTCAGGAAATTTCAAAAATCACACAAAAACAGATAAATTATCAAAACTTCACCGAGTCCCCGGCAACGCCGCCAAAAGCTTGACGTGCCCAATTCGCACGTCCGCAAGTGTACGGGTCGTGCAAGTAATATAGTGGCTCTTTTTAAGAACCGAATTGTCGAACCCACAGGGACTGGACCCATTCCTATAACTATCCATTTCTAGTGTGATCTTAAATACCTCAAGTGTTGGTTATAGACATTTTTGATCGAGATTAATTAAGTCTAAGTTTGGGTCAACGAAGTATTCTGAAATTACTCTAGGAGCAACATAGAGTTAAAACCAATTAATCATGCGATACTACGATTTGCAATGGTTTAAGCATGGAACTATCAATTGTTATTTCACATAATTAGAATTGCATGTTTATGGTCTTTTGAGCCTCTAAACACGGCAATCTAGCCTCACTGCATCATTGTGAGCGAGGAGTTTAATTTCTAGTCGCGGGCAATCAATTATGTTGTGGTTTATGCGGAAACGATTAGGGACTTTCGTGCGTCTAACCATTTAACTCAACTTATCCTCACAACTACTTCTTCGAGTGGTGATGTGACATCCCAAGTTGGTCTTTCATAACCCCCGTGTCTCAACCAAGCACGGTGTTAGGTATATTTCTTTCCTGACACAAAAATCTCTCCCGAGATACAAACGTGCTCCTCACATTCTCATGTCCTGACCTAGGTAATGCATTCTCAAGCTATTACTCAAGCTAACAAATATGCTTTCATGGTGATCAATCATAAAAACAACCAACAATCCAGAATGCAAGACGAAAACAACAATTAATAACTTAATTCCAAAACAATTTCATAAAATCACAATCATAATTCATGGCTTCAACCCTAGAGGAACGGTTCTTGCCATTCATGTTCGTAAAACTACACTAACTACTACTAAACTAACATACTTACATGAATTTGGTAGATGAGAAGGGAATTTGACAAACCCTAGATGAGTTCTCCCACTTCTCCCTTCACTCCTAGGTAGTTTTAAAGAATAAAATCGTGACCACTTGATTTTAGGAGCTAAAGGACCTATTTATAGTAAATGGAAAACGTGCATAATTTAGCCTGTCATGGAACGGCTCCATGTCACGGAGTGTATCACGGAGCACTGCCTCCGTGACACGTAGGTAACGCGAAGGCACACTGGAAATCAACCCAAAGTTTGACCTCGGCAGCACCTTGACGCGTTGGCAGCGTGTCACACTGCTTGGGCAGCGCGTTGGCATGCTGCTGGCGCGCAATTGGCCTGGCGTAGCACGGCTGTGGCGCGCAGCTCGCCTGCCTGCTTGCTGCCTACACTCGTGCGCCTGGCATAGGCGTGGCACGGCGCTGGGCGCGACACATGCACAGCGTGGCACGCTGCCTGGCGCGGCCAGCCTTGCCAAGACATGCTTTTCTGCCGACTTTGGCCATTTGCTCCCGACTCCATTCCTCTACTTCACCAACTTATGAATTAGTTCCTCAAAAATCCTTGAAACCTACAAAACAAAGACTAATCATGTTGGTTAGCACATATATTCACATTTATATAAAATCACATGAAAGTATGTAAAATAACTTAGATAAACAAGACTAAATTAAGGTATAAAGCATCACTCAAGCATGCTATTTTTGCCCACGATCAGTTATGACATGATTTTGGGACTGACTCAGAAACTACTAGCCAGATAAGGTGTCACAAAAGACAAGGTAGCCCCTGGATCTGGCAATGCATATACATCAAGGTGGAAAACTCATAACATACCAGTGACTACGTCCGGAGACCTCCTACTCCTGGCAAGATGATAGGGCATAAAATATGGTTTAGCGTTGTCTGCCACCTATGCTAGTAGAATCCCCATACTAATCGGGGCACGCTGGTGGAGCTATTGAACTAGAAGCTGGAGTATAGGCTCCACCATAGCCTGATCTGGCTGAAAGGCTATCTCTGAGCCTGTGTCCAGATTTGCCACACCCGAAACAAGCGTCTGACCCAACTAAGCACCTCCCTGGATGGTTCTTGCCATAATTCGAAGAGGCTGGAAAAGTGCAATCTCCTGAAATGCTCCCACATCCCCTCGATCCTGACACTCTACCTGTCTGATCACGTCTGGGTCGGGATGGGACACTAGCTGATGATGGTGTTGGGGCCAAAGACCTTTGGTGGGATTGTTTATGATGCCCACTAGGCCTCGGCTGGGAGAATCCGATGCTATCAGTCCTGACCCTCTTGGCCTCCCTCTCCCACTCACTCAGCTATACTACCTCCATCTGATGGGCATATAGGACTATTCGAGCAAAGCCAATATCCTGGAAAAGCATCGCAGTCCGGCAATCCGTAACCAAGGAGTCTACTATCCTGTGTATGAACCTGCTCACATGGGTTCTCAGATCCGCTACCAACTCGGGTGCATTCCTGGACAGACATGTGAACTCCAAGGCATACTCATGAACCATCATCTTTCCCTGCTTGAGATTCACAAACTCAGCCGATTTCAGCTCTCTCATCTCCCAAGGGAAGAACCGATCAAGAAAAGCAGCGTGGAACTCGTCCCAACTTATATGTCTTGCTCCAACTGCCCTACTCTCCTTTCACTGTTTAAACCATATGTGTGCAAACCCTTTAACTGATATGAGGCTAAATCGGCACACTCCTCTCCAATCACCCCCATAATCTGGGTGATCTTTAGAATCTCCTCAATGAAATCATGTGGATCCTTGTCCATCTTCGATCTAAGGAACTCGGGTGGGTTCATCCTCAGAAAGTCTCTAACCCTTGGTGCCGTCACATTCCCATCCTGCGGGAGATGCGCTATTGCCTGCTGGTTGACCTGGGAGGTCAAAGCCTGTGGTAGCATCTAAATGGTTGCCCTGAATTCAACGTGGGCAACTGGCTCCGGTGCATGGTGCTCATGGGTTGGTGGGGCTTATTGGTGCCCATCTCCATTGCCATCCTTGTTGACATTTCCATTCCTTATGCCGTTAAATCTGCGCGGAGGCATGATTCTGCAAGCGTGAATAGCATGAATTAGAAGGATAGAGAGACATTTCACTGCACGACACAAATCATGAAAGAAGGGAACATTTAATAAATGTCTCGTAGACTCTTCGTCATAAGTGTAACGCGCTTCACACCAATAAAAAAGACTCCACTTAACGCGACTTTTAGACACCCCAGGACACTTCAAATCCTATGGCACTGATACCAAGTTTGTCATGACCCGAACATGGGCTCGTATTGAGACACTGGATGAGGAGCCCCGAGAGACTCCAAGTCGACCCATGGAATGAACATACATCTAACTTAGTCAATAAAAGCGGAAGTCTAAACATAATAAACATGGAAGAAATATAGACATAAAATAACAATCTAAATATACAACACGAGGCTGAAGTTGAATACAATCTATAGTCTAAAAAGCCTTTAATTCTAATGAGTTGATGGGACAAGAACCCAACGAACTCTCCAAGTCTAAAACTAAAAATACGTAAACATAACTAAACAGAAGAGGGGCCCTAACAGATGAGGACTCACCAATAGAGAGTAGATGCTAAGTTGATTACTACATACAATATGAAAGCCTCTAACATATCTGATGGGTTGATGAGACAACACCCCCTACTAACTTGACATCTCTGAAACTGAAAAATACAAAATAACTGGTAACAAATGGTCCTAGGGAGATGAGGACTCACCTCTAAAGCTGGATGCTAACTCCGAAAAATTGGCCAGTGACAAGGCTGAGTTTGAAGATTGGAGCCTGTATCATAAAACGATATAGCATAGAGTATGCGGTCAGTATGTGGAATGTATCGAGAATGTGGGTAAGTAAACCAGACAGTTAGAATATATAAAAGTTCATAAGAGTAGGACAACATGATCATAACATAAATATCATAATGCAAATGTACGGCTCAAGGTTTTCAAATCATTCATAATCATAATCATAAGAGAAAAGCTTTATGAAACATGAATTGAGCCAAAGTATATAATCATAACCATACCTAAATCATGAGGAACAGTGGGAGATTCTTATAACCGACGTACTCCATTTAAGCATGCAAGGAGCCCTGCCTGTAAGCCCCTAGTCAGGAGAGCATTCGTACCTTTCCAAGGGTAGAACCATGAATGAAGTATGATATCACAAAAGAGAGCCAATTTGGGCAAAGGCGACAGTATCATGGAGGTCCCATCATGGCTACGTTGATGCGTAGTTCTGAGACTCGGGTTATACTTGGACCTCGGGTCTCCTCGGTGTTAAATACTACTCCCAAAATATATATAGTGCTCATAGGATTCATAGGCTAATTAAAATCATGATAATCATAAGTTTGCTTGAAATACGTGAACAGCCATAAAAGTAAGGCCCGTGAGTTGGCCATAATCATTAATCATAAATCATGAGGTTCATGCACACTTATAAAACATGTATATACTTGATATTCATAAATTCATGATTAGCATTTGACAGAAATGATATCATGAGTCATAAATCATAATGGGTTAATGAACAACAAAATCAAAGTAGAATCATAACTTGATTTATCACGAAGCATACATAATTGGGCATAGTTTTATAGAAATTTAAATTCATAAGTTTATAATTGAAATAGTTGTAAAATCTGCCCATGATTCATAGAATATGAATTGATACATGAAAGAGATTAACCCATAGATAGATCATAAGGGTTTCATAAGAATAGGGATAAAACCCCATAGAATTATTAGTAGAATTTCATGAATTAGAGAGAGATATGGGCATGGGTGTGAAAAAATTCACCCATTTATAACCCTACATACCTGAGAAGAACTGATTCTACAACTCCCTTACTTGTCTAATGAAGAATCGATGAATAACTTGAGCAACTAGACTTGATCACCTCTCCAAAACCTCTAAACTTGCATGTATTAATTAGGATAGGTTTAGAATGAACTTACCCCCTTAAAACTCACTATTCATAGCTTAAAATGATGTAGTTTAGGCCTTAGGATCATAGGAATTACGAATAAGCCCTTATTAAATTTGTAGAGAAAAATAGACTGCCAGTCCCAATTAGGGACTGGATGAGTTGTTATCTCTGACCACGAGTCGTCGCCTCAGTCATTGAGTACACTGCCAAAGTTTCACCTGGACACAAATCATTATTGGTGACCATGACTCGTGGTCACCACTGTTAACTCCACTACCAAAAATATACCTGGGCTCACCACGGGGCACACCACAACACGTGGTGCACCCAATGAGTCGTGGTGACCCACCCGTTGAGTGCACTACCCAAGTCCTCTTACCTAAACCTCCTCCCTGACCATGACTAACTCAACAAGTCATGGGGCTAACCAAGACTCGTTGTCATGTACATGGGGACTCAAAACCATAAATTTCAAACTCAAGTCATACTCCTCACCACGAGTCACTTGATGACTTGTGGTCACCCTGACGGGTCACAGGATAACTCGTTCTGTGACCTGGTGCAGAAAGTCTTGTTTTATCCATTTTAACTCCCAGCTTTGATCTTAGGGCTTCTGGGGTATAACATATTAACAATAGCCATGCAATGACTATCCCTCTTAAGATTTGGTACCGTGTCACCCAAAAGAGTTCCTTTCATTCTCAGGTTCATTTGGGTCAACATTGATTCATTTGAGCCTCCAAATGCTTGATTGGGGCTGAATGGGAGCTTATCGTTTTGGAAAGGTTAGACAACTCCCTTTTCAAAATTCTTTATCACCATTATCGGTGGACTCCACTTTCTTTAATACCCGAGCAAGCATCTCTTTAATTATGAAATTCCCCACATCACTCACACCCAGTTGCGTTGGAGCTACATCGGCTTTAGGTGGAGGAATATATAGATTCGCACTTCTATGGTATCTATCCCCATCTAGTTCGGGTTCTCGGTTCCTCCACCTATTGTCTTTATCACCTCATCCTTTGTTTGCATCTTGATCTCTCCAACCTTGATTCTCATCACGAGGATGCCAAAGACCCTGATTGGCACCTTGGTACCCTTGATAGGAACCCATCATCTGACCACCATAAGGTGTCACTCCTTATTATACTGCAGCGGTGAAGCATCTCTCTCATATTGGTTGCAACCTTGGGTTCACACAACATTAACTCCCTTGGGCTCCTTACCCCAACAGGTGCTTTGTCATCACCTCTACTTGGGTCATCATTTTTGCTAAGGTCACATCCCTCTCTTCATCATATCTCCTCAACTCATCTTGTAACACCTCGAGTCTTAAAATGGCTTTTTGTAGCAAAAGGACTGTTGGTTTCAAATCTTGGGTAGGAGGAGGTGGAGGAGCCGATGGCCCGTTAGCCTAGTGAAGGACCATCATGGCTCTAATGGTAGGAATGACGGCTATCAGATTTGCAATGGACCGTCACGCGTAGCGTCATGATCAGTTCCTGCTGCTCTCAGGTGATGGATGAATTGACGGACCATCAAGGGTGTGATAAACCGTCACTTCTATCATCAGTAAGGTGTAATTTTAGACCCCTTCTGGTTAAGGGTGACGGTAGGGGTGATGGACCAGCGGGCAAGTGATAGCCCATCACTGCCACTGTCAAGACGTTTAGTGATCTAGTCCAACCCATTTCTCCAAGGTTAGTGTTTTAATTTCCTAAGCTTCTAGTCCCTGAGTGACTTCATTTTGGGGATCCTTAAGTGTGTAATTGAGGGTTTTACTTATCTTATTCCTCACTAATCTCATACACCAAAGTTTGGAAAGATCAAGCTCTCAAGGAAGAAAAGATTTCTCAATTTCTTCTTCTCCAATTTCTCTTGGGGATCAAACCCTAGCAAGAATCTCATCAAGCCCAGGTATGTAGGGTTATGAATGGGGCAAATCCTTCCACCCTCATTCCCAATTTCATTCCTAACTCATGATTTTAATTCTCCAAGCATGTTATGTTGAAATTCTAGGGTTTAACCCAATTCAATGTAATTATCCATGATATGTCAATGGGTTCAATTCTCTCATGTCCCAATTGATGATTTAGTGTTGTTAGGAAAGATTTGAATCTGAAATTACTTACTCATTTATGATCTCAAGTTTATGATGATTTTATCCTACCATGCATGATTTATGTATATCAAGCTTATAAGCCCATGATTCTAAGTATGGTGAACTATCAAAGTATACATGAATATTTATGAATTCTTAAACTTATGATTTCATGATCTCAAATTATCAAGCATTATTCAAGTGTGTACGATTATATGATTTGGGAAAGCCCATGTAAAGTCAAGTATGTTTCCCATGATTTTTTGCCAAGGCTTACAAGATAAGTTTAAAGAGATATTTTGGAGTCAAGACTCTCAAAAAATATATTTAAGCTATATTTTGAGAATACGATTATGAGTAATATGCATGTTTTGGGAGTAGTGTCTAGCACAGAGTAGGTCAGGGATTTCGAGGCCCCAGGTCTCATAACTACGCGCCACCCTAGGTATATATTTATCTATATATATTGAATTGTCATTATTGAATTCTTCATTTTTAGTTGATTATTGATGTCCTTGAAATTGATTATAACTGTATTCTATTGAATTGTTGATCACCCTCTCTTGATCATTGATTGTTTATTGATGATTGGCTCATGTCTCTTATCCCATGAACCCAATTGCATAAAGTCACGATTTTGAAAGGCATTGTTTTGAAAGTATTATTATTTAAGGTAAATGCATTTTTTCACAAAGTTGAGCATACTTTAAAGAGAATATGCACAAAGAGATTTTGAGAAAATTTTGAGCATGATTTTCAAAGTTAAAGTCTTGTTTTTGAAACTCATGAGATGATTTTGAGCATAGAGCTCACAAGTTTTCAAAGAAATATTCGGAACATGAGGTCTCCTAAGTTCTTACATGATGTTTTGAGCGAAAGGATCCCAAGAGATTTTTGAACAATCATTATGTCTATAGCTAAAGTGCTTTATAATGATGTTTTTAATATTCCTCAAATAAGCATAAGTATATGAGCAAATATTTGGGCGGTTTATTTAGCACCGAGTTGAGTGAAGAGTTTAGATAACTCTAAAGCCGGAGAACTACATAGATAGCGTAGGATATGATCATGTTGTTGGTTCACCACTCCTAGAAGATAGTCACTAGTAAGGACTCGATGTTATGGATCCAAGATTGTGATCGTTCTCTGCCGTGATAAGGCTTTGAGAAGCTTTTCCAACTAGAGCGAGACAATTGGGCAGCTTGTACTCATTCATGATGGTGTCGGTTATGAGAAACTCTCACCAAGTTAAAGTTATGCATTTATGATGTATTTTTATATATTATTTTGATGCACTATTTTATTGCATAATCATTTTACACATTGATCATAAATTCTATTTTATGCATCATTCAGAGCTTCAATTTTATTCATATTATTTCAGTCAACTTATTCTTTCAGTTCATATACTCTTGCTTAATTGTTGTTTCAATCAGCCTTATTATATACTGTATATTCCACATACTAATGCTATTTGGCACTGTATCTTACTATGATACAAACTCAGGTAGACAGGATCAATAGCAGGCACACTTCTCGGACGTTACTATCATTCAACTATTGTTGAGGCCTTCTACTTTCTGAGAGTCCCAGTCATTTGGTTATTCTATTTTATAGAGCTTGAGGTAGCCATGGGAGCTATGTCCCAGCACTTGTTCTTTAGTTATAGAGGCTTCATAAATAGAGTTAGAGTTGAGTCAACAACGTTACTTTTTACATTGATTTTTGTTTCAGTTAATAAATATTAGTTTATTTTATTGAGCCCAACAGTTATTAAGTCCTCTATGTTTTATTGAGATCTAAATTGATAGTAAGCCAAGCCAAGGGTTCACTTGGATCACTAAAATGGTCTGAGTAGCAGTTGACATCTAGGGTGTTAGCTCGGTTCATGACACTATCCATTTATTCTCTTCTGCCATAGTTGGTGAGGACACATTTAGGAAGAGCTAAAGAAGAGGCATCCAAATTGGTTGTTGGGTTCGTAGCTCACAACAAAGGATGAACTTAGAGAGGTGGTCATGATAGAGACAGAGAGTAGCGCCAATTATAGGCAAGGCTCGGGCTATTGTTCAAGCCCAAGAGAGTTTTGAGCCCCCCACGCCCTTAGAGATCTAGGACAAGGTAGCATAGGAGGAAGCAACACCAGTTCTGGAAGGTGTTGTGTCTGTTTTGGCTTCATTACATGTACTATCCTAGGTAATAAATCTATTGAGTGGGTTGGTAGGGAATGGGGCAGTACCTGCATCTCCAACAAGTCAGTATCCATAGGTTCAACATGCTTCTATTGTATCCCTATGGATGAATGAGGCTTCGGAGACGGGAGCGTTTTCGGGACCAGTGGCTAGGCTAGTGATGACTACTGATGAGCATGATCTATTTTGGAGGTTCATTAAGATGAAGCCTTTCGTATTTTATGGTACTAAATTGAAGGACATATATGATTTCATTGTTTACTTTCATGAGCGACCTCATAAGATAGGGATAGTGGAGAGGTATGGTGTCGAGTTCATCACATTTCAACTATTCAGGGATGTTAAGCTGTGGTGAAGAGATTTCGTGGAATATAGGCTAGCTAGGTCGCCTCTGCTATCCTGGACTCAATTTACTCCATCTTTCTAAAGAAATATATTCCCCATACCCTGTGAGTCCAGAGACATGATGATTTCACCAGTTTGAGCAAGATAATTCATCAGTTATAGTATATGAGGCTCGTTTCCATTCTTATATAGGTATGCTTTGCCGTTGCTGCCCACTGAAGAGGAGAAGATTAGGCGGTTCATAAAGGGGCTGAACATCAGACTTCAGGTATCTACTCTTCAGATGGTGTCTTCTAGGAAGAAATTTTAGGAGGTGGTTGAGTTTGTCTGAAGTGTTGAGGCGGTTAAGCAAGATCATTATGCCAAGCATATGGAGAAGAGGATTGTAAGGGCAGTAGTTACAGTGTCTCCATCTCTAAGGGGCTATGTAACACCCCCAGAAGTCCCTAATATTAGACTCGAGGACTGAAATTGAGAAAAGAGACAAAACTGCACCAGAACAGAGAATGAGTAATCAAATGACTTGTTAGTTCACTTAACAACTCGTTAAGTGAGTTGTTGGGTGTAGGACAATTGAGAAATTTCAAGTTTCATAGAGTCTTCATTACTGGCCGAGTGACCCGTTAAGTGACATGAAAAATCATCAAATGAGGCGTCAAGAGAAGATTAGAAAATTTTGAGAAGAATCTGCCAGTGACAATGGGCAAGCACATGTGTAGTCAAGTATGTTTTATCATGATTTTAGCCAAGGCTTATAGAGATGTTTGAAGTCAAGAATCCTAAGAAATAGATTTAAGCTATGTTTTGAGAATATGATTATGAGCAATATGCACGTTTTGGGAGTAATGTATAACAATGAGAAGGCCAACGATTCCAAGGACCCAGGTCTCATAACTACGTTCCACCATAGGTATACATTCTTATGATGGACCTCTCAAGAAAAGTGTTTCCTCCACTCGGGGGCACATTAGTGACATAACACCTTCATCGTTCTTTGCTCTGGCAAGGCTTAGGATGACTTTACCCACTTGAGCGAGATAGTTAGAGTATCACGTAAGCTCTATCATGATGGTGTCGGTTATGATGAAGCCTCCTATTGTTCCTTATGTTTTAAGTTACTCATGTTTATATCTTCTAATATTATATTTTATAGCATTGTTGACCCATTGATTAGTTTATGAGTTTTCAGTTATGATTTCAGGTATGGGGTGCTATAAGATTTCTATTTTTAATTCTTGGGTCATTATGTTCAGCTTATGATGAATAGCTCATGATTATGCTTATTTCAGGAATATGGCTTTTAGCATGTTGCCTTACTCTTATGTTATATCTTGAATTATATTCATGATTTCATATTATTGTTTTAATATCATATTTTACTTTCTCTACATACTCAGTACATTCCAAGTACTGACCGCATACTCTATGCTATACTGTCTCATGATATAGATTGGGGTGATTCATCTTAGTCCCGTCGTTAGCTCACTCCCGCTCTGTCTAGTTCAATCTCAGGTTTGGTGACTCCTTATGATCCGAGAATGTCAGTTTTGGTTTTATCCCTTTTGCTTATGTCTTATAGTATCAGACTTTAGCGAGCTAGTTGGGGATGTTGTCCCATCAACTCATCAGATGATTAGAATCTTTTTAGACAACTATGTACAGATGGTTCAGCAATGTTGGCTATGCTATTTAGACTTCCCCTTATATCGTGTTCGTTATTTACTTTCTTCTTGCTATGCTCTTTTATTATAAATGTGCTATGGGTTAGCTTAGAGCCATTCATGGTTCTAGATTTTGTGTCTTGGTTTGAGGTCCCAACTCAGATTGTGACAAACTTTGTATCAAAGCAAAGGTTCATGTGTGTCCTAGGGTGTTTGAAAGCCACATTAAGTAGTGTCTTTTATATTCGGGACCTCTCAAGATAGTGTTTCCCCCACCCAAGAGCACACCAATAATATTACACCTTCATCGTTCTTTGCCCTAGCAAGGCTTAGGACAGTGATAATATCCAAATTCATTCCTCACAAGGATAGAGTGTAAATGGTTGTTGGCAAAACAAATATACCCAACGAGTGTTGGGATTGAATCCTACAGGGAATAGTAGTTGATCACACAAGAGTTTTCTATCAAATTGAAGTAACTTGCATCAATGTCTCAAAAAAAATAAAGTAAATATTGGAGAAATCACACCTTGTTAATTGAACTACAAATTTGCACATGAAAATAGGGACAAAGCGCAGAAAATACCAAATGATAGAATACTAGGGGTGTGATATTGAAGGGGTATTATCGGATTGGAATTTCTAATAACTCCTAGCATTACTCAATAATATAATTAGTTGTGGACGAGGTGGCACCCAAAGTTTTTCAACCAATTAGGTGCCTTATACCTCAGGTTTTCTCAAACCCCAAAGTCCTTTTCCCAATGACCACATTAACTTGGGTAAGAACCAACTATTTCTAGCTTTAATTCTCAATAGGTGTGTGACAATGGGTTATGGCTATCTCTAGCCCAACCCTACATGATCAACACCAATTACCCAATAGTGTTTCCTCACCTGTACTCTAAATCCCTTTTTCAAGCAAATTAAAGTAAATAAATACAACCCACATTTGCAACTACAAGTATTTAGATTAAAACTCAGAGAAAATACTAGAATAACACCAATTGAGTAAATCTAAGATCAATTAAACAATACCCAATCATTCACTCATCCCTAGAAAGGAATTTAGTTACTCGTGTAAATAGAAGAAGACATTGCATTAAGTAATAATTCAATACCTATTCAACAAAATGAGTAAGAAAATTCAAGCACAAGGTTCTGATCTCCAATGGAGTTTTTTCTACCTTTTCAAAGAAGAAGATGAAGATTTCTCTCTCTGCTAGTCAATTTGCAAAACTTCTCTCTACTTTGTATTCAATATTCCCTATAATGGAATGTTCAGTTCTCCTCTTTTATAGAAAGGTACAAAAGTATGGTACAAAATTCTCCTCTTTTTCTGAGCTAGATGCTTTTTCCTTTCTTGACGGTCATCAGTTGCGAGTCACCGACGGTTCGCCGGTGCTAATCCATTATCCGCTGATCTATTACAGCTGGTGCCCAGTGAATTCTAGAGCAATCCAGCGTTGGCACCGGTGGTTCGCCGGTGCTGATCCATGGTCCACCGATAGATGATCCTCTTAAGCATAGTGAGCTGCTGCGGTCAGCCAGCGTTTCTTCGATGTCTCCGGTGGAGGGATGGTCCTTATCTCAAATTTCATGATTTTTTCTCAATTTCATACTTCCTCTACTCAAATTAAATACCTGCAAAGATCAAGGAAAATGGGTATAAAATCCACTTAAATGACTTGAAAACTAAATAAAAACTCATGTCTAAGAGCCTAATGAGTTGGTAAATTACCAACTCATCAAACCCCCAAACTTGAACCATTGCTTGTCATTAAGTAATGTAATTCTTTACAGCTGAGCAAATGGAACAACATGTTATACCATATGAGTCTATACACCAAGGACCACTGAGCCTAAGACAATCCAAAAACACTCGCTGACTTAAGGAAAAGAAAAGAGACTTCTCAAAACATGTTGCAAATGTTTTGAAGAGGTAACCACAATGATTAGGCATGATTCACAAATGTTTTCATTCTTCAAAACAAGGGCATGGTTTATCAAAATGAGCACACATAGTATCTCAAATCATTATAAATTCACATTCAAAGCTTGCCTTGAAGCTCACAACACTCATGTCCCAATCAGTTCTTCACACTAATGAAAGCATGTTCTCCAAGGGGTTGATACCACTCACGAGAAGAGAGAATCCCTTTTTATTATCAAGCAATGCCCACACAAGGGATTATAGAATAAGACAATAACACTCACTCTCACAAAGAAATTCTTCATGCACACAACTTGACCCATATGCTTGCCCTTCATGTAACCTGCCACTAATGTAGAGTTACTACACTCAAAATCAATTAGGACTTGGGATTCATAGTAAAGACTAGAGGTTAAGGTAGGATAAACAATGAGTTCTAGTGGTTAGATCCTCCCTAGTGCCTTTTTGTGGAGACTGGCAACATCCCCTCCTTCGATTGAAATCCCTTCTTTATCTTTCCTTGTTCATCATTATCCTTATTTTGTATAGAAAGAGCCACCCTTATAACTGTAGCACTCTAGTGCACGCGCAAGCATACGCAGTCGTACAAGTAATATAGTGGCCGTTTATCAGAGCCGGATGTCGAACCCACAGGGATTGGACTAATTCAGCGAATTATCAAGTTCAAGGGTTAAATTAACCTTCTCAAGTGTTGTTTGTAGAAATTTCAAAAAATTCTAATTAAATCTATGGGTGATCACAAAATAATCGAGAAACAAAACAAGAAGCAACTAAAGTTAAGGCCTAATAATCATGCAATGCTTCTATTCACAATGGTTCGAGTAGGAAAACTTCAGTTGTTGTCTCAAATAGTTAAAATGCAATATTCACGGTGTTTTGAGCCTCTAAACACGACCTATATCCTTGCGCGGGGATGTGACGTCATAATTCATGAAAAATTTAACTATGTAGATGTGGTGGACAGAGTTTGTGTCCTTGATTATGCACTTTTGTACCTCTAATCATTTAACCTAACTAAGCTTCACAACTACTTCTACGAGTGGTGATGTGACAATTCTAAGTTGGTGGCTAACTCATCCTATTTTATTAACCAAGCAAACAAAATTAGGTATAATTTCTATCCTAACCGCTAATCCTATCATAACAATAAGAACTTGCTCCCTGCATTCTTGTGTTCTAGCCTAGGATTACTCTTTCGAGCTGTTACCTAAACTTAACAAGTTCGTTTTCATGGTGTTCAAGCATAAAAACAACAATAATGAAGAATGTAAGACAAAACAACAACTAAGAACTCAAACCAAAGAAGAATTCATGCAATTACCATCATATCATGTGCCCTCAAACCTAGAGGAAGGGTTTTAGCCACTTATGTTTGTACAAATACTCAAAAAAAATAATTAGAGTAAGATACTTACTAGAGTAGTTAAAAGAAAATGAAAAATAATGAACTCTAGGTAGAGTTCTTCACTTCTCCCTTCGCTCCTTTCTGGTGTTCTCAAACTATTTCGTGATAAATTAATTTTAGGAGCTAAGTATCCTATTTATACTAAGTGGAAAAATACAATTTTTGGCCGGCCATGGACCAGCTCCCTGCCACATTGCCCATCGCGGCAGTTTGATGGCATGGCACGACCTAGTCACGCATGCTCACTGGACAGATGGCATCGACAGTCCCTATGCGAAGCTTGTGCGCGTCGCTCGACATGGCACGCTGCTTCTCGCGTGCGGCATATTGCGTAACACGGCCTCCATCGCGCGGCAAGGTCTGACGTGGCATGGTGCCAATGCGCAGGCGTACTTCCTAGCAGCTCTCGCATGCATTCCTGCCTGTGTGATACGGCG
Organism: Datura wrightii; assembly: GCA_035772735.1. NCBI lineage: Eukaryota > Viridiplantae > Streptophyta > Magnoliopsida > Solanales > Solanaceae > Datura > Datura wrightii. The sequence goes on along the minus strand of JASDFA010000001.1, from coordinate 152,347,727 downwards.
CTGGGTGCGCCAATGTCCTAGCTTGGCACGCTGGTGGCCTAGGTAGCCCCTCTCCTTTGCAACATCATGCCATCTTCCTTGCAATGCTTTTTCAACTTCTTTCTAATGCATTAACCATCGTATTTAGTCCCTTCAAAGCATTTTAAACCTACAAAACAAAGAATAATCATGTCGGTTAGTGCATACATAGAAATATTCAAAATCACATGAGAATGTAAGTAATCAAATTGACAAACTTGACTAAATTGAGTTATACAATAGCACTTGGGCATGTAATTATGCCCAAGATCACTACCCCACACTTAAAGCCTTGTTCATCCTCAAACAACTCCATTTCATCTCATGCACATGAAGAACTCACGCATAGCTAATTGAAGCAAACAATTCAAGCTAAGGCTACACTAATTGTTTTAGATAGCAAGTTAAAAATAGAGCATGCAAGATATACCTATTGAAATCATGTATAACTACGTTAAGACTTCCTAGCCTCAAGAATTGACTGTAAAACTCAACAAACCCATGCAAATTAACCAACCAAGAAACCCGCCATGAATTTTATCCTTCATCAAACATGTGCCCTCACTAGCCATTTTTCCACTCATCATCTTTCAAATTATGACATATATGGGTGTATGGATAAGAAATAAACTCACTCTCACAAAGAAATCACATGCTCCATGTATTGACCCATAATCTTACCTTTAGTGTTTTACTCCACTAATTTAGGAATGTTCGAAAGTAAGATCAAGTAGGACTTAGTGGGTTGTAATATAAGCTAAGGAGCAGGTAGGTACTATCATGGCCAGTAATAGTGACTAGCTTCCCCAAGTGCTTTTAATACATCACATTTTCAGTACGAATATCTATCCTTTCACTTCACCTTTATTCTTTTCAACTCCATTTTTCCTTTTTATTTCCCCATTTTATTAGGCATACTTAAGCTATTAGTAAGGTGTACTTAAGAAATTTTTTCGCTCTTTTCTCCTTTTACTCCTTAATAACTCTTATTCAATTTTTTAAACAAGTGCACCTCTAGTCTTTTCTTCAACTACCACGACTACTCTTTTCCTTCTTCTTCCACTTCTCACTCCTTAACTCTCTTGCATTTTCACTTAAGCGCTTTGGAGTTTTGGATCAAATTCAAGGCTAATGAAAAGAAAGGATTAAGCTCATTTTGTGGCTAGCAAAGAATAAGCTAAAGGCCCAATGAGGCTAACTAGGATCATATTACAAGGAAGGTAAAGCGAGGGATAAAAATTAGGCTCATGCAAAGAAATGCCTAAATCATCTCCTACAATCGACATCCCTCATTCGTTTTGTATACACACCAGGAAAGTTGTAGACACTAAAAAATAGCATGGAATATTCAAAAACCTTACGTACACAACACATGCTCAATTTCAAGATAAATTAAGTAGACTTCTTAACTCAGCTAATCACAAGAATGCACAATTCAACCTTAAGCACATCGAGTCACATTCAAGAGCCTAGGTGTCTCAAATAGAGTTACACAAATGTTATGCATGCTTAAAAATTAACAACACTTGCATCTCACAATCATGTATAGCACATAACAAGAACATCAAGCCATCAATCAACTAAGGGGTCAAAAGCAAAAACCTATTGACTAATTTTCCCTCAAGACGGCCGTCATCCATCCATCGCCGAGAAAAGTCCCTAACTATGACTAAAAATAGCTATGTCCAGGCAAAGAAAAAAAATTTATTCACCGGTTCAAAGTACCCCCCCCCCCACCGTCGGAAAAGAATTAAAAAGAAAAACCAACGGGTGGGTGAATTATGCTCAACTCAAACTTTTTCATCAAAAAATACCATACAAAGCACTAATTCCACCTGAACCTATTAAGCACAAAAATTTGAAATTCCCTTACCCCACACTTGAATCATGCTATGTTCCCAAAGCATCAAATAAAAATACTACAAGGGTGAGAAATACTCCCTGAGGCCTCTGGGCCTAGCTAACAAAATGTTTTCCTTCATTTTTGAATAGGTGGGTTGTCGGCCCCACACTCATCTTCTTCCATGCTCCTTAGCTTCCTCTTCTAAGGGTACTCAGGCTTCCCCTCAATCTATGCTTAAATTACCACAACAACAATAAAAAGTGAAAATAAACAAAATCAAAACAAAAGGGAAATAAAATTATACCTGAGGTACCCTTGGGTTGCCTCCCAAGCAGTGCCTGATTTTATGTCACGGCACGACGTGGACTATCCTTCTCAGGACATCCTCAAACCAGTGTTCCCTTTCGAGAACTATCTTCTTCTCTTTTTATTTTTTGAGGGAACAACCTCCACTCTATATGTCTCTTCTTCCAACTTCTTTAACTTAAACCCTCCACAGATTCAAGCTGAAATGTAATCATCTCCTGCGGTAGTGGACCCATGCAATCTACCACCCACACTTAGCATTTGAAAACAAATTGATCTTGCAAATATCTATGTAGTTTGTGGGTGGGTTGATCTCTTGGTAAACTCTGAAGAGCTCTTCTTCATTATCAACCCTCATTTTAGGGGTACCTGCTCTCACATTTATGATGGCTCCTCCAATTGCCAAGAATGGTCGTCCCAAGATCAGGGGTACCTTGTCATCAACTTTAAACTCAAGTATGATGAAATCAACGGGTATAATGAACTTACCCACTTTGATGAGAAGTTCCTCAATTATTCCCTCTGGTGCCATGGTGGACTTGTCTACCAGCTGCAGCATTACTCGTGTTGTCCTCGGCTAACCCAACCCCAAGGTGTTAAACAAGGATAGGGGCATTAGATTTAATGTTGCCCCTAGGTCAAAAAGAGCTCGTATCACTTCAGCTTTACCAATTTGTATGGGGAGAGTAAAACTCCCTGGGTCCTTGAGCTTTTTCGACATCTTGCTCATTACCCTATAGCTGCACTCCTTAGTCAATGCCACCATTTGGAAATCCACCAACCTAACTTTTTTGGCCACCATATCTTTCAAGTACTTAGTGTACTTCGGCATTCCCTGCAAAACATCAAGTAAGGGAAAATTTATGTGAAGTTCTTTGAAAATATCAAAGAACTTTTTAAAACATTCCTCCTCCTTGCTCTTCTTGAGTCTTTGCGGGAATGGTTGTGGTGGTCTCTGTGCTGGCTGTAGAGATGATTGTGCATTGTGTTGCACAGCATTCTGATTATCTCCCTTGTCAATAGATGGACCCTTTCTGACTAGCTCCGGCTGCACCTCATTTCTCTTTTCCTTTGGTAGTGCATCAGCCAATTTCTTGCCACTCCTCAAACTGATGGAATTGACTTGTCGGGGGTTTGTATTTGTGTCACTGGGTAACCCTCTTTGAGGTCTGGTGTGATGTGCAGCTGCCAATTGACCCATCTGCTTCTTTAGATTGCAGGTGACCAACTGTTGATTTTTCAAATCTTAAGTCATCTGTTCCTGATTCTCTGCCAATTGGGTCTGAGTATCCATAATCTTTTGTAACATCTCCTCAATGCTCTGCTTCACAACTAGACACCGTTCTACCTATTCTGTTGTTGATATTGCAGCTGCTGAGGTTGCTGGTAGCTTTGACTCTGATTGCCACCCCAAGAAAAATTTAGGTGAGTCTGACAATTCTTGGTTTAGGTGTTCCCATAGTTCTGATTGTTTCTTTGAACATTCCCCACAAAATTGACAGATTCCGGATTTACCCCGCAAAATTCTGCATTGTGCCCATTGTTAAAGAAAATTTCACACCAACTGGTAGCCTGCTGAATTGCATCCACCTGTCCCTGCGATTGGTTCATACTCAGTTTGTTGAACTGAGTCATCATCTGATGCTAAAATGATGCTAGTTGTGCCGCTAAGGCATTGATGTTGTCCACTTCTATCAGCCGTACTACTCTCTTTCCTGCCCCTCTTGATGAGTCGGTGTGCCACTCTGGATTTCCTTGAGCAATCCTATTCAATAGAGTGTACAACTCATCATAAGTCTTCTCAAATACTTGCCCAACAATGCAGAGTCCAATAGGATCTTTGTATGTGGTATAGACTCTCCACAAAGGTGTGATCTAACACATCATTGGACTTCTGGTGATGGGGGAAGTCTCTCAACAATGACTTGAATCTCTTCCAATCCAAGTATAAGTTCTCCTCCGGCCTTTGCTTAAAACTTAATATCTCACTTCTGAGCTTGGCAGTCTTTCCTGAAGAGAAGAATTTGATGAGGAACTTCATTGCTAAGTCATCCCAAGAAATAATGGAATTCGGTGTCTCATCCTAGAACCACCTCTTTGACTCTCACAACAATGAAAATGGGAAGAGTGTGAGTCGGACATAGTCATTCGACACTTCGGTGGGGACAAAAGTGTCACGATCTCCAAGAAATTTTGTAAGTGTTGATGTGGGTCCTCATGAGTCATTCCAGTGAACTGACCACTAGAATGTAACAACTACACCATGTTCTGCTTAAGTTCAAGGTTCCCTCCGGGCTCCAATTTGCAGATACTGGAGGTCACATTCGTCGCTAGTGAGATTGCCACTTCACGAACTGGTCGGGATACCATCTGATTAGGTAACAACTCTGCTTGCCCCACTGGTGGATGTTGTTGCAATTGCTCTTGTAACCTTTTCAGCTTTTGCTCTAGAGCTTCCCTCCTGAGAAAATGTAGTTGGTGTTTAGGTTCCAACAAAGGTTCCACCAGCTCTCTATTCCTTGCCAGTTCTATAAGGACAACCTGTTACCTGCAATATAGAAGACTAAGACCAAGTTTTTCAGCACTTAAGGAAATTAAAAATCACACAAAAATAGAAAAATTCAATTTACTTCGCTAGTCCCCGGCAATGGCGCCAAAAACTTATTGTGCTCCAGCGTACGCTGTCGTACAACTAATACAGTGGCCCTTTCTCAGAGCCAGATGTCGAACCCACAGGGACTGGACTAATTCAGCGAATTATCAATTTCAAGTGTTAAATTAACCTTCTCAATTGTTATTTGTAGAAATTTCAGAAAATTCTAATTAAATCTATGGGTGATCACAAAATAATCGAGAAACAATACAAGAAGCAACTAGAGTTAAGGCCTAATAATCATGCAATGCTGCAATTCACAGTGGCTTGAGTATGAAAACTTTAGTTGTCTCAAATAGATAAAATACGATATTCATGGTCTTTCGAGCCTCTAAACACGACAAACTAGTCTCACACCTACATCGTTAAGAGGGGATTTGACGTCCTACTTTGTGAGAAATTTAACTGCGTGGATGTGGTGTACGGAGTTTGTTCCTTTGACTATGGACTTTTGTACCTCTAATAATTTAACCTAACTTAGTATCACAACTACATCTACGAGTGGTGATGTGATAATTCTAAGTCGGTGTCTTAACTCATCCTGTTTTATTAACCAAGCAAGGTAAATTAGTTATAATTTCTATCCTAACCGCTAATCCTATCATAATGGTAAGAACTTGCTCTCTACATTCTTGTGTTCTCGAGCTTTTACCTAAGCTTAACCAATTCGTTTTCATGGTTATCAAGCATTAAAACAACAATAATGAAGAATGTAAGACAAAACAACAACTAAAAACTCAAACCAAAGAAGAATTCATGCAATTACCATCATATCATGTGGCCTCAACCCTAGATGAAGGGTTTTAGCCACTCATGTTCGTATAAATACTCAAAAACATAATTAGAGTAAGATACTTACAAGAGTAGTTAAAAGAGAATGAAAAATAATGAACCCTAGGTAGAGTTCTTCCCTTCTCCCTTCACTCCTTTCCGGTGTTCTCAAAATATTTCATGATAAAATGATTTTAGGAGATAAGTATCCTATTTATACTAAGTGGAAAACTACAATATTTGGCCGTCCATGGACCAGCTCCGTGCCACGCTACCCATCGCGGCAGTTTGATGTCGTGATATGGCATAGTCGCACATGCTCACTAGATGGATGGCACCGGCATTCCCTGTGCGAAGCTTGTGCATGTCGCCCGGCGTGGCACGCTGCTTCTCGCACGCAACACATGGAGTAACACGGCCTCCATCGCGTGGCAAGGCCTGGCGTGGCACGGTGCCAATGCGCAAGCGCACTGCCTGGCAGCTCTCGCGCGCACTCCTGCCTGCATTACATGGCGCTGGGCGCGCCAATGGCGTAGCGTGGCACACTAGTGGCCTAGGCAGCCCCTATCCTTTACAACTTCCTTCCATCTTCCTCGCAATGCTTTTCCAACTTCTTTCTTATGCATTAACTATCATATTTAGTCCCTCCTAAGCATTTTAAACCTATAAAACAAAGACTAATCATGTCAGTTAGTGCATACACAAAAATATTCAAAATCACATGAGAATGTAATTAATCAAATTGACAAACTTGACTAAATTAAGTTATACAATTGCACTTGGGCATGTAATTATGCCCAAGATAATAACTCCTTTGGATTTGAATTTAGCCTCATCTAAGCAAGAGGTAACACCTTTCAATTATTGTTTCTCTTTCAATGATTCTAGGTTCTTCAACCAACTAATTCATTCATTTTAATCGCAATTTGGTGCTACCTCACATTGAAGCTCTCACATTTCTCCCTTTACTTGTGAACCCCCAAATCTAGGCTTTTGCCTTATTTTCACACATTGCTTTATCTCTCCCTATTTCTTAGGCTTGAAGCCCCATTATTCATTCTTTCACCACTAGAAACTAGGGAGGGTAGGTTCCAAAGACGAGGATTAGAAAGGGTGTTTGGCTTGTAATGTGGTTTTCAAGAAAAAGGGTCAAAGGCTCAACATTGGCTAGCAAAGGAATATATTTAAGGAGGCCACTTTGGGTGAAGTGACTAGCAATAGAAAGCCTAAAATCATGCTTTAAGTGCAGCTATATCGAGAATTTCGCCTAGAGTCACACTTAGGGAAAGTTCTAGACAAACATATATGCATAGGAATCATTCAATCAACCTCACCACACAAGGCATCACACTCCAAGGAGCTCACACAATGCATCACCACAGCCAGATTATGACTTAAGACAATTGAGCATTTGAATCAACAAGCCAAACGAGGAATGTGCAATATATGACAAGAGAGTGCTACATTTTCCATTTCAAATGGCCTATTTTTCAAAATACATTTTTCCATGCCACATGAAAAAATTTGGTGGTACCTCTCAAAACATTTTCAACAAGACTCAAAAACATGGCATTTTCCCTTAAGAAAGTCGCATCACAATATATCATTGGTAAATGTCACTCGGTTTGATAATACAAAGGAAAAGAAAAAGAAGTTTCTCCTCAGGAAAGAACCGTGGTATAAAGAAAATCCTCAGAGTTTATTCATTAACTACTATTCACAAAGGCGAAAATCAAACGTGGGTCATGAACCATTTGGCAATTTAAACAAAGACCCAATCATTTGCACTAACAATCAAGAATAATTTTTTCATTTCATTCATCCCGAGCCCGACAAAGGATCAACAACCATTACAACTTCAAAAAAAAAGCCCGACAAGTGCAACATCAACATCATCAATAAAATAAGGGAGCACTCATCCATAGCCCCAACTATAAAAATATGTTTCCCTCAATGTAAAAGAAAAGAACAGCATGGTCAAGAGGGCTCCCTGAATGATCTAGTAATGGGGATCCAGGATCCATGAATAGGTGGCCTCGTGAAAGTGCCATGAAGCAATTTTGGCTACAGAAGGCATCAATGCATCAGGTGGGAGTTTGACTGGTTTTCCTAGTCTGGGAACTACCCAATGGTTTAGAAGAATTCTGAGCTCATGATAAAAAGTGGTGTCCACCCCACCAGGTCTCCATGATGGATCTATTTCACTCCCAATGAGCATCCGATGGGGCGGTGTGTGACTGTGATATATCTTTTCATCAAAAATAATTTCGAAGGGATGTCATACCCCATGCACCAATCATCCGGGGAGCTCCTACTTTCCTCAGGTTGTGCAGTAGCGGATGACAGTTCTTTCATGTCAATATTTTCAGGTGAAGGTATTTCATTGTGCCCCACCACTTCATCCCTCAAGGTAGTCACTTCCTGTTCTAAAATTTCAACTTTAGCACAGAGGCATCCCAATTTTTCAACCATTGGTTGCATGGCCTTCTTGATGGCTTTTTGGATCATGGGAAGTGTTGCTTTAGCCAATTTCAACAACTGCATTTATGAGCACGTGCCATTTGTTCCATCTTCAAAAGGCCGATTGGCGTAGAGGAGTTGACTCTATTAGCCTATGGTTTCCCTGGGGCTATGCTAGAGAACATGGAAGATGGGGGACTATTTCAGTCCATCGTCTCCTTGGGTCGCTTTGAAGCTGGGCATCCTTATCGGTTTTGGTGGCTAGTGTAATCACTCCGTCGCCATCATTGTTTTGTCCTATGGTATGAATAGAGGGAATGTAGCCTGCAGACATAACATACTAATGAGGCTGGGATAAGGCAAAGAAGTTGCATTTTTCTTGGCTTTCATTTTGAATTATTCTACAATAATTTCGCCCACATTGATGTGTCTCTGGTCTATGATGCAGGACACAAGGATTGCGACCTTAATGGGGACGTGTATTGTGTTCTTGGAAGGGATATCTGAGCACATACCAAACCTAGCCACATGCGAGCATCAAACTTTAGATCATGTCGATGAATTATTTCTTTTGAGGTAGCCCACTGCGGTTGATTTCTTATAATTCTTTTGGCCACCTACTTAAATTGATTCTCTTTATCTTCCACCTTCCTTTTGAACTCTGAATTTGGCCGAATCGGTTCATCCTAATAGATGGAGTTCATTGCCTCTGGGGTAATTTCATTTCTTGATCTCGTACTAGCACAGATGGAAGGAAAGGCATTGCATCTACTCGGCCTTTGTGCTTTAAGATGCTTTGTCATTCCCTATAAGAGGTGTAGAATTCCTATTCCAACTAAGAGAAGTAAGGGTCCACGGGTATGGTGAATAGCCTCCAATCACGAATGTCGATCTGACTATAAATGTCTGAGAAGTCATCCTTGAAAGACTCCATCTCAAATTGAGCCTCTACGGTGATGAACTGAGTCTCCTTGAAGGACAAATAACAAGCCTCCATTATATCCAGCCCAAAGCAAAGTTGCCAAATTTTCTATGCCTCCTCGGGATCTAACTCGTAAGATGCAGTATTGGTAATTGGGGCTTTCCCTTTGCTTCGTTGCCTAGATATGGACATGATTCTGCAAGATAATGTTACTACCATACAAAGAACATATCTATATGTATTTTTAATGATTGTAAAGGAAAACAACAGTTATTCTAAATTAATAAACGAAATTCTAAGGATCAAAATCCTAAACATATTCAAGGAGCAAAATGTGATTTTGGAAACACAGGTGGAACACCGGTGAAACATAGGTAGAGACCCACGAAGCGCTAATGAGCCACCGACACGTGGCAGAAAATTGGGCAGGTGTACTCTTAGCCGGCACCACATCGGCAATTCGCGGATCTCGACCCGTGAAGCACCGTTGAAATGCAGGTTCTTGACATTGTCCTGCAGCCTTGCGCCTAGACCTGCATTTTAGCCAGCATTTCGCTGGGCATGACTGATCTTGGGCATAATTGCATGCCCAAGTGCTACTTTATAACTCAATTTAGTCTTGTTTATCTACTTATTTATATACATTCTCATGTTATTTTATGTAAATGTGAATATATATACTAACCAACGTGATTAGTTCTTGTTTTTTGTAGGTTTACAATGAATTTGAGGAACTAATCCATGAGTTGGTGAAGTAGAGGCATGGAATCGAAAGTAAAACGCGAACGTCGGAATGGAGGGTGCACGAAACAGCCCATCTGCGCGTTGGCAATGTGCCACGGCAGGCAGGCTGCATGACAAGGGCCGTGAAACGCCACCTAACACATTGCCCAAGCAGCGTGACACGCTGCCAATGCGGACAGCTTCTGCTTGGCGACTGTTTTGCTTTACAGTGCGCCTACGCGATGCCTCCATGTCACGGAGGCATATTGGCGCGATAACCTCCGTGACACGGAGCTATTCCATGCCATGCATAATTTTATACATCCCTCATTTACTATAAATAGGTCCCTTAGCTCCTAAAATCATTTTGTCACGATTTTATTCTGAAAAACCACCTAGGAGTGAAGGGAGAAGTGGGAGAACTCACCTAGGGTTCATCAATTTCATCGTCTCTTCTACCAATTCTTGTAAGTATGTTACTTTAACAATGTTTTCTTGTAATTTTATGAACTTCAGTGGCTAGAACCCTTCCTCTAGGTTTGAAGCCATAAGTTATGATTGTGTTTTTACGAATTTGTTTTGGAATTAAGTTATTGATTGTTGTTTTGTCTTGCATTCTTAATTATGGTTGTTTTTATGATTGATCACCAAGAAAACACACAAATTAAGTGTAGGTAAATGCTTGAGAAAGAAAACTTAGGCAAGAACAAAAGAATGTAGGAAGCAAGTTCTTGTCTTTTGATAAGATTTGTGGTTAGGATAGGAATATACCTAATCTACCTTTCTTGGTTGATAAAATGGGAAGATAGAAAGACACCAATTTAGAATCGTGCTCCAACACTTGTAGGAGTAGTTGTGAAGCTAAGTTTGGTTAAATGGTTGGAGGTACGGAAGTACCCAAATCAAGGGCATAATCCCCATAAACCACATCCACGTAGTGAATTGACCACGAACTAGAAATGACATCCTCGTCTAACGATGTAGTAGTGAGGCTAGTTTTGTCGTGTTTAGAGGTTTGGAAGACCATGAACATGCAATTTTAATTATGTGAGACGACCATTGATAGTTTCATACTTAAACCATTGCAAATCGTAGTATCACATGATTATCCAGCTTTAACTCTAGTTGCTCCTTGAATGAATTCAGAGTATTTCGTTGACCACATTTAGACTTAATTAAATTTCTCGTAAAAGTCTATAATCAACACTTGCGGTATTTAATATCACACTTGAACTTGATAATGAGCTGAATTGGTCCAGTCCATGTGGGTTTGACATCCGGCTCTTAAAAAGGGCCACTATATTACTTGTACGACCCGTACACTTGCGGGCTCATCATGTTTTTGGCGCCGTTGCCGGGGATTGGTGAAATTGGTGAATTTCTAGTTTTGTGTTAGTATCTATTTTTTTAAGTTGAAAATAAAAATTTATATATATATTTGTTTTAAAATTATTTTAAATTTTTGTTTTTAGTATGATACCCTTCTTAACATGACATCTTGGAACACAAATGGGTTGAATGGTGGATACTCATATTTTGGTGAATCCTGTCTAAATTGCGAAGGACCCCACTTATGGAAACACTGTAATACTTGTAATATATGTGGTGGTCAAAATGGCCATTGGAATGGTCGCCCAAATGCATACACTTGCAAAATATGTGGAGGTCAAGATGGCCATTGGGATGGCTGTCAAAATGCATATTCCCATCCCCCAAGCCCCTACTATGATCCTTCTATTGTTTTTGCTGAATATAGGAATGATGAAAATGAGGACTTGGAATGCCAAGCTCGGATACAAAACATGATAAAACAGGTCCTTGAGCAAACTATAGCAATGAAGGAGGAGATGGAAGCATTGAGAATTCAGCAAGAGGAAAATAGAGAGGCCCTAGAAATGATAAGCAACAGTTCATGGAGATGAGGGCTGAAGATGAAGCTTGCTCTGATTTGCAAGTGACAGCTTTATGCAATACTCAGGAGGGACTACAAGGAGAAGAAAAGAGTGAGTTCTTGAAATAAGCTCAATTGTTGGAAGCTCGCGAGAGTCTCCATAATTGTCTCACATGTATAGCCAATCCATTCTTGAAAGAAGAGAGAGAGTACCAACCATTTGACATTTATGGAGATATAGATGTTGATGTGGAGAAGGTATACACAAGTAAGGAAGTCAAGAAAATGCAGTTTCAAATTTGAGGTGTATTATACCCCACTCGAAGCATTTTTCGACATTGAGTTTGGTTGACAACCTAGAAATAGAGTCTTCCAAGCTTGTAGAGAAAGGTCTAGAGGAGGAACAAGGCCCATATATTTTGAAATTTGCTGAATCTAAGAGACAAAACAACTTCACTTACTTAAGGGCCAACAAGTGCAAGAGGCGACATCTACTGCTTGGTCCTTTATGGTTTTCACCACCACCCCTAGAGCATAAGAGGAAATTAGAGAAGAAATTATGGGTGAGATTCATATCCTCAAAGTGGAGGGAAAAGTGGTGAAATTTGATACGTCGTATCGCGACGTAAAATTAGGCGCTGCTTGGGAGGCAACCCAAGGGTACCACAGGTACCATTTTAATTTCTTACATTTATGTGATTTTGTTTATTTTCATCTTGTTGTTGTTTTTGGTGGAGATTTAAGCACAGATGCAGGGGAAGTTTGAGTACCCAGCAAGGAGGAAGCTAAGAAGCATGAAAGAGGAAAAGTGTGGGGTTGAATACCCACGTGTTCAAAGAAAGAAAAATATGCTGTTAGCTAGGCCTAGAGGCCTCAGGGAGTATTTCTTACCCTTTTTAATTTTAATTTGATGTTATAGGGACATAGCATGATTCAAGTGTAGGGTGAGGAAAATTTAAAAAAAAAATTTTGTGCTTAATGATTTTTTGTGAATTAGTGCTTGGGAGAAATATTGAAAGAAAATTTTTGAATTAAGCATGACTTCACCACCCCTTGGTTTTTCTTTTCGGTTCTTTTCCGGGGGGGGTCTTTGAACTGATGAATAAAAATTTTCTTTGTCTGTATATAATATCTTTAGTCATAGTTAGAGACTGTTTCCGACGATGGATGGATGATGACCGTCATGAGGAAAATTAGTCAATAGGTTTTGGTTTTTGAACCCTTAGCTAATTGATGGCTTGATGTTCTTGTTATGTGCTATGCATGATTGTAAGATACAAGTGTGGTTAGTGTTGAAGCATGTAAGAAGCGTATAACTTTGTTTGATACACTTAGGCTCTTGAATTTGACTCGATGTGATTGAAGCTTAATTTTGAATTCTTGTGATTAGCTGAGTAAGAGTCTGCTGAATGTGTCTTGAATTGAGCATGTGCTGTGAGTGTAAGTTTTTCGAATATTCCGTGCTATTGTGGAATGTCTAGAACTTTCCTGGTGTGTATATAAAACAAAATGAAGGATGTGGACTGTAGGAGATGATTTAGGCATTTCTTTGAATGAACCTAATTTTTATCCCTCACTTTACCTACCTTGAATGTTGAATCCTAGTGAGCCCCATTGAGCCTTAAGTCTATTCTTTGATAGTTACAACATAAGCTTAATCTTTTTTTTCATTAGCCTTGAATTTGATCCAAAACTCCTAAGCGCTTAAGGGAAAAATCCGAAAGAGTGAGGGAGTGAGAAGCGTGAAAAAGAAGGAAGAGTAGCAGTTGTAAAAGTTGAGAAAGGTCAAGGGTGCACTTGTTTGAAAATGCCTGAGTATTGGTAGGGAGTATGAAATAAATGAATGAAAAAGTTGCTTAAGTACCCACTACTAATAAGCAGAGTGTGCTTAAAGAAATGAGAACAAGAAGAGAAAATTCAAGAGTGAAAAAGAATGAGGAGGAAGTAAGAAAAGAGATGTCTTTAATGAAGGTTGAAGTTATTAAAAGCGCTTGGGGAAGATAGCCACTATTACTGGCCAGAATAGTACCTACCCGTCCCTTAGTTTACATTACAACCCGATAAGTCCTACTTAATCGTGTGTTCAAACATCCTTAAATTAGTGGAAGAAAACACTAAGGGCAAGCTTATGGTTCACTACATGATGCATGTGAATTCTTTGAGAGAGCATGCGTAATTTTATTCATATACCCATACTTGTTGTGATTTGAAAATTTGTGAGTAGAAATGGGTAACTCTCTTGTTGTGAGGGAACACATTTAATGAAAGATAACATTCATGTCAGATTTATTGATCGGTTGATTTGCATGAGTTTGCTAAGATTGAGAGTCGATTCTTGAGGTTAGGAAGTCTTAACATAGTTGTATATCATTTCAAGGATTAAATCGTTAATGCTCTATTTTTAACTTGCTATCTCAAACAATCATTGTAGTCGTAGCTTGAATGGTCTTGCTAAATTAGTTATATGCGAGTCTTCATTTACATGAGATGTAAAAGGGTTGTTCGAGGACGAACAAGGCTTTAAGTGTGGGGTAGGTGATCTTGGGCAAAAGGGCATGCCCAAGGTATACTTTACAACTTAGTTTTGTCTTGTTTATCTACTTATTTATATACATTCTCATGTGATTTTATGTAAATGTGAAGATATACTAACCAACATGATTAGTCCTTGTTTTTGAAGGTTAATAGTGCATTTGAAGAACTAATTCATGATTTTGTGAAGTGGAGGAATGGCATCAAGAGAAAAACGTGAAAGTCAACAAGAAAACATGCAATAACTGGCACCCTGCGCGATAGGGGTCGTGGCACGCTGCCAACGCGGCAGCACTTGGCCGAAAATTGCATTTTTTGGCACATCCCAGTGAGGGCATGAGTTACCTCCGTGTCACGGAGGCAAAGCTCCGCGTTCACCTCCATGACACGTTGCCATTCCACCACAGGCAAATCTGCAGATTCTCATTTACTATAAATAGGAACCTTGCCCCAAAATTAGAACACGCGCGATTTTCCGGAAAACTGCGAAGGAGGCGCGAAGGAGACTTGAAGAACTCCTATTGGGTTCATATTTTCTTGATTTCTTTCCATCTATATTTGTAATTAAACTACTATAAACATGTTTCTGAGTATTTGTACAAACATGGGTGGCTAGAACCCTCCATCTAGGGTTGAGGCCATGGATATGATTGTATTTTCTTAGATTCGTTTTGGGTTGAGTTGTTTTTTGTCTTACAATCTTTATTATTGTTGTTTTTATGCTTTATCACCATGAAAACAAGTGGGTTAATCTTGGATGGAATCTTGAAAGAGCAAACCTAGGCAAGAACATAAGAATGTAGAAAGCAAGTTCTTGTCTTTTGATAAGATTTGTGGTTAGGATAGGAATATACCTAATTTACCTTGCTTGGTTGATAAAATGGGAAGATAGAAAGACACCATCTTAGAATTGTACTCCACCACTCGAAGGAGTAGTTGTGAAGCTAAGTTTGGTTAAATGGTTGGAGGTACGGAAGTCCCCAATCAAGGTCATAAACCCCATAAACCACATCCACGTAGTGAATTGCCCACGAACTAGAAATGACATCCTCGCTCAACATCATAATCATGGGTAGCTTTAGAAACATGATTTTCATCATCAAGTCTCATCGTCATCATACATTCAACATCATTCTCTTCTTTCATGAACTTCTCATCCATGGGCATTCAATTTCATAATTTAGAAATCACAATTTGGATTGAAAACAAGTTAAAATCTTTCCAAGCTTCACAATTCTTCAATATAAATATAATCTAATCATACCCATGTATAGAAATTGTAGAATCATGCAATTGGGTAAAAACCTCAAACTTGGTCATAGGTTATTTCTCATAATTTAATAGAAATTGGGCATGGGTGAGGAAGGAGACACCCAATCATAGCCATACATACCTGGGAGGGATGATTTTAACACTTCTCTAATTGCCCAAGATGAGATTCCAATGGAAACCTTCAAAACTTGCTCTAAATCCTCCCTTCAAGCTCTCAAGTTTGCATGCATGGAATGAACTAGCTTAGAATAGGTTTTCCCCTCTTAAAACCTTGTAAAACGAGCCTTAAACGATGTAGTATAGGTCTTAGGAACTTAGGAATTATGAAAAGACTCTTATTGAATTTGTAGGAAAACACTGCCAGGTGGTCCTAACGGACGACCTGACGGATCATCACTGGACCAAATGACTCGTTATGTCGCTCGTCGGGCACACTGGTTAACTGATCCTTTACAGCTTGCAACGGGTGACTTAATGGCCCGTTTCCACTATTCACGACTCGTTGCCACCTCCCATCATGTTCACTGCATTAGCATCAAATATAACTCACCTTTCTTGATCACGACTCACCTTACGAGTCGTTGGGACAGGCCACGACTCGTGGGGTCCCTTCCATTAGGTACACTAGTGAATCCTCCCATTTATTTATCAACGTCACCCATGGTTAACCTGACAACTCGTGGTGGCTGACCACGAGTCGTTCCCATGCCCGGGGGGACCTCAACCCTTCAATTCATCCTGGCTCAAACCTGCAGTTCTTGGATTGTCACGGCATTCCGCCGGTGGGTCGCTGGTCTCCTCTCTTTTTCTCCACTTTTCTATTTCTCAAATACAATAGGGCAGCACCTCACACTTGTGCACCGGCATTTCGCTGGGCTAGCGCGGTGCTTTCCCTATTCTCTTCTCTTTGTTTAACATCCAGTCAACCTACAAAACAAACACAACAAAGAAATCAACATATCAAAGGTAGAAATGCTTGGATTGCCTCCCAAGAAGTGTCTTAGTTAACGTCGTGGCATGATGAATGAGCCTTTTCTATTATGGTTTATCCAGGTGCATGACCTCCATTCGGCCAACCTCCTCCAACACTCCTAAATACTTCTTTACCCTTTGGCCATTCACCTTGAATTTTGATCCATCTTCTCCCTCGAGTTCAATATCACCGTTCCTAAAAACTTGGGACACCTTAAATAGGCCTGACCATTAATATTTGAGCTTTTCGGGGAATAACCTTAGTCTTGAGTTGAACAACAGTATCCATTCTCCCGGGGTAAAATTTTGATACAAGATTTTCTAGTCGTGGTAATGCTTCACGTGGGCCTTATATATTGCAACATTTTCATAAGCCCTCATCCATCTCATTGAAATTGTCCACTCGCCCCTGAATGGCCTTCCCCGAATCACGGTTTAAACATTTCAAGGCCCACATGGCTTTATTCTCCAATTCCACCGGTAAATGACAAGCCTTGCCAAAGACCAATTTATATGGAGACATTCCAATTGGTGTTTTGTATGTGGTTCGGTATGCCCGCAAGGCGTCACAGAGCTTCCTTGCCCAGTTTGTTCTATTGAGACTGATTGTCTTAGTCAAGATGGACTTGATTTGCTTATTGGAAACTTATACTTGGCCACTGGTCTGAGGATGATAAGGGGTAGCAACTTTGTGCTTCACACCATACTTTGCTAGCAAGGCGCAAACTAGTCGATTGCAAAAATGTGATCCTCGATCACTAATTATGGCTTTAGGAGTGCCAAACCATTAGAAGATGTGCTTCATCATGGAAGTCATCAGTAATCTCCTAATGTAACCCCGACTTACCATCTGTCTCTAAGCGAGAGAGATGGTCAGCCACTTGATTCTCACATCTCTTCCGGTCCTTTACTTCAAAATTGAATTCTTGTAGCAAAAAGACCTACCTAATAAGCCTAGGTTTAGCATCTTTCTATTCTATTAAGTATCTGAGTGCAACATGGTTCGTGTGCACCACCACCATTGTCCCTAGCAAATATGCCTGATGTTTTTCAAACCCAAACACTACTGCGAGCAGCTCTTGTTCGTTCATTGTGTACTTTGCTAGTGCATCATTCAAGGATTTTTTAGCATAGTAAATGGGATGAAAAATCTTTTCCTTCCTCTGTCAAGCACTTCGCCTAACGCTACACCACTGACATCACACATTAATTCAAAGGGTTTAGAACAGTCCAGTGTTGTGATGATTGGAGCGGATACAAGTTTTTCTTTCAATTCCATAAAAGCCTTCATACAATTCTCATCAAAATTAAACTCTGCATCATTTTCTAACAATTGGAATAAGGGTTATGCTACCTTGGAGAAGTCTTTGATAAAATGGAGGTAAAATTCCGCATGTCCCAAAAAACTCCTAATGCCCTTCACAGTCTTTGGCGGCGGTATATGAGCAATGGCATTAATTTTAGCTTAGTCTACCTCAATCAACTTCTCATAAATCTTGTGCCCCAGAACAATACCTTCTTTTACCATGAAGTGACACTTTTCCCAATTAAGTACCAAGTTTTTCTCCTCGCATCTTTTCAACACCTTCTCTGGGTGAACCAAACAATCTTCAAATGAATTTCCTATAACCGAGAAGTTGTCCATGAAGACTTCCATCGTTTCTTCTACCATGTACGAAAAGATTGACACATACATCTCCGAAAAGTAGCTGGAACATTGCAAAGACCAAAGGGCATCCTCTTAAATGCAAAAGTTCCATAAGGGCATGTAAATGTGGTATTTTCTTGACCTTTTGGAGCAATAGATATCTGGTTGTAGCCTAAGTATCCATCCAAAAAGTAATAATATTCTTTCCCAGCCAATTGATCTAGCATTTGGTCAATGAATGGGACTGGAAAGTGATACTTCTTGGTCCATGAGTTTAACTTGCGGTACTCCATACACACCCTCCATCCAGTAACTGGACATCTTGCAATCAACTTATTTTTTTCATATTGTACCACTGTTATTCCACCTTTCTTTGGAACACATTGGACAGGGCTTACCCAACTACTATCAGCTATTGGGTATATAACTCCAGCATCTAACCATTTGATAATTTCTTTCTTAACTACCTCTTGCATCGATAGATTCAAACTTCTCTGATGCTCAACTGAAGGGCTACAGTCTTCCTGAAAGTTGATCTTGTGAGTGCAAATACCTGGAGGTATGCCAATGATATTAGCTATAGACCACCCAATTGCTCGGATATGCTTCCTCAAGACTGTTAACAGTGCGTCCACTTGTTGGCTATTGATCTTAGTTTAGATAATCACCAGGAGTGTTTCATTTGCCCCCAAATATACATACTACAAATGGACAGGTAACAACTTGAGCTCTAAGAACGGTGGTGAAATGATGGATGGTTGCGAAGGTGGAGTTGTCTGATTCTTGAGGTCAAGATCAAGTTTCTTTGGTTGAAAGGAGTAGGTTCCCAACTCCTTTCTAACATGACACACCTCTTCAAATCCTCCACTATTCAAGAGAATGCTTTCAAACATTTCCTTCAAGATTCTTCTCTACATTAATTGGGAGTGGTAGGTTATTTTCTTCCTTTATCGCCTTTTGGGTTGCCATCTGAGATGCTAATAAGTTCATTATGTCTTTTAACCATTTGATGGAAACCTCGCAGTCCTTCACCTTTTGAGCAAAGTCCAAGAGATCACTTTGCAGCTCCTAAATCCCTGAATCAGTTGAGATAACTCACTCAAGCACAACCTCAAGCATGCTTTCAATGCAGGATGAAAAGGACTCTTCACTCCCCTGGCTACTCGTTTCAGCTGTACAAATAGAGTTTTGACTCTGATTTTCATTATAAGGATACCAATAGCCTTGATTGGCTTGTTGATACCTCATATGAAAACCCATCATATAATTTGCTAGCAGCTCTATTTGTTTTATCACCACCATCAATATCGCGTCTTTTCTCTCCTCTCTCCTCCATATTTCATCCATCAATTAGAGAGTTTCAACCAAAGATGCTCCTTCGGGATTTCTAAGTAGCATCTCCAAGGGGCTCATTATCATACTAACAACAAATAAATAATGGGGAAACAAAACAAAAAATACTAAATTAACTCAATTCAATAATCAACTAGAGGCTATCAAACTATATTCCCTGAAAATGATGTCATTTTTGATAACGTCCAAATTCACTCCTCACAAGGATGGAGTGTAAACTGTTGTTGGCAAAACAGATATACCCGACGAGTGTCAGTGTCGAATCCCACAGGAAATAGTCGTTGATCACACAAGATTTGCCTATCAAATTGAAGTAACTTGTATCAATGTCTCTAAAACAATAAAGTAAACATTGGAAAAGTCACAACTTGTTAATTGAACTACAAATTCGCACAAGAAAACAGGGACAAAGCGCAGAAAATACCAAAGGAGAGAATACTAAGGGTGTGACATTGAAGGAGTATCATTGGATTGGAATTGCTAACAGCTCCTAGCATTACTCAATAGTATAATTAGTTGTGGACGAGGTGGGACCCCACATTTTTCAATCAATTAGGTGACTTATACCTCAGGTTTTCTCTAACCCCAAAGTTCTTTTCACAACAACCACAACAACCTTGGGTAAGAACCAACTATTTCTAGATTTGATTCTCAATGGGTGTGTAGCAATGGGTTTTCGCTATCTCTAGCCCAACACCATATGATCAACACCCAATTATCCACTAGTGTTTCCTCACCCATACTCTAAATCACTTTTTCAAGCAAAATTAGAGTAACTAAATACAACCCACATTTGCAACTATTAGCATTTAGATTAAAACACAAAGGAAACACTAGAATTATACCAACTGAGTAAATCTAAGATCAATTAAACAATACTCAGTTCAAATCAAACACAATCATTCACACACCCCTAGAAAGGAATTTAGCTACTCATGTTAGTAGAAGAAGACATTGCATTAAGTAATAATTCGATATCTATTCAACAAAATGAATAAGAAAATTCAAGCAAAAAGGTTCTGATCTCCAATGAAGCTTTTTCTACCTTTTAGAAGAAGAAGAAGAAGATTTCTCTCTCTACAATTCAATTTCCAAAACTTCTCTCTACTTTCTATTCAATATTCCCTATAATGGAATGTTCAGTTCTCCTCTCTTCTAGAAAAGTACAAAAGTAGGAAACAAAATGCTCCTCTTTTTCTGAGATAGATACTTTTGCCCTTTCTTAACGGTCTGTTATACCCCAAAAAAATTTTTGTGATTATTTGATGTTTGTCAACTATGTTAAGGGAAGTATCGGTCATATATTGATCGTAGATGACAAGGAAAATGTATACGAATAGAAAAACAAAGCGTATGTAAGGTTTATAAGTTAGGGTCAAATTTAAACGATAATATCTCCCAATATATAATGAACTAGAATCCCCACAACCTACCAAATTAAAGATCTTTGAGTCTAGTTTTCAGAACATCAAACTTCACATAAATTGGATTTCGAAATAAAAAGTTATAGGCATTTTATGGTGGCACTATTGGGCAGTGACATGGCCACTGCCCTAAAAATGACCACCACCCGAACACCTTTAAATTTTAAGTTTTTTGTTATGAGATTATTTTCAAATTTTCCAGGCTTGAGGTGCTTGATTACCCTCTGAAATCCTCTCTCTTTTCCAGTAGCAAAGCCTTAGAAACCAAGAGGAAATCCCTCAAGAAAACACCACCAAAACTCAAGCAAAAGTTGATGGAAGTGAAGGCAACGTTGTGGTGAAGTTGTTGCTGCCTTGTTGCTTCATTTTAGCAGTGTTGTTGCTGCGTGTTTCGGACTATTTTGAGATAATGTTATACTCCATCTTAGTAGTAATTGTCAATAAGAAATAGTAATTCACTTCCCTCTTTTGAAATATCTAATAAGTGTATGAATTTTTGAAGGAAAACTAGAAGAAAGTTATGGTTTGTATGTTGACTTGTTGTAGTTGTTGTGCTGTTATATTGCTGCGTTCTGGGCAGCAAGATTGCTGCAATGATGGGATGTGATTTGGGGGAAAATACTCCTATTATATCCAAGAATATTCTCACACCGAGGGTAAGTGTTTCTAATTGTTAAACTTTCCTAAAAATCCTAGCTAAAGCTAGAAGTTGGAGGTTATGTTGGGCCGCCGTTGTTGGTATGTTATTGTTGAAGTTCTGCTCGTTTTTGAAGGTTGGAATAGCTGTATTTTTCTGAGAATATGCTGTATATTTGTGGGAGTTTTTCATGAGAAAACCGAGGTAATTTCCTACCTCTATTTTCCCCCAAAGTTGTAGAAACAAGTTGATATAAGAAATGCTAAGTATTGCCTTATTTGTTTGTGTTGTGACTGCCTATTGAGGTAACATTTTGGCTGGATAAATTGGCTTGAAACAGACTTATCACTTGGTGATATACTCAATTAATTTAAGGGGCTAAAGTTCTGGTTGTTGAAAGAAAGAAACGACATAACAAAGCTCGCCGGAAAAAAAAGGTATGTGAGGTGCTCTTTGTCTCTTGATTTTCTAGCACGAATTCATGTCACGGATTAAATTGGCATTCCCCTATACTTCAGCTTCTGTAGAAGCATATTATGGTTCTTCCCAGTTATTATAATTACTTGGTATTAAGTTGTGTATTTTCTAAAGAGTTGGAACACATGAATGTAAAGCGGGGAGGGCAATTGCCTTCGATTATGGTCATAATTGTAAATTGAGTCTAAAGTCCCCTCGGCGTGGGCACTATGAGCTGGTCCTTTACATTATGTTATGGTGTTTGTGGTGTCAAATTTTTTTCACATTATGGTTGCTAAGGAAATTGGTAAACATGGCAAGACGACGATGCATGGGTAAACCTAATAATTGAAATCTTGTTTTAACTCAATAAGGACTAACGAGGGTAACAAAATGGAATTTCCTTACAACAGTTAGCTACCCTCTTATATTCATCTTTTAAGGTTCCTAGGACCATGAGAAGTTTTCCCCGATCGCTCTCTCTTAAGTTAAGAGACTAATTAATGCGTTTCTTAATTAACCGATACGTTAAACTTGAAAAATAGAACTTGAATGGGTAAACGATTCATATTTCTATGGAACCATCATTATTGGTAGGTTATCCATAATATATTGATGTTAACAGGTTAGTCAAAAATCATAATCTATATACGTTTATGCTAACGTTTAAATTACGCGCTAAAGCGGCAAGGGTTGCCTTTAGAAAGTCGTTATATGTTTAGAGCTCTTGAGTTATCTATACCTCCTGAGAATTGCTTAAGGCTTTAAGTAGATATGCCGCACGTTCTGTGAAAGTTGTAGATGTGTAAGGAAATTAACCTAAGTGTAAAAGTTGAGGCGCTAGTAGCAAAGGAGAGATATGAGTAAATGTTAGACCTTTTAAGGTAATATGTGAGGTATATGCCCTCTGTCTGTAGTTGATTTCGAGAACTTTTGAGCGACGTTAAAACATGAGCAAGACAAGTTTAAGAGACGAGGTTGGCAACTAGGTAAGAAGGTAAGTGCGTACAAGAATTGCTGGAATAGTGAACACGAGAGTAAATAATTAGGTAGGGAATGACGAACCCTATTTGAAAAAGAATTTAAGATGAATATGAAAAGTAGAGCTAAAGGATGTTAAAATTTGATGATAAGTATTATGATTGTTAATGAGTTAGGCAAATGGCTAGCAAGATTTACCCTGTTCTAAAGATGTTTAGCAAAAGAGTTATAATTAAAGTTGTTTATGTTCAGTTGTGTTAAGCTAATGAAAGGCCATTAAAGTGTTAACTTTTTAAGAAATGATTAGAATCGAATATTTTGAGATAGGGACTCAAGCTAAAGCGAAGTTATTCATTGTACTTT
The DNA here is from genome assembly GCA_035772735.1 of Datura wrightii. Classification (NCBI taxonomy): domain Eukaryota; kingdom Viridiplantae; phylum Streptophyta; class Magnoliopsida; order Solanales; family Solanaceae; genus Datura; species Datura wrightii. The sequence goes on along the minus strand of JASDFA010000001.1, from coordinate 152,324,502 downwards.
TAAACAATTATCTTTGATTATTTGTTCTAAGAGTTGGATCAAATTTTTCAAGTTTTAAAGTATTTTATTTTTCTTGGAATTTTCTAAACTATTTATAATGTTGCTAAGCTTTTCTAAGCTCCTCATATATTGCAAAGTTTCACACGAGCCTTTCCTATATCATCTAAAGCACGACAATAAGTCTTTATTTATCTTAAGGTAGCCCCAATATAGTTGCCTAGCATTTTTATGTTAAAGAGCTCCAAGTTATGTCTTCCTGTTCATAAGTTACCTCGAGATGTGGTATGATGTGCAATGAAGGAGGTATGCTCACAATTCTTGATATGAAAATATGAAAGTCAAATGAGTATAAGCACGAACTAAATGTTAAGTTTGTTAATAGAAAATATTAAGTTAGGTTATTTCTCTTTCCTCCTTGTGTTAGTATTGCTAGGAGATATTTATCATGAACGTGTGTCTACACTGTCTTTATGATATTTCAGTTCTAGGAACATCCCTAGAATTCATTCACAACATATGTTTGTATTTAAATGTTAAATGAAAGATCTATATGTGTATGGCATAATTATAGTATTAGGGGTCGTGGTAAGATCCTACACATGTTATAGTTACTGAGTCTGCATATTTCATGGTTGTCAGTATCCAGATAATCTGAATGAGCCCTATCAGCTCCATTTATGATTGCAAATGAGATTCATTTTTATTTTACCCCAGTGTGGTACACCGGCTGGAGATATTTTTATTTTACCCCAGTGTTGGAGATATATTTCTTTTACCCTGATGTGGTACACCGGCTGTAGATATTTTTATTTTACCCCGGTATGGTACACCGGCTGGAGATATTTTTATTTTACCCCATTTTGGTACACCGGTTGGAGATATTTTTATTTTACCCCGTTTGGTACATCGGTTGGAGATATTTTTATTTTACCCCGGTATGGTGCACCGGCTGGAGATATTTTTATTTTACCTCGGTATGGTACACCGGCTGGAGATATTTCTATTTTACCCCGGTGTGGTACACCGGCTGGACAATTTTATATATGGATTTATCGTTGGTTGGTCGTTGGCATTACAGTTCTAGTTTCTTTCCTGTGCATTTCTCAATTGCATTTTCATCTCATTATAGAGTTACTATCAGGTTTCGGTTTCTAAGATTCCAAGTTGTTACTATTCCTTATTCCTGGTTCAGTTATCTTGAGTTCAATTATGCTATAGTAAGTTGTTATCAATTACAGGTTGCAGATTTCCAGGTTATATCTATCCTTTATATGTTTATGTGATGAGTCAGTTGTTACAAGATTGTTATCTTATGTTTACAGTTTCAGGCTTACATACTAGTACATTTCATTTGTACTGATGTCCCTTCGCTTGGGGACCTGCGTTCGTTCCGCAGGTGTAGGTAGAGGTCAGGATTGCCAATTGAGTAGCAATTCGTGAGATCAACGGATGGTTGGTATGCTCCTTTCTTCCTGGAGCTAGGGATTAGTTATTTATGCTTAAGTCTTGAGATGCAGTTATGGGTAGGTCAGAGCCTTGTTCCAACCATCAGTCAGTTTACTCTTTAGAGGCTTTGTGGACTTAGTGTGTACAGTGTTATTCAGTTTGTTGCCTTGTCGGCTTATTGTTGCTTGATTTAGCATACTCATAGACTTGGTTGCATTTCAGTTGTTTACCATGTATTATTGAGACCTTATGGGTCCATTTTATACTCCAGGTGTCATATAGCCGGCTTCTTGATCAATCATGAATTGAGTGTCAGTTGCACCTACCCAGTTTGGGGGCGTGACAGACTTGGTATTAGAGCGAAATTGTATCCTAGGGAGTCCACAAATTGTGTCTATTAAAGTCTTGCTTATGGATATGTTGTGCACCATACTTATAATCAAGAGGCTATAGGGCATTTAGGAGTTGTTTCACTTTGTTCATTAATAGATCATGCTATAGAGCAAAGATGTAAGGGTTGTTTAAAGTCTAAATCATGCTTATGTTTTAGAATTCACCTGGAGTAAGGTAGATGGCTACGTGATTTATCAACACTGATGCTTGAAAGGGTCCCAATCGCCCTCCTATCGATCCGAGAAATAGATTATATGCTCGAAGTGAGTTTTGTTTTACTCCCCGTGACAGTTCTTCTAGTTCCAGTCAGAGATAGCATGGGAAGGGATTCAGCCCCTCATATTGTAGCAATTTTAGTAGATCTAGGAGGAGGTAGAGTCGTTGATCCTCCAAAACCTTTTTGTATATCAGAGGGATGAGATTTTGACAAAGCATTTCTGATGTTAACCCGAATAGTGACATTTCAAAAATCAGCTGCTGAAATTAATGGCAGGTTCTAGGGAAATACTTTTGAGAGCTTTAGTGCCTGTGGGTTTTGAGCCTAAATCCCCTAGCCTTTGCGGATCAGTACTTACCACGAGAACTTCAATGAGTTTGAGTTAGTATGTTTCTATACCTAAAGCACGTCAACATGAGTATTCACGAATATAGTCTCAGGTTTAATTCTTTGGCCAATATGCTTCAGATAGGGTGCGGAATACGAGGAATAGAGTATATCAATTATATTAGTTTTGGGACCCCATCTGGTTTGAGAGTGTTCGGGAATGTCTACCCAGACAGATATGACTATTGCTCGGATACAAGAATTTTCTCAGAAGATAGAGGAATCTGATTTACCGTCTCCAAGTACCAACAGAGAAGTAGAATAAAGTGGGGAGACCAGGTCAACAGGGTTATTTAAGGCCCCATGTAGTGTTTCAAGGCCTCGGGTGGCCATACATTCAGTTTCTCCTAGAGATTTAGTTCCTTCTTTGTCCCTAGATCAGGCTTTAGTTTCTCTTATCAGGACCATCAATAACGGGCCATGGTAAAAGCAAAGGTAAAACCGCAGCTTCAGATTTAACATTGATCTTGTATCTTAAGTAGTGAATGCAATGTGGTATTGGAGTTAATCATATGTCATGGTAGTGTATAAATTTTCTTATGGTTAGAAAAATTCATCGATTATGTGTTGTTAAGGCACGTCTGTCTTAGATTAGATAAATAGATTGAGTTGAATTGGTATCGTTTGATATGAAATAATGACTGGAAAGAATATGTTTATGAATATATGGAATGTATGTTTATGACGGAAGACAAGGATGAGTTAAAGATGTTATGACATTCGAGGACGAATGTTTCTAAGGGGAGGAGGATGCTACACCCTGAAAAAAATTTTGTGATTATTTGATTTTTGTATACTATGTTAAGGGAAGTATGGGTCATATATTGATCGTAGATGACAAGGGAAATGTGTACGAATAGAAAAACAAAGAGTATGTAAGGTTTATAAGTTAGAGTCCATTTTAAACGATCATATCTCCCAATATATAATGAACTAGAATCCCCAAAACCTATCAAATTAAAGATCTTTGAGTCTAGTTTCAGAAAATCAAACTTCTCATAAATCAGAGTTCGGAATAAAAAGTTATAGGCGTTTTACGGTGTCACTAACGGACAGTGACATGGCCACCGCCCTAAAAACGACCACCACCCAAACACCTTTAAATTTTAAGTTTTTTGTTATGAAATCATTTCCAAATTTTCCAGGCTTGAGGTGCTTGCTTACCCTCTGAAATCCTCTCTCTTTTCCAGTAGCAAAGCCTTAGAAACCAAGAGGAAATCCCTCAAGAAAACACCACCAAAACTCAAGCAAAAGTTGATGGAAGTGAAGGCAACGTTGTGGTGAAGTTGTTGCTGCCTTGTAGCTTCATTTTGGCAGTGTTGTTGCTGCGTGTTTGGGACTATTTTGAGATAATGTTATACTCCATCTTAGTAGTAATTGTTCATAAGAAATAGTAATTCACTTCCCTCTTTTGAAATATCTAATAAGTGTATGAATTTTTGAAGGAAAACCAGAAGAAAGTTATGGTTTGTATGTTGACTTGTTGTAGTTGTTGTGCTGTTATGTTGATGCATTTTGGGCAGCAAGATTGCTGAAATATTGGGATGTGATTTGGGGGAAAATACTCCTATTATATCCAATAATATTCTAACGCCGAGGGTAAGTGTTTCTAATTGCTAAACTTGCCTAAAAATCCTAGCTAAAGCTAGAAGTTGGAGGTTCTGTTGGGCCGCCGTTGTTGGTATGCTATTGTTGATGTTCTGCTCATTTTTGAAGGATGGAATAGCCTGAGAATATACTATATATTTGTGGGAGTTTTTCATGAGAAAACCGAGGTAATTTCCTACCTCTATTTTCCCCAAAAGTTGTAGAAACAAGTTGATATAAGAAATGCTAAGTATTGCCTTATTTGTTTGTGTTGTGACTGCCTATTGATGTAACATTTTGGATGGATAAATTTGCTTGAAACAGACTTATCACTTGGTGATATACTCAATTAATTTAAGGGGCTAAAGTTCTGGTTGTTGAAAGAAAGAAACGACATAACAAAGCTCGCCAGAAAATAAAGGTATGTGAGGTGCTCTTTGTCTCTTGATTTTCTAGCACGAATTCATGCCACAGATTAAATTGGCATTCCCCTATACTTCAGCTTCTGTAGAAGCATATTATGGTTCTTCCCAGTTATTATAATTACTTGGTATTAAGTTGTGTATTTTCTAAAGAGTTGGAACACATGAATGTAAAGCGGGGAGGGCAATTGCCTTCGATTATGGTCATAGTTGTAAATTGAGTCTAAAGTCCCCTCGGCGTGGGCACTATGAGCTGGTCCTTTACATTATATTATGTGTTTGTGGTATCAAATTTGTTTCACATTATAGTTTCTAAGGAAATTGGTAACATGGCAAGACGATGACACACGGGTAAACCTAATAATTGAAATCGATTTTAACTCAATAAGGGCTAACGAGGGTAACAAAATGGAATTTCCTTACAACAGTTACGTACCCTCTTGTATTCATGTTTTATGGTTGACATGAGAAGCTTTCCCGATCCCTCTCCCTTAGTTAAGAGACTAATTAATGTGTTTTTTAATTAATCAATATGTTCAATTTGGAAAATAGAACCTGAATGGGTAAGCGATTGATATTTCTATGGAACCATCATTATTGGCAGGTTATGCACAATATCTTGATGTTAAAAGGTTATATGAAAATCATAATATATATACGTTTTTGCTTACGTTCAAATTACGCGCTAAAGCGGCATGGATTGCCTTTAGAAAGTTGCTATATGTTTATTAGAGCCCTTGAGTTATCTAGACCTCCTAAGAATTGCTTAAGGCATTAAGTAGACACGTCACATGTTCTATGAATGTTGTAGATGTGTAAGGAAATTGACCTAAGTGTAAAAGTTGAGGCGCTAGTTGCAAAGGAGAGATATAAGTAAATGTTAGACCTTTTAAGGTAATATGTGAGGTATATGCCCGCTGTCCGTTGTTGATTTCAAGAACCTTTGAGCGATGTTAAAATATGAGCAAGACAAATTTAAGAGACAAGGTTGGCAATTAGGTAAGAAGGTAAGTGCGTACAAGAATTGCTGGAATAGTGAACACGAGAGTAAATAATTAGGTAGGGAATGCAGAATCCTGTTTGCAAAAGAATTTAAGATAAATATGAAAAGTAGAGCTAAAGGTTGTTAAATTTGACGATAAGTGTTACGATTGTTAATGAGTTAGGCAAATGGCTAGCAAGATTTATCCTGTTCTAAAGATGTTTAGCAAAAGAGTTATAGATAAAGTTGGTTATGTTCAGTTGATTTAAGCTAATGAAAGGCCAGTAAGTGTTAACTTCTTAAGAAAATAATTAAAATCGAATATTTGGAGATAGTGACTCAAGTTAAAGAGAAGTTCTTCATTGTACTTTTAAACAATTATCTTTGATTATTTGTTCTAAGAGTTGGATTAACTTTTTCAAGTTTTAAAGTATTTTATTTTTCTTGGAATTTTCTAAATTTTTTATAATGCTTCTAAGCTTTTCTAAGCTCCTCATATATTGTAAAGTTTCACACGAGCCTTTTCTATATCGTCTAAAGCACGACAATAAGTCCTTATTTATCTTAAGGCAGCCCCTAGATAGTTGCCTAGCATTTTTATGTTAAAGAGCTCCAAGTTATTTCATCATGTTCATAAGTTACCTCGAGATGTGATATGATGTGCAATGAATGAGGTATGCTCACAATTCTTGATACGAAAATATGAAAGTCAAATGAGTATAAGCACGAAATGAATGCTAAGTTTGTTAATAGAAAATGTTAAGTTAAGTTATTCCTCTCTGCTCCTCGAGTTAGTATTGCTAGGAGATGTTTAAAATCATGAATGTGTGTCTACACTGTCTTTATGATATTCCCGTTCTAGGAACATCCCTAGAATTCATTCACAACATATGTATGTATTTAAATGTTAAATGAATGATCTATATGTGTATGGCACAATTGTAGTATTAGGGATCGTGGTAAGATCCTACACATGTTATAGTTACTGAGTCGGCATATTTCGTGGTTGTCAGTATCCAGATAATATGTATGAGCCCTATCAGCTCCATTTATGATTGCGATTGAGATTTATTTTTATTTTACCCTGGTGTGGTACACCAGCTGGAGATATTTTTATTTTACCCCGGTGTGATATACCTACTGGAGATATTTTTATTTTACCCCGGTGCGGTACACTGGCTGCAGATATTTTAATTTTACCCTGGTATAGTACACCGGCTGGAGATATTTTTATTTTATCTTGGTTTGATACACCGGGTGAAGATATTTTTATTTTACCCCCGTATGATACACCGACTGGAGATATTTTTATTTTACCCTGGTATGATACACCGGTTGGAGATATTTTTATTTTACCCCGGTGTGGTACACCGGCTGGACGAATTTTATATATGGATTTATGGTTGGATGGTCGCTGGCATTATAGTTGTAATTTCTTTCCTGTGTGTTTCTCAATTGCATTTTCATCTCATTATAGAGTTACTATTAGGTTTCCGTTTCCAGGATTCCAAGTTGTTACTATTCCTTATTCCTTGTTCAGTTATCTTGAGTTCAATTATGTTATAGTAAGTTGTTATCAATTATAGGTTGCAAAGTTCCAAATTTTATGGTACGTAAACACATCCACGTGGACCCCGTCCAAATAATGTCGCCATATCTTCAAGGCGAATACTACCGCGGTCAATTCAAGATCATGGGTCGGGTAATTCTTCTCATGAACATTTAGCTGTCTGGAGGCATATGCTACAACTTTTCCATGCTGCATCAATACACACCCAAGTCCAATCCTTGAAGCATCAAAATACACCACGAACCCATCGATACCTTCGGGTAGAGTTAACATCGGTGCTGAAGTAAGTCGAGTCATCAACTCCTGAAAACTCCTCTCACAAGCCTCCGACCATTGGAATTTCACCTTCTTTTGGGTCAATTTGGTCAATGGTGCTGCAATAGATGAGAAACCTTCAACAAATCTTCAATAGTAGCCAGCTAAACCCAAAAAACTCTGAATATTTGAAGGATTCACTGGTCTAGGCCAATTCTTCACCTCTTCTATTTTCTAAGACTTGTATGCCCTCACTTGATACCACATGGCCCAAAAATGCCACTGAGTTCAACAAAACTCGCACTTGCTAAATTTGGCATATAATTGGCGATCCCTGAGAATCTGTAGCACCACCCTCAAATGAGTGGCATGCTCCTCCTCGCTCCGAGAGTATATCAAGATATCATCAATAAACACAATCACGACCATATCCAGGTATGGTTTGAACACCCTGTTCATCAAGTACCTAAAAGCTTAAGGAGTATTCGTTAATCCAAAATACATGACTACAAACTCATAATGACCATACCTCATCCTGAAGGCTGTCTTTGGGATATTGCACTCCCGAACTCTAAGTTGATGGTACCCGGATCTGAGATCTAACTTCAAAAAGCACTTGGCACCCTAAAGCTGGTCAAACAAATCATCAATCCTGGGTAGAGGGTACTTGTTCTAGATGGTGACTTTGTTCAATTGTCGATAGTCAATACACATACAGAGAGAACCATCTTTTTTTCGGACAAAGAGAAATGGTGCACCCCGTGGGGACATGCTCGGTCTAATGAAACCCTTATCTAACAGGTCCTTCAACTATTCTTTCAACTTCTTTATCTTGGTTGGAGCCATTCTGTAGGGAGGAATAGATATAGGTTGTGTGTCGAGAAGAAGGTCAATACAAAAATCAATTTTCTACTCGGGAGGGATTCCCGTTAAATCATCTAGGAAGACTTCTTGATACTCACATGCTACGGGGACTGACTGAATAGTCGAGGTCTCAGACTCAACATCCATAACCCTAACTAGATGGTACACACAACCCTTAGAGATCATCTTTCTGGCCTTAAGGTAGGAAATGAAACGACCTACCGGCATAGCTAAATTACCCTTCCACTCTATGACTAGCTCGCCCAGAAATCTAAACTCTACTGCCCGGTTATACAATTAACTGAGGCATAACATGCAAACAGCCAATCCTTGCCGAGGATAACATCAAAATCGGTCATGGACAACTTTATCAAATCTGCTAAGGTGACTTTCCAAAGGACTAAGACCGGGCAACTTCTATACACCCGCCTAGCTACAACTGACTCCCCTACTGGAGTAGAAACTGAGAAGGACTCTAACAAAATTTTGGGATTGACTTCGAAGCTACTAGCCACATAAGGCGTCATAAAAGACAAGGTAGCCCCCGAATCTAATAAAGCAAAACATCTAGATGGAAAACTCATAACATACCAGTGACCACATCCGGGGAGACCACTTGCTCCTGGCGGGATGCTAGGCATAGAATCTGTTTTGGTGCTGACCGCCACCAGTGCTAGTAGATGCCTCATGCTGTACTGAGAGAGCGAGAGGGGCTATTGAACCAAAAACTGGGCCTCTACCCCCATCATGATCCTATCTCACTGCTGGGAAATCTCTAAGCATGTTCTGGGCTTCCCACACCCGAAGCAAGCACCTGTACCTGTCAAGCACTAGCCCGTGTGCCCCCGACCACACCTGCCGCAAATTGGGATGCTAGAATCTGTTGGCCTGCTGCTTTGACCCCTAGAGCTTGACGCTCGCCCTCTCTGGTCGTGCCTATATATGGATGGGACACTCAACGCTGAAGATGTTGGGGCTGAAGATCTCTAGTGAGTCTGTTGTCAGTGTCCACCACTCGACCTTGGGTGAGAGAATCTGTAGCTATTGATCCTGGCCCTCTTGGCCTCTCTCTCCCTCATATGTGTCGCCTCTATCTGTTGGGTATACAAGACTATTCGAGGGAAATTCATATTCTAGTGGAGCATAGCGGTCCTGAAATCCTTGTCCAAATAGCCTGCTACGCCATGAATGAACCTACTCACCCGCGCCCTCTGATCAACCACTAACTCTGGGGAATACTTTGATGAGCGAGTGAACTCAAGGGCATACTCCTGCACTATCATTTTCCCTTGCTTAAGATTCATGAATTCAACTGTTTTCAACTCCTTCATTTTAGGAGGGAAGAACCGATCTAGGAATGCAACAAACTCCTCCCAAGCGACAGGTCCTGCTCCAGCAGCCCTACTATCTTTCCATTGTCGGAACCAAATATGTGTGACCCCTTTCAACTGATATGAGGCCAACTCCGCACACTCAATTCCATTCACCCCCATGAACTGGGTGATCTTCATAATCTCACCAATCAACTCATGCGGGTCCTGATCTACTTTTGACCCAAGGAACTCTGGCGGGTTCATTCTCAATAAATCCCTGACTCGAGCTGCCGCCGCATTTCCATTTTGTAGGACATGCGCCACTGCCTGCTGGGTGACCTAAGCGGTCAAGGCCTATGCTAGCATTTGAATAGTTGCCCTAAATTCATCATGGGCAACCGGCTTTAGTGCATGGTGCTCCGAGACTGGTGGAGCCTGTTGGTGCCCCCTTTCGTTGCCATCCTCAAGGCCATTTCCATTCCCGTTCCTCCTACCATTAACTCTGCGGGGAGCCCTGATTCTGCAATCGCGAATAGCAAGAATTAGAAGGATAGGGGGACATTTCATCGCATGACATAGATCATGAAAGAAGGGAACATTTCCTAAACGTCTCGTAGCCTCTTCGTCATAACTGTGGCGTGCTTCACACCAATGAAAAAAGACTCTACTTATTGCGGCTTTCAGACACCCTAGGACACTTCAAACCTATTGCTCTGATACCAAGTTTGTCACGACCCGAACATAGACTCGGATCAAGACACGGGACAAGGAGCCTCGAGAGACCCCAAGTTGACCCATGGCATAAGAATTCATCTGACTCAATCAATTAAAAAGAAGGATTGACATAATAATCTTAGCGGAAGTCTGAAATAATCATAACATCATAAATACACGAATCTAAAACTGAATATATTCTATTGTCTACAAAGCCTCTAAGTCTGATGAGTTGATGTGATAAGACCCCAACTAACTTTCTAATACTGAAACTGAAAGTACATCAATATCTGAAAGCAAATGGTCCTCGAGAGATGAGAACTCACCACTAAGCTGGATTCTAACTCTGGAACTGGCTACTGACAGGGCTAAGACTAAGTGTTGTGGCCTATATCATTAATCGATACAACATAGAGTATGTGGTCAGTACAAGGAATGTACTGAGTATGCAAGGTAAGTAAAATCGCTTAAATAAGTAAAATCATTTAAAACATGCATAATGTAAAACATAAACAAAAGAAGAATCTGAGAGTAGGGCTTGCATGCTATCTTTCTGAAAACATGATCTCAACATAACATAACATCATAAAAGAATCGATTGACCCAAAGATGAAATCTGATAGTCATAAATAAAGTTGAACATTGGGTCAAACCTGATTTATAACATATATAGATATATATATAACATGAGTGATAAACATGCATAATTGAAATCATGAGGAACAATGGGAGACTCATCTTTTAACCGACATACCACGATAGAGCTTACGTGGTCCCAACTATCACAGTCAAGTGGGTAGAGCAGTCCAAAGCCTTGCCAGGGCTAAGGATGATACCATGATATCGATATCAATCTTGTGGCCCAATCGAGGCAGGGGACAGCTCACATAGGATGTCCCAATATAATCTGATCATACTTACGTTGGCGCATAGTTCTAAGTCATAGGGTTGACTGACCCATAGCCTACTCGGTGCTAGACACTACTCCCAAAAATATGCATTATGCTCTCCATCAATTTTCAACGAAGCTGATCATCATCTATCGACTAAGCTAAATAATCATAAATACATAAATCTGAATCATATATGAGGAGCCTTTGCTCAAACCATACCACAAGCTGAACATAAATGGGAGTCTTCGCTCCAAAAATCATGTGGTAAGCTAAATTAGTAAAATCATAATCATACTTGAACATATGGGCATTGCTCGATACTTTAACATGCTTGAAAATTTACTTGATTCACTTTGAAAACATGAACATAACATGGGTAGATTAAAACATGTTTTTCTTATGAAAATCCATCATACATGAACATACTCCTTAAATCTCATCTTCTCATAAGATTTCATGAATGGACATCATAATTTGGAAAACTAGTAAACATGATTAATAATTGAAAACATGATAAAACTTCCCACGAATCATACTTTATCAATTAAAGAATACTTAGATCATACCCATGACATAGATATAGGAATTTCATGCAACGGGTTAAAAACCCATAGAATCAACTCATAGATTTTCATGAATTAGAGATGGATTGGGCATGGGTGTGAACAAAGTCACCCATTCATAACCCTACATACCTGATTATAGCTGATTTTTATACTCCTCTGATTGCCCAAGGATGATTTGAAGAAGAACCTTGAAGGATTGACCTTGATCACCTCTTTAAACCCTTACTCTTGCATGCATGAATAGGAATAACTTTGAATAGATTTTCCCCTCTTAAAACCCACCATTCATAGCTTAAAACGACGTAGTTTAGGCCATAGGATCTTAGGGATTATGGAAAAGCCCTTACTAAATTCGCAGGAAATTACTGTCTGCCAGTCCCCACGAGGGATTGGACAACTCGTCACTTCAGGCCACGACTCGTGGAATCATCCGTCATGTACACTACCTAACAGTCATCTGGGGCTCGTCATGAGGGGACTCACGAATCGTTACAAGTGACCACGACTCGTGGTCACCACTCGTCACATACACTGCCTTAATTCCCAATAATTTTCATCCTGCTAACCATGATCCATCTCACAAATCGTGGTGACTGACCACAACTTGTGGGGGTCCTTCCATAGGGTACATTTCCACTTTTCTTCACCTCCTTAAAATCCTTTCTCACGACTGACTTGACGAGTCGTGGGGCATGACCACGACTCGTGGCTATGTCCGTGGGGACCTTAACTCCCAAAACTCTAATTAACACCCTGATCCTAACCACGAGTCACATCACGACTTGTGTTCTGTCCCCACGCGTCATAGAATGACTCGTTATGTGACTGATTCCAGATTTCAAATTTTCTCCATTTCAACTCTTGGGTCTGACCTTTAAGCTGCCAGGGTATTAGAAAATAAATAAAATCTCATGTCTAAGAGCTTAATGAGTTGGTAAATTACCAACTCATCAGGCGGCTTTGCTCACATAAGCGAGATAGTTGGGGCATCATGTAAGCTCTATCATGATGGTTTTGGATACGATGAAGCCTCCCATTATTCCTCATGTTTTCAGTTACTGTCATGACCCAGATGGAGGCCCGGATCGTAGAACGGGATAAGGGACCCTAAGAGTGTTATACCCCGTAGAATTTCCGGCACCTAGACGACCTATTCGCACGTTGGTTAAGCATATTTAAAGGCCATATGTGCTGGGGAGAGGCCCGGGAAAAGATCGGACGAGAAACCCGTCGAACCATCGCGGAAGGAGCCGAGGCAGAGCCCCTCCGCGATGGCAGCGTGCCACGGAGGAGAGGCCTCCACGATGGCTCCGTGCCACGTTGCCCAAGTTCAGGCCCAAGTATATAAAGCCCCCACTTCGGTTTGAAATCATTTAACACTTGCAAAATTCCAGAAAAGCGTAGAAAATAGAGGAGGACGAAGGAAAATTAAATATTTTCGTCCGATTACGCTACCAAACGCTGCCCAAACTCAAATTAATCATAGATACCCAAGTATTTAGCAGCAGAGAGCATTTCTACGGAATTAGTTTCGTGAAATACAGCCGACGAATCGGCGAGCCACCGAACTAAAGTAAGTAGAATTGCTCTAAATTAGTATCTATGTGTTCCTAGGTGAGAAGTGAATATTTCTCCCTTCTGGACCTCTGAAAAATAGCGAGTTTCTGGCCGTCTTTCAATAAGCCTAAGTTTAGGATATAAATTACATCGAAAGTGACGTTGCCTTTTGAAATAAAGTTGTATTTACTATTGATTGATATGTTTATGAATGCAGTTGGGAGAAAATAGTTAAAGTACCGGCCAAGCCTCGTCCGACGGACGAATAATGCAAAGATAAGGTATGTAAAGTTAGTTTCCTCGGCAAGTTAAGAAATATTGAGACAGTATGGTAATTTACAGACCAGTAGAATGTTCAGAAGTCGATTATTGTGTTATTATGAATATTGGTGCAATATGAGAAGTTTTGGGTTGTAACGTGTACGATATCTATCCGTATGATATAGATTCGGACGTAAGTGATTAAGATTGCCCAGTATATTCAGTATGTGATGTAATATGCCATGTTAAGGTATTGTTGTGTTCAACTGAAACCCCGCGAAGTAGTACAGTATCCGTAGAGCATTCCAGACATAGAATAGTAACTAAATAAGGTTTAGGAAGCATGTTAGAAATAGGAAATCATGCTAATACAGAAACTCAGTAAACAGCATAGCTTTCAGCAGAAACACCCTCTTGTATAGCCTTTGCTCCAGTACAGTTTGACAGGAGACTATATTCATATTTATACTTTCCTGTCTCAGCATGTATCAGACACCTACAGATTACTATTATTAGCTCAGCATGTGATTTATATGATACCTTACCCCTGTTAGCCTTAGCTTGTGAGATACACAGACAGCATGACTAGTTGAGACCGTTGTATTGATTGGGGTTGGATTACCTAGCATCCCTGACCGCCCAGGGTTAATAGCTGTATCGACTCGTCCACCAGAGGACGAGGATACGTCACTCTATGGAGTGATATGCTATCCCGCAAGGGGACGAAGATGGGATGCCAGTTTCCCCATATTATGCCTTGGTCGGCCCTTATACACCCCCGTCGAGCGGGTACGCCCGGGGTGTTGTTTTTAGAGTCCTTCGGACTCAGGTACAGTTATAGTCAGGGGCTCAGCAAGCCCAAGTGCATACCCAGGGGACCGGCAGGATGCTTATAGCCAGTGTAGGAGATGGGATGACCGGGGTAGGGGTATAGATTCTGTGTTGATTGTACCTCCCGGCTTATGGGGGCCGGGCAAGGTTGTGTATGCCATGTTATGTTATGTATGTCATGTTATGTTACATTAGACATGAGTAGATTAGTAGTAGAATGATACGTCTCCAGACACGACACCTACTCCTCCCAGTATGATTGAGAACAGGTAAGACTTACATCTTCAGACAGATCATCTAGTTCTTCCTGTTTCAGTTTTGTCAGTTATATTATTGATACAGATATCTTTTTCAGTTATTGCTTTACATACTCAGTACCAGCGGTACTGACGCCCGGTAGGGCGCTGCATTACTTGCCTGCAGGTATTCATAGACGAGCAGGCGACTCTATGTGACTCCCTGTCAGCGGTTGAGTATTCAGCTCCTGTCCTCCGGAGGCTAAATTTCAGAGGTGTAGCTCAGTTCCTTTTGTTGTATATTATGGGTAGGTCGGGGCCCTGTCCTGATCAGTTCTATTGCTATTCCTAGAGGCTTGCAGTCTGTATATTTCCCTGTGGTCGGTTGAGCCGGTCGTGTGAGGCCGTGCAGTTGTTAGCTATTAGTACTCTTGCTTCTTGTATGTTGGCCGTGTGGGGCCATAAGTTTGACAGTAGTGGTGACCTTGCCGGTCACGTAGCCTTCTAGTATTTTATTGCTGAATGCATATAACTAGACAGCATGGTGGCCTTGTCGGCCCGCATAGGCTTCCCTATAGCTGCTTGTTCTGGTCGGCTGTTATTACAGGTACAGGAGGCTATAGGCCAATGGGCCGGGGGCTGTGTTTACAGCCGTTATATAGCCCTTTGTTTCCAGAAATGTGAATTAGAGCCAGCCAGGCACCAGATGTGCCTAGGCTTAGCAGTCCAGTAGTTCAGGTCCTAGTAGGGCACCAGGTGCCAGTCATACCCCCCAAGGCGGGGCGTGACAAACTTGGTATCAGAGCAGGTCGTGTCCCAGGGAGTCTGCAAGTCGTGCTAAGTAGAGTCTTGTCTATGGATGTGTTGTGCACCACATACTATAGGCAGGAGGCTGCGAGGCATGATATGATGGTTACCCTTCTTTCTCAGTCAGTCGTGCTTTAGAGCGGTACAGTATAGGGTTGAGTCCCTGAGAACTTACCGTATTCTTTGATTACAGATACAAAGGCAGATCAGCATTACCCTATCACAGGCAGAAGATCAGAAATAGTAACGGAAGAGAGCATCAGTCAGTTATATGATAACTACAGCAGCAGGAGGAGGTATCAGAGACCTCCCAGCGTGATACCTTTATTGGCATTATTCCTAGTATACGTTGATAACGTCAGAATAGGAAGTCAGCAGTATAATGTACATATGAGTTGATTTACTTATTAGTTATATAAGATCTGATTATGATTACAGATAAGGTCAGACCACCAGGTAGGTACAAGAAAGAGAGAAAAAAATGCAGGAATCCCAAATACATCTTTTTGGATATGGTACAGTTAAGTGCTTTTATTTGTTGCAATAAGAAAAGGGCTATTCCCACCTCTTGATATTGATGCTAGTATAGTAAATGGGCATAAGACTTGAGATAGGGTTGCCAAATCCAGCGGTAAGTAAAGATGGGCTGATTGATCCTAGTAAGTATTAGAAAGTGTAACGAGCCCCTAAGATTACGTAAGTTGTGCAGACCCTTATGACAATAAGCCAGTAGAGAAAGTAAGACCGTTAGCTTACCCGAAGCAGGGGTAAAGGACCTGTTAGTAATAAATGCTTAGTAATAGTCGAGTTTGAGCCAGAAAAAGGCCAAGCCCGCCATATATGCTAACAGATAGCAAGACATGCCTGTAAGATTATAGTTATGATCTAGTTGTGACATCGAGAGATATAGAGGTCATGTGAGTCAGATGGGCTTGAGTATACGCCTAAAGAAGTATAGGCCGAGGCTTGATCAGTAATCTCATTAGCAACAAAAGGCAGGTACCTTGAACCCCAGAGTTCAGTTTAAGTAAGATGAGAGGAAGAAGCAGGAATGTCAGATCTTGTGGGAAAATTAGAACTACCCCGGATTGATAAAGTATCGCATTAAGGATTGAGCCTCGGGCTGACAGTAAGATTGCGGTTCAGAATACCGCAGGGTGTCCATTATAGAAAAGTTAAGAAGTTATCGATACAGCAATTCTAATCCAGTGTAGCCTAGAGATAAGACCCAGCAGACAGTTATGGGCTCTCAATATATGCCTAGTAAGGCTACAGGATTCGAACGTCGACCCCCACATCGCAAGAGTGGCGGGATTTTAAACGGCAGATAATAACTAGAATATTTATGTTTGTTACTTTCAGAATGGGGTGATAATGCAATGAAATGATAAGTCAGGGTAGAAGATATTATTAGGCCGTAAGAAGCAATGTATCATGTACGATATGAGATTCAGCAGAACCTGTCAGGGATTATGAATTATTGCAGAAATCAGTACATATTGTACGTAGTTAGCGATATATATGTATATAGATCATAGATATGTTGTGAGTGGTTGCCTATAAGGGCTACAATCACATATGCTGATTAGTAATAGAAAGCCTATACAAATTGCATTGCAGGAACAAAAAAGGGAAAAGAGAAGAAAGAGGGAGAAGAAAGAAAGAAAAGAAGAAGGGAAAGGGCGGATTAAGTGTGAGTTACGTATGAAGTCATAGAAACTTAAACTATCTCAGTTCTCAATTATTAGATTAAAAGACTTATATGTTGTTGTCAGATCTAGGCTCTAGGAGCTTACCAGAGTTAATGGCCTAAAGCAGATGGCTAGATGATAAGGGCGTAGTTAGACAGTCTACCGACCAGCTGGCGCCTGCGTTAGTAGGGAGGCATCCCTGAAGATTGGTAACAGTAGTGCGTGTGCCAGAACCAGGATTAGAGACCGAATAGGCAAATTTCAGAGATTAGCAATACCAGAATTGTTCTAGCATGCTAAGTGGTCATACGTTGTTTTCCCAGCCTCGTGGGCGACAGTCGGCCTTAGTCAACCTAGCAGTTGTTATGGAGGACACCTCATAAGTCAGCCGTCCGTCCCAGTCAGAATACCCGTGGGTACCCCGAGGAAGGGTCCACATCAGTAGTCAGTGACAGACTAGTACTTCAGTTGGGTTTCGTAAGATATTTAGATACAGAGCCCTAGTGGAAGGCCAGTAGTTACAGAATAGCCTATAAGACCGAGAATTCTCCAGAACAGCGGTATAGATCCAAGTGGATACACACAAGGTATAAGAAATTGATAGTACCCTGCTAGCACAGTGTTTATTAAGACCAGGGGATCAGTAGACTCCCCGTGATGATCCAGAGATTGATCGCCTGGGAGTAAGTGATTAAGTCCAGCCTTACAGTGGTTCAGGTAAAATAACAGAGCAATTAGATGCCCACGAGTTTGCGGTTATGCACGAACTATAAGCACTCAAGTAGTACAGTTAAAGCATTATTAGACTACTGCCACGTTCGGGTCATTTAACCCGACTATTCGTTATTTAAGGTTATGCAGCCAGATCGTTAAAGGTCATGATCAATATCAGGATCCTCGGATCAGATAAAGGCACGAGGTGCGCAGACGGTCGTTCTGGTTACCTTAGCAACAAGTAGCCTTAGCATGCGGTCAGAAGGCCAGATAAAGCTCTAGCTATACCGGTAGATTACTTATCGGGTTCTCTGGTATAATAAACCAGTATGACCGGCAGTTATATGTCAAAATTTGTAAATGTGAATTTTGGTTGAGTTTAGTAGCCTTTTTGGTCTCATGGTGTCGGAGGCTGGTGTACAGATAGATAAACAGAAAAATCAAAGTAGTGAAGACATAGCCTAGACCTACCACTCCGATCGAAGTACGCAGTCCCTGCGGTTAGCCGGGTACTGCAGAGGGTCTGTGGAAGGATTTTCCACCTTAGCAGTACCTCTGGCTCAGTTGACACAGAAGGCAGCAGAGTTCCAGCAGACTGAGGCGTGTGAGCAGAACTTCTAGGAAGTAAAAGCCAGATTAACATCAGCTCCAGTGTTAGTATCGTCAGAAGGTACAGAGGATTGATGTAGCATGGTAAAGTAAGCAGTCCTCTAGATAACAGTGTACATTCGAGGACGAATGTTCTTAAGAGGGGGAGAATGTTATACCCCGTAGAATTCCCGGCACCTAGACGACCTATTCGCACGTTGGTTAAGCATATTTAAAGGCCATACATGCTGGGGAGAGGCCCGGGAAAAGATCAGATGAGAAACCCGTCGAACCATCGCGGAAGGAGCCGAGCCAGAGCCCCTCCGCGATGGCAGCGTGCCACGGAGGAGAGGCCTCTGCGATGGCTCCGTGCCACGTTGCCCAAGTTCAGGCCCAAGTATATAAAGCCCCCACTTCGGTTTGAAATCATTTAACACTTGCAAAATTCCAGAAAAGCGTAGAAAACAGAGGAGGATGAAGGAAAATTAAATATTTTCGTCCGATTACGGTACCAAACGCTACCCAAACTCAAATTAATCCCAGATACCCAAGTATTTAGCAGCAGAGAGCATTTCTACGGAATTAGTTTCGTGAAATACGGCCGACGAATCGGCGAGCCACCGAACTAAAGTAAGTAGAATTGCTCTAAATTAGTATCTATGTGTTCCTAGCTGAGAAGTGAATATTTCTCCCTTCTGGACCTCTGAAAAATAGCGAGTTTCTGGCCGTCTTTCAATAAGCCTAAGTTTAGGATATAAATTACATCGAAAGTGACGTTGACTTTTGAAATAAAGTTGTATTTAGTATTGATTGATATGTTTATGAATGCAGTTGGGAGAAAACAGTTAAAGTACCGGCCAAGCCTCATCCGATGGACGAATAATGCAAAGATGAGGTATGTAAAGTTAGTTTCCTCGGCAAGTTAAGAAATATTGAGACAGTATGGTAATTTACAGACCAGTAGAATATTCAGAAGTCGATTATTGTGTTATTATGAATATTGGTGCAATATGAGAAGTTTTGGGTTGTAACATGTACGATATCTATCCGTATGATATAGATTCGGACGTAAGTGATTAAGATTGCCCAGTATATTCAGTATGTGATGTAATATGCCATGTTAAGGTATTGTTGTGTTCAGCTGAAACCCCGCGAAGTAGTACAGTATCCGTAGAGCATTCCAGACATAGAATAGTAACTAAATAAGGTTTAGGAAGCATGGTAGAAATAGGAAATCATGCTAATACAGAAACGCAGTAAACAGCATAGCTTTCAGCAGAAACACCCTCTTGTATAGCCTTTGCTCCAGTACAGTTTGACAGGAGACTATATTCATATTTATACATACCTGTCTCAGCATGTATCAGACACCTACAGATTACTATTATTAGCTCAGCATGTGATTTATATGATACCTTACCCCTGTTAGCCTTAGCTTGTGAGATACACAGACAGCATGACTAGTTGAGACCGTTGTATTGATTGGGGTTGGATTACCTAGCATCCCTGACCGCCCAGGGTTAATAGCTTTATCGACTCATCCGCCAGAGGATGCGGATACGTCACTCTACGGAGTGATATGCCGTCCCGCAAGGGGACGAAGATGGGATGCCAGTTTCCCCATATTGTGCCTTGGTCGGCCCTTATAAACCCCCGTCGAGCGAGTACGCCCGGGGTGTTGATTTTAGAGTCCTTCGGACTCAGGTACAGTTATAGTCAGGGGCTCAGTGAGCCCAAGTGCATACCCAGGGGACCGGCAGGATGCTTACAGCCAGTGTAGGAGATGGGATGACCGGGGTAGGGGTATAGATTCTGTGTTGATTGTACCTCCCGGCTTATGGGGGCCGGGCAAGGTTGTGTATGCCATGTTATGTTATGTATGTCATGTTATGTTACATTAGACATGAGTAGATTAGTAGTAGAATGATACGTCTCCAGACACGACACCTACTCCTCCCAGTATGATTGAGAACAGGTACGACTTACATCTTCAGACAGATCATCTAGTTCTTCCTGTTTCAGTTTTGTCAGTTATATTATTGATACAGATATCTTTTTCAGTTATTGCTTTACATACTCAGTACCAGCGGTACTGACGCCCGGTGGGGCGCTGCATTACTTGCCTGCAGGTATTCATAGACGAGCAGGCGACTCTACGTGACTCCCTGTCAGCGGTTGAGTATTCAGCTCCTGTCCTCCGGAGGCTGAATTTTAGAGGTGTAGCTCAGTTCCTTTTGTTGTATATTATGGGTAGGTCGGGGCCCTGTCCCGATCAGTTCTATTGCTATTCCAAGAGGCTTGCAGTCTGTATATTTCCCTGTGGTCAGTTGAGCCGATCGTGTGAGGCCGTGCAGTTGTTAGCTATTAGTACTCTTGCTTCTTGTATTTTGGCCGTGTGGGGCCATAAGTTTGACAGTAGTGGTGACCTTGCCGGTCACGTAGCCTTCTAGTATTTTATTGCTGAATGCAGATAACTAGACAGCATGGTGTCCTTGTCGGCCCGCATAGGCTTCCCTATAGCTGCTTGTTCTGGTCGGCTGTTATTACAGGTACAGGAGGCTATAGGCCAATGGGCCGGGGGCTGTGTTTACAGCCGTTATATAGCCCTTTGTTTCCAGAAATGTGAATTAGAGCCAGCCAGGCACCAGATGTGCCTAGGCTTAGCAGTCCAGTAGTTCAGGTCCTAGTAGGGCACCAGGTGCCAGTCATACCCCCCAAGGCGGGGCGTGACAAAGAGACCCCAAGTTGACCCATGGCATAAGCATTCAACTAACTCATTCAATAAACATAAAGAAAATAACATAATTATAAACTCAGCGGAAGTCAAACTTAATGTAACAACAAATTAAATATCTGAAGCTGAATACACGTTTAAGTCTGATAAGTCTCTAATGTGGATAGACTGATGGGACAACACCCCCAACTAGCTCAACAATACTGAAACTGAAAGGACATCTAAAACAACTGAAGGTCTAGTCCTCGAAAGATGAGGATTCACGAAATAAGTAGGTGCTAACTCTGAATAGCGACTATGAATGGGGCTGAACCTGAGAACCAGGTCCTACATCATGAAATGATGCAGCATAGAAAGTATGCAATCAGCACGTGGGAATGTACCGAGTATGCAAGGTAAGTAAACCACTTAAGTAAATTAATAATTTAAAACATTTCATAACATATAATAAGCTTTTAAACGTAAGTAGAAGGCTACATGCATTCATTCTGAAATCGTACTCTTATCATGGCATGACCATGCATAGCTTTAGAACATCATAATTTACTCGAATATCTCAAAGCTAAAACATAACATTTATATTAAAAGCTGAACAATGAGTCAAACCTTACTTTTAGAACATGCATGCATAAGGTAAGTATCAAGAGAAATGAATATGCAAATTTGATCGATATAGATAGTGGGAGACTTGTCACTTAACTGACATACAACGATAGAGCTTACGTGGTCCCAACTATCACACTCAAGTGAGTAGAGCCGTCCATAACCTTGTCAAGGCGATGGACGATACCATGATATAGATATCAAGTTGAAGGGCCAATCGGGTCGAGGATAGCACACAAGGGAGCTCCAAATAATATAATAGTATCAACCTACATTGGCACGTAGTTCTGGGGCATAGGGTAATCGACCCTTAACCCGCTCAGTGCTAGACTCTTCTCCCAAAAACATGCAATGCTCTAAATCGTATATAACGAAGCTCAACATCATCTACTGACAAAGCTCAACATCGTCTATTGACGAAGCTTAATACGCATAACTCAACATTGTACGAAACGAAGCTCAACATTGTCTATTGAAAAAACTCATAACGAAATCATGCATAGACTCGACATCATATGAAAATGAAACTCACCATTGTCCCTTGACAAAGCTCATTAATGACACACATCTCAATTATGAATTCATGCATATAAGAAGCTTTATTTCGAAACACACCACAAGCTAAATCATTGGTGGGAGCATCTTCTCCAAATCATGTGGTAAGCTACGTATAGGAATATTTACTCAATATACCACAAGCTAGAATTTGTAATAAAAATTGGGAATTTCACTTCAAACAATGTGGTAATCTTATGTCGAGAAAATCATCACGTCAAATCATCATGTGGGCATTGCCCAAAGCTTTATCATACTAGGATCTACACATTTTATCTTGAAAACAACATCATAATTATGGGTAACTTTAGAAACATGCTTTTCATCATTAACTTCACCATCATCACACATTTACCATAAATAACCTGTTTTATGAACTCTTCACCCATGGGTGTTTTAGATTCAAATTTTATAAAATAATTTTTATAAGGGAAAACAATTTAGAATCCACCCAAGCTTCATAAATTATCAATATAAGTACTATCTAATCATACCCACGTGTAGAGATTGAAGAATTATGCAATTGGGTAGAAACCCCATACTTGAGCATAGACAATTTATCATGATTGATAGAAATTGGGCATGGGTGTGGAAGAAGACACCCACTCATAAACTTACATACCTGGGAATGGTGAACTCTAACACCCTTTAATATCCCAATCTAATATTCGAATGGAAACCTTGAGATTTTGCCTTGAATCTCCTCTTCAAACCTTCAAACTTGCATGCATGAGAATAATGGCTTAGGACAGGTTTTACTCTACTTAAAACCCACTAAAACGAGCCTTTAACAACGTAGTATAGGTCTTAGGAACTTTGGAAATTACAAGACAACCCTTACTATTTCACCAAAAGTAACTGTCAGGTGACCTGACGACTCGTTTCCAGGGCCAACGATCCATTAGGTTGCTCGTCAAGTACACTGGTTGACATGTCTACTGGGGCTCATAACGGATGACTTAATGACTCGTCCCAAGTGGCCACGACTCTTGGTCACCTTGCTTTAGGTACACTGCCTTACCATTCATGATAAACCATCATGTTTTCTCACGACTCACCTCACGAGTCATTGGGACTGGCCAGGACTCGTGGGGTCATATCCATTAGGCACACTGGTCATCCTCCTATAAAAAGTCCAACTCCCCCCCATGATCGACATGACGACTCGTGTGGCTGATCACGAGTCATTCCCTCACTCGTGGGGACCTCAATCCTTCCTTTTTCCAAGGCCTCCCCACGAGCCACCTAACGACTCATGGGGTCTCCTCACGAGTCGTCTCACGACTCGTCCTGTGCCTGCAACATCAATTTTACAATTTTCCCGTTTCAACTCCCGATCTTTGAGCTTTCAGGGTATAACAATATCTCCCCCTTGGGGAAAT
The DNA here is from genome assembly GCA_035772735.1 of Datura wrightii. Classification (NCBI taxonomy): domain Eukaryota; kingdom Viridiplantae; phylum Streptophyta; class Magnoliopsida; order Solanales; family Solanaceae; genus Datura; species Datura wrightii. The sequence goes on along the minus strand of JASDFA010000001.1, from coordinate 152,300,934 downwards.
TCGTCCTCAAATGTTAGAAACACACAGAAAACGTAGAAACATGTAACCATCATATGCAAATAGTGATTATTAAAATTTAAAACTGACGAAATGACTACCTCCGAAAAGAACTACATAGCTTAACTGAATTCAGGCATCACATACATTTATCATAACATAATTCAAACTTACGCACATGAACTGAACATGGAAACTGATTAGATAATTAGAACAAAAACTGATACCTCAAACTGAAATTGAGCCGATAGAGAACAGGTGGGGGTATTTATCCATAATAGACGTTTCGGCTTCCCACATAGCTCCCTTAACATGCTGGTTTCTCCACAACACCTTCACCGAAGCTACTTTTTTGTTCCTCAGCCTCCAAACCTAACGATCCAAGATTGCAATTGGAATTTCCTCACAACTGAGGCTATCTCCCACACCAACACTTTCCACTGGGACTACTAAAGCAGGGTCACTCAAGCACTTTTTCAAGAGCGATACATGAAATACGGGATGAACTACAATAACTCTAATGGCAAGTCCAACTCATACGCTACCTTACCAACTCTTCTTATAACCCGGTAGAGACCAATATAGTGGGGATTGAGTTTTCATTTCTGTTTGAACCGCATGACTCCCTTCATGGGAGATACCTTTAGAAATACCCAATCGTCCACCTCAAACTCCAAATCCCTTCTTCTCACATTCGCATATGACTTTTGATGACTCTGAGTAGTTTTCGACTTGTCCCTTATCAGCTGAACCTTCACCATAGTCTAGTGAATCGATTCTGGCCCTATCATAGCTGCCTCACCAACCTCAAACCATCCAACGGGCGATCTACACCTCCGCCCGTAAAGAGCCTCGAGTGGTGCCATTTGGATACTTAAGTGATAGCTGTTATTGTAAGCAAACTCGATTAAAGGCAAGTGATCATCCCAACTACCATTAAAGTCCATCACACAAGCCCTCAACATGTCTTCAAGAGTTTGAATTGTTCTCTCCTCCTGACCATCCATTTGCGGATGAAATGTTGTGTTAAGTTTAACCTGAGTCCGAAGCCCTTTTTGGAAAGACCACCAAAATTAAGAGGTAAACTGAGTACCTCGGTCTGAGATAATAGACAAGGGAACTCCATGAAGCCGGACCAACTCCCGAGTATACAATTTGGCATAATTATCCACTGAATCTGTGGTTTTGACCGGTAGGAAGTGTGCAGCCTTAGTCAACTTGTCGACTACCACCCAAATGGAATCATACTGTCGGCGAGTACGAGGTAGGCCGGTAACGAAGTCCATGTTAATCTCTTTCCACTTCCAAGTTGGAATGTTAATATCCTGCAAATACGCCTCCCAGCCTTTGATGCTCAACTTTCACTTGCTGACAGTTCGGGCACTTGGCTACAAATTCTACAATATCCTTCTTCATGTCGTTCCACCAATATATTTCCTACAAGTGATGATGCATCTTGGTGGTACCCGGATGGATAGAATACTTGGATCCATATGCCTCATGCAATATATGGTCCCTCAAATTATCGACATCTGGAACACATAGACGACCCTGGTACTGTAGTACACCATCTCCCCCTTGGGAGAAGGCCTCCACCTTTTTACTTCTAATGGCTTCATTTAGCTTTACTAAAATCAGATCCTCACCTTGCCTAGATTTGACATCAACCACCAAGGACGATTCTGATCCTTTTTGCACAACAACGCCGCTATCGATCGAGTCAACCATCTAACTCACAACCTTGCAAGTCGATGGACATCATTCACCAACTCTTTCTTTCCCTCATACACGTGGGAAACACTCTCCATAGAGAGTCTACTAAATGCGTCCACCACCACATTAGCCTTACTCGGGTGGTAAAGAACACTGATATCATAGTCATTAAGTAGCTCCAACCACCTCCTTTGCCAAAGATTGAGGTCTTTCTAAGTGAACACATATTACAAGCTCTTGTGATCCATGAATACATCCACGTGGACCCCATATAAGTAATGCCTCCATATCTTCAATGAAAACACCACCGCGTTCAATTCAAGATCATGGGTCGGGTAGTTCTTTTCGTGGATTTTTCACTGTCTCGAGGCATAAGATATCACTCTCCCATGCTGCATCAATTATCACACACCCAAGTCCAACTCGCGAAGAATCACAATACACCACCAAACCATTAGTACCCTCAGGTAGGGTCAACACTAGTGCTGAAGTGAGTCGGGTATTCTACTCTTGGAAGCTTTCCTCACAAGCTTCTGACCATTGAAACTTCACCTTCTTTTGAGTCAACCTGGTCAATGGTGTGGCAATAGACGAAAAACCCTCCAAAAATCTCTGACAGTAACCCGCTAAGCCCAAAAAGCTCCTGATATCCGACAGTTTCACCGGTGTGGGCCAGTTCTTTACCGCCTCAATCTTCTGAGAGTCTACTTTTATGCCCTCTCCTATTACCACATGGCCTAGAAATGCCACCGAGTCCAACCAAAACTCACATTTGTTGAACTTTGCATACAACTGGCGATCCTTGAGGGTCTGACGAAGCTGTCATCAATGAACACAATCACGAACATGTCCAAATATGCCTTGAACACCCTGTTCATTAGATCCATAAAAGTTGCAAGGGCATTGGTTAGTCCAAAACACATAACAACAAATTTTTAGTGACCATACCGAGTCCTAAAAGCGGTTTTCGGGATGTCACTCTCCCGATCCCTGACATGGTGATACCCAGATCTAAGATCAATCTTGGACAAACACTTGGCACCCTAAAGTTGGTCAAACAAATCATTGATCCTGGGTAAAAGATACCTGTTCTTGACGGTGACCTTGTTCAACTATCGATAGTCGATGCACTTCCATCCATTAGGTACACTGGTCATCCTCCTATAAAAAGTCCAACTCCATGCCACGATCGACATGACGACTCGTGGTGGATGACCACGAGTCATTCCCTCACTCGTGAGGACCTCAATCTTTCCTTTTTCCTAGGCCTCCCCACGAGCCACCTAACGACTCATGGGGTCTCCTCAAGATTCATCCCACGACTCGTACTGTCCTTGCAACATCAATTTTACAATTTTCACGTTTCAACTCCTGGATGTCATCAATGAACACAATCACGAACATGTCCAAATATGCCTTGAACACCCTGTTCATTAGATCCATAAAAGTTGCAAGGGCATTGGTTAGTCCAAAACACATAACAACAAATTTTTAGTGACCATACCGAGTCCTACTGGTGGATGACCACGAGTCATTCCCTCACTCGTGAGGACCTCAATCTTTCCTTTTTCCTAGGCCTCCCCACGAGCCACCTAACGACTCATGGGGTCTCCTCAAGATTCATCCCACGACTCGTACTGTCCTTGCAACATCAATTTTACAATTTTCACGTTTCAACTCCTGGATGTCATCAATGAACACAATCACGAACATGTCCAAATATGCCTTGAACACCCTATTCATTAGATCCATAAAAGTTGCAAGGGCATTGGTTAGTCCAAAACACATAACAACAAATTTTTAGTGACCATACCGAGTCCTACTGGTGGATGACCACGAGTCATTCCCTCACTCGTGAGGACCTCAATCTTTCCTTTTTCCTAGGCCTCCCCACGAGCCACCTAACAACTCATGGGGTCTCCTCAAGATTCATCCCACGACTCGTACTGTCCTTGCAACATCAATTTTACAATTTTCACGTTTCAACTCCTGGATGTCATCAATGAACACAATCACGAACATGTCCAAATATGCCTTGAACACCCTGTTCATTAGATCCATAAAAGTTGCAAGGGTCCAATCTTTGAGCTTTCAGGGTATAACAGTTACTCATGTTCAAGACTTATGATATTATGTTTTATATCATATTTGACCTATTGATCAGTTTTCTGAGTTTTCACTTATGATTTCAAGCATGGTATAGTACATGATTTCTATTTCTTAACCTTGGGTCATTATGTTCAGCTTATGATGAATATCTCATGATTATTATTACCTTAGGAATATAATGTTTAGCATGTTGTCCTTACTCTTATGTTCTTTCTTATTTTATATTGATGATTTTAGACTATCATTTTACTAGCATGTTTTTACTTTATTTATATACTCAGTATATTTTAAATACTAAACGCATACTCTATACTATATCATCACATGATATAGGTTTGGATGAGCTGACTCAGTCTTGATGTTAGCTTGCCCCCGCTCCAATCCAGTACCATCCCAGTTTTGGTCAGTTCTCATGATCCGAGGACGACAGTTCTAGTTCATGGCTCTTTTTAATTGTCTTTTAGTTTCATACTTGGCAAACTAGTTAGGGGTATTGTCCCATTAGCTCATAATATGTTTAAAGGCTTTTCAGAAAGTTATGTATTAGATGGTTCAGCATTGTGATTTCTTATTCTTGTTCATGCTTTATATTTTTTAGACTTTCGCTTATCCATGTTTATGATTCATTTCAGATTTAGTTATACTCTTATTCATGTTATGTATGTGACACGCATTAGCATGGAGCCATTCGTGGTTCTAGATCCCGTGTCATGGTTCGGGATTCACACTCGAGTTGTGACACAGCTGTGCGATGGCTAGAAGATGTACCGCTTGTGGACACCTAAGTGTCCCTAGTATCCCAGGCTCTATTCATTTTTATCATTATATTGGGAAGGACCTTAGCCAAGCCATATGTTTGGTCCATGATTGAACCCTGTACGAGATTGTTGGCCACAAACTTGTTGATAGAGTCAAGAGACCTATAGAAGCTTTGGAGCAACACTCCATCGGGCAGACCATGGTTAGGGCAAATGGCAACCCTTCTTTTTGAATCAAAGTAAAACTTCATGGATGGGCTCCCCTGGGAGTTGACGAAAGTTTGTGAGCTTGTCTCTCAACTGTAGCATCTAAGATGGAGGGAAGAACCTATCTAAGAAGGCTTCGATTAGCTTATTCCAAGAGGTTATGAACCCAGGAGGCAACTCCTCCAACCACACCGTGGCTTCACCTATCAATGAGAATGGGAACAACGACAACCTTATCCACTCTTGGCTTATGTTAGTGATGTTCAATTATTGACATATTTCTATGAAGTCCCAGAAGTGTCAATTAGCATCCTCTGAAGCTTGTTCCCCAAACAAACCTTTCATTTACAAAAGGTGTATGTAACACCTAGGACCTTGAAATAGCTTTTTGAAGGAAAAATAACTGAAATTGTAGGTCTGGTGCAGGAAGTGACGGTGTGGCAGATGGCCCTTCACGTCCCTGATGGTGCAAGTCATGATCGACAGACAGGCGACTGACAGTCACTAGTGATGTACAGGTCTGATGGTGTGGCTAATAGCCTGTCACGGCCCTGATCATGATGGTGATTGTCATTATACCATCATTTGGATCATCATTGAGTATTTTTGGGTTTAGGGCTTGACGGTGGACTGACGGACCGTCGAAGGAGTGACGACCCATCATTTCCACCGTCAGAGGAAGGTTTTGAATCGACCTTACTATTTAAGGCTGACGGTGGTATTGATGGACCATCGAGCGTGTGACGGCCCATCACTCTTACAGTCAGATTGCCCAGCGTTCAGTTTCTACTTGATTCTCAAGGGAAATTTTGTAATCTCCTATGCTTTTTACTCCTATACTATATAATTTTAAGCCCTAAAATGAGTGTAAGATGGTTTAACCTATTCTAATTGTTTAGCCTCCCATGCATGCAAAGTTTAGTATGATTCCCTTTGAAGATCAAGCTAGAATCCCTCAATTTCTTCCCCAATTCTCTTGGGCTTTCAAGGATAGGTAGAGAATCAGTCTACCAAGGTATGTGGGGCTATGAATGAGAGTTTCCTTTCACTCTCATGCCCAAATTTCTCCTCAAATTCATTAATTCAAGTTCTAATTTAAGTATATGGATTTATAGGGTTTTAACCCAATTTTATGAAATTCTCTACGATATGTTTATGAGTCTAATACCCTCATGTTCCAAAGCATGTTTTAAGTTTAATGGGCAGATTTTATATAGAATTTGATTATAAATTCATGATTTCAAGTTATTAGAAATTATTCCCTATTCTGCAAGTTTTATGAAAAGCCAAGCTTATGATCCATGATTTCAAGTATGATGAGATATCTAGCATGAATGAATGTTTATAAATTTTCCATGTATGAACCCATAATTTTGACTTATGAAGCCTATTTCAAGTATGCATGATTTTATGATTTGGGCAAGCCCACAGAATTTAAGTATGTTTTCATGATTCAGACAAGGCTAATAAGATCAGATTATCATATGATTTGGAGTCAAGACTCCCACTACAGCTTATGATATCTTTTGGAGTCAAGACTCCCCATGTTTAGATTTTAAACTATGCCTGTAAGTATGATTTCAGCTTTGTTCTAAAACAATGGGAGCACTATGCATGTTTTCGGGAGTAGTATCTAGCACCGAGTAGGCTTGGGGTTCCAAGGTTCCTCGGTCTCAGAACTGCGCGCCAATGTAGGTACATGTTACATGTTTGGGACCTCTCAAAAGAATTTTCCCCTTCCCCCAAGGGGCCGCAGCTTGATATTGATATCATGGTATCGTCCTTAACCCTAGCATGATTTTGGATGGCTCTGCCTCTTTGAGTATGATAGTTGAGGCATCACGTAAGCTCTATCGTAATGATGTTGGTTATGACGAGTCTCCCATTGTTCCTCACGATTTCAGTTATTCATGTTCATGACTTATAATATTATGTTTTATGGCAGATTTGATTATAAATTCATGATTTCAAGTTATTAAAAATTATTCCCTATTATGCAAGTTTTATGAAAAGTCAAGCTTATGATCCATGATTTCAAGTATGAGGAGATATCTAGCATGAATGAATGTTAATAAATTTCCCATGTATGAACCCATGATTTTGAATTATTAAGCCTATTTCAAGTATGCATGATTTTATGATTAGGGCAAGACCACACAAGTTAAGTATGTTTTCATGATTTAGCAAAGGTTAATAAGTTCAGCTTATCATACGTTTTGGAGTCAAGACTCTCACTAAAACTTATAATATGGTTTGGAGTCAAGACTCCCCATGTTCATATTTCAAACTATGCATGTAATTATGATTTCATCTTCGTTGAAAAATGATGGGAGCACTATGCATGTTTTGGGGAGTAGTGTCTAGCACCGAGTAGGCTTGGGGTTCCAAGGTTCCTCGCTCTCAGAACTACGCGCCAATGTAGGTATATGTTACATTTTTGTGACCTCTCAAGAGAATTTTCCCCTTCCCCCAAGGGGCCTCAGCTTGATATTGATATCATGGTATCGTCCTTAACCCTAGCATGATTTTGGACGGCTCTGCGCACTTGAGTGTGATAGTTGAGGCATCACGTAAGCTCTATGTAATGGTGTTGGTTATGACGAGTCTCCCATTGTTCCTCACGATTTCAGTTATTCATGTTCATGGCCTATAATATTATGTTTTAAAGCAGATTTGACCCAAAGATTAATTTATGAGCTTTTTCTTAAGATTTTGGCTAAGACAAGTCATATGATTTCTATTTCTAACCTTGGGTCACTATGTTCAGTTATGATAATTAGCTTGTGACTATGTATGTCCCAGATTCAATTTCAGAATGCAGTCCTTACTCTCATGATAATTTATATACATGATTTTAGTCAACATTTACTCAGCATGTTTTACTTACATTACATGTCACTACATTCAAAGTACTGACCACATACTCTATGATGTATTGTTTCATGATATAGGTTTAGGTGATCCAGTTCAGTCTCACTGATAGCTCACTTTCCTTATCAGCTCAGTTTAGCCCTGCCTTGGGTGAGTCCTCATCATTCGAGGGCATCTTATCATTTCATTTTTATATTATCAATTTGTTTCAGACTTGGAGATATCTGGGGGCTTGTCCTAACATCTCATCCATTAGTAGAGGCTTTCCAAACATAGACTAGTCTGTTCAGCTTTGAGATTTAGCATTTTGATGTTACCATTTGACGTACACTTTGTGTTATTCAAACTTCTGGTTATTCATGTTTAGGTTATTAGTTTCTTCTTTAATATATGCTTATTAGTTTCTATGTTCATGCCATGGGTCGACTTGGAGCCATTCGTGGTTCTAGGTCCCGTGTCCCGATCTAAGGTCCCAGCTTAGGTTATGACAAACTCAATATCAAAGCAATGGTTTAGAGTGTCCTAGGGTGTCTGAAAGATGCATTGAGTAGAGTCTTTTCCATGGGTGTGAAGCGTGCCACACTTATAGGAAACATGCTACAAGATATTTTAGGAAAGTTTCCTTCTTTCATGATATATGTCATGCGATGAAGTATCTCTCTATTTTTCTAATTCATGCTATTCGCATTTGCAAAAACGTGCCTCCATGCCGAGTGAATGATAGAGGGAATGGAAATGGAAATGGCAATGGAGATGGGCATCAGCAAGCCCCTCTAGCACCAGCAGACCTTTTGCCAGAGCAGGTTACACATGCCGAGTTTAGAGCGGCATTTCAGATATTGGCACAGGCTATGACCACTCAGGTCAATCAGCAGGCAGTGACCCATTTTTCTCAGAATAGGAACGCAGCAGTGGCTAGAGTTCAAGACTTTCTCAGGATGAACCCACCTTAGTTCTGTGGTACGAAGATGGATGCATGAGTTTATTGAAAAGGTGTCGAAGATCACCCAGATTATGGGGGTGATCGGAGGGGAGAGTGTAGACTTAGCCTCCTATCAGCTAAAGGGGGTTTCTTACATATAGTACCGCTAGTGGAAGGAGAGTAGAGCCGTGGGAGCCGTCCCCGTGAGTTGGGATGAGTTTGTGATTGCCTTGTTGGACAGGTTCTTCTCTAGAGAGTTGAGGGAGGCAAAGGCGACAGAGTTTGTCAACCTGAAGAAGCACCATAGGACTATCCAAGAGTATGCCCTGGAGTTTACCAGGTTGTCCAAGTGTGTGCTCAAGATAGTTACGGATTAGAGGGTTCGTATGAGAAAGTTTGTGAATGAAGTATCAAATTCGTTCGTCAAGGAATGTAGGGCCACTATGCTGAATAGTGATTTAGATTTCTCGCGGTTGATCATATACGCTCAGCAGATAGAGGCGGAGTAGGTGAAGGAGAAGGAGATAGAGTCCAAGAGAGCCAAGATAGGGATTTATGAACAGTTTGACTAGAGGTTCGGTGGAGTACATCGCCCATCAGTCCTACTAGAGGTCGTCAGCCCAAGAGCCATCATCAGCCAATGTTCCATCCATACCTAGGCATGACTAGAGGGGTAGAGCATCAGGCTCTAAAGGCCAAGAAAGCCCAACATTCCAACTTGCGGATGGGTGGTAAGAGGCATACCGGAGAGTGCTTAGCAGGTATAGGCATATGTTTCTGGTGTAGGAAGCCCGGACATCAGCTAAGCTCGAACACCAGCTCAGAGACTGCCCTTCAGCCAAACAGGGCCATGGTAGAGGCCGTGACATAGCCACCAGTTCAGCAGCTCCACCAACACACTCAGCTCAGTAGGGTGCATCCACTAGTGCAAGTGGTGGTCAGCATTGAATAGATTATATGCACTATCATCTCGTCAGGAGCAGTAGGTCTCTTTTGATGTGGTCACTAGTATGTTACGAGTATGCCATCTTGATATGTATGCATTTTTAGATCCAGAGGTTACTTTACCTTTTGTGACTTCTTATGTTGCTATTAGTTTCAGAGTCAGTCCTGAAATCCTATCAGAACCCGTCTCAGTCTCTACTCCAGTTGGTAACTCAATTATAGCTTGACGGGTATACAGAAATTATCTATCACATTCCTTCAAAAAGTCACCTCAGCTGACCTAGTGGAGTTAGATATGACTGATTTTGATGTTATCTTCGGTAATATGCCTCTGTGAACTATAGAACCTGTACGGTAGAGTTCTGATTTTCGGGTGAGCTAGTCTTAGAATGGAAAGGTAGTTCAATTGTTCCTGTAGGTCTCTTTGTTTCCTATCTCAAGGCCAGAAAGATGATTTTTAAAAGTTGTGTATACCATCTAGTTGGGGTTAAGGATGTTGTGCCCAGGACTTCGATTCTTCAGATAGTTCCTATAGTCGGTGAGTATCCAGAGGTGTTTCTAGATGATCTACCAGGAGTCCCTCCTAAGTGGGAGATTGACTTTGGTATCGACCTTCTCCATAATACACAGCTTATATCTATTCCTCTTTACAGGATGGCTACCAAGCTAAAAGAGTTGAAAGATCTCCTAGATAAGGATTTCATCAGGCCTAGTAAATCCTCGTGGGGTGTACCAGTTCTCTTTGTTCGAAAGAAAGATGGTTCCCTTAGAATGTGCATTGATTATCGGCAGTTAAATAAGGTCACAATCAAGAACACGTATCCCCTCCCCAAGATTGATGACTTGTTTGACCAACTTTGGGGTGCTAAGTGCTTCTCAAGAGAGACCTCAGATCCAGCTATCATAAGCTTAGAGTTGGAGAATGTGACGTCCCAAAGACAGCCTTCAAGAGTATGGTCACTATGAGATCGTAGTGATGTCTTTTGGACTAACGAATGCTCCTACAACTTTTATGGACTTGATGAGTAGGGTGTTCAAGCAGTATTTGGATATGTTCGTGATTATCTTCATAGATGATATACTCATATACTCTCAGAGCAAGGAGGAACATGCCGCTCATTTGAGGATTGTGTCGTAGACTCTAAAGGATCGCCAGTTGTTTGCTAATTTCAGCAAGTTGAGTTTTGGCTAAATTCAGTAGCATTTTTGGGCCATGTAGTTTCTAGCAAGGGTGTGCAGGTAGACTCTCAAAAGATAGAAGCAGCGAAGAATTGTCCTAGACCAGTTAATCCTTCAGACATTAGGAGCGTTTTGGGTTTAGCTGGATACTATAGGAGGTTTGTTGAAGGATTTTCATCCATTGTAGCACATTGACTATGTTGACCCAAAAGAAGGTCAAATTTCAGTGGTTGGATGCTTGTAAGAAGAGTTTTCAGGAGATAAAGACTCGACTCACTTCAACCCCAATATTGACCCTACCAGAGGGCACGGATGGTTTCATTGTGTATTGTGATGCCTTTAGGGTTGATCTTGGTTGTGTGTTGATGCAGCATGATATGTTCATTGCATATGCCTCTAGACAACTAAAGACTCATGATAAGAGTTATCTGACGCATGATCTAGAGTTGGTAGCAGTAGTGTTTGCATTGAAGATTTGGAGGCACAACTTGTATAGGGTGCACGTGGATGTGTTCACAGATCACAAGAGCCTTTAATATGTGTTCACTCAAAAGGACCTAAATTTGCAACAAGGAAGATTGCTTGAGCTTCTCAAGGACAATTACATGAGTGTCCTTTATCATCTACATAAGGCCAATGTAGTGGCAGATACTCTTAGTAGGCTGTACATGGAGAGTGTGTCTCACATTGAGGATGGAAGGAAAGAGTTAGTGAAATATATGCATCGGCTTGCTCATTTAGGGGTTCGCCTTGTTGACTCGATAGATGGTGGTGTCATTAATTGAAATGGGTCAGAATCTTCATTGGTGACTGAGGTCAAGGCTAGGAAAGACGAGGATCCTATCTTGGAAAAGCTAAAGGAAGTTGTCCAGAATCATAAGGTGGAGGTCTTCTCCTAAGGAGGAGATGGTATACTCCGATACCAGGGTCAACTGTGCGTGCCATCTGTTGATGACTTGAGAGAAAGGAATGTTGGGCGAGGCTCATGGATCTCGATATTCTATCCACCCAGGTACCACAAAGATGTATTGTGATCTACAGGAAGTCTATTGGTGGAATGTCATGAAGAGGGACATAGTGGAATTCGTAGCCAAGTGTTCGAATTGCTAGCAGGTGAAGGTTGAGCATTAGAGACCTGGGGGTGTGCTTCAGGATATTAGTATTCCTACTTATAATTGGGAAGAAATCAACATGGACTTGATTACAGGATTGCCTCATACACACCAACAGTACAACTCTATATGGGTGGTTGTAGACAGGTTGATCAAATCAGCTCACTTCTTATCGGTCAAAACTATCGATTCAACTGAGGATTATGCTAGATTATACATTCGAGAGTTAGTTCGGTTGCATGGAGTCCCCTTGTCTATCATCTCAAACAGAGGCACTCAATTCACCTCTCAATTTTGGAGAACTTGTTAGAAGAATCTTGGTACTGAGGTGAAGCTTAGCACAACTTTTCACACTCAGATAGATAGTCAGGTCGAGCAGACCATTCAGACTTTTGAGGAGATGTTGATAGAGTGTGTGATTGTTTTGAAGGGTAGTTGAGATGATCACTTGTCTCACATCGAGTTTTCTTACAATAACATTTACCACTCCAGCATACAGATGGCTCCATTTGAGGTTCGTTATGGGTGAAGATGTACATCACCTATTCGATGGCTCGAGATAGGTGAGGCTACGTATATAGGATTAGATTTAGTTCATGAGGCCATGGAGAAAGTCCAGCTTATTAGAGAATGGCTGAAAATTGCTTAGAGACGTCAGAAATCTTATATGGATGTTAGATGGGACGGAGAGAGCTTGAGCTTGAGGTTAATGATTGGATGTTTCTAAAGGTGTCTCCCATGAAGAGGTAATGAGGTTTGGAAAGAAAGGGAAGCTTAGTTCCCAGTATGTGGGTCTTTATAGGATTTTGAGGTGAGTTGGCAAAGTGGCATATGAGTTGGAGCTACCAGCGGAGTTAGCTTTGGTACATCCAGTTTTTCATGTATCTCTACTGAAGAAGTGCATTGGTGACCCGGCCTTAGTTATTCTAGTTGAGAGCATAGATGTGAAGGAAAGCCTTACCTATAAGGAGATTCCGGTTAAGATCCTTGATTGTCAAGATCGGAAGTTGAGAAACAAGAAAGTAGCTTCAGTAAAGGTTTTGTGGAGGAATTAGCTTGTTGAGGGATCTACTTGGAAATCTTAAGCGGATATGATGGCTTTTTTTCCCTTCCGATCCCATTCCAGCTTGAGGTATAAATTTTGTCCTTAGAACTCTATTTTGTTTCGTGTCAAGATTGTGTCTCTAAGTTCCTTTTATGTTTTAGCATGCATGTGCATTTTGCGACTTCAGTTCAGTCATATGTTTCAATCTGGAGACAATCACTCCATCAGTTTTCAAATATAATCATTCAGTCTTGGAATTGTAGTTCTTTTCCCTAGCCTTCCAGTACGCTTAAGTCAAAATTCAAGGATGAATGTCTCCAAAGGGGAGATATTGTAACACCTCAGACCTTGAAATAGCTTTTTAAAGGAAAAATAATAGGTATGGTGCAAGGAGTGATAGCGTGGCTAACGGCCCATCACATCCTTAGCGGTGCAAGTGACGGTTGTTAGACAGGATACGAACCGTCACTTGTGATGTCCAAGTCTGATGGCATGGCTGACGGTCCATCACGGCCCTGACAGTGATGGTGACGGCCATCAGGCCATCGACAGACTGTCATTTGGACCTTCATTGGATAATTCTGTGGTAAGGCCTTAACGGTGGATCTAACAAACCATCGGAGGAGTGACGACTCATCACTCCTACCATCAGAGGAAAATTTTGACTCAGGCTTACTGTTTAAGGGCGACGGTGGTATTGATGGACAATCGGGCGTGTGATGGCCCATCACTCGTACCGTCAGATCACCCAGTCGTTTAGTTTCTGCCCGATTCTCAAGGGTAATTTTGTAATTGTCTATGCTTTTGACTCTTATACTACGTCATTTTAAGCCCTAAAAGGAGTGTTCTAAGAGGGTTTAACCTATTCTAATTCTTTATACTCCCATGCATGCAAAGTTTAGAGATTCCCTTTAATTCAAGCTATAATCCCTCAATTTCTTCCACAATTCTCTTGAGCTTTCAAGGATAGTAGAGAACCAGTCTACCCAGGTATGTAGAGCTATAAATGAGATTTGCTTTCACTCTCATGCCCAAATTTCTCCTCAAATTCATTAATTCAAGTACTAATTCAAGTATGGATTTATAGGGTTTTAACCCAATTCTATGAAATTCTCTATGATATGTTTCTGGATCTAATTCCCTCATGTTCCAAAGCATATTTTAAGTTTAATGGGTAGATTTTATACAGAATTTGATTATAAATTCATGATTTCAAGTTATTAGAAATTATTCCCTATTCTGCAAGTTTTATGAAAAGCCAAGCTTATGATCCATGATTTCAAGTATGATGAGATATCTAGCATGAATGAATGTTTATAAATTTTCCATGTATGAACCCATAATTTTGACTTATGAAGCCTATTTCAAGTATGCATGATTTTATGATTTGGGCAGGCCCACAGAATTTAAGTATGTTTTCATGATTCAGACAAGGCTAATAAGATCAGATTATCATATGATTTGGAGTCAAGACTCCCACTACAGCTTATGATATGTTTTGGAGTCAAGACTCCCCACGTTTAGATTTTAAACTATGCCTGTAAGTATGATTTCAGCTTTGTTCTAAAACAATGGGAGCACTATGCATGTTTTCGGGAGTAGTATCTAGCACCGAGTAGGCTTGGGGTTCCAAGGTTCCTCGGTCTCAGAACTGCGCGCCAATGTAGGTACATGTTACATGTTTGGGACCTCTCAAAAGAATTTTCCCCTTCCCCCAAGGGGCCGCAGCTTGATATTGATATCATGGTATCGTCCTTAACCCTAGCATGATTTTGGATGGCTCTGCCCCTTTGAGTATGATAGTTGAGGCATCACGTAAGCTCTATCGTAATGATGTTGGTTATGACGAGTCTCCCATTGTTCCTCACGATTTCAGTTATTCATGTTCATGACTTATAATATTATGTTTTACGGCAGATTTGACCCAATGATTAATTTATGAGCTTTTTCTTACGATTTTGGCTAAGACAAGTCATATGATTTCTATTTCTAAGCTTGAGTCACTATGTTCAGTTATGATAATTAGCTTGTGACTATGTATGTCCCAAATTCAATTTCAGAATGCAGTCCTTACTCTCATGATTTAATATATATACATGATTTTAGTCAACATTTACTCAGCATGTTTTACTTACATTACATATTACTACATTCAAAGTACTGACCACATATTCTATGTTGTACCATTTCATGATATAGGTTTAGGTGATCCAGTTCAGTCTCACTGATAGCTCGCTTTCCTTATCAGCTCAGTTCAGCCCTGCCTTGGGTGAGTCCTCATTATTCGAGGGAGTCTATCATTTCAGTTTTGTATTATCAATTTGTTTTAGACTTGGAGATAGCTGGGGGCTTGTCCCAGCATCTCATCAGTTAGTAGAGGCTTTCCAGACATAGACTAGTATGTTCAGCTTTGAGAATATTACCATTTGATATACACTTTGTTTTATTCAGACTTCCATTTATTCATATTTAAGTTATCAGTTTCCGCGTTAATATATGCTCTTTAGTTTTTATATTCATGCCATAGGACGACTTGGAGCCATTCGTGATCCTAGGTCCCGTGTCTCGATCCAGAGTCCCAGCTCGGGTCACGACAGTGTAGCATGGTGCTTGTGAAATAAAAGACCATATTACCTACTGTGGATGGTAGGAGAATGGCACCAGCCACATCATTGATTATAGGATTACCTTCCCCCTCCATTACACCATCCACGCTGCCTGCATTACTAGCATGGCTCATTTTTCACAAACCTAGACAACCAACAAACCAAAAAAAAAGTGAAAACAACACCAGATGCATCAAAAAATTAAATTACTAAACAACTAATGGCAATCACACTCAACTCTCCGACAATGCTGCCATTTTTGATAATGCTCAATACAACTCTCCTGATTAAGGAAGGTGACAATAGTTGTTGTCAAAAATAAATTCCAAACGAATGTCAGAGTCGAATCCCACAGAGAATTAAGCTAGATCAATCAGGATTCATAAAATAAATAGATTTGTCATGCATCACTATTTATACTATAACAAGGGAAAATTGGGGAAAAAGAAGTAAATTATAGAATTCTAATTTCAAAGCAAAAACAAAGTCAGATTGATTGTTTCAAAAAATGGGAATGAACTAGGGATGTGCTTTTGACGGGGCATCGATTGGATCGTGGTTAATTAACTGGTCTCAAATATCAACAATAGCATGAATAGCAATGGCAAAGGCTACATCCAATGTTTCTCAACTACTTTGGTGAATTTGCCTTGCGTTTTCTCAAACTCCATGGTCACAACTATCAATCAGCCACCAAAACCTTGAGGAAGAGCTAGGATATCTCTAGCCTCAGCCCTTCAATGGATGATAGAAATTAGTTTTGACTATCTTTAACTCAACCCTACATATCCATAACTCAATTCCTCACTAATGCTTCCTCATCCAGATCTTACTCCTCTCTTTCAAGCAAAAGCAAGATAAAAAAGAAAAGGTAAATTAATATTTGCAACCATTAATTATAGCATTCAAATTTGGAGGAAACATTAGATTCATGCCTTATAATTGAATTTAAGACTAAATCAACAATGCCCAGTCCATTCTAAACTCCAATCATGCACACACCCCTAGCAATTACATTAGCTACTCATAGATGAAGTTAAAGAGAAGATATTCATGGGTGATTCATTAACGTTCATCATATTGAATAGATATTCAAGCTTTCAAATCTGCAACAATGGTGTACTTAATTCAAAATAGCAAAGAAGAAGAAGAATGCACTCTCCTATTTCTCTCTCTACTTCTCTCTACAATTTTTTTGCTAAGATGTACAAGTTATGACATGTTTGAGTATAATTGGGATAATTTTGCATATTCACCTTTTTGTACAGCTTTCCTCAAATACCCTTGGAAACTTCCACATTAAATTTATGACAGAGATGGACTATTTTGCTCTGTCAGCGATCTGGCCAATTGTGTGGCACCTGTGTTTCGCGGGTGCCCATCCACTAGTCCCAGACCTTTCGCAGGTCTGAACAGACTTGCTTGGACTCCTTCTGCATTTGCACCTGCGAAACGCAGGTGTCAATCCGTGGCACATAGGTTCCTGCTTCCAGCAGACTATTACATTATTCAATTCCTTTACTTTTATTGTCTCAATTCAATACCTGCATAATCAAATAGAAAAGTCATAACCTGCCTAATTGATGTAAAAATCATGCAAAAACTAATGTTTAAGAACCTAATGAGTTGGTAAATTACCAACTCATTAGTTAGTAGTACTCCACGAGCAAGGATACATCAATTCATACAAGGCCTTAGTACCATCTAGTTTGGAATTGTACCATAGAAGCACAAAATAAAGAGATAGAAATCGCTATAATTGTGAACTATTCCCAATAAATAGAGCAGCTTAAGCACAAGATGCGTGCTGACAAGGAAAGAAGTCAGAATAAGAAGGTCAGGACAGCTGGCAGTTATCAGGACCATTGACACTCAATTTTGACCTCCTGTATCCTACAAGCAACTATTTTACTCTTAATATTTTTGACATTTTTACATAAATTATAAACTATTTTTATGATAATTGTAATTTACATAACCATTTTATTTTTTTTTATATTGTAACTAGTTACATATTTCTTTATTAATTGAGTTGCATTTATATGTTATGTAGTATCTTAATTTTGCTCATAATTATAACAGGTGTATTAATCAATTCTACTTTTATTTAAATATCTCAAAATAATTTTAACTTTTTTTTATATTTACTATATTAAATCTCGTGATTATTATCGTAATTTCTCAAATCAATTATTACTCACATAATGACAAACTAGATATGATCTTTGGCAATTATTAATGTGTATCTTTTATTTTACTTCACTATTATTATATCATTCCTTTATTTAAATAACAATTTTATTTCTTGACAACATCTCATAGTATTCATCATTCATCTATATTTAATTAATCTAAGTAGAACTACATATGTGATTGCAACTATTATTAGGATCATTTATTATTTATTTATCAATATTATTTTGTAATTCTTATGGTATTTTATTAATTAAATAAAAAATAAAAGATTACTCTAATTATCATAGTAATCTGACTCAAATTATATGTCTGTTTTTCTGAATTCAAATCTGTTCCTCTTTGAAAAAGAATCCATCAAATCCCACAAAAAATTTTATTACTTTAATTAGAAAAATGATCCTTACTTTTCTTCTATACTAACTTTTTTCCTCACCAATAATACATCAAAAGGGCTCTAATCTTTTTTCCTTTCATAAAGTCTCAGGTTTCGAACTACGTCTCATCTCATGCTTGTTCCAACAAGATATGTAAGCTTATCTTATATAAGGATACAATTGTCTTTTCTTTTTCTTTTTTTAAATGTCCTTATATTTAAAAACTAGAATAATTTTTATCACTCATACAATCTTCCATCAAATCTTTGATCCTCCATTTCCTTTTATTCTCAAGCGTCTTTGAGAGGATAATTGGGATAATGTTCTAATCACTCGAGTAATCTTCGCTATCTATTAAATTCTTTGGCTATTTCAAGATAAGTGTTGCAAAACTGAAAACTAGGTAGATTTTTTGAATAGTCATTTCTTCAAATCTTCAATATTTTCACTAATTGAAAATAAAGTTCCTTTAAATATCTTATTATTCTTTACTCGTTCATCTCTTTTAGCTTTACTACAACCCTAGTATTTGGTGTTTGTAAAATTATCACGCCCTCTAGAATCATAATAACAATTCAAAATCATAATTACATCACTATCATTAGGTGTCATGCTTTAGAGCCTATCTTCTATGTTTTGATATTAAATTACTCCCTAAGCCTAAGTTATGACCCATCCTTTCGACCTAAAGTCCTTTTTATCAATTCTTCACTCTTTATATGTTTTTTCCTCAATACTTTGAGTTATGTAATGTTATATTTTGTTTCATATTTATTTTTATTTATTTCACCAAAAGTTTGTCTATCGTTTGAACATCGATTCTGCTCATAATCTTCAATCCAACCCCACAAATAATGCCCAACATTTCACATAATTTTGGCCCTTTTCACAAACAATGTTTCCAGCTCGATTTGAATACTTGATTAGCCATATATTCTCATTTGATCCTTATATATATGCCTCTTTAACATGTATCGTCAAAATACACATTCAATCTTGGTATGTTTTACAAGCCCTCATATTCTTTATGTTCCTACTCCCATTCAGAGTCGAGATTTTGATGTTTAGTGAAAGGAAATCACTTTTTTTTAACTAATGATTTCCTTTGATTGAAGCAGGAATACTAGACGTTCACGAAGAATAAAACTGTGGCAGAATATTTGAGATGACCTAAAAAATTCTATTTTATTTTGCAAAGGAGTACGATAATTTTCTGAGTCAAAAAATGAGGCGGAAATTTTTGAGAGGTCCTCAAAAATTTTGTCAAAATGACATTTCAAGCTAAGTGTTGAAAAACTGTAAACTGGGACAGATTTTTTGAATAGTCAGTTCATTAAATCTTCTATCTTTTCACTATTTGAAAATAAGGTTCCTTTAAATATCTTACTATTCTTTACTCGCTCATCTCTTTCAACTTTACTACAGCCTTAGTATTTTGGTGTTTGTAAAATTATCACACCCTCTAGAATCATAATAACTATCCAAAATCATAAATTACATCACTATCATTAGGTCTCATGCTTTAGATCCTATCTTCTATGTTTTGATATTAAATTACTCCCTAAGCCTAGTTATGACCCATCCTTTCGGCCTAAAGTCCTTTTTAGCAATTCTTCACTCTTTATATGTTATTTCCTCAATACTTTGAGTTATGTAATGTTAAATTTTGTTTCATATTTATTTTGATTTATTTCATCAAAAGTTTGTGTATCGTTCGAACATCAATTTTGCTCATAATCTTCAATCCAACACCATAAACAATGCCCAACATTTCACATAATTTTGGCTCTTTACACAAACCATGCTTCCAGCTCGATTTGAATACTTGATTAGCCATATATTCTCATTTGATCCTTATGTATATGCTTCTTTAACATATACCGTCAAAATACACATTCAATCTTGGTATGTTTTACAAACACTCATATTCTTCATGTTCCTACTCCCATTCAGAGTCGAGATTTTGATATTTAATGAAAGAAAATTACTTTTTTTTAATTGATGATTTCCTTTGATTGAAGCAGGAATACTAGACGTTAATGAAGAATGAAATTGGGGCAGAATATTTGAGATGACCTCAAAAATTCTATTTTATTTTGCAAAGGAGTTCGCAAAGGAGTATGAGAATTTCCTGAGTCAAAAATTGGGGCAGAAATTTTTGAGAGGTCCTCAAAAATTTTGTCAAAATAACAATTTCAAGAAAAAAGATGATTTATGGAAAGACGTTCCCTATAGTAAGCCCAAACTTGACCCCCTGACCAAGTGAAAGTTCAAAGCCCATGAGATCGGAATAGCGACAAGAAGCAATGGACGAACAGAGGCACAAAATTAACCTCTCCCTCTTTTAACATATTAGCTTTCTTTGAGTGCAGGAATGACAGGTACACACTTGCATACTATATATCATCGGGATTTATAAAGATATAAATCATCAAAGATAAATCTTAATTACTTGAATCTCAACAATGTCTTATGGATTATAAATGGGTTAAGTACTACCCTATTAGTAAGTTATCTTAAGCTAAATACTATCTTACTTAAAGCTAAGCACTAATTTTTCTGAATGGTTAAGTATTACCCTCAAATTTTAAAGGGCTAAGCATTATCCTATTCTTTTCTGGACGGCTTATGCATTACTCTTCAATTTTTAGAGGCTAAGCATTATCCTATTCTCTTCTGGACGGGTTAAGCACTACCCTCCCAATTTTAAGGGGTAAGCATTATTCTATTGTCTTCTAGACGGGTTAAACACTACCCCAATTTCATGGGCTAAGCATTATTCTATTGTCTTCTGGATGAGTTAAAACACTATTCTATCAATTTTTAAGAGCTAAGTATTGTTCTCTTGTCTTCTAGATGGGTTTAGTACTACCCTTCCATGTTAAGGATTAAGCACTATTCTATTTTCTTCTAGATGGGTTAAACTAACCTCCCAATTTTAAGGGCTGAGTATTGTCCTATTGTCTTCTGGAGGAGTTAAGCATTACTCTCTAAATTTTAAGGTCTAAGCATTATCCTATTGCCTTCTGGAGGAGTTAAACTACCCTCCCAATTTTAAGGGCTAAGACTGTCTTATTGTCTTTTAGATGGGTTAAGAACTACCCTCGCAATTTCGTTAGGGCCTAAGCATTGTCCTATTGTCTTTTAGTTTTTAAGGGCTAAATATTCTCTTATAGTCTTCTGGAGTAGTTAAGCACTAACCTCCAACTTTAAGAGATAAACACTCTCTTATTGTCTTCGGAATGGTTTAAGCACTACTCTCCTAATTTTAAGGGCTAAGCATTGTTCTATTATCTTCTGGTATGGGTTAAGTATTACCTTCCCGATTTTTTCAAAACGCATATGCTTTCTTATCTCCTCTCATCTTTATGTCTCCTAAGTTCTACTACTTTTCATCACATACTACTCTATATTAGTGACCAACCATTTTATCTAGTGATATTAAAGTCTACAAATAAGGGAAGCAGATCAAGCTCCAAATCAGAACAAATTTTACATCCGTTTTCAAGATACCGCCATAATTTACATGTTCCATCATTTTAATTACTCCTACGACATCTCTTTTCTTATGAGCTCATACTATTATTCCTTATTCAATTCTTGTATCATCATTTTTCTTAGGAATTTCACTCGTTCCTAATCTAGAATTATATACAGCTTGATTCTCGTAAAATTCGAGACATGTAGGCGACTTAAAATTGAAATCTCGACCACAACATATTCACTATCCCATCTCATTTTGTTCGATCCCAGCGAGATCATTCCCTCGATCAGACAAAATTGACTACTAAGTCAACATTCTTTACTCGACAATTCATCCTTCATTCCCACGTAAAGAAGGTGCAATTGTTGATACCTAATTTTTAATCTCCTTGTATCCTACAAGCTGCTATTTTACTCTAAATATTTTTGACATTTTTACATAAATTATAAACTATTTTATGATAATTATAATTTACATAACCATTATATATATATATATATATATATATATATATATATATATATATATATATATATATATATATATATATATTGTAATTAGTAACATGTTTCATTATTATTTATGTTATATTTATATGTTGAATAGTATCTCAATATTATTCATAATTATAACAAGTGCACTTATCATTTCTACTTTTATATAAATAACTCACAATAATTTTATCATAATTTCTCAAATTAATTATTACTCGCATAATTACAAACTAGTTTTGATCTTTCACAATTATTAATTAGCTTCTTTTTATTTTTTGTATTACTATAATATCATTATATCAATTTTTTATTTAAATAATATTTTTATTTCTTGACAACTTTTCATAGCATTCATCCACATATGTGATTGAAACTATTATTAGGATCATTTATTATTTATTTATCAATATTATTTTGTATCATTAATATTTTTTAATTATGATATTTTTTTATTAAATAGAAACTCAAAAATTACTCTAATTATCACAGTAATCTGGCCCAAAATATGTCTTTTCTTCTAAATTCTAATCGGCTCCTCTTTGGAAAAGAATCCATACACTCAAACTCTCGTGCTGTTTGTGCATGGACAGAAAGGATAAATTGCACTGACGCTCAACTTCTTCATATGTATTTCCAATCTCATGGATTAAAGCAAAACTTCCTTTATCCTATCCGATGAATCAGAATCGTAAACCATCGAACCGTCCTAGGCCA
This sequence comes from Datura wrightii, assembly GCA_035772735.1. Lineage (NCBI taxonomy): Eukaryota > Viridiplantae > Streptophyta > Magnoliopsida > Solanales > Solanaceae > Datura > Datura wrightii. Next base: position 152,278,208 of record JASDFA010000001.1, on the reverse strand, counting down.
CTATGCTTCCACCCAAAAAACAAATTACAACTAGATACCGAACCTTCCTCCCTCATTGCACCATTTCAGTCCGCCAAAAACAGCCATGAAAGCTCCATAAGCCTTAGTCTTCTTCGCTACGCCTCCTTCGTCTGTCAGCGTCATCTCGCTGAAAATCGGCAAAGATCATTCTTTCTGCCCCATCGCTGCTGAGACGAGGTTTTGTCGAGGTTCACCGTTCACGTTATCTCTTGAAGTCTGCTGGAGAACTTTTAATTTAGACATGAATAGTTGAATATATTGGTGTATAAGGTCCATTTCTAATCCATTCTTGATCAATTTTGCCTTTATCGTTATGCATCTTAGCTTGACATATTCTTGGGAATATTATTATTTATATAAGCTTTAAAGTTTTAATTGTGTGTTTATACTACTACTTTCTGATTTTGTATTGTAAATGGTTCATGTGAATACAATATTAATTATTTAGGAGTAGTCAAGAATGTGTTTAAAGTTAATTCATTTTTGGAGTTCATGTTTCACTGAGTCAGTAGGAATATGAAGCGAATAGTTAATTATTCCGATATATTATTTTGTGACACTTTGGGATAAGATTCATGATTAATCAACTATAATAATCTTGACTTGATGTCATGTTCAAGTTACTATAAATTGTTAATTTCTTATTGTTTTATTTCTAATCCTTTTCTAGTTAAAAATTTTGGGTTGCTTCAGTTATTAAGCTTTGGTTGCACTTTTTTTTAAAATTTTTGCGCCCAAACAAAAGTTTAAGGCCATTTAATCACGAGAAAAGCAATATGGGCTGGGAATTTAATTCAAAACTTGTTTTCAAGTAAAGAAAAAGAACGAAAAAGCTCTTTATTATAAAAGAATTATCTTACTCTTTATATGTTAACTCCAATCGAGAATAGTCATTACTTTATTATTTTATTTCTTTCTTAAACCCTCAATGGGCGAACCATCATTTTCCAATTAACCTATTCATATGTTTACGCATGTTAATCCAAAAATATAATTATAAGAGAAGTAGCGGAAGTCTAAGATAAATAAAATTTGAATCAAAATTACACGGAAGCTAATTATTACAATCCCAAAAATTGAAAATCATGTACACAACTTTAATTAAACAATTTCTAAGAGTAGTGGAAAAATAAAATTAAAATAGAAAACAATGTTTGGAAGCAAATAGGTATCAACTAAGATGTCTGGTTACTACCTTTGCATCATTTGTGGGCAGCGCTGTAGCCTCCACCCATTTTGACACATAGTCCACAACTATCGAGATGTAACTATTACCATTTTATGGGATGAATGGCCCCATAAAGTCAATTCCCTAGCAGTCAAACACTTCCTCCTCCATAATGCTTCTTTGAGGCATCTTCTGTCTTTTTGATATATTCCCTGTTCTCTAACTATCACAAGATTTTGCAAACAAATAAGTGTCCTTGACCAAGGTCAGCCAATAAAATCCATCTTGAAGGACTTTGTATTGGTTCTATTCACCCTGTGATGTCCTTTGTAAGGTGAAGAATTACAACTCTCCAGAATTTGGTGCACTTCCCCTTAGGGAACACATCTTCTGATCAGCTGATCTGGCTCTACTTTGTACATAAAAGGCTCATCCTATATATAGAATCTGCTACTATGAAGAAGTTTTCTCTTTCTGTCTAGAGTTGCGTCCAGTGGATATACACTCCTAACTAGAAAGTTCACTATGTCAGCATTTTAGGGCAGCTCAGAAATATCCATCGCAAATAGTAGTTCATCAGGGAATGTCTCGGCAATTTCTGCTTTGCAATCAATATGCTTCCTGTCCTCCAACCTAAATAGATGATTTGGTACTTGATGTTCTGTGCCTTTCCGATCTTTGATCTCAATATCAAATTCTTGTAGTAGCAGAATCCACCGAATAAGCTTGAGTTTTGTATCTTTCTTTGCAAACATGTATCTGATTGCAGTACGTTCAGTATACACTACCACCTTTGTCCCCACTAGGTAAGCCCAGAACTTATCAAAAGCATACACTACAGCCAACGACTCCTTTTCAGTCAGTGTAATTTTTCTTAGCTGCATCTAATGATTTGCTTGCATAATAAATGGGCTGAAATCTCTTTCCTCTGTTCTGCCCCAAAGCAACTCCCATAGAAAAAATTACTAGCATCACACATCACAATGAATGGTAATGACCTGTCTGGGCAATGATAATTGGAGCTGTTATCAGCTTTTCCTTCAGAGTATTGAAAGCCTACACACATTCTTTATTGAAATCGAACTTCACATCCTTTTTCAAAAGTTTGCATACGGGCTAGCTATCTTGGAAAAGTCCTGAATGAACCTCCTGTGGAAGCTAGCATGTCCCAAGAAATTGTGCACCCCTTTTATAGAGACAGGGGTGATAGCTTCTCAATGGCTTCAATCCTAGCCTGATCGAACTTAATATCAACTTTTGAAATTTTATGACCCAGGACTATCCCTTCACGTATTATGAAATGACAGTTTTTTCAATTCAGAATAAGATTGATCTCTTTACACCGGCTAACACTGCATTCAGATGATTCAAATAGTCCTCAAAATTACTTTTATAAACTGAAAAATCATCCATGAACACTTCTACAAATTTCTCCATCATGTCTATGAAAGTTGCTAGCATGCACCTCTTGAATGTTCCTGGGGCAGCATTACATAGATCAAATGGCATCCTTCGAAATGAAAGGTGCCAAAAGGGCAAGTGAAAGTAGTTCCTGGGGCATTAATAAATACGCTGCTTGGTGAATATATTAAGAATAATTATGCAAATAACCACGCGAAGAAGTTAGTTAAACAAGGATTTCTTTGTTTCAACTATAGTATTAGCATCAGCTTTAAGCATCAATCCCATATTCGAAGGTTCGTGTATGAAAATTTCTTTAAGTCTGCTTTGAATGAGAAAATGGTGAGTAAAAGTATATAATTCAGAAAATGTGGTATAATGCCTTATACTGTCAAAGTTTCAATCATTTACAACTGAATAGTTCAGCTATTTATTGCCAGTAGGTAGAGTACATCAGTCAATAAAATCATCCAATTTGTCCTGATTGTACACCGTCCAATAGAAATGCTCCATTCATGTGAACTGTTATGCATATCGGCCGTGAACCCAGCAATTCGCGGGACCCTATATGAACAACGTAACATATATTTGTTTTTTATTTCTTCTAACATGACTTTGTGCCACGAATTCCTGTCTGCATCAAGAGAAGCTTCAGATGGTGTGATGTCATGAAGGAAGTGGCCGGTGTTAAACATGCACTGACTCCAAATGCTCATGTTGTAGATTCTTCGAAGTCCACTTACCTTGGAGACTTTATTCAACTCACCTTTTAATACTGTTCTAATTCTATGTGTCCTCATTTTGGGGGGCGATGTGTTCATGGTATTATTTTTCCTATACAAACTCAAATTATTCATTTGTTGGGAATTAATTAAATGTAAAATTATAGGTTATGAGACTTTTAAGTGTGTGTCATGAATAATGTAATCTATCAAGACCTTAAATTGACGTTTGAAAGAGAAGACTCAAAATATTGTAATTTCTTTATTTTTCAAACTCTGTTTTTGAGTGTACATAATCATGAATAAGCTTATTTGGAAAGCCATCATTGTTATACCTCGTAGGATTCCCGGCACCTAGATGACCTATTTACATGTTGGTTAAGCATATTTGAAGGTCATACGTGCTAGAGAAAGGCCCGGGAAAAGATCGGACGAGAAACCTGTCGAACCATCGCGGAAGGAGCCGAGGCAGAGCCCCTCCGCGATGGCAGCGTGTCACGGAGATGAGGCCTCCGCGTTGGCTCCGTGACACGTTGGCCTTGTCCAGGCCCAAGTATATAAAGCCCCACTTCGGTTTTAAATGATTAAACACTTATAAAAATTCCAGAAACAGAGAGGAAAACGCAGGAGAAGGGAAAGGAACGAAGAAGTAATATAATTTTCGTCTGATTACGCTGCTAAACGTTGTCCAAACTCAAATTAACCTCAGATACCGAGGTATTTAGCAGCAGAGAGCATTCCTACGGATTTAGTTTCGTGAAATACAACCGACGAATCGTCGAGCTACCGAGCTAAGGTAAGTGGAATTGCTCTAAACTAGTGTCTATGTGTTCCTAGCTGTGAAGTGAATATTTATCCCTTCTGGACCTCTGAAAAATAGCGAGTTTTCGACCGTCTTTCGATAAGCCTAAGTTTAGGCTATAAACTATATCGAAAGTGACGTTGCTCTTTAAAACAAAGCTATATTTAGTATTGATTGACATATTTATGAATGCAGTTGGGAGAAAATAGTTGAAGTACTGGCCGAGCCTCGTCCGACAGACGGATAGTTCGAGGATAAGGTATGTAAAGCTAGTTCTCTCGGCAAGTTGAGTAATCTCGGTACAGTACAGTAATTTAAAGGCCAGTAGAATGTTCAGAAGTCATGTGTTATGTTTATTACGAATGTTGGTACGATATTAGAAGCATCATGTTGTATTTAGCGCGAAACTTGTTAGCATGATATAGATCCTAATATAAGTGTTAGGAACCGCACAGCATGCTCAGTATGTGATGTGACACAGAATGTTAGGATATCATTGTATTTAGTTGAAACCTAGTAAAGCGATGTAATACCTGTAAGACATCTCGGAAATGGAATGATAAGTTAAAATGAAGCTAGAAAGCATGTTAGGAATAGTAAATCATGTTACTATAGAAACTCAGTATACAACATAGTTTCAGCAGAAACACTATATCTTCTTCAGCATTAGCCCCAGTACAGTCTGGCAGAAGACTATATTTATATAGATATACTATTACCAGCCTCAACATGCATTAAGTATGTACATATTACTATCACTAGCTCAGCGTATAGTATATACAAATACTTTGCCACTATTAGTTTCAGTATGTGGGGCATGCAGATAGTATTACTAGTTGAGACCGTTGTATTGTTTGGGGTTGGACTACCTAGCATCCATGACCGCCCCAGGGTTGATAGCTGTATCGACTCGTCCGCTAGAGGACGAGGATATGTCGCTCTATGGAGTGGCATGCCATCCCACAGGGGACGAAGATGGGATGCCAGTTTTCCCCATATTTGTGCCTTGATCGGCCCTTACACACCTCTATCGAGCGGATACGCCCGGGTGTTGATTCAGGAGTCCTCCGGACTCAGATGCAGTTATAGTCAGGGGCTCAGCGAGCCCAAGTGCATACCCAGGGGACCAGTAGGATGCTTACAGGGTTTATAGGAGATGGGATGATCGGCGTAGGGGTATAGATTCTGTGCTGGTTGTACCCCCCGGCTTATGGGGGCCGGGTAAGGTTTGTGTGTGCTATGTGATGTTATGATATGTTATGCCATGTACAGTAGATACGAGTAGATCGACAGTAGGACGATAAATCTCCAGGTATGACTCCTACTCCTTCCAGTATAATTAAAAGAAGGTATGATTAACATTATCAGACAGTTAATCCATTCATTTCTACTTCAGTTTCATCAGTTGTATTGTTATTTTCAGATATTTCTTTCGGTTATTGCTTTACATACTCAGTACCAGCGGTACTGACGCTCGGTGGGGTGCTACATTACTTGCCTGCAGGTACTCATAGACGAGCAGGCGATACCACGTGATTTCTGTCAGCGATCGAGTATTCAGCTCCTGTCATCCGGAGACTGAATCCCAGAGGTGTATTCCGTTTTCTTTTGTTGTACAGTACGGGTAGGTCGGGGCCCTGTCTCGATCATTTCGATTGCTATTCCTAGAGGCTTGCAGTCTGTATGTATATTACCCTGTGGTCAGATGAGCCGGTTGTGTGAGGCCGTGCAGTTGTATAGTTGTTAGTACTTTTGTTTCCTTTATGTTGGCCGTGTGGGGCCATAGTTCGTTAGTAGTGGTGACCTTGCCGGTCACGTAGCTATCCAGTACTTCATGGTTAAGTTATAGATAACTAGACAGCATAGTGGCCTTGTCGGTCCGCATAAGTTTCCCTATATTAACATGTTTCTGGTCAGCTGTTAGTACAGGTACAGGAAGTTATAGGCCAATGGGCCGGGGGCTGTGTTTACAGCCGTTATATAGCCCTTTGTTTCCAGAAATGTGAGTTAGAGCCATCCAGGCACCAGATGTGCCCAGGCTTAGCAGTCCAACAGTTCAGGTCCTAGTAGGGCACCAGGTGCCAGTCATACCCCCCAAGGCGGGGTGTGACAAACTTGGTATCAGAGCAGGTCGTATCCCAGGGAGTCTGCAAGCCGTGCTAAGTAGAGTCCTGTCCATGGATGTGTTGTGCACCACATACTATGGGTAGGAGGCTGCAAGGCATGATAGGATGGTCGTCCTTTTGTTCTTATTCAGTCGTGCTGTTTAGCGGTACAATATAGGGTTGAGTCCCTAAAAGCTTACTATATTCTTTGGTTATAGATAATGTTAGACCAGCGACATCCTATCACAGGCCGGAGCTTAGATATTGCAGGAAGGCACCAGCAGGATGCCTCACCCTCGTTTAGAAATAGCCCAATCAGAGGGCACTACAGAGGCATCGTCCCACCCTTCTCAGCAGTCTCCACCATATCAGGAGCCGCTTGGGGAGACACTACCTTCAGCAGTCCCTATACCGGCACCTTCCGACCAGGAGGTTAGGAGTGCCGTAGTTATGTTAGCATAGATGATGGCTGCTCAGCATCAGCCAATGCCGTCTACAGTTGCGGAGTCATTAGGAGGGCCTGGTAGTTCGAGGGTCCGAGAGTTCTTAGCTCTGAATCCCCCACAGTTTACAGGTATGGACCTGACAGAGGACCCTCAGGATTTTCTGGATCAAATGCAGAGAATCTTCAGGGTTATGCATGCCACGCCTACAGAATCAGTTGAGTTGGCAGCATTTCGGTTACGGGACATCGCCGTGTTATGGTATGAAAGCTGGGAAAGGTCCCGAGGGAGAGATGTTTCCCCTCCCACCTGGTCCAGCTTTTCAGGAGCTTTTCTGGATCACTATTTCCCGCGAGAGATTCGACAGGCCCGGGTAGACCGATTTCTACATCTGGAGCAGGGGGCCATGAGTGTTCGGGAATATTCCTTGCGGTTTGATTCTTTAGCTCAGTATGCACCATCCTTTGTTGATACCATGGCATCCAGAGTACACCGCTTTATCATGGGGTTGAATCCGGAATATGTTGAGACTTGTATTACGGCCACACTGCGAGAGGAGATGGACATTGCTCGAGTTCAGGCATTTTCCCAGAATATTGAGGGCATCAGACAGCGTCATCGGGAGATCATAAGGGTTAATCAGGAACAACGTCGCCGGGACAGGCCAGTTGAGTTACAAAGGGAGGCCCGGGGAGGACCCAGGCCACGATTGTTAGACAGGCCGCCCAGGCCCCCGCCTCCGCCACAGCCGCAGGGGGGTAGATTCAGTCGTAGGGGGCAGTCAGAGACTAGTAGAGGCTCGCAGATGGCAGATTCACCATTACAGAGGAGGGCGGAGCAGAGTAGGTATACCCTACCACTTTGCCCTATATGCAGTCGACGCCATCCTGGAGCATGCAGGTATGGTTCCACTGCATATTATATTTGTGGCCAAGAAGGCCATTTGATGAAAGATTGCCCAGCCAGAGGTCGAGAGGACCGGGATAGACAAGATAGGGCATCTGCAAGGTCACGAGCCACAGCATCCTCGGCAGGGCGCAGGCCCTCAGTTTCAGCAGGCAGGGGTCGGGGCAGATCAGAGACCTCCAGTACAGGTGCAGGTCCAAGCCGCACATATGCCTTACCAGGGAGGCAAGATTCAGAAGCGTCGCCTGATGTTGTGACAGGTATGCTAACTATCTGCTCACACCCTTCTTATGTGTTGATTAATCCAGGGTCTACTTTGTCCTACATTACTCCATTTGTGGCACGAAAGTTTAGTATTGCACCAGAATTATTGCAGCAGCCCTTTTTAGTATCCACGCCCGTCGGTGACTCTATCACAGCTAATCGAATCTACCATGGGTATACAGTAGAGGTTGCTGACCATCAGACCACAGTAGATCTAGTCGAGTTAGAAATGATAGACTTCGATGCCATAATGGGTATGGATTGGTTAGTACCGTGTTTTTCCAACGTTGAATGTTGGACCAGGACGGTCCGATTCCACTTCCCAGGAGAAGCAGTGCGAGAGTGGAAGAGCAGCACCGCTACGCCAAAAGGTAGGTTTATTTCCTACCTTCAGGCGAGAAAGTTGATATCTAAGGGATGTATTTACCATCTGGTCAGAGTCCAGGATGTCCAAGCAGAATCTCCGACACTCCAGTCTGTTCCAGTGGTGAATGAATTCCCTGATGTGTTTCCTGATGAGTTACCTGGTATTCCCCCAGAAAGGGAGATAGATTTTGCTATTGACTTGTTACCAGGCACTCAGCCGATATCAATTCCTCCCTATCGTATGGCTCCTGCAGAACTCAGAGAATTAAAAGAGCAGTTGAAAGATTTATTGGATAAAGGTTTCATCAGGCCGAGTACTTCACCGTGGGGTGCGCCAGTTTTATTTGTGAGAAAGAAAGATGGCTCGCTCCGAATGTGCATAGATTATCGGCAACTAAACAAAGTCACAGTAAAGAACAAGTACCCGCTTCCCAGAATTGATGACTTATTTGATCAGTTGCAGGGAGCCAGATACTTTTCTAAAATTGACTTGCAGTCCGGATATCACCAGGTCCGAGTACGTGAGAGAGATATTCCTAAGACAGCGTTCAGGACCCGATATGGACATTTTGAATTTCTAGTCATGTCCTTCAGGTTAACAAATGCCCCGGCAGTCTTCATAGACCTGATGAACAGTATTTTCAGACCTTTTCTGGACTTGTTCGTGATAGTATTCATTGATGACATTCTGGTGTATTCTCGCTCTGAAGCAGATCAACGGACTCATTTGCGGACAGTGCTCCAGATCCTCAGGGACCGCCAGCTGTATGCTAAATTTTCTAAGTGTGAATTCTGGCTTAACTCAGTGGCCTTTTTAGGGCATATCGTGAAGGACGCTGGTATACAAGTTGACAAGCAGAAAATAGAAGCAGTTAAGTCATGGCCTAGGCCTACCACTCCAACTGAAGTTCGTAGGTTTCTGGGGTTGGTAGGATATTACAGGAGGTTCGTTGAAGGGTTCTCGACCATTGCGGCACCTCTGACTAAACTGACACAGAAAGCAGCAAGGTTTCAGTGGATAGAGGCATGCGAACAGAGCTTCTAGGAACTGAAAGACAGATTAACCTCCGCCCCAGTATTAGCATTGCCGGAAGGCACAGAAGGTTATTCAGTCTATTGCGACGCGTCAGGTGTCGGGTTAGGTTGTGTGTTGATACATCATTGTAGAGTAATTGCATATGCTTCCAGACAGCTGAGGAAACACGAAAAGAATTACCCTACCCACGACCTGGAATTGGCCGCAGTAATCCACGCCTTGAAGATGTGGAGGCATTACCTGTACGGCGTCCATGTTGATATTTACACAGATCATAAGATCCTACAGTACATCTTCACTCAGAGGGAGTTGAATCTACGGCAACGCCGCTGGTTGGAGCTGTTAAAAGATTATGATGTGAATATTCTGTATCACCCGGGAAAAGCTAATCTTGTAGCAGATGCCCTGAGCTGTAAGTCAATGGGGAGTTTGGCGTATTTGCGACCTGAGAAGCGAGAGTTAGCCAAAGAAATTCATCAGTTAGCTGGTTTAGCCATTCGAGTAATGGAAATAGAAAATAATAGAGCAGTAATTCAGAATTCTGCTGTGTCATCATTAGTTACGGAGGTAAAAGAACGACAGTACGAGGACCCTGACTTGGTCCAGCTCACAGATAGAGTTCAGAAAGGTAAGGAGTCAGATTTCCAAATGACTGAGGATGATGTGCTACGCTGTAAGGGTCGCCTCTGTGTCCCGAATGTTTCAGGGCTTCGGGGGCGGATTATGCATGAGGTACATTACGCTCGCTATTCCCTTCATCCAGGAGCGACGAAGATGTACCACGACATCAGAGACATCTACTGGTGGCCAGGTATGAAAGCTGAGATCGCTGAATTTGTATCTAGATGTTCTAACTGTCAGCAGGTGAAAGCAGAGCACCAGAAACCAGGCGGTTTGACGCAAGATATAACGGTGCCTATGTGGAAGTGGGAAGCGATAAACATGGATTTTGTAACAGGGTTACCCCGTACCAGACGCAGAAATGATTCCATTTGGGTAATAGTTGACAGGCTGACAAAATCAGCTCATTTCCTGCCAGTGAGGGCTACCTTCTCAGCTGAGGATTATGCCGAATTATATATCAGAGAAATAGTTAGATTGCATGGAGTGCCAGTATCCATTATTTCAGATAGGGGAGCACAGTTCACAGCTAGATTCTGGCAGTCGTTTCAGAAAGGTTTGGGAACGCATATTAACTTGAGCACAGCATTCCATCCTCAGACAGATGGGCAGGCTGAACGTACAATTCAGACGCTCGAAGATATGCTACAAGCGTGTGTGCTAGATTTTGGGGGTAGCTGGGATGAGCATCTTTCATTAATTGAATTTGCTTATAATAATAGCTATCATTCAGCCATCCAGATGGTGCCTTTCGAGGCATTATACGGGCGAAAATGCAGGTCACCGATTGGTTGGTTTGAAGTGGGGGAATCAACATTGGTTGGCCCAGACATTGTTCGGCAGTCAGAGGAAAAAATAAAGCTTATCCGAGAAAGTTTACTGATTGCTCAGAGCCGCCAGAAGTCTTATGCAGATATGCGGCGCAGAAATCTAGAATTTGCGGCAAATGACTGGGTATATCTAAAGGTGTCTCCAATGAAAGGGGTGATGAGATTTGGCAAGAAAGGCAAGCTTAGCCCGAGATTCATTGGGCCATATCAGATTCGGCAAAGAATAGGCCGAGTTGCATACGAATTGAACTTGCCTCTAGAGTTAGCATCTGTTCACCCAGTATTCTATGTCTCTATGTTGAGGAAGTTCATAGGGGACCCTTCTACAGTAGTTCCAGTACAGGATGTCCAGGTCACAGAAGAGTTAGCATATGAAGAGGTTCCAGTAGCTATTTTAGACAGACAGATTCGCAGGTTGAGGACTAAAGATGTTGCATCTGTCAAAGTATTATGGAGTAACAGGGACCGTGAAGAAATGACGTGGGAAGCTGAAGAAGATATGAAAGCTAGGTACCCTCACCTATTCCAAGCCTAGTCAGGCGACAGGTATGTCCGTATTATTGCTTATGTAATACCTTATAGTTGTATGTGTGTGAATGAGAAAGATTGATACTTAGTTATCTAGCGGATCTTAAAACTATTGCGTGTAGTACCTGTGTTGGACTTTTCTGCATTTCAGGTTTTTTCTATAGTCCATAATACAGGGGAAACTCTGCCAAAATTTTTCTAGAAAGTAAGTTAAGTAGCCCTCTAGATAGCAGTATACATTCGAGGACGAATGTTCTTAAGGGGGGGGGGGAGAATGTTATACCCCGTAGGATTCCCGGCTCCTAGATGACCTATTCGCACGTTGGTTAAGCATATTTGAAGGCCATACATGCTAGAGAAAGGCCCGGGAAAAGATCGGATGAGAAACCTGTCGAACCATCGCGGAAGGAGCCGAGGCAGAGCCCCTCCGTGATGGCAGCGGGTCATGGAGGTGAGGCCTCCGCGTTAGCTCCGTGACACGTTGGCCTTGTCCAGGCCCAAGTATATAAAGCCCCACTTCGGTTTTAAATGATTAAACACTTATAAAAATTCCAGAAACAGAGGGGAAAATGCAGGAGAAGGGAAAGGAACGAAGAAGTAATATAATTTTTGTCCGATTACGCTGCTAAACGTTGTCCAAACTCAAATTAACCTCAGATACCGAGGTATTTAGCAGCAGAGAGCATTCCTACAGATTTAGTTTCGTGAAATACGACAGACGAATCGTCGAGCTACCGAGCTAAGGTAAGTGGAATTGCTCTAAACTAGTGTCTATGTGTTCCTAGCTGTGAAGTGAATATTTCTCCCTTCTGGACCTCTGAAAAATAGCGAGTTTTTGACCGTCTTTCGATAAGCCTAAGTTTAGGCTATAAACTATATCAAAAGTGACGTTGCTCTTTAAAACAAAGCTATATTTAGTATTGATTGACATATTTATGAATGCAGTTGGGAGAAAATAGTTGAAGTACTGGCCGAGCCTCGTCCGACAGACGGATAGTTCGAGGATAAGGTATGTAAAGCTAGTTCCCTCGGCAAGTTGAGTAATCTCGGTATAGTACAGTAATTTAAAGGCCAGTAGAATGTTCAGAAGTCATGTGTTATGTTTATTACGAATGTTGGTACGATATTAGAAGCATCATGTTGTATTTAGCGCGAAACTTGTTAGCACGATATAGATCCTAATATAAGTGTTAGGAACTGCACAGCATGCTCAGTATGTGATGTGACACAGAATGTTAGGATATCATTGTATTCAGTTGAAACCTAGTAAAGCGATGTAATACCTGTAAGACATCTCAGAAATGGAATGATAAGTTAAAATGAAGCTAGAAAGCATGTTAGGAATAGTAAATCATGTTACTATAGAAACTCAGTATACAACATAGTTTCAGCAGAAACACTATATCTTGTTCAGCATTAGCCCCAGTACAGTCTGGCAGAAGACTATATTTATATATATATATACTATTACCGGCCTCAGCATGCATTAAGTACGTACATATTACTATCACTAGCTCAACGTATAGTATATACAAATACTTTGCCACTATTAGTTTCAGTATGTGGGGCATGCAGATAGTATTACTAGTTGAGACCGTTGTATTGTTTGGGGTTGGACTACCTAGCATCCATGACTGCCCCAGGGTTGATAGCTGTATCGACTCGTCCGCCAAAGGACGAGGATACGTCACTCTACGGAGTGGCATGCTGTCCCACAGGGGACGAAGATGGGATGCCAGTTTTCCCCATATTTGTGCCTTGATCGGCCCTTACACACCCCTGTCGAGCGGATACGCTCGGGTGTTGATTCAGGAGTCCTCCGGACTCAGATGCAGTTATAGTCAGGGGCTCAGCGAGCCCAAGTGCATACCCAGGGGACCGGCAGGATGCTTACAGGGTTTATAGGAGATGGGATGATCGGCGTAGGGGTATAGATTCTGTGCTGGTTGTACCCCCCGGCTTATGGGGGCCGGGTAAGGTTTGTGTGTGCTATGTGATGTTATTATATGTTATGCCATGTACAGTAGATATGAGTAGATCGACAGTAGGACGATAAATCTCCAGGTATGACTCCTACTCCTTCCAGTATAATTAAAAGAAGGTATGATTTACATTATCAGACAGTTAATCCATTCATTTCTACTTCAGTTTCATCAGTTGTATTGTTATATTCAGATATTTCTTTCAGTTATTGCTTTACATACTCAGTACCAGCGGTACTGACGCCCGGTGGGGCGCTGCATTACTTGCCTGCAGGTACTCGTAGACGAGCAGGCGATACCACGTGATTTCTGTCAGCGATCGAGTATTCATCTCCTGTCATCCGGAGACTGAATCCCAGAGGTGTATTCCGTTTTCTTTTGTTGTACAGTACGGGTAGGTTGGGGCCCTGTCCCGATCATTTCGACTGCTATTCCTAGAGGCTTGCAGTCTGTATATATATTACCCTGTGGTCAGATGAGCCGGTCGTGTGAGGCCATGCAGTTGTATAGCTGTTAGTACTTTTGTTTCCTTTATGTTGGCCGTGTGGGGCCATAGTTCGTCAGTAGTGGTGACCTTGCCGGTCACGTAGCTATCCAGTACTTCATGGTTAAGTTATAGATAACTAGACAGCATGGTGGCCTTGTCGGCCCGCATAGGTTTCCCTATATTGACATGTTTCTGGTCAGCTGTTAGTACAGGTACAGGAGGCTATAGGCCAATGGGTCGGGGGCTGTGTTTACAACCGTTATATAGCCCTTTGTTTCCAGAAATGTGAGTTAGAGCCAGCCAGGCACCAGATGTGCCCAGGCTTAGCAGTCCAGCAGTTCAGGTCCTAGTAGGGCACCAGGTGCCAGTCATACCCCCCAAGGCGGGGTGTGACAATCATGTAATTAAATTTGGGTGTAATTGAATGTAATTACATAGCTTGAGATATTTATTTGACTATGTAATTACTTGACTAACATGTAAATGAGTGTAATTGAAGGAGAGTAATTATACTCTTCAATTTCTAGGGGCGAGGAGAGAGTTGTTGGTAATTACATGATATAATCATATGTTTACTCTATAATTTATTTTTATTTTTATTTCATTTTTTATTGATATTATTTTGAGTTTTTATTTATATTATTTTTTATCCTATAATTTATTTCTTTTTTATTTTTATTTCTTATTATTTCCATGTGATATCTTTTCTCCTATTTTTAATTTTTTTTATTTATGATAGTTGTGTTATTAATGTGATTAGTTTTTTTTCAAATTGTATCTTCTAATCTCAGAAAGAATAACTCATTAATAAATTTGGCTTATATTAAATGATGTTATTAGTTGAATTTCATGGTTTAATGAGATTATAAGTGTGTGTGTGTGTCTCTATATATATATATATATATATATATATATTTCTTTTGAACTATCTATATTTAAGTTATATTGACACTTATTTTATATTCTATTTGAATTTGACATAGGAGTATTATATAATTTTTTTTGAATATTTGAATTTAAGTTTATATTTTGAACTCCAATTGATTTATTTTAGTTGTATTGACTTTTTATTTCACATTGCATGTCATTTTTTTTAGTCAGAAATGAATTATTAGATTAATTTAGTTATAGTAGAGTATAATTGTTGTGAATATTATTTTCTTGGTCTAACATGCTTACATGATATTCTTACAAAATATGTGTTTTTAATTATTATTAGTCAAATGAATTAAAGTATATTAGCAACATATCTGTAATTATTTAATACTATATTTTTAAGAAACAATGTATATCTTGAATATCTGATTTAATAATATTTATAAATGCACATATTTGTCAAATATAATTTACAATTTTAGATAATTAAATTTTATTTTTAAAATTTGAATATAGTTATGAAATAAACTTATACAACCAAATAATATATTTTTAATTATATTGTAATTACTTCATAATAAACAAACACGTCATTCAAAATTCTATATTATTTATTTAAAAAACTATATAAAAAATTATCATATAATTACCTCAATTCTAATTAGAGAGTGACTTTGTTTGTGTTTTGACATCCTAGCTTTCTGATATTTTTATTATGCCAACGTTTTAATGATGCACATGTATTTCCGCTATGAATGTAAAGCCGCCAGGATATAATCATCAAAAGAAGACAAAGAACGCTTAACTCAGAATTAAATTAGTTAATAACGTGAGATTTTCGTATGACCTCGAATATTTGGATATAGAATACTGTAGTACTTAAGAAATGAATGCTATGAATCTCAAACTAGAAATTGCTTTGCTTGGAAGAATATATATATATATATATATATATATATATAAAAAAGCACAAATAGAATATAAAGATAACAATTTTCATTCTCCTTATCACTAACCAATTTGGCAACGAAACTATTGTTAAATTTACCTGCTGCAGATACATGTTACGTGTATATATTTTATGTGTGTGTGTGTTGATTTAACTGATTTCTTGTGGTTCTCCGATCTGGGCCTTTGGCTTTGGGGAAACAAGAGAGGAAGCCATGGAATGAGAATTTGATCTGATAAAAGTTAAATCCAATCTCTGAAAGGTGGAATCCGACATCGTTCGACGATGTAAATTAGGACGTTTCACGACAACCTCAATATCCCACAAGACCTTTTCGTGTTTCCTATTAGTATTAGGATCCTCATGTGTAATGGAGTTCCTCCACGGTGGTAATCCTCCATTAGGTCGAAGGTAAGTCCCCCAAAATGATTTGAGCCGTACCTGGAATCCATCCCTTACGGCTTCCCATTCCGCCGATGGGTAGTTCTTTTCCGGAAGATCTGCTTGAATTACTTTCTTTCCAGCAACACCTGGAATGAATGGCGTATTGGTAGCTGTTAGGTATTTCCCATAACAACTTTTGAGACGTAGAGCATCTTGTCTTCCCTCAACAAATTCGACGCTCCAAACTGAATCTTCGTTTGATCCGTTGCGTCTTTGTGACACACATTCTTTGTCATCCATCGCTATTAGGTACTTGTCTTTCCGGTTTCTAAGCCGGACGCTCTCTGCCCGTTGGAATAGTTCCATATGATCAATACCTATTACTTCATTACAATTGAGATGATGTCATTGTAGATCACCCAGAAAAAAAAAGAACGATTAGTTAAATGAAATTCTAAAAGCAAAATGAAAAATTTAAAATCATTAGATTTGTTGCATGCATGCAATATGATATGCATACCTGAGTAAATTAAACAAAGGATTAGGAGTTGACAGATGCTCTTAAGAATTTTTAAGGGTTTTGATGAGGAAAGAAAACATGCAATTCGACAGATCCTGAAAGATTTTTTTTTTTTTGGGTTAAGTCTTAAAGAGAATTTATGCGTTAATTAATGATTGTTCCGCATAAATTAAACCATATATTTGTATGGTTGAAATGGAATCTTAATTTTCTTTACTTTTACATGTTTGTTTTTATAAAGACAGTGGTTGATATCTTATACTCTATTTGTTTATCAATTCAGTAGAACGATTTGTGGCTTATAACCACATATATCTCTTGGAAGTGATAAATCACAACGCTTTTTAGAATGACAAAAGAATATTAGGATCATAAACATATTCTTCTAGAACTTACGTTAAAATTCAGAAAAAAACATGGTCCAGAATAATTCTTATTAGTAAAAAAATGTCACGTCAATATAAAATATGACGCAGGCGGGTTTTGAGTTTTTCTTGTATATAAGTACTAAGTTTTATAGTACGTGTATGCTGATCAATAAAAAAATAATTTTTCTACATGTAGAATGAATTATTAGCAATTCACGTTTCAATGGAAGCAACACTATATTCATTTAAGTGACATAAATCAGTGTTATTACATTGAAAAATATTAAATACAAAATAATTCGATATATTATGAACATAAAAAGATGGGCAGCTTTTTTATTTGTCTATCATTAACTAAAATCTTAAAAAAGAAAAGCATATAAAAATACGTTGTGTGCATACCTTTACTATCACAGGGGCAGATTTTGACACTCAGCAGTAGCGAGGTTTGTCCCTGCGCGGCAGTCAGTAGCCTTGCCGACTCTGTCTGTCTCAACATTTAGCCAAATTTATGTTGTTTTGTTCACAATTCGCTTTTAATTAGCAACACTTAAAAAAATTACTTAGTCGTTTTTAGACAACAATTTAGAAGAAAACAGAAATATAAGTGAAAAAACACAAGGCACAATTTACAGGAAATCCGGTTTCCAACTTATATTATTAAGTCAATACAAGAATGCTTTACAAAATTCGTACCACCTTGGTACAAAGATCACCCTAGACCTTTTTAGATTCTGCGCTCATAGTATTGCCCTCAACACTTAGAATGCGCAATTCGTTTTTATCAATGAAGGCAGGCTGCACACTTATATTTTTCGTGTGCCAGCCACCTACCGACATGTGGCGCCATGGCACAGGTACACTTGGCCCACTCAACCATGTCCTATGCTATGCAGTTGACAACCCACAACTGCTTGGGTAATTTGAAATTCAAAACAGGCACCTCAACTAACACGACAGAAATTTGAACAAGTCAAGAAAACTGTCCAACTGCCCATGCCATGTGCCAGGCATGTGTGCACGCCAACACGCGTGCGCACCACGACTTCCTTTGTGTCACGACCCGAGCTGAGATCCCAGATCAAGACACGGAACTTAGAACCACGAATGACTCCAATTCAACCCATGGCATGAACATGAAAACTAAAGAATATATATCAAGCGAAATCTGATAACTGAAATATAAATAAGCGAAAATCTGAATACATATCAATCATAAAAGAGTCATCACTGACCAAGCGAAAATTCTTCATATCGCTAGATAAGCCTTTAACATGTCTGAAGAGCTGATGGGACAACATCCCCAACCAGCTCGTTAAAATATGAAACTGAAAGTAACATAACTCATCACTACTGAAGGTCCTTGAAGGATGAGGATTCACCAACTATGGAAAACTAGACTAAGCTACGAAAGACTGACTAGCGATGGAACTGAGTCTAATCGTCTGAACCTGTTTCATGAAATGAAACAACATAGAGTATGTGGTCAGTACTTGGAATTTACTGAGTATGCAAGGTAAGTAAAACATGCTGAGTAAGCATAAGCTGAAATCATGCATATAAACATAAATCATAAGATCATGAGAGTAAGGACTGCATGCTGAAATCTGAATCCGAATTATGTATAATCATAAGATGAACATCATATCTGAATAAAATAACCCAAAGATGAAAATAGAATCATATGGCTTGCCATATCTGAAATCAAGTAAAATCTTATAAACTGATCATTGGGTCAAATCTGCTAAAAATATAATAACATAAAGTCATTAACATACATAACTGAAATCATGAGGATCAATGGGGGACTCGTCATAACCGACACCATCAAGATAGAGCTTATATGATGCCCCAACTATCACACTCAAGTGGGCAGAGCTGTCCAAAACCTTGTTAGGGCTAAAGATGTTACCATGATATCGATATCAAGTTGAAGGCCCTCTGGGAGGTAGGGAAACACTCTTGAGAGGTCTCAAATATAAATATACCTACATGGCGCATAGTTCTGAGACCGGAGAATCTTGGAAACCCAAGCCTACTCGGTGCTAGATACTACTCCCAAAAATATGCATAGTGCTCCCATCATTTTTCAACGAAGTTGAAATCAAACATGTATAGTCTAAAATCTGAATATGAAGAGTCTTGACTCCAAAATATATTATAAGCTGTAGTGAGAGTCTTGACTCTAAAATATATAATAGGATGATCTTATTAGCCTTGGATAAATCATGAAAACATACTTAACTTGTGTGGGCTTGCCCAAAATCTTATAATCATGCATTCTTGAAATAGACTTCATAAGAAAAATTATAGATTCATACATGGGTAATTTATAAATATTTAGTCATGCTAGATATCTCATCATACTTGAAATCATAAATCATAAACTTGACTTTTCATGAAACTTGCATAGTTGGGCGTAATTTTTTAAAACTTGAAATCATGAATTTATAATCAGTTTGTATACAAAATCTTCCCATGAATCTTTAAAAATGCTTTGAAACATGATGAGAATAAATCCATAGTTAAATCATAGAGAATTTCATAAAATTAGGTTAAAACCCCATAAGATCATTGATAACGCTCAAACTCACACTCCTGCCATAGTATGAAGCGGACATTATTAATAAAGAATCCAACAAAGGTAGAGGTCGAACCCACAGGAAATATGGTAAGAATTAGACTAATGCAGGTATTTAAGCTATTAGGTATGTTATCTCCAAAAAAGGGGGTTTATTGACAATAGTTGTAAAATAAGAGTGAAAATTAGTTGTTGTTTATCAAGATTCGCAATTAACTAGGGTAAATGTTCCCCATAGATTCATAACTACTTCAGGTTTACCCTCGTAATATATCCCAATGCTTACTTATAGAATTGATAACTAGGGTTCATCCAAACGACTGGTTCGTCCCTATTGAATAACAATACTCAATCACCGGGTTAGGTCTTATGGGCAATTTCAATTTAACCATTATTAATTTATTTTAAATTAACTATCCTGCAACCGCAGCTCAACTTATACAATGACCCATAAAGATCAAAGCTTTGTTGTAATTCTCTTTTTCTAATCTCTACTTCTCTAGGTTCAACCATGTAAAGAATTCGGGCAAGTCCTAATACTGTACGTTATTAAGAAACATAAAAGATGAAGAGAATACAATACAAGTGTTTACATTGATATCGAATCACTTTGTGTAATCCTAGTTTGTTAATCCACTATGGTTCCCACAACACTAGTTGTGAAAGTTTTATCCTCTCATGATTGTAAGATTGTTATTAGTATTCATAGACAAATACAAAATTGAATATTTACAATGATGATTAAAAGAAAACCTTCTTTGAATATGGCAAGAATTGATGTTGAATAATCCAAGAACAAAGAAAAAAATTCAAGAAAGAAATCTCCAAGACTTGAATTAGAATTAACAACAACTTGTCCCTAATTATGTCTCTTAGTCCCTTCTCTGTGCTTTTTTCATCTCTTGCTACTCAAAATAACCTAAAAAATAGTTATACAAATAATTGGAACGTTCTCCTATGCAAAGAGGGAAAACTAACCAAACTGACGCCGCCTTCTCCTACGACCCGTAATAGCGTTGTACGGGTCGTACCCTGACTCGTACATTGGCTGGCTTATGCTGAATCTGGCTAAGTGTTGAGATATGGTATGACTCTTACCAAGTACCTACAAGTTGTACAATCTTCCCGTGGATTGATCTTGCAATTGCTGGCATCTTCTGTTAACTTTCATAGATGGCATGACATGACTCATACCTTGATTCCACGAACCATAAGTCCTTCTTATACCTTAAGTTCTGCTAGTCATCTATTCTTCTAGTGTTTTCCATGGTTTCTTGGTACGACTCTTAGGTAGGTTTCATGACTAGTGAGTGCCACCTGTACCACGTACTTGGCCTGCAATTTCTTCTGGAACTTTTCATGACTGCCATGGTACGACTTATACTAGGATGGTACAGATCATACCATAAGCCGTAACTTGACTTTACTTCACAGTTGGCTCCTAGACCTTTCCATGATTCTTAGTATGGCTCATACCAAGATGGTATAACTCTTACTGAGATTCATACTAAGCCACTTTTCTGCATTTTCTCCATCTTTTGCAGAATTTAACTCAATTCAGCTAAACTAGCATCACTATAGGATTTTTTTTGTCTTGTAATGTGGCTTCGGGCTAGGTATGGTAAATATGAGATTCTAGTGATAAATCCTCCTTGGCACTACATACTTGTGGCTCCACTTTACACCTTTTTACCCTATTTTCCATTTTTTCAACTTTTTTCACCCTTTTCACCATTTTTATGCAATATATGGGTGTGGTGTGTTTTGAACTTTTTCATTCTTTTTTTTTCTCTTGTATTTTCTTTTCAATTTTTCTTTTCTTTTTCAGCTCTTGTCACACCGCACCTCATTTTTAATCCTTTTTTCTTTCTTTTCCTTTTTCACCTTCCCATGATCTATGCACCCCTATTATAGCCATCGTCAACTTAGTCATTTTGCCTGGGTTGAGGTTCACAATTTCCAAGGAAGGACCAGGGCCAAAACAGGTTCATTATAAAAAATGGATAAAGTTAATTGGTTAATCAAAGAAAAATGATTAATTTAAGGCTCAAAATCGAAATCAATAGATTCATCATAATCTGGTAGGGCAATTATAGACTAAAGTGACAATCAATCGATAAAATTCTATGAGCATCTCCTATCCAGTTATCCTAAAGCCCATGCAAAGAGTAACCAGGCAAGTTTTAGATCCTAAATGCGGTATTAAACAAGGTATACAATCTTACTCACTCATAGTACCAATTTGCATTGAATATACCTATCCAGTTCATATACGACTAACTACAACTACTCATGCTCATAATTTAAATGTCATATAAACATCTATAAAAGCCATGCAATTGTAATAAAACTACACAACAAACATAATTTTTTTTTCAACAGGGTTAATTTTTTTCAAGGTGCATTTATTGGCTACAAAGTAATTCTAAGCTATTCCTAATTAAACAAAAATATCCTAAATATGTTGGTTCTACTAGATAGCATGCTCGAGGGAAAAACACGGCAAGAAAAACCCTTGGACGAATCAAAAATCCCAAAAATACAAGTACAATCCCCCTTTTCAAAAGCATACTTCATCCTCTAAGCATAAACTATGTAAGCACAAGAGAAAGGATATACCTTTGGCACACTAAGCGCTCTTGTCATCTGGCAAAGGTGGTACCTCCGCTGCATCCATGACACTAGTTGTGGCCAGCACGCTCAATTTTACATCAGTTGGGGGATTGATTACCCACGCATCATGCTCGGTCGTTTTCGCAACCTCAAGATCAACTATTTGGGCAGTAGTGGAGCTCCCCGCTCCTATAGCTCTCTCATGTAGCTTCAACATGTGTGCCTTGTGAACTTGCAGGCTCTCTACTCTCGCCCACTTTCTTTCTTTCTTCTTTTTCTTTTTCTTCTTCTTTGAGGGATCGTTTTCATCTTCCTCCAAGACCCTCTTCTTTCCTTTTTCCTCCACTTGTACCCGATGTGACCCAGTATGCCTCCAAGTCTAGTTCCATCGAGCTTACAATCCATGTCTGAAAGAGTAGGAGCTGCTATGATCACTGGCTGTTTGGAGAACAACTCAGTCACTTGGCTTTGAAGAACCCCAACTCCTCCTAGAGGCTACTAGTGTCTGGATACTCCGCCAAACGCTCATTGAACTGGTGCTCAAATCCATCTATCCTCCCATGCAACCCTCTACGGCTTCCTCAATTTCTGCCTTTACCCAGGGCTTGACGTTCTCTATCATTGATTGTATTTTTCTTTCGGCTATCGTCAGTGTTACACCCCATAAATTCTTGACATTTAGATGGCCTATTCGCATGTCAGTTAAGAGTTTTAGAATGCCATACGTTCTAGAAAAAGGGTCCGGGAGAGACCGGACAAGCTCCAAGTCGGAGTGTCGCAAGGCAAATGCGACTTATAAATCGCATTCGACAAATGCGACTTATAAATCGCATTCGACAAATACGACTTAAAGGCCCCAAGTATATAATCCCCTACTTTGATTTTTAAGTGATAATTATCAATATTTCCAGTGAGTAAACCAGAGAACAGTAGAGAAACAGAGAGGACAAAGGTTTTCATTAAAATTCCTTCCGTTTACGCTGTTAAACGCGGTACAAACTCAAATTAACTTCGGGTAGCGAAGTATAAAGCTGCAGGGAGCATTCCTACGGAGTTAGTTTCGTAAAATTCTGCTGGCAAATCGTCTTCCTACCTAGATAAGGTAAGTGGAATTGCTCCAAATTAGTCTCAATATATTCCTATCCCTAAAGAGAGTATTTCTCCCTTCTGGACGTCCTAGAAATAGTGAGTTTTCGGCTGTTTTTCGATAAGTCAAAGTTTGGGCAGTATATATATTCAAAGTAGTGTTTTCTTCCAGAATATTGATGAATTTAGTTTTATTTGCTATGAATATGAATGCAATTGGAAGAAATAGCTGGATATTGGCCGAGTTACGCCAGTTAGTCAAAAAGTCGGCAACTGAGGTATGTAAAGCCAATTTCTTCAGCAAGATAGTAATTCTAGTATAGTAAAATAGAATAAATTCCAGAAGAACGTTTCAAAGCCGAGTATTTTGCCCAATGTGAATTTAGTAATAATGCTTGAATAGTTATTATGTCATATTCAGAATAAAAGTTAGTAAATTAGTATCAGACAGCGAGATATTATTCCAGACTCAGTATAACTCAGTATCAGATTCAGTATAATTCATCAAGGGATTTAGAATAGAATATCAGAACATGGATAGTATTATCAGATTTAGTATATATGTTATATGTGATTATTGTTATTTGTAGAGACCTGATTGTTCTATGTTGGGCACCCTTAGAGCTTTCTTGCCGCCCCAGGGTTAATAGCTGTGTCGACTCACCCGCCAGAGTATGAGGATACGTCACTCCAATGAGCGGCATGCCGTTTGCCAGTGGACGAAGATGGGATGCAGCATTCCCCATAGCAGGATGATCAACATTATAGCATACCCCTGTCGAGTGCTTGCGCCTAGGGCACAGATTACAGATTACAGATCACAGATCTTAGATTATAGTTTACTGGAGTCCTCGGGACTCAGATACAACTATAGTCAGGGGCCCAGAGAGCCCAAGTTGCATACACAGGGGGCCAGTGGGATGCTCATAGTTACTAGATGAGTGGAGTGAATTGTTATTTTTGGATGGTGACCCGGTAGGGGTATATAGATTGCATGTTGATTGGTACCTTCCGGCTTATGGGGGCTTGTATAGGTTCTTGTATACTATATGTGTTACTTATTAAATTGATAGATAGCAGGACACACCTTCTCTCTAGTATAGTTAAGCTTAGTTTAGATTCTGCTATCCCAGAAAGTCTTAGCCATCTTCTGTTATTCAGTAACTATCAGTATTACTGTCTATTTTTAGTTATGTTTAGTTATTGCTTTGCATACTCGGTACCAGTGGTACTGATGCCCGTTTGGGGGGGGGGGGCTACATTACTTGCCTGCAAGTACTCATACACGAGGAGTCGATCTCTCGTAATTCTAGCCAGCACACAGAGTCATCAGCTCCTGTCATATGGAGCTTGACAGCTAGAGGTTTATTCATTTTCTTTTGTTGTACAGTACGGGTAGGTCGGGCCCTTGTCCCGACCATCTTATCAGTATTCTTAGAGTCTTGCAGATTGTATATTCCCTGTGGTTAGTTGTACCGGTCGTGTGAGGTCGTGTCTATGTTTTAGTTCGTTTATGATGGCCGTGTGGGGCCTTATTCAGTTAATAGTTGGTGACCTTGCCGGTCACAGAGTAGTTTAGCATTTGATTTAGCATTTCAGTTAAACTAGTCAGCATGGTGGCCATGTCGGCCCGCATAGGTTCTATTATACTACTGTTGTTCTGGTTAGCTGTTGTTGTCTTACATGTGGCTATAGGCCTAGTCAGCCGTAGGCTGTATTTACAGCTGTTATATAGCCCCTTGGTTCCATGAACCAAGAGTTAGAGCCAGCCTAGCAGCAGAAGTGCTTAGGCTCAGTAGTCCAGTTTTCCAGGTCTTAGTAGGGCACCAGGTGCCAGTCATGCCTCCCAAGGCGGGGCGTAACAAACTTGGTATCAGAGCTGGTTGTATCCCAGGGAGTCTGCAAGCCGTGCTAAGTATAGTCTTGTCTATGGATGTGTTATGCACCACATACCATAGGCAGGAGGCTGCAAGGCATGATAGGATGGTTACTCTTTCTTCATAATCAGTCGTGCCATAGAGCAGTACAGTATAGGGTTGAGTTCCTAAAACTTATCATACTCTTTGTTTATAGATAAAATGGCAGACCAGCGACATCCTGTCACTGGTAGAAGACTGGATACCGCAGCTGGAGAAGGCACCAACAGGATACCTCAGCCTCACTTAGAATCAACCCTATCTGAGGGCGATACAGAGGCGTCATCTCAACCTTCACAGCAGTCCCCACCCCACTAGGAGCCACTCGGGACGACATTACCTCCGAAAGTTCCTGTACCTACACCATCCGACCAGAAAATTTGAAGTGCAGTAGTTATGTTGGCACAAATGATGGCTACTCAACGCCAGTTAGTGCCACCCGTAACAGCAGAGTCATCATGTGCGCCTGGCAGTTCGAAGGTCCGAGAATTTTTGGCACTAGGTCCCCCGCATTCCCCACGGTCGGATTAGGTAGAGGACCCCCAGGACTTCCTGGATCAGATGTAGAGAATCTTCTGAGTCATGCATGTGACATCTACAGAGTCGGTTGAGTTAGCAGTATTCCGGCTGTGGGATATTGTTGTGTTGTGGTACGAGAGTTGGAAAAGGTCTCGAGGGAAAGATGTTGCCCCTCCGATTTGGTCCAACTTTTCAGAGGCTTTCCTGGACCGTTATCTGCCACGAGAAATCCGACAGGCCCGGATGGACCAGTTTTTGCACTTGGAGCAGGGGGCGAGAAGTGTACGGGAGTACGCCCTGTAGTTCGATTCCTTGGCCTGCTATGCTCCAGCCTTTATGGACCCCATGCTATCTAGAGTCCACCGGTTTATTATGGGTCTGAACCCAGAATATATTGAGGCATGCATGACAGCTACGCTGCAGGAAGATGTGGATATTGCTTGGGTGCAGGCCTTTGCCCAGACTATTGAGGGCCTTAGACAGCGGCAACAGGATAACAGACGAATAAATTAGGAATAATGCCGCAGGGATAGATCAGATGAGATACAGGGTGAGATTTGGAGACGGCCTAGGCCATGGTTGTCAGATAGGCCACCTAGAACCCCGCGTCTATCATAGCAGCAGAGGGGTAGATTTGGTCGCCGGGGATAGAGAGAGTCTGACGGGAGTTCTCGAATGGTAGATTCACCCCAGTAGAGGAGGGCAAAGCAGAGTAGGTATACACCCCCACCTTGCCCTATTTGCAGCCGACCCCACACTGGAGCTTGCAGATATGGCTCCATAGGATGTTATATATGAGGGCAGGAAGGTTATGTGATGAGAGACTGTCCAGCCAAGGGTCAGGGTAACCGAGATAGATAGGACAGGGCGTCAGCAGGGCCGCGAGCTGCAGCAGCCTCGGCAGGGCGTAGGCCCTCAATCCCAGCAGGCAGGGGCCGAGGCAGATCAGGGGCCTCGAGTTCAGGAACGGGCCTAACTCATACCTATGCATTACAAGGGAGGCAGGACTCAGAGGCGTCTCGAGATGTGGTAACAGGTATGATGACTATTTGCTCTTACCCTGCTTATGTATTGATTGATCTAGGATCTACCTTGTCCTACGTTACCCCATTTGTGGCTCGAAAGTTCAGTGTTGTACCAGAGTTGCTTCAGCAATTCTTTTCAGTATCTACACCCGTTGGTGACTCCTTCATAGCCAGAAGGGTTTATCTAGGGTGTACAGTAGAGGTTGCTGATCGTCAGACCACAGTAGATCTGGTAGAATTAGAGATGATTGATTTCGATGCCATTATGGGTATGGATTGGTTAGTGCCGTGCTATGCCGATGTAGAATGCTGGACCAAGACAGTCCGATTCCACTTTCCAGGGGAGGTAGTACGAGAGTGGAAGGGCAGTACAGCTACACCAAAAGGTAGGTTTATTTCCTACCTTCAGACAAGAAAGTTGATAGCTAAGGGATGCATTTGCCACATAGTCAGAGTCCAGGATGTGCGGGTAGAGCCTTCGACTCTCCAATCTGTTATAGTGGTTAATGAATTCCCTGACGTATTCCCAGATGAGCTACCTGGTATTCCCCCCAGAAAGAGAAATAGATTTTGCAATTGATTTGCTACCAGGAGCTCAGCCCATATCTGTTATACCCCGTAGAATTCCTGGCACTTAGATGACCTATTCGCACGTTGGTTAAGCGTATTTGAAGGCCATACGTGCTAGGGAAAGGCCCGGGAAAAGATCGGACGAGAAACCTGTCGAACCATCGCGGGAGGAGCCGAGGCAGAGCCCCTCCGCGATGGCAGCGTGTCACGGAGGTGAGGCCTCCGCGATGGCTCCGTGACACGTTGCCCATGTCCAGGCCCAAGTATATAAAGCCTCCACTTCAGTCCAAATCAGATTATACTTGAAACAAATTTCCAGAACACGCTGTGACCAGAGAGAAACAAAGGAAAATTAAATATTTTCGTCCGATTACGCTACCAAACGCTGCCCAAACCCAAATTAATCCTAGATACCAAGGTATTTAGCAGCAGAGAGCATTTCTACGGAGTTAGTTTTGCGAAAAACGGCCGACGAATCGGCAGGCCGCCGAACTAAAGTAAGTAGAATTGCTCTAAATTAATGTCTATGTGTTCCTAGCTGAGAAGTAAATAATTCTCCCTTCTGGGCCGCTGGAAAATAGCGAGTTTTTGACCGTCTTTCGATAAGCCTAAGTTTAGGCTATAAATTAAATCGAAAGTAACGTCGCTCTTTACAATAATGTTGTATTTAGTATTGATTGACGTATTTATGAATGCAGTTGGGAGAAAATAGTTGAAGTACCGGTCGAGCCTCGTCCGACGGACGAATAGTCGAAGATAAGGTATGTAAAGTTAGTTTTCTTCAGCAAGTTAAGTAATATCAGTATAGCGTAATAAATTACGGACCAGTAGAATGTTCAGAAGTTGAGTATTGCGTTATTATGAATGGTGGTACGATGTGAGGAACATTGAGTTGTAATGTGTATGAAACCTAACGGTATGAAATAGATTCTAACGCAAGCGTTAGAGATTACTCAGTATATTCAGTGTATGATGTAATATGCCATGTTAAGATATTGTTGTGTTCAGCTGAAACCCCGTGAAGTAGTACAGTATCCGTAAAGCACTTCAGAAATAGAATAGCAGACTAAAATGAAGTTCAGAAAGCATGTCACGATTAGTAAATCCTGTTACTATAGAAAGTTAGTATACAACGTAGTCTAGCAGAAAGATTATATTCGTACATACATATATAGTACTTCCAGCCTCAGCATGTATTAAGTATGTACTCATTTCTATCATTAGTCCAGCATATAGTGTATACAGAGACTTAGTAAACAGCAGAATTTTCAGCAGAAACATTACCTTATAGCATTTGCTCAGTACAACCCGGCAGGAGACTATGTTCATATTTATACATCTTTACCTGCCTCAGCACGTATTAAATACGTACAGATTGCTATCAGTAGCCCAGCATGTAATATATATGATACTTTACTCTTAGTAGCCTCAGCATGTGAGATACACAGATAGTATCACCAGTTGAGACCGTTGTATTGTTTGGGGTTAGATTACCTAGCATCCATGACGGCCCAGGGTTGATAGCTGTATCGACTCGTCTGCCAGAGGATGAGGATAAGTCACTATATGGAGTGGCATGCAGTCCCGCCAGGGGACGAAGATGGGATGCCAGTTTTTCCCCATATTTGTGCCTTTGATCGGCCCTTACACACCCCAGTCGAGCGGATACGCCCGGGTGCAGATTCAGGAGTCCTCCGGACTCAGATGCAGTTATAGTCAGGGGCTCAGCGAGCCCAAGTGCATACCCAGGGGACCGGAAGGATGCTTACAGCCAGTGTAGGAGATGGGTTGACCGGGGTAAGGGTATAGATTCTGTGTTGATTGTACCTCCCGGCTTATGGGGGCCGGGTAAGGTTGTGTATGCCATGTTATGTTATGTATGTTATGCTATATTACAGTAGATACGAGTAGATTAGTAGTAGAATGATACGTCTCCAGGTATGATTCCTACTCCCTTCAGTATGATTAAGAACAGGTACGATCTACACCATCAGACAATTATCTACTCCTTCTTATTTCAGTTTTGACAGTTATGTTATTGATTGCAGATATCCCTTCAGTTCTTACAGATTCAGTTATCTCCTACTATTCAGGATTTTTAGCTATATTACTTGTATTCAGCTGTATTCAGTTTGCTTTACATACTCAGTACCAGCGGTACTGACGCCCAGTGGGGCGCTGCATTACTTGCCTGCAGGTACCCATAGACGCGCAGGCGATACCACGTGATCCCCATCAGCGGTCGAATATTCAGCTCCTGTCATCCGGAGACAGAATTTCTAGAGGTGTAGTTCAGTTCCTTTTGTTGTATAGTACGGGTAGGTCGGGGCCCTGTCCCGATCATTTCTATTATCCTTCTTAGAGGCTTGCAGTCTGTTTATTTTCCATGTGGTCAGATGAGCCGGTCGTGAGAGGCCGTGCAGTTGTATAGTTGCCTTTACTACTTCTTTCTTTTGTAATGGCCGTGTGGGGCCATAGTTTACCAGTAGTGGTGACCTTGCCGGTCACGTAGCTTTTCAGTATGTTATGCTTGAGTTTGCAGATAACTAGACAGCATGGTGACCTTGTCGGCCCGCATAGGTCCCCCTGAATTACCTTGTTTCTGGTCAGCTGTAATACAGGTACAGAAGGCTATAGGCCAATGGGCCGGGGGCTGTATTTACAGCTGTTATATAGCCCTTTGTTTCCAGAAATTTGAGTTAGAGCCAGCCAGGCGCCAGACGCGCCCAGGCTTAACAGTTCAGCAGGTCAGGTCTTAGTTGGGCACCAGGTGCCAGTCATACCCCCCAAGGTGGGGCGTGACAATATCGATCCCTCCGTATCGTATGGCTCCTGCTGAACTCAGAGAACTAAAGGAGAAGCTGAAGGATCTGTTAGATAAGGGCTTTATTAGGACAATTACTTCACCTTGGGGTGCGCCGGTTCTATTTTTGAGAAAGAAGGAAGGCTTCCTCCGCATGTGTATAGACTACGACAGTTGAACAAGGTTACAATCAAGAATAAGTATCCGCTTCCCGGAATAGATGATTTGTTTGATCAGTTACAGGGGGCCAGATATTTCTCCAAGATTGACTTACGGTTCGGATATCATGAGGTTCGAGTTCGTGAAACGGACATTCCGAAGACTACCTTCAGGACCAGATACAGCCATTTTGAATTCCTAGTCATGTCCTTTGGGCTGACGAATGCTCCCGCAGTATTCATGGACCTGATGAACAGCATCTTCAGACCATACCTGGACATGTTCGTGATAGTGTTTATTGACGATATTCTTGTGTATTCTCGCTCAGAGGCAGACCACCAGGATCATTTGCAGACAGTGCTCCAGATTCTCGGGACCGTCAGCTATATGCCAAGTTCTCTAAATGTGAATTTTAGCTGAACTCAGCAGCCTTCTTGGGGCATATCGTGTCAGATGCTGGTATACAAGTAGACACACAGAAAATAGAAGCAGTAAAAACATGGCCCAGACCTACCACTCCGACCGAAGTACGAAGTTTTCTGGGTTTAGCAGGGTACTACAGAAGATTTGTTGAGGGATTCTCCACCATAGCGGCACCTCTAACTAAGCTGATGCAAAAAGCAGTAAAGTTTCAGTGGACGGAGGAATGTGAGCAGAGTTTCCAAGAATTGAAAGACAGGTTAACCTCCGCCCCAGTGTTAGCATTGCCAGAATGTACAGAGGGTTATGCAGTTTATTGTGATGCTTCGGGTGTTGGATTAGGATGTGTGTTGATGCAACATGGTAAAATAGTTGCTTATGCTTCCAGACAGCTGAGGAAACAAGAAAAGAATTATCCTACCCATGACCTGGAACTAGCCGCAGTGATCCACGCCCTAAAGATGTGGAGACATTACTTGTATGGCGTCCATGTGGATATTTTCACTGATCATAAGAACCTACAGTATATCTTCACTCAGGGAGAGTTGAATTTGATGTAGCGTCGCTGGTTAGAGTTGTTGAAAGATTATGATGTAAATATTCTGTATCACCTAGGAAGAGTCAACGTAGAAGCAGATGCCCTTAGCCGTAAGTCTATGGGGAGTTTGGCGTACTTGTAGCCCAAGCAGTGGGAATTGTCCTGAGAAATACACCAGTTAGCTAGTTTAGCCTTTCGTGTAGAAGAAACAGAGGACAACAGAGCGGTCATTCAGAACACTGCAGTGTCATCATTAGTTGTGGAGGTAAAGAAACGACAATATGAAGATCCTAACCTGGTTTAGCTTAAAGATAGAGTTCAGCAAAGAAAAGCGTCGGATTTTCAGGTAACTGAGGATGAAGTGTTGCGATGTAAGGGCTGCCTTGGTGTTCTAGACGTTGCAGGGCTTTGCCAGCAAATTATGGGCGAGGTACATTACACCCGCTATTCTCTCCATCCAGGCGTGACGAAAATGTACCACGATATCAAAGAAATCTACTAGTGTCCAGGTATGAAGAGGGAAATAGCAGAATTCGTAGCCCAGTGTCCTAACTGCCAGCAAGTAAAAGCTGAACACCAAAAACCAGACAGATTGACTCAAGACATAGCTACACCTCTTTGGAAGTGGGAAGCAGTAAATATGTATTTTGTAGCAGGATTACCCCATACTAGGCATAGAAATGACTCGATTTGGGTAATTGTTGAAAGACTGACAAAATTAGCCCATTTTCTGCCAGTAAGGGCTACTTTCCCTACCGAAGATTATGCTGAGTTGTATATCAAAGAAATAGTCAGACTACACGGTGTTCCAGTGTCCATTATCTCCGACAGAGGGGCACAATTTACAGCCTAATTTTGGCAATCATTTCAGAGAGGCCTGGGAACACAGATTAACCCGAGCACAACTTTTCTCCCTCAGACAGATGGGTAGGCAGAACGCACTATTCAGACGCTCGAGGATATGTTGCGAGCGTGTGTGTTGGACTTTGGAGGTAGCTGTGATGAGCACTTACCACTTATTGAGTTCGCTTGTAATAACAGTTACCATTCAACTATCCAGATGGCGCCTTATGAGGCATTGTATGGGCGAAAGTGCAGATTGCCAGTTGGCTGGTTTGAAGTAGGAGAGTCAGCGCTGATTGGGCCAGATATTATTCATCAGTCAGAGGAAAAGGTAAAGCTTATCAGAGAACGCCTACTGACTGCTCAGAACCGCCAGAAATCGTATGCTGATGTGCAGCGCAGAAACTTGGAATTTAATGTGAATGACTGGGTATTCTTGAAAGTCTCTCCAATGAAAGGGGTGATGAGATTCATCAAGAAAGGCAAGCTCAGCCCGAGATTTGTTGGGCCTTATTAGATTCGCCAAAGAATAGGCCAAGTGGCACACGAGTTGAACTTACCTCCAGAATTAGAGTCTGTTCACCTAGTTTTCCACGTGTCCATGCTGAGGAAGTATATAGGAGACCCCTCCAGAGTTGTCCCAGTTCAGGATGTCCAGGTTACGGAGGAGCTAGCTTATGAAGAGGTTCCAGTAGCCATACTAGACCGAAAATGCGCAGATTAAGAACTAAAGATGTTGCTTCTGTCAAGGTATTATGGCATGACAGGAACCTAAAGGAAATGACTTGGGAAGCAGAGAAAGATATGAAAGTTAGATATCCTCAGTTATTTTAGACTTAATCAGCCAGAGGTACGTTAGTATTGGTTTTTTTATGAGTTGCCTTATATTTATGTGTATAAGTGAAATAGTTGACTCTAGTCTATTGCGTGATGAATACTATAGTATTGTGTGGAATACCTGTATTGGACTTTTCTGCGTTTCAGGATTTTTGAGGTAGTCTATATTACAGGGGAAACTCTGTCAAAATTTTTCGAGAATAAGTCGAGTAAGTTGAGATTCCTGTGAGCAGGAGTTTACATTCGAGGACGAATGTTCTTAAGGGGGGAGGATTTTACACCCCATAAATTCTTGACATTTAGATGGCCTATTCGCATATTAGTTAAGAGTTTTAGAATTTCATGCGTGCTAAAAAAAGTCCCGGGGAGAGACCAGACAAGCGCCAAGTCAGAGTATCGCAAGGCAAATGCGACTTATAAATCGCATTCGACAAATGCGACTTAAAGGCCCCAAGTATATAAGCCCCCACTTCGGTTTTTAAGTGATAATTATCAATATTTCTAGTGAGTAAACCAAAGAACAGTAGAGAAACAGAGAGGACGAAGGTTTTCATTAAAATTCCTTCTGTTTACACTGTTAAACGCGGTCCAAACTCAAATTAACTTCAGGTAGCGAAGTATAAAGCTGCAGGGAGCATTCCTACGGAGTTAGTTTCGTGAAATTCGGTTGGCGAATCTTCGTCCTACCGAGCTAAGGTAAGTGGAATTGCTACAAATTAGTGTCAATATACTCCTAGCCCTAAAGTGAGTATTTCTCCCTTCTGGACTTCCGAGAAATAGTGAGTTTTCGGCTGTTTTTCGATAAGTCAAAGTTTGGGCAGTATATATATTCAAAGTAGTGTTTTCTTTCAGAATATTGATGAATTTAGTTTTATTTTCTATGAATATGAATGCAGTTGGAAGAAATAGCTGGATATTGGCCGAGTTATGCCAGTTAGTCAAAAAGTCGACAACTGAGGTATGTAAAGCCAATTTCTTCGGCAAGATAGTAATTCTAGTATAGTAGAATAGAATAAATTCCAGAAGAACATTTCAAAGCCGAGTATTATGCCCAGTGTCAATTCAGTAAGCATGCTTGAATAGTTATTATGTCATATTCAGAATAAAAGTTAGTAAATTAGTATCAGACAACGGGATATTATTTCAGACTCAGTATAACTTAGTATCAGATTCAATATAATTCAGCAAGGGATTCAGAATAGAATATCATAACATGGATGGTATTATCAGATTTAATATATATGTTATATGTGATTATTGTTATTTGTAAAGACCTGATTGTTCTATGTTGGGCACCCTTAGAGCTTCCTTGTCGCCCCAGGGTTAATAGCTGTGTCGACTCACCCGCCAGAGTGTGAGGATACGTCACTCCAATGAGTGGCATGCCATCCGCCAGTGGACGAAGATGGGATGCAGCATTCCCCATAGCAAGATGATCAACATTATAGCATACCCCTGTCGAATGCTTGCGCCTAGGGCACAGATTATAGATTACAGATCACAGATCTCAGATTACAGTTTACTGGAGTCCTCGGGACTCAGATACAACTATAGTCAGGGGCCCAGAGAGCCCAAGTTGCATACACAGGGGGCCGGTGGGATGCTCATAGTTACTAGATGAGTGGAGTGAATTGTTATTTTTGGATGGCGACCCGGTAGGGGTATATAGATTGCATGTTGATTGGTACCTTCCGACTTATGAGGGCTGGTATAGGTTCTTGTATGCTATATGTTTTATTTATTAAATTGATAGATAGCAGGATGCCGCATTGACAGGTATGATTCTCACCTTCTCTCTAGTATCGTTAAGCTTAGTTTAGATTCTGCTATCCCAAACAGTCTTAACCATCTTTTGTTATTCAGTAACTATCAGTATTACTGTGTATTTTTAGTTATGTTTAGTTATTGCTTTGCATACTCGGTACTAGTGGTACTGACGCCCGTTTGGGGGGCCGCTGCATTACTTGCCCGCAGTACCTATAGACGAGGAGCCGATCCCTCGTAATTCCAGCCAGCACACAGAGTCATCAGCTCCTGTCATCCGGAGCTTGACAGCTAGAGGTTTATGCTGTTTCTTTTGTTGTACAGTACGGGTAGGTCGGGGCCCTGTCCCGACCCTCTTATCAGTATTCTTAGAGGCTTGCAGATTGTATATTCCCTGTGGTTAGTTGTACCGGTCGTGTGAGGTCGTGTCTATGTTTTAGTTCGTTTATGATGGCCGTGTGGGGCCTTATTTGGTTAATAGTTAGTGACCTTGCCGGTCACAGAGTAGTTTAGCATTTGATTTAGCATTTCAGTTAAACTAGTCAGCATGGTGGCCTTTTTGGCCCGCATAGGTTCCATTATACTACTGTTGTTCTGGTTAGTTGTTGTTGTCTTACAGGTGGCTATAGGCCTAGTCGGCCGGAAGCTGTATTTACAGCCGTTATATAGCCCATTGGTTCCATGAATCCAAAGTTAGAGCCAACCTGGCACCAGAAGTGCTTTGGCTCAGTAGTCCAGTAGTCCAGGTCTTAGTAGGGCTCTAGGTGCCAGTCATGCCTCCCAAGGCGGGGTGTGACAGTCAGCTTCTTTGCTAACTTCTGGAGGAAGTCATGAGGGACCAGAACATATCCAGCTGGTATTTGGATCGGGAGACCCATTGGTGGTGAAGTAGAAGTGCTGGGAGCTGCCTTTAAATGACTGGCCTCTGTAGCCAGTGTCTCGTCCTACTCTAATGAGCTGGGGGCATTAACCTGCTCGCCCCGAACTGCTTATGGTACCAGGATTGCGGTTAGAAGTCTAGCTCAGCTCACCGAGTTCATTTTATCCTGAATCAGCCCTATACTATCGTCCTTTAGCCTCTAATCTCTACATCTATATCATTCAGTAATCGGACGCCAACGTCTCTGCACATCTGGTAGATAAGGCTAGGAAATGGCATCGTGGTGCTCAACCCAAGAGCACAATCCAAATCTTATTGGCTATCACCTTCGGGATATTGATCTCGTACCGGTACATGATGCATTCTACTAGGGCTGCCCTATCTGCACTCAATGTGTTTTCATTCATAGTCGACATCAATCTGTGGTGGAATAGTGTCTAGCAGGCCTTTTCTATAAAGTTCAGTGAAGATCTGGTGACCTGCTTTCCACCAGCCACCCACTCAACTTCCTCACTGTCCTCTACTATGACTTCGGCTAACCACCTGAGCTGTCTTTGTCTCTCCTCAACACCCAACTTCTTTATCCACTTCATGGAATCTATACAGTGTTTGAACTCCATTATGGATTATGGAGAAATGAACTACTAGCCATAAAGCATTCGGGTAATTGTTTTCTTAGAAATTTTTACTTCTTTCCCCCGGACTAATACTTTGTCAAGTTTGGGATGCTCCTTTAGCTTCTTTCCAGACTGTGCATTCTTCTCTAATATTGCATAATAATTTTCATAGAACTCCCTGACCATCTCTGGACTGTATCGGTTAGGTCCTAGCCATCCACTTGAACCCATAGAAGCTGAATATTCACTTTATATCCTCAACCCCATTCAAGGAACTAAAGAAGATCCACAGTTCTTCTTGGATACTATGCAAAGGGTGTTGCTTAGATGTGAGTGTCAGGCCCTGCTCATAAATTTCTTGTGCCTCGGGCACCTGCCACCTCATAGTACACCTTCTTGAAGGTGGGGTCTCCTCAATTTCCTCAACATCATCTCCTTCTTCTGACCTTGCCTCGTTGTTTCTATCTTCGGATTGGGCCTCCTCAGACCCCTCATCATCATTGGAGTCATTGCCGAACTCTTAAACCTGTTCCTCTTCTCCTTTTTCAAACTGGGGTGTAGTGACCGGAACGACAGGAGTGGTTTCAACTTGTGCTTTTTCTTGAGCCATAGTGGTCCATGGCTCATCGACATCTAATGTCTCAACTCTTTACTCTTCCATCGAACCACTAGCAGAGTTTCCTACTTATTAGAGTCAGAGGGCTCATCTCTCAATGCCCTTCGAGCAGCTATCTCAGTTCTAGCTTTCTTGTCTTGGGTATATTTGGTTGCATCATTGTACCTATGGAGAAACATGGTTAGTATGTATGATCTGAGAAAAAGAAAGTAAGAAAATACATTCTGAAGTTTTCCAGGAGTCTACAGTATGGGTCGTACAATGGTGGTACAACTCGTACAAAGACTTGTGGTTTATAATAGTCCTGTCACGAATCCTAGGTATGAATCATACCATGATGGTAAGGTTCATATTAAGGGTCATACTAAGGGATTCATTGTATTGTATTGTTCTATGTTTTTCTGCGACTGCTACTACGGATCGTACTTTGTTATAATGAGTCATAGGTAGGGTTGTACAATCTTCTTTATATTTTTACCCTTACTGCCTCATGGTACAACCACCAAGTACGACTCTTAAGGGGATCCAACGAATCATACCAGGGTTTGTACCACCACATTACATTTTAATTCACCTGGTACAGTCCAATGAGTCGTGATATGAAACCACGAGTCGTAGGAAGACTCGTGAAGCCTGCCCTCATCTTTATTTTTCTCAAGTGTCCAGGAAAATAGTTAATTCATTTTTGGGTACTCAGACTTCCCCATTTTTGCAAAATATTGGCCATTTTAGATTTACTCAGTCCATTACCAACATTTATCACACCTCGTAACTCATTTAGATAACAAGTTATGTTTAGTTGTTCGAGCATGCGAATTCCTACCATTCAATCAAAATAAGCCTAGCTACTTATCATCTTCCGCATCCCATTGATAGTGAGTTCAAGGAATCACAGTGCTCGAGTGGCATCTTAACCGAGTCTATACGTTTTGCAATATATAACAGTGTTACTTGATTTTAAGTGTAACTTTGCTTTCTTGCTTGATTCTGTGATCAGGGTAGAGCTTATGATTGTGCAGATGCAACTTTGCACAACTTCAAGCTTGAATCAATTGAGATTGTGAGTTACGGGTGTGTGGATGTTAGGTAAGAGTAATGGGTTCACTTTTTATGTTTGCGTGGGAATGGAATAATGAACAATTTTGACTTAAACAGATTTAGGGTGGAATTTTAGATATCCGGGTCGAATCGGGTCAAAGTGAATTATTTTGTCCATCATAACTCGTACCACGGGTCGTAGGCTGGACTTACGACTTATCCTTAAGACTCATAGAAGAAGACTGAGACAACTTACCTGGGGACCTATTACAAGGTACGACCCGTACCATGATGATACGATTCATACAATGACTTGTAATTACTTTCTCTGAGATTCCACACTTAGCACAATTCATGGTTACAATGAATACTACGACCTATACAAACTTGGTACAAGTCATAGTGAACAACCATATCATGAATTTTTTCCTATGCTTTTTACCACGACTAGTACTACGACCCGTATAATCATCCTATAAGTCGTACTGAGGCCGTAGTACTGGTCTGGTCTGAAATTTCTCCCACCTATTTTTGTCACATAAAAATTAAGTTACTTGGGTTGCCTCCCGTGAAGCACTTGATTTGATGTCGCGGCACGATTGAGGTGGTCTGGTTACTCAGACTTCACCAAACCACCACAAGGGTTGCCTTCCAAGAAGTTCCTAATTTAATATTGCGGCATGACGCAAGTCTCTTGACTACTCAAAATTCATCAAGAAACTCGAAATCATCATCAATTGCTGATACAACCTTGAACTTATTAGGCTGCTTCATTAACCGGCAAACTTTGAAAGTGACCTCCTCTTTGTTCAGCTTGAATTTTAATTGGCCAGCTTCCACATCTACCAAGGCTCTTCTAGTGGCCAGGAATAGTCGCCCCAAGATATTGGGGACCTCAAAATCAACGTCGCAATAAAGAATCATGAAGTTTGCTGGGAAGATAAAGCGATCCACCTTGATAAGTACATCAACTAGAATCCCCACTGGCTTTTTAACTGTATAGTCTGCCATCAATAGCCGCATTGAGGCCGGTGTGAGGGCTCCTAAGCCCAGCTGTTTGAACACAGCCAATGGCATCAAGTTGATGATTGCTCCCAAATCACAGAGTGCCTTCATAAACTTGAAATCACCAATTGTACATGGAAGGGTGAAGGCACCTGGATCCCCCTTCTTCTGAGCAAGGACTCGTGAAGCTATGGCACTATAATGATGCAAGTTATCCACCGGTTCATAGCTTATAGACCTTTTCTTGGTGACAAGGTCCTTCATAAATTTAGCATATCCAGTAATCTGCTCCAATGCCTTGACCAATGGTATGTTCACAGAAAGCTATTTAAGCATAGAGAGGAATTTTTGAAACTTACCATCTTCATCCTTTTTCTTTAGTCTTTGAGGGAACGGTGGCAGTGGTCAGTGGATAGCCTTATAGATTTGCGTGGCCCCTAGTTTCTTACCTTTTTCAGCTTCAGACTCCTTTTCACCAGCTGGAGCCTTAGCCAACTCAACATCTTCCTTAAGCTATTGCTCAACAACCTCCTCATCTTCATCAATCACGATATCTTTCTTCCTTTGAATTTCAACTATAACCAGAAGAGGGGGATCAACTGTAGTCTTTCCACTCCTAGTCATCATAGCCATACAATGACCATCATTCTTTAGATTTTGCACTGTATTTCTAGGTAGTGTTCCCTTTTTCCTAGAGTTCAGGGATGCCGACAATTGACCCCGCTGCTTCTCTATTTGCTTGATTGCTATGGCATGCGACTCCACTTTCTGGTTCATGCTAGATAAATCTCCCCCAATGTCTTTTAGCTGCTCCTCAGCAAATCTGTCCTTATTGAGCATCACAACTATCGTGATCTCCAATTTTGATTGTCTAGCCTCACCCTTACGTGCATTAGGAGGCACGTACAATCCTTTCTGGTCATTGCGGTAACCATCATTCCTTCTCCATTCTCCCTCTCGCTCAGGACCTCGACTCCAATCCCTGTACCCATTATTGTTGTAGTTGTCCCGGTATTAGTTCCTACCTTGATTTTTGAAACCTTGCCAGTAAGTGTCCTGTCTAGACCCTTGGGCGTCGGGCCAAAAACCGGCTACCTGGTTGTCCAAGAAGTTTGCTTCTTCCTCAAAATCTGAATGCTCCAGCCCCAATTCCTGTCCCTGAGATCCCACTGCATTTACCTTTTTGGCCCAAGCACCCATAATATGCTTTGTGAACAAGTCTAATGATGTACGCATGTGGGCCAATTCCTGATCATGCTCCTCCTTCTTTTTCCATTGGTCTGCAGTGATACCAATAACATACGTACCTGTAGCTGCTTTTGCTTCCCTGGTGTGCCAGGCCCTATTAGTTTTAGTCACTCTGTCAAGAATAGTTGCAGCTTGTTCCCACGTGTGACTCATTAGTGCTTCTCTATAGCTTTAGTGCTATTATCCAATGACCTGTAAAAAATATCCAACAAACCGTCATTAGGAATTTTATGGTTTTGGCACTTTGTCAAGTTCTTTTTAAATATCAATCAGGTTTCATGAAGTGCCTCCATTTTTAGTTGTCGAAAATTGTAGATCTCATCCTTAAGTTGTAGCATCTTGAAGGGTGGGAAGAACCTCTCTAGAAAAACCTATTTGAGCTCCCTCCAGTTGGTAATGGAGTCTTTGGGCAACTCCAATTACCACAAAGTGACCTCCCCAGATAGAGAGAAGGGGAAGAGTCTCAACTTTATTACATCCTGACTTACACCGGGCAACTTGTACGCCTTGCATATTCTGATGAAGTTCATCAAGTGTAGGTTGGCATCATCCGCTGCATGATCACTGAACACACCTTTCATATTCAGCAACTATATCGTAGTGCTAGTGATGTCAAGGTTTTCCCCAACAGGAAAAGGTGGTGGTACGATAGCTCCAGTTGACCCGATTCATCAATATCCAGGTCATCCTCATCAAAGAACTGAGGAGCATATCTCTGGCCTCTCTTGCCCCTTCCATGGTGGTCAGCATTTACAACTTCATCTCAAGAATCCTTGGCTTCCTGAAGTGCAGCTTGCCAAGCTAGCTCAGCTTGCCTAGCTTCTTCAGCAAGACGGGCCTCTCTTTGCTCTTGATTTTCCATTCTTCGCAGTGTTCGCTCTAATTCAATATCAAGAGGAATCAGGGTGTTTCCGCTCCGTTGAGTACTTGGCATTCACTAAGAAACAACCTTTGGGTGTGAAAAATAAAAATAAAATGTAAATAAGGAAATAACAACTAAAAGTTAAACATAAGAATTTTAATCTATTCTTAAGCCGTATTCCACGGCAACAACGCCACTTTTTGATAACGCTCAAACTCATACTCCTTACAAAGTATGAAGCGGACGTTGTCAATAAAGAACCCAACAAAGATTGGGGTCGAACCCACAGGGAATATGGTAAGAATTAGACAAATGTAGGTATTTAAGCTTTTAGGTATGTTATCTCCAAAACGGGGGCTATATTGAAAACACTTGTAAAACAAGAGTGAAAATCAGTTGTTGTTTATCAAGATTTGTAATTAACTAGGGTAAGTGTTCCCCATGGGTTCATAACTACTTCGGGTTTACACTCATGATCTATCCTAATGCTTACTTATAGAACTGATAACTAGGATTTCATCCAAGCAACTGGTTCGTCCCTATTGGATAACTATACTCAATCATTGGGTTAGGTCTCATGAGCGATTTCAATTTAATCGTTATCAATTTGTTCCAAATTACCTATCCTAGGACCGCAACTCAAGTTATACAATGACCCATAAATATCAAGGCTTTGTTGTAATTCTCTTTTTCTGATCTCTATTTCTCTAGGTTCAACCAAGTAAAGAATTCGGGAAAGTCCTAACGTTGCGCTTCATTAAGAAACATTAAAGATGAAGAAAATACAATACAAGCATTTAGCATTGTTTCGAATCAATTTGTATAACCCTAGTTTGTTAATCCATCATGGTTCCCGAAACCCTAGTTGTGGAGGTTTTAGCCTCTTGTGATTGTAAGATTTTTATTAGTATTCATGGATAATGTCATGCACCACCTTGGGGGCATGACTGGCACCTGGTGCCCTACTAGGATCTGAACTGACCTAACTGGGCTTTTGCACTTCTAGTGCATGCCTAATCTTTAAATCAAGAAAACAAAGGGCTATATCTCGGCTATAAATGCAGCCCCCGGTCGATAAGGTCTTATAGACACCTGTAAAAGAATATAGCTAACCAAAAACAGGTAATAGCAGGGAATCCTATGTGGGCCGACAAGACCACTATGATGTCTAGTTATAACTGTAAAGTAAATCCAGCACTAAACTAAACTATGGCCAACAAGGCCGCTAACTGACAGCTAAACAAGGCCCCACATAGCCAACACGTAATATAAAACATATACGAGCCCCACACGGCCATCAACAGCTAACCACAGGGAATCTGAAATAATCTGCAAGCCTCTTGGAGCGATATAATGGTCAAGATAGGGCCCCGACCTACCGATAAACTATACAATAAAAAAGAATAAACCTTCTAACTTTAAGCTCCGGAGGAAAGGAGCCGACTGCACTGTTAATCCTGGTCGTCAAGTAATGCAGCACCCCAAGAAGGGCGTCAGTACAATATGTACCGATTATGTAAGGCAGTAACTATAAATAACTGAATGAACTGAAAGGAAACTGAAAGTAACTGAATGGAAAGAATAAAGATACCACCTGCATAGCAAAAATTCATGCCGTATAATCTATCAGTAACTAATGCAAATAAGAACCTTACCTGGCCCCCATAAGCCGAAAGGTACAACCAGCACAGAATAACCCACCCAGGGTCCCCATAAGCCCTAGCGAGTACACTTCAATCTATATACCCCTACAAGGTCTCACTGAGTGATGAAGGGTGATCTTGGGCAAATTTATATGCCCAAGTGATACTCAAATGTGGAATTTTAGCCTTGTTTATCTATCAATGTGTATACATTCTCATGTAATTGGTAATAAAGTGTGTATTTATACTAACCAACATGATTAGCATTGTTTTGCAGGTAAAATGTAAGTTTGGGAAGCTTAAATGCATGTTGGAAGATATCGGGGTTGGACTCGGATGCGAGAAAGGGACAAGGCATTGGAAAGCATAAAATAAAGGGGCTCCGCAATGGAGCCGTGTCACGCTGCCATCGCGGAGGCCTTCTGCCTGGATAGGAAATTCTCGCCCAATTTCCAGAGAGGGTACGCGATAGGTCCGTGGCACGGTATCATGGCTCCGCGTTGCACGCCGTGCCACGTTGGGCCTTATTTCCTGGACCCCCAGTTCCAGTGAAGGTCTGCGTCGGTAGCGTGTCACGGAGGCAGTGCTCCGCGATGCACTCCATGACACGTTGCTTGTTATTCCGGGAAAAATTCCCACTAGTATAAATAGAACACTAGCTTCATTTTTCAATATTCTGACTTGGTGGAGCAAGAACGTGGGTTACAGGCAGTTGAGGGGACGAAACTATCAGGGTTTTTCTCTCTTTCCTTCTCCTTGTATTCAATTGCTTGTATGTTTAACACTTATTTAACGATGTTTAATCCACAAATGAGTGGCTAATTCATCTTCTTGCTGAGGTTATGAACAATTGTAGTGAAATGTGATTGTTGATTATATTGGTTTTTCATCTTTTCTTCCATGGTTGTTCTCTTAATTCTTGTTTTTACTGCATTAATGTGTGGCCTACGTTAATGTATATCCAAAAAGTCCGGTTTCACTTGAGAGAGCAAGAAATTGGAAAGTTGTGAATTAATAGGATATGATCTTTTCTTAGTTTGGGAAAATTGAGAATTGATTTAATTTTAGGATATAAATATACCTGAAAGTCGTATTAGTCAATTTAGGAACCGGGTTTGTATGGCTAGAACATGAATTGCATTTAATCACAGAAATATAGGTGGATGGTTCATGATTCTTAAGTGGGTTAAATACGAGAGTTTTAATCTCTTGGCAATAGTTCTTGATTAGCAACCGGAGGAAAAGACTAAAAAAATTATGTCAATAATTAATTTCATTACATGTTCGTTTAACCTTAGCATGCTCTCATTCATAGTTCAGACTCACATTAGATAGTTGTTTTAGATTTAGCATAAACATTATAAATCAAAATATCAAACTTTTGGTTACGCTGTTGTCTGCATTTTTAGAATTGAAATATAGTACACTTGAGCAGATTGCACTTTATCCCAGTCCCTGTGGGATCGATACTTGGCTTACTTAAGCCACTTTACTACTTGTTCGACCACGTGCACTTGCGTGTAGTTATATACCCAACAAACGACCGGACAAGTTTTTGGCGCCGTTGCCGGGGACTGGCAATTGGTGAATTTGTTTTATGTTTTAATTTACTATATTTTTATTCTCTTGGTGTTGACAACTTGGTCTTAGCCTGTATATTGCAGATTTAATTTCTGTTAAACACTGGCAAGATACAAGGAG
The DNA here is from genome assembly GCA_035772735.1 of Datura wrightii. Lineage (NCBI taxonomy): Eukaryota > Viridiplantae > Streptophyta > Magnoliopsida > Solanales > Solanaceae > Datura > Datura wrightii. Next base: position 152,234,145 of record JASDFA010000001.1, on the reverse strand, counting down.
CTGGTGGACTCGTATATAGAGCCAGAAAGAATATTTCATAGTAAGCAGAGAGAAGCTCTAGAAAGAAAGCTGCAGTTGCTCAGACAGACGATCATGGAGCAACAACAGAATCCACTGGTAGTACGGGCAGTGTTAGTGCCCGAAGAAGTAGCAGCTCGGCCGGTTCGCGAGGTGGCAATCCCACATGCTAATAACGTCACATCTAGCATCCGCAAACCTGATCCAGGAGGGAGGTTTGAACTTAAGTAGAATATGGTGCAATTGTTGCACACTAGTGGGCAGTTTACAGGTCTCCCTCATGAAGATCCACAGCAGCATCTCCAAAATTTTTTGGAGATAGGTGACACTTAAATCCCCGCTGGAGTGTCATCAGATTATGCCGGCTTATATTGTTCCCATTTTAACTATTGGGAGAAGCCAAGAGGTGGTTGAAAGCTGAGCCGCCGAATTCTATTTGTACGTGGGATGATCTTGCGAGGAAATTCTTGATACGGTTTTTTCCCTCCAGTAAAACAGCAAGACTTAGAAGTCAGATTCTAAATTTCAAATAGAGGGAGGGAGAGAATTTATATCAGGCTTGGGAGAGATTCAAGTCCATGTTGCGGGATTGTCCTCATCATCATCAGTCCAATGATGTGCTGGTGCATACTTTTATGAGGGTTTGGAACCCCATACAAAAATATTGCTAGACTCAGCAGCTGGGGGACAAGCGCTGGAGAAAACTTATGAGGAGCTATATACCTTGTTGAACCGTATTTCGCAGGGCAATCCGGAATGCAATGCTGATTCGTCAAGAGGCGGGACAAGGAAAGCAGCAGGAGTGCTAGAAGTGGATGGGTTTACAGCTATTGCTGCACAGATAGCTGCATTACAAAATCAACTTAACACCCACTTGAGCAACATGACAATGAACCAGCCCCAAGCCCCAGTTAATGCAGTGCAGCAGATGTGGTGTGAAGTGTGCGGAAGCAGTGAGCACTCAGCTGAGTGTTGTGGAGCAAATCCTTACTCGGTAAACTTTGTGGGAAATGTGCAAAGGAACAACCACCAACAGTATGGTAATAGCTACAATTTCAATTGGAGGAATCACCCGAATTTCTCCTGGGGTAGCAACAACCATCAAGGGCGAAGTTCGGGTCAGGGTGTGCAAAGGAACCAAGGAGGGCAGCAGAATTATCAAGCACAATTCAAAAACAACAATGCACCTCCTCCACCACCATCACCCAGCATTGAGGAGATGTTCAAGACCATGATAGCTAACCAAGCTCAATTGCAGGCTGACTATGTGAAATTGGCAGCCGAAGTGAAAAACAACCAGTTAGCTACCAAGGCACTTGAATATCAATTTGGGCAATTCGATGGAGCCCAAAACGCCAGGCCTAGAGGAGGACTTCCGAGCGACACAGATCCCAATCCCAAGCAGGTGAATGCATTGACCACAAGGAGTGGTTTGCAGCTGAAAGAGGTGGAACCAGAAAGATCACCACAACAATCGGGAGCAGCAGAAGTCGAGAGGGAGCAAAGTACTAAGAGGGGGAAGACTAAGGAAGCTGAATCAGAAAGACCACCACCCCCGTTTCCTCAACGATTAAAGAAACACAAGGAGGAGGCGTGTTTTAAGAAATTCATGGAGGTGCTGAAATAGGTAAATATTAACTTACCTCTTGTTGATGTTTTGCAGGGAGTGCCGAAATATGCCAAGAATATAAAGGACATCATGGCAAACAAAAGTCGGTTGACTGAGTATGCTACAGTGGCTCTAACGGAGGAGTGCACTTCTAGGATTCAAAACCGACTGCCCACAAAGCTCAAAGACCCTGGGAGCTTTACTATACATATTACTATTGGGCATAGTATCCGAGCTCATGAATTGTGTGATTTGGGAGCGAGCATAAATTTTGATACCGTCATCGGTATTCAAAAAGCTGGGTCTAGGGAGTCCTAGACCCACAATAGTGATCTTGCAATTGGCAGATCGGTCCTTAGCCAGACCTGATGGCATTGTGGAGGACGTTCTGGTGCAAGTTGGCTAACTGATTTTCCCGGTAGATTTTGTCGTACTGGATTTTGAACTAGACGCGGAAGTCCCATTTATTTTGGGACGTCCCTTCTTGGCAACCGGGAAAGCACTGATTGACGTAGCTGCGGGGTAGCTAACAATGTGAGCACACGACAAGGTGGAGGCGTTCGATGTGTACAAGGCACCCAAGCTCCCGATGATGCACGAAGAACTCTCAGTGATCAATGTGATTGATCAAGGCGAGGATGAGCAGAGGAAGGATTCACGAGAGTTATTGGGAAAACCACCGGAACGGTGTAAGCACTACTGGGGGGAGGACGGTGATTGAGAGAAATCATCCATCACCCTAGAGGACAACTGAGCTAAATGACGTCGAGCCGCGACGGTAAACCAGGCGCTGCATGGGAGGCAACCCGTGAAAAATTCTCTTTGTAAAGTGTGAATAGATTTTTCTTTTTCTTTTTCTTGATTAACAACAAAATTTTTAGTTTTTGTTTTTGTTTTTATTTTTATTTAGAGTGAAACCTATAATTCTAACCAATTTCGTGTAGTGAGATGAATTTCAGGTCAAACGGAGGAAAATATGCACGGAGTCGCAAAGGAAAATTCAAGGTATGAAAATCAATAAAAAGTGACAAAACAGTGAGCTAGGGCGATAGCTCCGTGTCACGGAGGAGGACCTCTGCGTTACCCTTCGTGACACGTTGAGGTATAAATCCAGAATTTTTTTAAAAAAATTCTAGAACAGGCTCGCGACAGCTCCGTGTCACGGAGGCAGTGCACCGCGATGCACTCCGTGACACGTTGCCGTGTATATCGCGATGGGTCACACCGGGTCGCCGGGTGACCCGGGCGATTTTCCCACTTTTAAACCCCGAAACCCCCTCACTTTTCCTTATTTTTCACTCACTCCGCGACCAAACTCCCTAAAACCCATCCCCCTTCAACGTGACACGGAATAGGCCAAGAAAATCATTGAGTTTTCTTCAATTCTTCAACTTCAAGGTATGTTCTTCGATTCCATCTCATTTCTTGTCGATTTTCTTCGATATTGAGCATGTGAGGTGAGCTAAGTTTGCCCTAAGTAGAAATTAATCATGAATTCAATTGAATTTTTGTTGATGAATGTTCGGAATATCATTATGATTGCTTGAACTCGTTAATTACATAATTTAATCGAATTTTCTTGATATCATCATTTCTAGGGCTTTTTTTTGAATTTGAAGAGGAAAAATGTAGTGAACTTGTGAAATTCATGCTGGGATGTACATGTTGAGTGAGATGAGTCGATGTGCTAGTTTTTATCATGTTAAAAGACCGACGGATTCTCGGGTTAGGGGAATATTGAAATTTGCAAGAATTGGGTTGGTTGTATAGGTTCGTGTAGATAAATTCTTGTTGTTTTCGTTTCTTTTTTTTTCTTTGCTAAGTGTGATGGATTAAAAGGCTGTCGATGGTAATGATTGTTGTTAGCTGTACGAAGTCTGAGTAGTACATAGTATATATACAATCTAATTCTTCATATGCACTAAGCATGTTTGTATAGTTGGTTATTTGTTTGTGCAAATAAGCATGATCTTGCCGGTATGTTGTAACTATAGCTAAGGACTAAGTGTGGGGTAGCCTAGCTTAACCCGACCTTAGTCGAAGTTAATATTCATTGGCTTAACATTGATCTTGTCTACTTGGGTTGACAGGTAAAATGGCAAGCAGGCAAGAAAAAGGGAAAGGCGCATCAACATCTGGCGCCGGAAGAAAGCGAATCAGACTGGGCACAGCAGTCCCAGCAGCACCAGAGGTTCCACGCGGCCAACGCCGCCAATACGAAACCAGATGGGTGACAGATGAGGGGAAGAAGTGGTACGCAAAGCACAAAGAAAACAAGTACTTCCCCGAGGAACACATCGCACGGGAACCATTGGCACAGGAGTTCCCTAGGTTTGTCCACCGGATCGAGACAGCTGGGCTCAACTTCATCTTTGAAGAGCCCAAGGAATGCAACTTGCACCTAATTCGGGAATTCTATGCCAATTGGAACCCGGCCCTAAGAAGTCATACCATAAAAATCAGAGGGCAAATAGTCACATTTGAGCCCCACCACCTCAATGCTTTCATAGGGGCGCGGGACACAGACGCCCACGTGCTTCAACAGTTGAACATCACTCCACCGTATGCGGACATCAGACGCACATTGTGTGGGACCCGATCGATAGCTAGATGGAGCAGACACAAAGAGAGGGGCTACCATCAGACTTTGCCCTATTCACAGATGAACAGGGAAGCCAGAATATGGCTAAAGATCGTCTGTTCCTGCCTAATCTCGGGGGTACATATGACAGATGTAACCCGGGATCGTGTATGCCTAGTGTACGCCCTGATTAAAGGGCTGGAGATCAACGTGGGGGCGGTGATTATCTCCACCATGAAGAGAGCACGGTTGCATCATGGGCACAAATACAGATTTGGTGGGCTACTCACCACCTTCCTGAGGGGCCTAGATGTTGAGGAAGAGGCCCTTGACTATATCTCGCAGATGGAGCGGCGGGCCTTAGATGTCACTAAAACTAAGGCACCCGACACCACCCACGGGCCAGTGCTTACACTTGGCGAGCGACATGCTCGTGATGATCAGTATATGGATTGCATGTATGGGATGCAAATGCTCCAGCTGAGGATAGGGGGGAGGCCGGCGACAGAGGAGGAGCTATGGCAGCTCGAGCTAGACTATCCTTTCGGCGAGAACTCCAGGGCTCTATGCCGAGTGGGGCCAGCATTTGTAGAGCCCACGGATAACGATGTCCCCACAGATGAGGAGACACGTCGGGAGGACTCTGATGTGGAGTCCGATGATGATGACGGGGGTGATTCAGACATGGGAGATGAAACAGCAGCACCTGATGAAGAAGTGGAGTACTTTGATTGATCAGGGAGTTCCACCACCCAATTTTTGTGCTATTTTAACTTTTGTGAACACTGGGGACAGTGTTCGAGATAAGTGTGGGGTGGGAGTAGTTAGGTGCTGGCTGTGTTGTTATGTAAATATTCTAATCTGTTGTCGTGCCTGTGAAATTTTGTTGTTCCCTATGATTTGTGAATTGTTAAGTTGTTGTTCTGTATTGTAAATATATGTGAAATTGATGTGTGTTGCTGAATGTTGCTAGCTGATTTTGTACATATTTTTGTTTATCAAAATGATCGATATTTTAAAAATTTATTCTCAAATTTCTTTTTTTTTCTTCTTGGGTTTCTCGGCGTTTGTTTTCGGTTCTTTTACCGAGAATGGTCCCATTGAACCGAAGTCATAGTTAGTGACTGTTCCCTATGATGGATGGATGACGACCGTCTTAAGGGAAATGTAGTCGTTAGAAGTAGGTTTTTCAATTATTTTTCATTTGTTTTTCTTTTGTGGGTTGCATCCCAAAACCTGTAGTTACTTTATGGTTGCGAAATTCTGGTTGTGTGTTGTACATGATATTTAAAATGCAAAGGTGATTCGTACGAAAGCATGCAACTTTGTAAATATGTTGAGATACCTAGGCCATAGAGTTCGATTCAGTGTGATTGAGGCTTAATGTTTAAATTCCTGTAATTAGCTGATTGAAGAGTTTGTGAATACGTCTTGAATTGAGCATGTGCAATAAGTGTGAAGTGAGGTTTTGTTATTCCATGCTATTGTGAAGTGTCTAGAACTTGCCTGGTGTGTGTGCAAAACGAAATGAAGGAGGTGTATTGTAGGAGAGGATGTAGGCATTTCTTTGTTTTAACCGAAAGTTTCTATTTTTCATTGTCATACCCACCTTGATTGTATACCCTAGTCAGCTCGTTGAGCCTTTAGCCTATTATTTTTTTCTTTTGTCAAAAAGTGTAAACCGAGCTTAATCCTTTTTTTTCATTAGCCGTAAAGTCTATAAAAACTCTTAAGCGCTTAAGAAGAGAAAATCATTTTCCCAAAGTGTCAAAAGAGTGAGAATGGTGAAAAGAAAAGAAAAGCCGAGTGATGGAAGAAAAGAAAAGGTTGAAGGTGCACTTGTTATAAATAAACTATAATGAAGGTGCATGAATAATCTTTGTTGTTGTGTCAAGTGTGCTTAATAAGATGGGCCAAACTAAAGAAAAACGTCTCAAGAATGAGAGGATGAAAAAGAAAAAAAGAAACAATGTCCATGAGTTGATGGGATGTGTTGAAAAGGCGCTTAAAGATGCTAGTGGCTGTTATTGGCTAACCCAATATTTACTAGTTCCGTAGCTTCCATTACAACCAGTTAAAGTCCTACGTGATCTTACATCGCACTTCTTTATATTAATGGAGTAATACACTAAGGGCAAGCTTATGGGTCATGACATGATGCAGTGAATTCTTTTGGGAGAGAGAGCGAAATTGTGTTTACATGCCCCTGCTTGAAATTTTGTGAGTTCATATGAGCAAAAAGGGGAAGACTCTCTTGTGTTGTGAGGGCACACGCTTGATGAGAGATTAATTTTCGTGTCGGATATCTTGATAAGCTGATTTGCATGAGTTTGCCAATATCGAGAGTCGATTCTTAAGTCTAGGAGGTCTTGATGTATTGAAGGTCATTGCAATGATAGGACCATGCATGTTTTCTTGATGATTTGCTGTATTGAATAATCGGTATGACCGTAGCCTAAATTGTCGAACCAAAGTAGCGAGGTTGGGATGTAAATTGCATGAGGTGTAGGATTGTTGTTCGAGGACGAACAAGGATTTAAGTGTGGGGTAAGTGATCTTGGGCAAATTTATATGCCCAAGTGATACTCAAATATGGAATTTTAGCCTTGTTTATCTATCAATGTGTATACATTCTCATGTAATTGGTAATAAAATGTGAATTTATACTAACCAACATGATTAGCATTGTTTTGCAGGTAAAATGTAAGTTTGGGAAGCTTAAATACATGTTGGAAGATATCGGGGTTGGACTCGGATGCGAGCAAGGGACAAGGCATTGGAAAGCATAAAATAAAGGGGCTCCGCGATGGAGCCGTGTCACGCTGCCATCACGGAGGCCTTCTGCCGGTATAGGGAATTCTCGCCCAATTTCCAGAGAGGGTACGCGATAGGTCCGTGGCACGGTAGCATGGCTCCGCGTTGCACGCCGTGCCACGTTGGGCCTTATTTCCTGGACCCCCAGTTCCAGTGAAGGATCGCGTCGGTAGCGTGTCACGGAGGCAGTGCTCCGCGATGCACTCCGTGACACGTTGCTTGTTATTCCGGGAAAAATTCCCACTAGTATAAATAGAACACTTGGGTTCATTTTTCAATATTTTGACTTGGTGGAGCAAGAACGTGGGTTACAGGCAGTTGAGGGGACGAAATTATCAGGGTTTTTCTCTTTTTCCTTCTCCTTGTATTCAATTGCTTGTATGTTTAACACTCATTTAACGATGTTTAATCCACAAATGAGTGGCTAATTCATCTTCTTGCTGAGGTTATGAACAATTGTAGTGAAATGTGATTGTTGATCATATTGGTTTTTCATCTTTTCTTCCATGGTTGTTCTCTTAATTCTTGTTCTTACTGCATTAATGTGTGGCCTACGTTAATGTATATCCAAAAAGTCCGGTTTCACTCGAGAGAGCAAGAAATTGGAAAGTTGTGAATTAATAGGATATGATCTTTTCTTAGTTTGGGAAAATTGAGAATTGATTTACTTTCTGGATAGAAATATACCTGAAAGTCATATTAGTCAATTTAGGAACCGGGTTTGTATGGCTAGAACATGAATTGCATTTAATCACAGAAATGTAGGTGGATGGTTCATGATTCTTAAGTGGGGTTAAATACGAGAGTTTTAATCTCTTGGCAATAGTTCTTGACTAGCAACCGGAGGAAAAGACTAACCAAATTATGTCGATAATTAATTTCATTACATGTTCGTTTAACCTCAGCATGCTCTCATTCATAGTTCAGACTCACATTAGATAGTTGTTTTAGATTTAGCATAAAAATTATAAATCAAAATATCAAACTTTTGGTTACGCTGTTGTCTGCATTTTTAGAATTAAAATATAGTACACTTGAGCAGATTGCACTTCATCCCAGTCCCTGTGGGATCGATACTTGGCTTACTTAAGCCACTTTACTACTTGTTCGACCATGTGCACTTGCGTGTAGTTATATACCCAACAAACGACCGAACAAAGGGCGTATTTATGCACTTCACAAAAATATTTTTCCCATGCTTTACTATGTTTTGAGAACAAGTTAATGTGTGTTTGCATGTGTTTATGTTATATATTTGTTAAAATGACTAACACACGTGATTAGATGATTTTAGGGCTTAAATGATGGATTTGGGTGTATTTAAGGCTTTTGGAATATATGAGAAGAAGTGGGAGTGAAGGATGCAATTATTTGAAGTTCGCACGAGGTTGGCACACAGCCGTGCGAGGCAGCAGCACACTGGCGCAATGCCAGGCGCGGTGAAACCCTCTTCCTGGTGTTATGGCATGCGCGAGGAAGCCCTTGTCCTAGCGCTGTGCACAGCAGGCCCTTCCACGCATGATGGAAGGCCCGTAGCAGCACTGTCCAAGCGCGTTGGCATGTGTGATGCGGCACTAGGGACGCGGAAATAGAAGGTGCGACACGGCTAAGGTGTTTCACATAGACAAAAACCAATTCCTACTTAAACTAGGAAAAGGAAATTTAAATCCTAAGTCAAATTCATCAAGGAACAAGTAAAGCATAAATCTAATACTATAAGTACCCCTCTTTATCATGTAATAGCTATCAAGTTTTACGTTTGAAGTAGAATTAGAAGCTAAGTTTTAGACAAGTCTTGGGCTTAGAAGTTTTATGACATACTTTGAGATGATTTTTGAGTTGTTCTTTTTTATTGTTGCATTAATCAAGTGAGTTTCTTCCTATCATTATTGTAAGTATTAATTTTTGCTTTTATTTATGAAATCTATAAATTTACTTATAAACATAATAGGCTAAAACCACCACCACTAGGGTTATAGGAACCATGACAAATTAACACACATAGGTAAAATACTTAGTGATTCTTGAACGGAGTTAATGCATGTATTGTTTCTTCCTTCATTTTAATTGATTTTTAACTGTTGCAAACGTTAGAACTTGCCTTATTCTTACTTACCGGACCAAGGAGGTAGTGAATGGGAAAAAGGGATTAACAACGGAGATACTTACTGGACCAAGGAGGTAGTGAATGGGAAAAGGGACTAACAACAGAGATTTGAGGCTATCAACCCTCATCTAATAGCTTGACCTTGTCCGGGAACAGCTAATCCGATATCAAGGGTAAGGGTTAATAAAGCATACACCCGTAGACGGACCAAGTTGCGTGGTGATAATCATCTAAATAGGGGACCAACCATTTATGTTAAATTAACTTACTGATATTGCATCTAAGCACCGGAATAGATCACTAGTATAAAACGCCTTTTAGTTATGAAGTCATGGGGAACACTTACCCTAGTTAGTTGTATTAATTTGGAATCAACCTTCACAATTTCTCAACATTGTTATCTATTACTTTTACAAATTTCCCCCTCTTAGGAAATAATTAACTAAAAAGTTTAAGCACTAGAGTTCTTCTATATCCTTCCGTATTCTCTGAGGGATCGACCCCAACCTCTAGTTGGGTTCTTTATTGACAATGTCCGCCTCATACTTTGTTAAGAAGTGTGAGTTTGAGCGTTATCAAAAAGTGGCGCTGTTGCTAGGGAATACAGCTTAGGATTAGATTAATTACTTGCGTTTAACTTTTAGTCTTTATTTCCTATTTTTCATTTTTTTCTTTTATCTTCTGACGTGTCACAGGTTAGCTTGGTAAAACAAGCGGCCAAAATATGACCATGGTCTCAACAGATATCTAGATGAAGTCTGAGTAATCATGATACCTGTGTCGTGCCACGACATTAAATCAGGCGCTACTTAAGAGGCAACCCAAGATAAATTTTTTGCTTTTATGTGTTTGTTCAAGTGTTCAGGTAATAGCTCATAATTTTCAACAAAACAATTTTAGGATGAATTACATAGATGGGGGAAACTATTCTTACACCCACAGACGACGAGGAGTGGAGGCCCAAGGAGTTCTTCTTGCACTCTATTACTTTATACTTATTTGTTTTAGCACTGGGGACAATGTAACTAATTAAGTGTGGGGTAGGAGAAGTGAAGTTCATGTTACCATGCATTCCTTAATTGCTAAATTTATACATGGTAGGCCTAGTTATTTTTGGGATTTATGAATTATCATGCATGCTTGTGGGTTTGTAGTATTTTTTAGTTTTATTTTATTTTGGGTTCCTCCGGTTTTTGTGTTCGATACATTTCTGGTGGATAGTCCCTTAGAACCGATTAGAGAGTCTAGATTTTTATTTTTATTTTTATTTATTTTTTGTCATTTAATCATGAGTTTGCCCGATGATGGATGGATAACGACCGTTCTAAGGGTAAATTAGTCATTAGGAAGAACAAGACTTGAGCCTTACGAATGCTAGGTGCTTCACTTTAGGTATCACTAAGACTTTATTAAATTCACTCAAAAATGCAAAAAGGTAGGAACACTTAGTCTTTTGGGAACTTGACTCTTGTACTTGAAAAAATGGGCTTAATTATGTTATGCATGCAATATGGATATATGTGTTTATGTGATCTTGATTTCCATTATTAAACCATTTTGTGCCAATGTGTGAGGAATTTTTTGATATACTCCATGCTTGTAAATTGATGTCTATAACTTGCCTGGTGTGTGTGCAAAGCGAAATAAGAATGATGAATTTAGGAAGTGATATAGGCGTTTCTTTGATAACCCTACTTTTATCCTATTTTACCTACCTTGATTGTAATTATCCTAGTTAGCTTTGTTGAGCCTTAGCCTATTCTTTTGCTACCCATATTACAAAGCTTAATCTCTTTTGTTCTATTGACTTGTATTTGATCCAAATGATTCCTAGAGCACTTTAATGAATTTTTTTTTGTAGGAAAGGAGCATAATTGGAAAAGTGAAGGGAAAAGCTAAAAAGTGTGGTGAATTGGAAGAAAAGAAAAAGGTGAAATTTTGCTAAACAAGGAGGGTGATTTTTTGTGGGAAAACAAAAAGAAGAAAGAGCTTTGAAAAATTGAAGATGAAAAAAATTGTGTGAATGAGCTCAATGATTAAAAGAAAAATCCCCACTAGTCACCTGAGTTTAAAAAAAATTAAAAAGAAATAAAAGGAGGTATAAGGAGAGAATTTGGAAATTCAGGAAAGTGCTAAAAATTCAAAGTGTTGTGAAGTATTAAAGTGCTTAGGGAGATTAGTCACTATCTTGGCCAAATAGTTCCTACCCATCCCTTATCCTATATTACAACCAAATTAAAGTCTTAATTGATCCTTGATTCATAATTCTATATTAGAGGAGTATTACACTAAGGGCAAGTATATGGGTCATCTTTTGCATGTATGTTGAGTTCTTTTGTGAGAGTGAGTAGAAATTATTTTATTTATACCCAAGTTAATCTTATTCTATATCTTGTGTGAAAACGGGCATCTCTCCAAATAGTGAGGGGCACAATGGTAAGACTTTGGTTTAATCTTGATTGCTAAATTACATATAATTAATGTTGGCCCAAAATATGTCTTGATGAGTTAGTTTTCAAAAGCTAAGTGATTTCAAACTTTGACATTCTAATGTTGATCCTATATGCATGTGAGTGAATCGTTTGAGCTTCATTGATGTGTCTTATAATCCTAAGTGTAAGTAGACCAGTGCGTAGGATGAATTTTGTGCTTAAATATGAGAAGGGAAGTAGTAGATTGTTCAAAGGTGAACAATAGTTTAAGTATGGGGTGTTGATAAAGGGCGTATTTATGCACTTCATAGACATATTTTTGCCCATACTTTACTATGTTTTAAGAACAAATTCATGTGTGTTTTCATGTGTTTATGTAATATATTTGTGAAAATGACTAACACACGTGATTAGATGTTTTAGGGATTAAAATGATGGATTTGAGTGTATTTAAGGCTTTTGGAATATATGAGAAGAAGTGGGAGTGAAGGATGCAAGGATTTTAAGTTCGCACGAGGTTGGCACACAGCCGCGCGAGGCAGCAGCACACTGGCGCAATGCAGCCCTCATCCCGGCGCTATGGCATGCGTGAGGCAGCCCTTGTCCCAGCGCTGCAGTAGGCGCTCAATAGGCCATTCCTCGGGCGATGGAAGGCACGCAGCAGCACTGTCCAGGAGCATTGGCATGTGCAATGCGGCACTAGGGATGTGGCAATAGAAGGTGCGATGTGGCTAAGGTGTTTCACACCACCAAAAACCAATTCCTACTTCAAGTAGGAAAAGGAAATTTAAATCCTAAGTCAAATTCATCAAGGAACAAGCAAAGCATAAATCTACTATTATAAATACCCCTTTATTTTCATGTAATAGCTATCAAGTTTTAAGTTTGAAGTAGAATTAGAAGCCAAGTTTTAGAAAAGTCTTGGGCTTAGAAGTTTTACGACATACTTTGAGACGATTTTTTAGTTGTTCTTTTTTATTGTTGCATTAATCAAGTGAGTTTCTTCCTATCATCATTGTAAGTATTGATTTTTGCTTTTATTTATGAAATCTATTAATTTACTTATAAACATGATAGGCTAAAACCACCACAACTAGGGTTGTGGGAACCATGACAAATTAACACACATAGGTAAAATACTTAGTGATTCTTGAACGGAGTTAATGCATGTATTGTTTCTTCCTTCATTTTAATTGATTTTTAACAGTTGCAAATGTTAGAACTTGCCTTATTCTTACTTACCAGACCAAGGAGGTAGTGAATGGAAAAAGGGATTAACAACGGAGATACTTATTGGACCAAGGAGGTAGTGAATGGGAAAAGGGATTAACAACGGAGATTTGAGGCTATCAACCCTCATCTAATAGCTTGACCTTGTCCGAGAATAGCTAATCCGATATCAAGGATAAGGGTTAGTAAAGCATACACCCGGAGATGGATCAAGTTGCGTGGTGATAATCATCTAAATAGGGGACCAACCATTTATGTTAAATTAACTTACCGATATTGCATGCTAAGCACCGAAATAGATCACCAGTATAAAATGCCTTGTGGTTATGAAGTCATGGGGAACACTTACCCTAGTTAGTTGCATTAATTTGGAATCAACCTTCACAATTTCTCAACATTGTTATCTATTACTTTTATAAATTCCCCCCCTCTTAAGAAATAATTAACTAAAAAGTTTCCGCACTAGCATTCTTCTATATCCTTCCGTATTCTCTGTGGAATCGACCCCACCCTCTAGTTGGGTTCTTTATTGACAATGTATGCTTCATACTTTGTTAAGAAGTGTGAGTATGAGTGTTATTACTCAGTCAACTAATAACTATAGCCATCCTACCAGTCCCTTGGGTCTTCAACTAAGCCTGCTCGGCCCTTGAACTACAGCTGTGTCTGAATCCAGTGGACTCTTGATATCTGCACCCCGGGCACCAGGCTCAACAAGGGTGTGGTGCCGATACGGCATATAATAGTCCAACCATGGAATGGACTGAATGAGGCCCTTGGACCCTATTTTCGTTGCTCGCGGACAGCATACCACTCCTTCGAGTGACATCATCTCTCCCCTGGCGGGCATCGACACAACTAATAACCCTGGGGTTTATTATGGAAGGCTATGCAGGGTAAAGTCAATCCCAAACTAAACATAGAATACTAGTCTCAACTAATAACAACAACTAAATACAATAGATATATTTCTGTCTCTCTTGCAGGGATTCAAACTGAGTTATAATACTAAAGAAACTAAATTACCGAACTAATTTGGCTTAATATACCTCGATCGTCGATTTCTAATTAACTGGACAATTTCAATTCATATTCAATAGCTCTTCCCAACTATAATCGTATTACTGGGAGAATGAGACTAGTTTCAGTACTAAATTTGGTAAGAACGATAACTTTCAATAATAATATTAACTATACTTCAACTTAACAAAATATGGTTGAAAACGTATAATATCTCGAGAGTTCAGAAGAGAGAAATGCTTACTTGAAGCCTATGATTGTATAGAAATAAGTTTGGAGCAATTTTGACAACTTATACTCGGCGGGGTTATGATTTATCGGGCCAATTTCGAGAAACTAACTCTGTAGTAATGCTCCCTACAGGCTTATAACCAGATACCTAAAGTTTATTTGAATTTGGACGGCGTTTGGCAGCACAATCATAGGAAAAGAACTTAAAAATTACGTACCACTCACTTGACGGATGAGAATGTTGATATATGAAATGATTCAACACATAAAGGGATTTTATATATATACTTGGGAGGTGGACAGGGGGTCCGTGTCGCGGACCCCAACACGCTGATTTAGGGCCGTGTCACGGTGCCCAACGTGTAGGGAGAGGATTGTGACACGTTGCCCCTTGTGGCAGCCTGTCCGGACTTCTCCCTCGCGAACTCAATTCCACGGTCATTCGACCTTTCCTCGGGCCGTTTCTCGTATGTGTCGTACTCTAAAAGTCTTGACTAATGTATGAATATGCTGACTTAAATGATAGAAACTTATGGGGTGTAACATCCTCCCCCCTTTAGGAACATTCTTCCTCGAATGTTAACTACAACCTACAGGAGTTTAACTCTTCCAACTATTATTCTGGATAAATTTCGGTAGAGTCTCCCCTATAATACGGACTATCCAAAACCCTAAAACATAGAAAAGTCCAATACAGAGATCTCACATGACACTATAACAACTCTTTTACAACAAGATTTTAGACAACTGAACAATATAAGTATCATAAATCATAAAACAATAACTGAATCAACAACTTTACCTTATCTTCATAGTCTGTACTAACCCTGGAAAAGATGAGGATATTTGGATCTCATGTTGTCTTCTATTCTCCAGGTCATCTCTTTTCTATTCTTGTTTCTCCACAGTACCTTAAAAGAGGCGACATCTTTAGCCCTCAACCTATGAACCTGCTGATCTAATATGGCCACTGGAACTTCTTCATTAGCTAACTCCGTAGTAATCTGGACGTCCTCAACTGGCACAACTCGGGACAGATCCCCGATGTATTTCCATAACATAGACACATGAAAGACCGAGTGCACAGATTCCACCTTTTAAGGCAAATATAACTCGTATGCCACCTGGCCTATTCCCTGGAGGATTCGATATGGCCTAATAAACCCTGCGCTAAGCTTTCCCTTCTTACCAAACCTCATCACGCCCTTCATTGCCAAATCTTTTCGAAATACCCAGTTGTCTATATTGGTTTCCAGATCCCTACGTTGCACATCAGAGTGAGCTGTCAGCAAGTTCTCTCTGATAAGTTTTACTTTCTCCTTTGACTGGTGGAATATGTCTTGCCTAATTAACCCTGATTCTCCAACCTCGAACCAACCAATAGGAGACCTGCACTTCCGCCCATATAAGGCCTCATACGGCGCCATCTGAATTGCCAAATGGTAACTGTTATTACAAGCAAATTCAATAAGGGGTAAATGTTCATCCCAACTATCTCTAAAGTCTAACACACACACTCGCAACATATCCTCAAGCGTATGAATTATACATTCTTGCTACCGGTCTGTCTGAGGATGGAATGTTGTACTCAGGTTAACCTGCGTTCCCAAGCCTTTTTGAAATGACTGCCAAAATCTAGCTGTAAGTTGTGCTCCTCTATCAGAAATGATAGATACTGGGAAACCATGTAGTCTAACAATTTCCCTGATGTATAACTCGACATAGTCCTTGGCTGAGAAAGTGGTCCTGACTGGCAGAAAATGAGCTGACTTCATCAACCTATCAACTATCACCCAAATAGAATAAAATCTGCGTTTAGTACAGGGTAATCCTATCACAAAATCCATATTGATTGCCTCTCATTTCCACATAGGCACTGCTATCTCCTGCGTTAGTCTGTCGGGTTTCTGGTATTCAGCCTTTACCTGCTAGCAGTTAGGGCATTGTGCTACAAACTCTGCTATACTCTTTTTCATTGCAGGCCACCAGTAAATCCCTTTTATGTCATGATACATTTTTGTTGAACTTGGGTGAAGAGAATAATGCGAATAAGGTACCTCTGCCATGATCTGCTGGCGATGTTCTCCCATTTTTGGAACGCAGAGGCGACCCCTACATCTCAAGACCTCGTCTTTGATTACCTCAAAAACTAATACTTCCCCATGTAGTACCTTATCTCTAAGCTGTGCTAAATGAGGATCTTCATACTGCCGTTCTTTTACCTCCACTACCAGGGATGATACTGTTGTATTCTGAATTATAGTCCTATTGTCTCCCGAGTCTCTATTCAGACGGTTAAGCTGGCTAACTGGTGCAATTCTCGGGTCAATTCCCATTGTTCGGGCCTCAAATATGCTAAAATCCCTATGGATCTATGACTGAGGGAATCTTCTACAATGTTGGCCTTTCCTGGATGATACAAAATGTTCAAGTTGTAGTCTTTCAACAGTTCTAACGAGCGACGCTGTCATATATTCAACTCTTTTTTTAGTGAAAATGTACTGGAGGCTTTTATGATCAGTAAAAATATCTACATGGATGCCATATAGATAGTGCCTCCATATTTTCAAGGCATGAACTACTACAACTAACTCCAGATCGTGGGTGGGGTAGTTCTTTTCATGCTTCCTCAGCTTCCTCGAAGCATAAGCAATTACCTTACCATGTTGCATCAGAACACACCCTAACCCAATAACTGAAGCATCACAATACACTGCATAACCTTCTGATCCTTCTGGAAATGCTAGTACTGGTGCTGATGTTAACCTATTTTTCAACTCCAGGAAACTCTATTCACATGCTTCAGTCCAATGAAATTTAGCTGCTTTCTGAGTTAACTTGGTCAAAGCTGCTGATAAAGTAGAAAACCCCTCTACAAATCTCCTATAATACCCAGCTAACCCCAAGAAACTACGTACCTCAGTCGGAGTCATAGGTCTAGCCCATGTTTTTACTACCTCGATCTTTTGTGAATCTACCTGAATACCATCCTCTGACACGGTATGGCCTAAAAAGCCTATAGAATTCAACCAAAACTCACATTTAGAAATTTTTGCGTATAACTGGCGATCCTTGAGAATTTGGAGCACCGTTTGTAGATGACTCTCGGTGTTCTGCTTTTGAACAAGAATACAATAGAATATCATCAATAAATACTATCACAAACAAGACCAGATACGGCCTAAAGATGCTATTGATCAGATCCATGAACACTGCTGGAGCATTCGTCAATCCGAAGGACGAACTAGAAATTCAAATGGCCATACTGGGTCCTGAAAACGGTCTTTGGAATATCTCTTTCTCGAACCCGCACCTGGTGATACCTGGACCTCAAATCAATATTAGAAAAGTATCTCGCCCCTTGTAGCTGATCAAACAAGTCATCTATTCCAGGAAGTGGGTATTTGTTCTTGATAGTGACTTTATTTAGCTGCCGGTAATCTACACACATACAGAGGGAGCCATCTTTCTTTCTTACAAAAAAACTGGCGCACCCCACGACGAAGTACTTGGCTTGATAAAGCCCTTATCTAGTAGATCTTTCAACTGGTCTTTCAATTCTTTGAGCTCTGCAGGAGCCATTCTATATGGAGGGATAGATATAGGCTGAGTACCTGGTAGTAGGTCGATAGCTAAATCGATTTCCCATTTTGGGGGAATACCAGGAAGTTCATCTGGGAATACATCTAGAAATTCATTGACTGCAGGAATAGAATGAAGAGTTGGGGATTCTTCTTGAACATCTTGAACCCTGACAATATGATAAAATTAGCCCTTTGCTATCAACTTGCTCGCCCGAAGATAGGTTATAAACATACCTTTTGGCGTAGCGGCATTACCTTTCCACTCTCGTACTACCTTTTCTGGAAAGTGGAACCAAATGATCTTGGTCCAACATTCTACATTGTCATAACATGGTGCTAACCAATCCATACCCATAATTGCATCAAAATTGATCATTTCTAATTCCACCAAATCTGCTAAAGTATGGTGACCAACAACCTCTACTATGCAATACTGGTAGATCCTTTTAGCTATAATAGAATCACCGATGGGTGTGGATACTGAAAAAGGTCGTTGAAGCAATTCTGGCATGATACCGAATTTCTGGGCTACTAGTGGCATCACATAAGACAAAGTGGAACCCGGTTCTATCAAAATATAAACAGAATGAGAGGAAATGTCTAGAATACCTGTCACCACATCCGGCAACGACTCTGACTCCTGTCGCCCTAGTAAAGCATAAGTGCGATCTAGACTGGTGCTTGAGCTAGATGCCCCTGACCTACCTCGATCTCTATCAACTGGAGCTGAGGACCTATGCCCTATTGGAGATGATGGGGCACGTGACCCTACTGAAGATGTACCCCGTCAGTCCCGATCACTTTGACCCCTGGCTGGATAGTCTCTCATTAGGTGACCCTCTTGTCCACAAGTATAACACACCGAAGAACCATACCTGCATGCCCCAGGATGACATCGACTACAGATAGGGAAAAGTGGCACGCTGAATCTACTCTGCTCTGACCCTCTCTGGTGATATGAAACCGATCGCCGTGAGCTCTCACCGGGTCCTAATTGGCCCCGACGACCTAGTATACCCCCTGCTGCTGCCGTGGAGGTGGGGGTTTGGGTGGCCTACCTGATAGTCGTGGCCTGGGTCCACCCTGAAACTCTGCCTGAGCATCACTAGGCCTAGCCCTGCGGCGCTGCTCCTGATTTACCCTTTCTATCTCCCGCTGCCGCTGCCTGATCCCCTCAATATTCTGAGCGAATGCCTGGATATGGGCAATATCCATGTCCTCTCGTAGAGTGGCTATAATACAAGTCTATATGTATTCTGGAAGCAGCCCCATAATGAATCGGTGCATCGTGGCTGGTATAGTATCTACAAAAGCCGGTGCATATCGGGCCAAGGAGTCAAATCTCATAGCATACTCTCGAACACTCATCGAACCCTGCTCCAGATATAGAAACTGATCTACCTGGGCCTGTCATATTTATTATGGGAAATAGTGGTCCAGGAAAGCCTCTGAAAAGCTGGACCAAGTCGAAGGGGGAACATCTCTACCTTCGGACCTCTCCCAACTCTCGTACCATAACACTGCTATGTCCTGCAATTGAAATACTGCTAACTCAACTAACTCTGCAGGTGTGGCATGCATTACCCTGAAGATCTGCTGCAACTTGTCCAAAAAGTCCTGGGGGTCATCATCTGGGTCCGTCCCTATGAACTGCAAGAAACTCTCAAGCCCTCAAACTACCAGGCCCTCTCGAAGACTCTACAACTATGGTTGCCACTGGCTGACGCTGTGCCTCCATGATCTAAGCTATCATAAAAACAGCAGTCCTAACGTCCTGATCCGATGTCATCGGTATAGAGACTGCTGGAGGTAGTGCCGACACATGTGCCGCTCTGGGAGGCTCCTGACAGGGTAGAGACTATTGGGGAGACTGAGATGGAGTCTCCCTATCGCCCTTAGATCAGGCTGACTCTGACTAGGGAACTCGACTAGTTCCTTCTCCTTCTGCAATGTCCAACTTCCTGCCAGTCGTGGTTTGTCGCATGTCCGACATTTCTCTATATACAAGCAGAATATGGTAAGCTTAGGGACTCAATCCTATTTAGTACATCTCTATTGCACGACTAGAAGAGAAAGAAGAGTAACCATCCTATTAATGCCACGCTGCCTCTTGTCTATAGAATGTGGTGCACAACATATCCATAGACAAGACTCTACTTAGCACGGCCTGCAGACTCCCTGGGATACGACCTACTCTGATACAAAATTTTTCACGCCCCACCTTGGGGGGCATCACTGGCACCTGGTACCCTAGTAGGATCTGAACTGACCTGACTGGGATTATGCACTTTTGGTGCATGCCTAATCTTTAAATCAAGAAAACAATGGGCTATATCTCATATGTAAACACAGCCCCCGGCCAATAAGGCCTTATAACCACCTGTAAAAGAAAACAGCTAACCAGAAATAGGTAAAAATAGGGAATCCTATGCGGGCTGACAAGACCACCATGATGTCTAGTTATAACAATAAAGTAAATCCAACACTAAACTAAGCTATGGCCGACAAGGTTGCTAACTGATAGCTAAACAAGGCCCCACATGGGCAACACATAAAATAAAGCATACAAAGGCCCCGCACAGCCATCAACAGCTAACCACAGGGAATCTGAAATAATCTGCAAGCCTCTAGGAGTAATGTAATGGTCGATACAGGGCCTCGACCTACCATAAACTGTACAATCAAAAAGAATAAACCTTCTAACTATTAGCTCCAATGGAAAGGAGCCGACTACACTGCTAATCCTGGATGGATACTAGGAAGGTCCTGATCTGCGTCTATCCGTATCTGCTGGCAAGTAATGCAGCGCCCCAAGAAGGGCATCAGTATAATATGTATCGAATATTAAGGCAATAACTATAAATAACTAAATGAACTGAAAGGAAACTGAAAGTAACTGAATGGAAAGAATAAAGATACCAGCTGCAAAGTTGAACTTCCTACTGTCTAATCTATTAGTAACTAATGCAAACAAGAACCTTACCTGGCCCCCATAAGCCGGAAGGTACAACCAGCACAAAATAACCCACCCGAGGCCCCTATAAGCCCTGACGAGTACACTTCAATCTATATAACCCTACAAGGTCTCACTAGGTCAACTAATAACTATAGTCGTCCTACCAATCCCCTGGGTCTACAACTAAGCCCGTTCGACCCCTGAACTGTAGTTGTGTTTGAGTCTAGTGGACTCCTGATATCTACACCTCGGGCACCAGGCTCGACGGGGGTGTGGTGCCGATACGACATATAATAGTCCAGCCATGGAATTGAATGTATGAGGCCATTTGACCCCATTTTCGTTCTTCGCAGACAGCATACCGCTCCTTGGAGCGACGTTATCTAGCCCCTGGCAGGCATCAACATATCTAGTAACCCTAGGGTTGGTTATGGAAGGCTATGTAGGGCAAAGTCAATCCAAAACTAAATATATAACACTGGTCTTAGCTAATAACAACATCTCATCATAATAGATATACTTCTAGCTCTCTTGCTGGGATTCAAACTGAGTTACAATACTAAAGAAACTAAATCGCCAAATGAATTTTCCTTAACATACCTCAATCGCCGATTTCTGATTAACTGGCGAGTTTCAATTCATATTCAATAGCTCTTTCCAACTATAATCGTATTACTGGGAGAATGAGACTAGTTTCAGTTATAAATTCAGCAAAAATGATAACTTTTAATACTAATATTAATGATACTTCAACTTAACGAAATACGATTGAAAATGTATAATTTCTCGAGAGTTTAGCAGGGAGAATGCTCAGTGAAGCCTATGATCGTATAGAAATTAGTTTGGAGCAATTATGACAACATTTACTCGGCGGGGTTAAAATTTGCTAATCGAATTTTTGAGAAACTAACTCCATAGTAATGCTCCCTGCAGGCTTATAACTCGATACCTGAAGTTAATTTGTATTTGGACGGTGTTTGGCAGCGTAATTGGAGGAAAATAACCTAAAAATTACGTACCTCTCACTTGTTGGACGAGAATGTTGATATATGAAATGATTCAACAAATAAAGGGACTTTATATATATACTTGGGCGGTGGATAGGGGGTCCGTGTCACAGACCCCAATGCGGCAATTTAGGGCCGTGTCATGGTTCCCAATGCACAGGGAGATGTTTGTGACATGTTGCCCCTTGTGGCAGCCTGTCCGGCCTTCTCCCTCACGACCTCGATTCCGTGCTCATTCAACCTTTCCTTGGGCCCTTTCTCTTATGTGTCGTACTCTAAAACTCTTGACTAATGTATCAATATGCTGACTTCAATGGTATGACTCACTACCAACTACCTACGAGTCATACAATCTTTTCGTGGATTGATCTTGCAATTGCTGGCATCTTCTGTTAACTTTCACAGATGGCATGGTATGACTCATACCTTGATTCCATGATCTGTATGTCCTTCTTTTACCTTGAGTTCTACTAGTCATCTATTCTTTTGATCTTTTCCATGGTTCCTTGGTACGGGGCTTAGTTGGTTTCATGACTCATGAGTGCCATCCGTACCAAGATACTTGGACTTTGCACTTTCTTCTGGAACTTTTCAAGTCTTCCATGGTATGGCTCGTACAAAGAACCATAACTTGACTTTACTTCACAGTTAGCTCCTGGACCTTTACGCGATTCTCAGTAAGGTTCATTCTAGGATTGTATAGCTCGCCACTTTTCTGCATTTTTCTGCATCTTTTGCAAAATTAAGCTCCAATATCTATTTTTCCTGAAAACAAAGTAAAAACACCTCATATCCATATACACACACCTAAGTCCATGCTATTTTCCTAGTTTCAAGCATCAAAAGTGTTGTAAACTCACAACACCTTAATCATGAACTTAATCTAGAACTTGAATTCATTGAATTGAGGAAAATTTTGAGCATGAGAGTGAAAGAAACTTTCATTCATAGCCCTACCTACTTGGGTGAGATGAATCTGCACTTTCCTTTGAAAGTCCAAGAGATTTAGAGATGAAATTGAAGGATTTAAGCTTTGATCTTCAATAGAAAACCTCTAAACTTGCATGCATGGGAGTTGAATGAATTAGAATAGGTTAAACTCCCTTAATACACTTCTTTCACGGCTTAAAATGATGTAGTTTAGGACATAGGAGCTTAATAATTACAAAAATACCCTTACTGACTTGCTTGGAAAAATGACCCTGCCAGTCACCATTAGCGACTAGAGAAGTCATGAGGTTACTAGACGATACGTAGTCCTGAATCGTTACCACTACTAGAATAATCCTCATTCACTGGACTTCCTTACCCCATGGACAACATGACGAATTGTTAGGGGCACGATGACTCGTCCCCTCCATCCATCGCCCATACTGCCAATTCTTCCTTTCTTCACCCCCATACACTTAAAGGGAGACAACACGACTCGTGGGGTGACACGATGACTTGTTGCCCCACCCGTCAAACCCCCAAAACACATTCCTTTCTCCAACTTAGCACCCACTTAACGAGTCACTGGACGATCCGTCAAGTGACCTAATGGGTCACCTGACGAATCGTTCTATAACCTGGTGTAGATTTTCCTGTTTTCTCCATTTCAATCCTTGGGTCTAATCTTAGAGACTTTTGAGGTATTAAAATATCTCCCCCTTGGGAACATTCATCCTCGAATGTGGGTTAAACACACTGAAAAGCTGGGGAAAGGAACTGCAATCCCAAATACTGAACATCTGAAGCTAAAAACTGACGGAGTGACTGACTCCGGGCTAATATATATGACTAAACTAAATTCATGAATCATACATACATTCTAGGACATGAAAGGAACTAAGAGATATAATATGGACATGAAACTAAATAGAATATTAGGGAGGGAATTGATACTTCAAGCTAGATCGGAACTGGAAGGGAATAAATATGGGTATTTAGCCATCATATCTGCCTCGGCCTCCCACTTAGCTCCCTCAACAAGCTGATTCCTCCACAAGACTTTCACTGAATCTACTTCTTTGTTCCTCAACTTCCGAACCTAATGATCAAAGATCTCAATGGGTACCTCCTCATAGGTAAGGCTATCCTTCACACCTATGCTCTCCACCGGAACAACCAAAGCCAGGTAACCAATGCACTTCTTCAATAATGATACATGGAAAACTAGATGCACCTAAGCTAACTCCACTGGTAGCTCTAACTCATAGGATACCTTACCAACATGTTTAACAATCCTATATGGACCAACATATTAGGACTAAGATTTCCTTTTTTTCTGAACCTCATCACTCCCTTCATGGGATATACCTTCAAGAACACCTAATCATCAACTTCAAACTCAAATTCTCTTCGACTAGCATCCGCATATGACTTCTAATGACTCTGAGCTATTTTTAGCTTTTCTCTAAGAAGTTGTACTTTCTGCATGGCCTCATGAACTGAATCTGTCCTATCAACATAGCTTCACCTACTTCGAATTAACCAATAAGCGATCTATACCTTCGCCCATGGAAAGCCTCAAACAGAGCCATGTGAATGTTGGAGTGGTAACTATTGTTATAAGAAAACTCGATAAGAGGTAAATGATCATCCTTACTACCCTTGAGTTCAATCACACATGCAACATATCCTCAAGAGTCTGAATGGTCCACTCGACCTGACCATCTATTTGCGGGTGAAGTCGTGCTAAGCTTGAGCTGAGTACCAAGTCCATTCTGGAATGACCTCCAAAATTGAGAGGTAAACTGAGTACCTCTGTCTAAAATAGTGGACAAAGGAACTCCATTCAATTGAACTAACTCTCGAATATGTAATCTAGCATAGTCCTCAGCTAAATCGTAGTTTTGACCAGTAATAAATGAGTTGCTTTGGTCAACCTGTGCTACAATCACCCAAATAGAGTCATACTGTCGGCGAATACAAGGAAACCCTATGATGAAGTCCATATTGATCTCTTCCCACTTCCAAGTGGAGATACTAATGTCTTGCAGTACACCTCTAGGTCTTTGATGCTCAACTTTCACTTGTCTACAGTTCGGACACTTAGCCAGAAACTCTGTTATGTCCTTCTTAATGTCAGTCCACCAATAGACTTCTCGTAGGTCATGGTAAATCTTTGTGGAACCTAGATGTATAGAATATCGGGAACCATGAGCCTCATGCAATATCCTTTCTCTCAAACCATCGACACCCAAAACACATAAACGACCCTAATAATGAAGTACACCATCTCCCCCTTGGGAGAAGACGTCCACCTTCTGATTCGGAACCGCTTCCTTCAATTTCACCAAAATAGGATCCTCATCTTGCCTAGCCTTGACTTCAGTCACCAAAGAAGATTCTGAACCATTCTGAATAATGACACCACCCTTTGTAGAGTTAACTAGGTGAACGCCTAACCGTGCAAGCCGATGCACATCTTTCACCAACTCTTTCCTTCCATACTCAATGTGGAACACACTCTCCATAGACAATCTACTAAGGCCATCCGCAACCACATTGGCCTTGACCGTATGGTAATGGACACTCATATCATAATCCTTGAGAAGCTCTAACCACCTCCTTTGTCACAAATTTAGGTCCTTTTCAGTGAACACATACTGAAGGCTCTTGTAGTCCGTAAACACATCCATATGAACCCCATACAAGTAGTGTCTCCAAATAGTCAATGCAAACACCACTGCTGCCAACTCTAAGTCATGCATCAGGTAATTCTTCTCATAAGTCTTAAGCTGTCTAGAGGCATACAAAATGATCTTACCATGCTGCATTAGCATACACCCAAGACCAACTCTAGTGGCATCACAATACACAACGAATCCATCTGTACCCTCTAGTAAAGTCAATACAAGGGCTGAAGTGACTCGGGTCTTTAACTCCTGAAAACTCCTCTCACAGGCATTCGACCGCTAAAAGTTGACTTTCTTCTGGGTCAACTTAGTGAACAGTGTAGTAATAGATGAAAATTCTTCAACAAACCTTCTGTAATAGCCATCTAAACCCAAGAAGCTTCAGATATCCGAAGGATTAACTGGTCTAGGCAAATTCTTTACCATCTCTACCTTTTGAGAGTCCACTTCCACACCCCCACTAGACACCACATGACCCAAAAATGCAACTGAGTTCAACAAAAACTCACACTTGCTAAATTTGGAAAATAGCTGATGATCCTCTAGAGTCTATAGCACGATCCCCAAATGAGCGACATGCTCCTCCTCACTCCAAGAGTATATGAGAATGTCATCTATGAAGACAATCATGAACATATCCAAATACAGGTTGAACACCCTATTTATTAGATCCATAAAATCTAGAGGAGCATTCATTTGTCCAAACGACATAAGTACAAACTCAGAGTGAACATAACGAGTATTGAAGGCTGTTTTTGGGATGCCACTCTCCCTAACTCTGAGCTGGTAGTATCCGTACTAGAGTTCTATCTTTGAGAAGCATTTAGCACCCTAAAGTTGGTCAAACAAGTCATCCATTCTAGGGAGGGGATACTTGTTCTTGATTGTGACCTTGTTCAACTGTCGATAATCAATGCATATTCTAAGAGAACCATCCTTCTTTTGAACAAAAAGAAATGGAGCACCTCATGGGGATTTACTAGGCCTATGAATCCTTTATCTAGAAGATCCTTCAACTGTTTTTTCAACTCCTTTAGCTCTGCTGGAGCCATTTTGTAAGGAGGAATAGATATAGGCTATGTATCAGGAAAAAGGTCGATACCAAAGTCAATCTCTCGCTCAGGAGGGACTCCTGGAATATCATTGGAAAACACCTCTGGATACTCATATACTATAGGAACTAACTGAAGAGTTAGTCGGATGTAACATCCTTAACTCAAACTATATGACACACACAGCCTTTAGAAATCATCTTTCTAGCCTTAAGATAGGAAACAAAATGAACTATAGGCACAACTAAACTACCTTTCCATTCTAGGACTGGCTCTTTCATAAATCAAAACTCTACCATACGAGTTCTACAATTCACTGAGGCATAACATACATGCAGCCAATCCATACCAAAGATAACATCAAAATCAGAAAGTCTAACTATACTACGTTGACTGAGGTGACTTTCTGAATGACCGTGATAGGGCAATTTCTGTATACCCATCGAGCTATAACTGACTCACCGACTAGAGTAGAGACTGAGAATCATTCTGATAAGATTTTAGGACTGACTCTAAAACTAGTAGCAACATAAGGAGTCATAAAAGATAAAGTAGACCCTGGATCTAATAATGCATATACATCAAGATGGAATACTTGTAACATATTAGTCACCATATCTAGAGAGACCTCCAGCTCCTGATGAGAGATGAGGGCGTAAAATCTGTTTTGACACTGACCACCACCTGCACTAGTGGATGCATCTTTCTGAGCTGAGCGTGCTAGTTCAGCTGCTAAACTGGTGGCCGGATCATGGCCTCTACCATGGCCCTGTCGGGCTGAAGGGTAATCTAGGAGCATGTGTCTGGGCTTGCGCCACCCAAAAGATGCACCTGAACCTGCTAAGCACTCTCTGGTGTGCCTCCTGCCACACCTGCCACAAACTAGAATGTTGGGCTCTACTAACATGCTCCCCTGACCTCGAGAACCTGATGTGCTTCCCCTCTCGTCACACCTAGATCTAGATGGCATACTAGACGATGATAGTGCTGGGACAGGTGGTCTCTGGTGGGAATTCTAATAATGTCTGCCACTAGATCTTTGCTGGGAAAACCCAAAGCTACCTATCCTGTCCCTCTTGGCCTCTCTCCCTTTTCTTCATCTGATCCTCCTCTATCTGTTGTGAGTATATAACCAATCGAGAGAAGTCTCAATCACTGTTCAGCATTATGGTCCTACACTATTTGACCAACATGTCTGACACTCCGTACACAAATCTATTCATATGATCCTTTTGGTCCGCAACCATCTCCGGCGCATAATTGGACAGCCGGGTGAACTCCAAGGCGAACTCTTGGATAGTCATATGGTTCTACCTCAGGTTGATGAACTCCGCCGTTTTTGCCTCCCCTCACTCCATAGGGAAAAATCTGTCCAAGAAGGTAGTCATAAACTCATCCCAACTCTCCAGAAATATGTCCACTACTCTACCGTCCTTCCACTGGCAGTACCAAATATAATCAACCCCTTTAGCTGATAAGAGGCTAAATCCATGCTCTCTTCCCCTGTTAGCCCCATAATCTGGGTGATCTTCTATATCTTCTTGAGGAACTCATGAGGGTCCTCATCCACCTTCCATCCTAAAAACTCAAGTGAATTCATCTTGAGAAAGTCCCAAACTCTAGCCGCCGCTGTGTTCTCATTCTGAGGGACATGGAGGGGCACTATGCATTTTGCAACGGGAGATTTATCATGGTAGAGAAGCACTTCGATTTTGTGGGGTTGCAGGGTGACTTTCCCAACATCACAGTATAATTCAATGACCGTCGTCTTTGCCAATCCTCTGCCTGACTTCTACTATAGCCTAGTGCTCGAGTTCTATGCATCATACCAGGCTAGGCAAGAGAGCATGCATCATAGAAGCAAGGTTGATGAATTCCCCTGCCTTTCCTCAATTATGGTGAGGGTTGAAGAAGTTTACATCACACCGATGACCATTAATCCTTTATTTTCAGAGGATGAGATTAACACCGACACTGAATATGTAGCTAGAATTGCCGACAAAGAGAACCAGTTAAGGTGTATAGCTCCTATAATTGTTGTCGATACACCTTTTTAGGCCTCTATGGGTGCTAAGATGTAATACCCCAAAAGTTCCTAGCATTAGACCCGAGGATTCAAGAAGAGAAAATATGAAAATATAGCCTGGGCCACAGGTTGAGGTCTTTTCCCAAGGGGGGGATGGTGTGCTTCGATATCAGGGTTGGTTATGTATTTTGGGTGTTGATGACTTGAGAGATTGAGTGTTGCATGAGGCTCATGGTTCCCGATATTCTATACATCCAGGTGCCACCAAGATGTACCATGACATATGGGATGTCTATTGGTGGAATGGCATGAAGAAGGACATAGTAGAGTTTGTAGCTAAGTGTATGAATTGTCAAAAACTGAAAGTTGAGCACCAAAGAGCTGGAGGTGTGCTCCAAGACATTTGTATTCCTACTTGGAAGTGGGAGGAAATCAATATAGACTTTATTATTCGGTTGCCTCATACTCATCGGCAGTATGACTCTATTTGAGTGGTTGTAGACAGGTTGACTAAGGCAGCTCATTTTCTATTAGTCAAAACTATTGATTCAGCAGAGGATTATGCCAAATTGTATGTTCAGGAGTTTGTTCAATTGCATGGGGTGCCCTTGTCTATCATATCAGATAGAGTGTACTCAATTTACCTCCTAATTTTGGAGGTCGTTTTTGAATGGACTAGGTACTCAGGTCAAGCTTAGCACAACTTTTCACCCGCGGACAGATAGTCAGGCTGAACGGACCATTCAAACTTTTGAGGATATGTTGAGAGTATGTGTTATTGATTTCAAAGGTAGTTGGTATGATCATTTCCCTCTCACCGAGTTCGCATATAACAGTAGCTACCATTCCAGCATTCACATGGCTTCGTTTGAGACTCTTTATGGGCGGAGGTGTAGATCGCCCATTGGTTGGTTTGAAGTTGGTGAAGGTACGTTGATAGGACCAGATTTAGTTCATGAGGCTATGGAGAAAGTCCAACTTATGAGGGAAAGGTTGAAGGCAACTCAGAGACATCAAAATTCCCATGCGGATATGAAGAGGAGAGAACTTGAATTTGAAGTTAATGATTGGGTGTTTTTGAAAGTGTCTCCCATGAAGGGAGTGATGAGAATCAGAAAGAAGGGGAAGGTTAGTCCTTGGTATGTTGGCCCATAAAAGATTATAAGGCGTGTTGGCAAGGTGGCCTATGAGTTGGAGTTGCCCTCAGAATTGGCTTCAGTACATCTAGTTTTTCATGTATCGCTCTTGAAAAAGTGCATAGGTAATCTGGCCTTGGTTGTTCCGGTGGAGAGCGTAGGTATGAAGGATAGCCTTAGCTATGAAGAGGTTCCGATTGAGATCCTTGATCGTCAGGTTCTGCAGCTGAGGAACAAAGAGGTAACTTCAGTAAAGGTCTTGTGAAGTAATCAACATGTTGAGGGAGCTACACGGGAAGCCGAAGCAGATGTGTTGGCTAAATACCCGCATCATTTCCCTTTCAGCATAGTTCTAGCTTGAGGTATCAATTTCCTCCCTAGTACTCTATTTAGTTTCATGTTCAGTTCAGGTGTTCTAGGTTCCTTCATGTCAGTGCATCTATGTATGATTCATGAATTCAGTTCAATCATGTAGTTCAGTTCAGATTCAGTCACTCCATTACTTTTCAGCTGTAGATGTCCAGTATTTGGGATAAAAGTTCTTTTCCCCAACCTTTTAGTATGTTTATTCACATTTGAGGATGAATGTTCCCAAGGGGGAGATAGTGTAATAACTCGAAAGTCCCTAAGATCAGACCCGAGGGTTCAAGAGGAGAAAATAGGAAGATGTAGCCTGGGCCATAAGACGAGTCATCCAGTGACTCGTGGGAGGACTTCACAAGTCGTTAAGTGACTCGTGAAGTGAAGAGAGGTTGGCAACGATTCTTGGTATGGGGGTGACCACGAGAGGCTTCCACGAGTTATGATGTTACTCCACGACTCGTGGAGTTAGTCGTGGTCAAGAGAAGAGTTGAAAATGGAGGGTTGGCTAGCATACTTCACGACTTGGTCTCCACTAGTCGTTAGGTTCACCACAAGTCATGATGTTCCTCGTGGTGATTAGTAGTGTGCCATTTTTCTGCATTTTAGTAAGGGTGTTTTCGTAATTCCTAAGCCCCTAGGTCCTAAACTACGTCGTTTTAAGCTCAGTGAGGAGGGTTTTAAGGGTGCTTAAACTATCCTAAGCCTTTCCATTCTATACATGCAAGATTAAGGCGTTCATTAGAGATCAAGCTAGAGGATTCCTTAGGTTCTTCCTCAATTCACTTGGGTTTCCAAGGGAGACTGTGAAATCAAACTACCCAGGTACTAGGGTTACGAATGGGGGTATTCCTTCACTCTCATGCTCAAATTCTCTTCTAAATTCATGAAATTCAAGGTTGATGATTTCACGGGGTTTTAACCCAATTTGTGAAAATTCTCTATGTATATATATGGGTCAATTATATTCTTGTTTTTAGTGTTGTTTTAAGATTCATGGGCATGTTTTATTAAAATTTTAGTTACAAATTACGATTTCAAAGTTTTAAAAATATGATGCCCAAATTATGAAAGTTCATGAAGGGTTGAGATTATAATCTATGTTTTCAAGTATGATGGTATGTCTATGGTGAAAGTATGATTTTGAACTACCCATGTTTATATCCATGACTTTGACTATCAAGTCTATTTCAAAGCATGTTTAAGTTTGGGCAAGCCCATATGATCAAGTATGTTTTAGGATTTATTTCAATTTCATCATATTAGCTTACCACATGGTTTTGGAGCTTGGACTCCCACTTTTCAGCTTGTAGTATGCTTTGAGCCAAGGCTCCTCATGTTTGTATTTTTCAGACTATGTATGTAATGTTATGATTCAACTTCATCGAAAGGTGATGGTTCGGCTTCGTTGAAAAATGATGGAGTGCATTTTCATGTTTTTGGGAGTAGTGACTAGCACCAAGTAGGCTAGGGGTTCAGATAATCTCGTGCCTCAAAACTACGTGCCAACATAGGTATGTTCAGATTCTTGGGACCTCCCTTGTGAGCTTTCCCTGCCCCTAAGGGGCCTTCAACTTGATATCGATATCATGGTAGTGCCCTTATCCCTGACAAGGCTTTGGACGGCTCTGCCCACTTGAGTGTAATAGTCGGGACCACATAATCTCTATCGTGGTAATGTCGGTTATATGACGATTCTCCCATTATTTCTCATAATTTTAGTTATGCATGTTCATCATTTATGATATTAGGTTTTCAGTAGGTTTGACCCAATGTTCAGTTTTACTTATGATCATCAGTTTCAGCTGTAGATCAGTCTATTCAGTTATGAGATTCAGTTTGGTTTAATAATGTTTTCAAATAATAGAATGCAAGACTTACTCTCAAAATCTTATGATGAAATGTTTTATGATATGAATGATTTCAGTGTTACTTATTTAGCGGTTTTACTTTCCTTGCATACTCGGTACATTCCAAGTACTGACTGCACACTCTATGTTGTATGGTTCCATGATACAGGCTCAGAAGTTTAGGCTCAGTCCCGTCTCTAGTCAGCTCTTAGAGTTAGCACATCCATCTTATTGGTGAGTCCTTATCCCTCAAGGACCTTTAGTCAGTTTATTGTCAGCATCTTTCAGTTTCAGTTTATTAGTGAGCTAGTTGGGGTCTTATCCTATCAGCTCATCAGAATGTTAGAGGCTTATCAGACATAGTATCAGAGTTATGTATTCCGTTGTTCAGATGTTATTAAATATTCAGACTTCCTCTATTTCAAATGTTAGTTTTTCCGCATTAATTATATTGAGCTTTAGTTGTTATGTTCATGCCATGGGTCTACTTGGAGCCATTTATGGTTCTAGGTTTCGTGTCTAAATCCAGGCCTATGTTCGGGTCATGAAAAACTTGGTATTAGAGCATTAGGTTTTGATGTGTCCTAGGGTGTCTGAAAGATACGTTAAGTAGAGTCTTTTTCATAGGTGTGAAGTGTGCCACACTTATGACGAAGAGGCCACAAAATGTTTAGGAAATTTTCCTTCTTTCATGATCTATGTCATGTGATGAAATATCTCTCGATCCTTCTAACTCGAGCTATACACATTTGTAGAATCATGCCTCCTCACCGAGCTAACGGAAGAAGGAGCGGATATAGAAATGTCCATGAGAATGGCAATGGAGATGGGCATCAGTAGGCCCCACCAGCCCCTGAGGATCATGTGCTTGAGTAGGATGCCCATGTTGACTTTAGGGCGGCCATCCAAATGTTGGCACAGGCACTGACCGCCCAGATCAACCAGCAAGCGATGGCTCATTTTTCCTAGAATGGGAACGCGGTAGCGGCTAGAGTCAGGGACTTCCTTAGCATGAATCCCCCTGAGTTCCTTAGATTGAGAGTGGATGCGGATCCATATGAGTTTATTGATGAGATTCAAACATCACCCAGATTATGGGGGCGACAGGCGAGGAGTGTGCAGATGTAGCCTCTTATCAGTTGAAAGGGGTTGCTCATATCTGGTTCAGAAAGCGGAAGCATAGCTAGGAAGCCGGTGCTGTTCCATTGGTTAGGATGAGTTTCTCACCGCATTCATGGACTGATTCTTTTCCCAAGAGATGAGGGAGATCAAGGCAGTAGAGTTTGTGAACCTTAGGCAGAAGAACATGACAGTCTAGGAGTTTGCTTTAGAGTTCAATCGCTTGTCAAAGTATGCACCGGAGATTGTGGTTGATCAAAGGGCTCGTGTGAGCAGGTTTTTGCGTGGGATAGCAGACTATTTGGTTAAGGATTGCAGGACCGCTATTCTTCATTAGGATATTGACTTCTCACAGTTAGTCCTGTATGCTCAACAGATAGAGGCAGTGCAAGTGAGTGTGAGAGAGAGGGAGGACAAGAGGGCTAGGATCAACAGTTTTGGGTCCTCCCAATAGAGGCCTGGTGGTGGGCATCGTCAGTAGTCCTACCAAAGATCATCATCCCCAGCACCGTCTTTAGCGAGTGTGCCATCCAGATCTAGGCACGATTAGAGGGGATGGGCATCAAGCTCTCGAGGTTAGGGGAGTAGACCCCTAGAGCCCAACATTCCAGGTTGTGACAGGTGTGGTAGGAGGCATACTGGTCAAATGCTTAGCAGGTACAGGTGCGTGTTTCGGGTGTGGGAAGCCCATACATATGCTCATAGATTGTCCAACAGCTAGACAGGGCCATGGTAGAGGTTGAGACCCAACCACTAGTTTAGAAGCTCCACCACCACACTTAGCTCAAACAGGGTGCATCCACTTGTGCAGGTGGTGTTCAGCGTCTTAACATGTTCTATGCCCCCACATCTCGTTAGGAGCAGGAGGTCTCTCAAGATGTAGTCACTGGTAAGTCATGAATATTCCACCTTGATGTATATGCATTGTTAGATCTAGAGGCTACTTTATCTTTTGTGACGGAGTTTCGGAGTCAGTCCCGAGATCCTATCAGAACCCTTCTCAGTCTCTACTCCAGTTAGTGGTTCAGTTATAGCTCGACGGGTGTACAAAAATTTCCCTATCACAGTCCTTCATAAAGTCATCTCAGCAGATTAAGTAGAGTTAGCCATGACAGATTTTGTTGTTATCTTTGGCACGGATTGGCTACATGCATGTTATGCCTCAGTAAAATGTAGAACCCGTGCGGTAGAGTTTCCATTTCTGGGTGCGCCATTCCTAGCGTTGAAGGGTAGTTCAGCTGGGCCTTTAAGTCGTTTCATTTCCTACCTTAAGGCTAGAAAGATGATCTCTAAGGGTTGCAGGTATCATCTAGTTCGGGTCAAGGAGGCTACGTCCAAGACCCCGACTATCCATTAGTCCCTAGAGTGTGTGAGTGTGAGTATCCAGAGGTGTTTCTAGATGATCTACCGGGAGTCCATCCCAAGTAGGATATCGACTTTGGTATTGACCTTCTTCCTGATACATAACCTATATCTATTCCTCCTTACAGAATGGCTCCAGCTGAGTTAAAGGAGTTGACGGAGAAGTTGAATGACCTCTTAGACAAAGGTTTATCAGATCTAGCAAATTACCGTGGGGTGCTCCAGTTCTATTAGTCCAAAATAAGGATGGTTTTCTTCGGATATGCATTGACTATTAGCAGTTGAACAAAGTCATAGTCAAGAACAAGTATCCCCTCCCCAGAATTGATGACTTGTTTGACTAGCTTCAGGGTGCCAAGTGTTTTTCAAAGATAGACCTCAGATCCAGATATCATTAGCTTAGAGTTAGAGAGCGTGACATCCGGAAGACAACTTTCAAGGCTCGATATAGTCACTATGAGTTTGTAGTTATGTCATTTGGACTAACGAAAGCTCCTGCAACTTTTATGGATTTGATGAACTGGTGTTCAAGACATATTTGGACATGTTCGTGATTGTGTTCATTGATGACATTCTCATATACTCTCGGAGTGAGGAGGAGCATGCCACTCACTTGAGCGTGGTACTACAGACTCTTAAGGATTGCAAGTTGTTTGCCAAATTCAGCAAGTGTGAGTTTTAGCTGAACTCAGTAGCATTTATAGGTCATGTGGTGTTAAGTAAAGGTGTACAGGTGGACTTTGAAAAGATAGAAGCTGTGAAGAATTGGCCTAGACTAGTTAGTCCATCAGATATCAGGAGTTTCTTGGGTTTAGCTGGTTACTACATGAGGTTTATTGAAGGGTTTTCATCCATTGCAACATTGTTGACTAAGTTGACCCAGAAGAAAGTGATGTTTCAGTGGTCGAAGGCTTGTGAGAAGAACTTCCAAGAGTTGAAGACCCGACTCACCTCAGCACCAGTGTTGACTCTACCTGAGGTTACCGATAGATTTTTGGTATATTTTGATGCCTCGAGGATCGGCCTCAGTTATGTACTGATGCAGCATGGAAAGGTTATAGCTATACTTCCAGGCAGCTTAAGGTCCATGAAAAGAACTATCTGACTCATGGTCTCGTGTTGGCAGTGGTAGTATTCTCCTTAAAGATTTGGATACACTATCTGTACGGGGTCCATATGGATGTGTTTATGGACCACAAGAGTCTACAGTACGTATTTACCTAGAAGGATCTAAATCTATATCAAAGAAGATTGTTGGAGCTTCTTAAAGATTATGATATGAGTGTCCTTTACCATCTGGGTAAGGCCAATGTGGTGGCAATTTCTCGTAGCAGACTTTTTATGGAGAGTGTGTCTCATGTAGATGAGGGGAGGAAAGAGTTGGTGAAGGATCTGCATCGGCTTGCATGTTTAGGAGTTCGCCATGTTGATTCAACAGATGGTGGTATTATTATTCAGAACAGTTCAGAATCCTCTTTGGTGACTGAGGTCAATGCTAGGCAAGACGAAGATTGTCACGATCCGAACGTACACCCGGATCGTAGACACAGGAAAAGGGACCCCGAGAGACCCCAAGTCAACCAATGACTCATGCATTCAACTAATCTCATTTAAGTAAATGGAATATTAAGCATAAAACATCTTAGAAACGTAACCATGACATAACATCAGGTAATCCCAAACATTTACATAAGCTGAATACTACTCATTTGTCCGAAAGCCTCTAATACGTAAGATGGGTTGATAGGACAACATTCTCCAACTAACCCAAGAAATACTAAAACATAATCAACAGGAAAGTTTATCAAATGACCCTCGAAACATGAGGACTCACCAACAAGCTGATATCATAGGCTGGGATGGACTAAGGATGAGGATGAGCCTGAGATCCGGACCCTATATCATGAAACAATACAACATAGAAAGTATGCGGTCAGTACGTGGAATATACTAAGTATGCAAGGTAAGTAAAACAGAAATTTTAAAAGTAAACTCATAAATAGACATAGGAGAAGGACATTATGCTTACATCAAAATCTTCTTAGTAAAACATAAGACTCAAGAGTTTCAAATCTTTCATAATCATTCATTATCATAATCATAATTAACTTTATCATAATATAACCTGAGCCAATAACATAAACATAACAATGCATAAAACATGCGGAACAATAGGAGGACTCGTCATAATCGACACCATCAAGGTAGAGCCTTTCATGATTCCCCACTGTCTCGCTCAAGTGGGCAGAGCCGACCCTGTCTTGCCAGGCGAGGGTCGTGCATAAGGCGTGATATCACAATTGAGGGGATCATTATCTATACATCATATCATTTACAACCCACGGTGGCATGTGGTTATGAGACACCGGCGTAGTCCTTTGTACGCCGGGCTGCTCGGTGCTAGACACGGCTCCCAAAAACTGCATATAGGCTCATACATAATTCATTAACATCATGCATAAAAATTCATTGGCTAAGATATAAAAATTATCATCATTGGTCCCCTTTAAAAAATTCTTAGTCAAGAATCAAGGCCCTTTTTATCGGCCAACATCATGAATCGATAAATCATGAAATTCATTTCATAAATCGTAAACCATTCATCAACATGTGGGCGTTGGTCGATGCTTCATCATATTCAATTCTTTTAAAACATGTTCATAACATGGGTAACTTGAAAATCATACTTTTCTATCATCAATAAACTCAAATTATAGAGTATTCATCATAAATTAGAACTTCCATGAACTTTCATCGAATGGGCATTTTGGATTTAAAGCTTGAAACATGAATTAAAGAAAATAATAAAACTTGCCCATCCTTCATAATTCAATAATTAAAACTCAATTAAAACATACCCATAAAGAGAAATCACATTGTCGTGCTTTGGGTAAAACCCCATGGAATTTGAGTAGGAGAATTCATTAATTAACTTGAAATTTGGGCATGGGTGGGGAAGAATTTCACCCATTTTAAAACCCTACATACCTGGGAATAGATGGACTTAAAGTTCCTTGAGCACCCACAAAGAAATTGATGAAAATTTGGGGAAGAAGGCCTTGAATCTCCCAAAACTGTCTCTAAAATCCTTGCATGAGAATGGGCATTCATAAAGGGCTTAACCCATCTTATCTAACTCAGAAACATATCCAAAATGACATAGTTTAGGCCTTAGAGACTTAGGAAGTTACGAAAGCACCCTTATTAAAAT
Organism: Datura wrightii; assembly: GCA_035772735.1. Lineage (NCBI taxonomy): Eukaryota > Viridiplantae > Streptophyta > Magnoliopsida > Solanales > Solanaceae > Datura > Datura wrightii. The sequence continues at coordinate 152,196,820 of JASDFA010000001.1, read as the reverse complement.
GCAGGAATTTCTTGTTGCCAGTCCTCATGAGAGACCTAACGGGTCATTGCCACAGGGCACAACTCGTGGCCTTGATCCGTTGAGTCTACTGCCCAAACCTCCAATGGAACCCCACGGGTGACTTCACGAGTCACGAGGTCAGACCACGACTCGTGGTCACCTTCCGTGGCCTACACTGCTCATCCCATTATGCCAATCCTCCAAGGTTGACCACGGGTGGCCTCATGAGTCGTGAGGTCTGACCACGACTCGTGGTAAAGCCTGAGGCTTTTACACCCCGTAAGTTTCTAACGTTTAGTCAGCCTATTCATGTGTTGGTTGAGAGTTTTAGAGTGTCACCCAGAAACAAACCACAGTATTGTTTTATGTTTTCAATCATGAATACAATTCACAACCTTGCAACTATGAGAGGCTAAAACCTCCATAGCTAGGATTGTGGGAACCATGGAGGATTACCAAGTCAGGGTTGCACAAAGTGAGTCTAAAACCAATACTAATTACTTATATTGTAGTCTCTTCATCCTTAATGATTCTTAGCGGCGCGCAACGTTAGGAAGTGCCTGAATTCTTTACTTGCTTTGGTCGATGAGGTAGAGATTGGGAAAAGAGAATTACAATAGAGCCTCGATCTTGATGATCATTGTATTAACTTGAGTTGTGGTCGCAGAATAGTTATATTTGGAAGTTAGTGATAATTGTTAGTTCACAAAACTCTTGAGACTTGGTAGAGTAATTGAGGATAGTCATTCAATAGGGATTGGTCGATCATTTGAATGAATCTAAGTTATCAGTTCTATAAGTAAGTATTGGTAAAGATCACGAGTGTATACCCAAAGCTGTTATGAATCCATGGGGAACATAAACCCTAGTTATTCCTTTAATTACTGATTTGCAAATATAATCTTAACTGCTGCTTATTTCCATTATTGATTTTTATTAGAATTCCCCCCGTTGTGAAGTAATAACCATACAAATTCATCTACCGGCTGTAATCTAGATCTTCCATATTCCCTATGGGTTCGACCCCAACCTCTAGTTAGGTTCTTTTTTGACAACGACTGCCTCATACTTCAGTTGGAACTGTGGTTTGAACATTATCAATGATGCCCCACTGTCTCGCTTAAGTGGGCAGAGCCGACCCTGGCTTGCCAGGCGAGGGTCATGCATAAGGCATGATATCACAACTGAGGGGATCATTACCAATACATTATATCATTGACAACCCATGGTGGCACGTGGTTATGAGACGCCGACGTAGTCCTTTGAACGCCGGGCTGCTCGGTGCTAGACATGGCTCCCAAAAACATGCATATAGGCTCATACATAATTTATTAACATCATGCATAAAAATTCATTGGCTAAGATATAACATTTATCATCATTGATCCCCTTTAAAACATGTTTATCCAATAATCAAGGCCCTTTTTATCAGCCAACATCCTGAATCGATAAATCATGAAATTCATTTCATAAATCGTAAATCATTCTTCAACATGTGGGCATTACCCGATGCTTCATCATATTCAATTCTTTTAAAACATGTTCATAACATGGGTAACTTGAAAATCATACTTTTCTATCATCAATAAACTCAAATTATAGAGTACTCATCATAAATCATAACTTCCATGAACTTTCATCAAATAGGCATTTTGGATTTAAAGCTTGAAACATGAACTAAAGAAAATAATAGAACTTGCCCATCCTTAATAATTCAATAATTAAAACTCAATTAGAACACACCCATAAAGAGAAATCACATTGTAACGCTTTGGGTAAAACCCCATGGAATTTGAGTAGGAGAATTCATGAATTAACTTGAAATTTGGGAATGGCTGGGGAAGAATTTCACCCATTTTAAAACCCTACATACCTGGGAATAGATGGACTTAAAGTACCATGAGCACCCACAAAGAAATTGATGAAAATTTGGGGAAGAAGGCCTAGAATCTCCCAAAAACCTCTCTAAAATCCTTACATGAGAATGGGCATGCATAAAGGGCTTAACCCATCTTATGTAACTCAGAAACATATCGAAAACGACGTAGTTTAGGCCTTAGGGACTTAGGAAGTTACAAAAACACCCTTATTAAAACGCAGGAGTTTCTGGTCACCAGTCCTCATGAGGGACCTAACAGGTCGTTGACACAGAGCACGACTCGTGGCCTTGATCCGTTGAGTCCACTGCCCAAAGCTCCATGGGAACCCCACGGGTAACTTCACGAGTCATGAGGTCAGACCACGGCTCCTGGTCACCCTCCATGGCCTACACTGCCCATCCCATTTTGCCAATCATCCAGGGTTAACCACGGGTGACATCAAGAGTCATGAGGTCTACAACTCATGGTCAAGCCTGAGGCTTTTACACCCCGTAAGTTTCTAACGTTTAGTCAGCCTATTCATGTGTTGGTTGAGAGTTTTAGAGTGTCATACATACGAGGAAAGGGTCCGGGGAAAGGTCGACGGGTGCCAAGTTGGGATTTCACGGGAGGAGGCCGAACCAAGCTGCCCAGAGGGGCAAAGTGGCATGGAACTGCTCCTCCGCGTTAGCCAATGTGGCATGGAGTTGAATTAGTGCATTGGGCAACGTGCTACATTGCCTTGTTCGCGGCCTCAAGTATATATTGGCCTTACCCTTAGATTTCATGTTATTTTCTCATATATCTTCGACTAGCAGAGATAAGGACACAGGAAAACGTTTAATTTTCATCCAATTACACCACTAAACACCATCCAAATCCGAATTATCTTCGGGTATCTAAGTATAAGGCTGCAGGGAGCATTTCTGTGGTGTTAGTTTCGTGAAATTCGCCCGGCGAATCATCATCCCACCGAGCCAAAGTTGTTGGAATTTCTCCAAACTAGTGTCAATACGATCCCAGGCTTAAAGTAAGTATTTCTCCCTTCTAGATTGCCGAGAAATTACGAGTTTTCAATCATCTTTCGATAGGTTGAAATATAGTTACTATATATATGTATAAAGTTATTGTTTTCTTCGAATTTAGTAACGAAGTTGGCCCTATTCTTACATTAATATGATTACAGTTGAGAAGGGAGGTTGAATACGAGCAGTTACTCATCAGTTAGTCAGAAAACGGCGAACGAGGTATGTAAGGCTTAAGTCTCAGCAAGTATCCTTGTCATACAGTGTTACGACTTATGTTCTCGAATAGAAATAACGATCTCAGATGTTGCAGACAGTTGCTACCATTAGATTGTAATTCGATATGTTGTAATTAGCTGTTATTGGTATACATATATAAATATCAGATATGTTGCGAGTAGCTGCTAATAGGGATTACAGTTACATAAATTCTGGTTAGCTGCTAGAAAACGTATACAGATCGTACTGCAGGACCCTTCACTGAAAGGGAGCAGGTTAAATGTGATTCGCATTGTGAACGCTATAGAAACTCTTTTAGTTCTTAGTTTATTGTGATGGTAGACTTATATGTTTGTTGCCAGGCCTAGACTTTAGAAGCTCGCAAGAGTTATTGCCCTGAATCAGTTGGTTAAACAGTATGGGTGCGGTTAGGCGGTCTAACGACCAGTTGGCGCCTATATTGGCAGGAAAGCATCCCTTGAGGTCATTGATGTTATCGCACGTTCCAGAACCAGAAATAGGGACAGAATAGGTATATTCTGGAGTTAGCGACACCAGGGTTCTCCTGTGTATTAATTGATCGCTCGCCATCCCTTTAGCCTTATCAGTGATTGTTAGTCTTAGTCGACATAACAGTTATCATGTAGGACGCCAACAAGCCAGCCCAGTTGTCCAAGTCAGATAAACCTGTGGGTACCCCAAGAGGGGTCAACATCAGTAGTCAGTGACCGGGCTAGCACCCTAGCCGGTTCTTGTAAGGTATTCAGGTACGGAGTGCCAGGAGAGGGCCAGCCTTATAGTTGTTTAATTAGAAGAATAAAGTAGTTAGCTATCCGTGACACCACAGTTATTCATGAGTTATAGATGTTCGAGTAGGACATTCAGAGTATTGTTAGGCCACTTCAGACCTCGCTCTATTCAGTCCACACTATTAGAGATAATGATCACTATCAGGATCCTCTGATCAAATACGGGCGCATGGCGTACTTGTAGACAGCCATACAGCGTATCCCAAAAGCGAGTAGCATTAGCATTAGGCCCAGAAGGCCAGATATGCTCTCTTTATACAGATAGATTGATGTGTCAGTATAGCACCTGGGTTTGGGGTTTCCCTCAGTTAGAAGCCTTCCATGACCGCCTAGGGGTTAATAGTTGTGTCGCTTTCTTGCCAGGGGCAAGGATACGTCGCTCTATGGAGGGGCATGCCGTCTGCAAGGGACGAAGATGGGGATCCAGATCCTCATATTGCTGTGGTTGGCCTTAGACACACCCCCGCGGAGCATTTACGCCCGGGGTGTAGAGATTAGGAGTCCTTCGGACTCAGACACAACTATAGTTCAGGGGCCAAGCAGGCCCAGTTGTAGACCTAGAGGTCCGGTAGGTTGGCTACAGTACCAGTAGAGTTGTAGACACCTGAGTAGGAGTATTTAGATTGAGATGTGCTTGCCAGGACTTATGGGGGCCCGAACGAGTTATTTTGTGCTGATTGTGCCTCCCAAGGTGGGGTGTGACAAACTTGGTATCAGAGCAGGTCATATCACAGGGAGTCTGCAAGCCGTGCTAAGTAGTGTCTTGTCGATGAATGTGTTGTGCACCACATACTATAGGCAGGAGGCTTCAAGGCTTGATAGGATGGTTACTCTTTCTTCTTCTCAGATCGTGCTATAGGGCAAAGTTGTATAGGGTTAAGTCCCTAAGTTTTGCTTGTTATGTCTGTCTAGGGTAATGTTTAATATAAGACAGACACCAACCAGTTGCAAGATAACTGCAGCTGCAGGAAGAGGTATCATTAAGAAACCACAGTTGGGAGATAGTCAGCCTATGGACGGGAGAGGACGTCCTTGATCTCCCCAATACTCTCCCGAGGTACCAGGAACCTCACATTGTGATACATCTACCAGCACCGTTCCCAGTTCATTTTTATAACCTCAGAATAGGAAGTCGGGAGTATAGTTTATATACGAGTCGACTTATCTGTTAGATATAAAAGATCTGGTCAAGATGACAGTTAATATTAGATTACCTGACGGATGTGAGAAAGAGAGGGAAATGCAGGATTCCCAGCTCCATCCTTTCGAATGTTGTACAATTCCATATTCCCGTTTCATTGCGGTAAGAAAAGGCTATTCCTACCTCATAGTTTTGTTTCCAGTATAGCAAAAGGCGTAAGAATTGAGGCGATGTTGCCTGGAGTAAATAGTAAGCGAAGGTTGGATTTGTTGACTCCAGAAAGTGTTAGGAAAGAGTAGGGAGCCCCAATGTTATGTAAGTTGTGCAGACCTTCACGGTAATAAGTCAGAAAAACGGGTAAGACTACCAGCTTACTCGAAGTGTGTGTAAGAAATCCATCAGTGATAAATTCTCAGTAATAGTCAAGTTCAAGTCAGAAAAAGGCTGAATCCGCCGTAGCATGCTAATGACGACCGGATATGCCTGTAAGATAATGGTTATGATCTTAGTTGTGATATCAAAATACAGGGAGGTCATATGAATAAAATGGGTCTGACTACAAGCTAGAAGAAGTATAGGCCGAGACCTGGCTGGTAACTTTATTGACAGTGTAAGGCAGGTACGGTGAACCCTAGAGCTCCTTAAGGAAGGTAAGGGGAAATGCACGAATGCCAGACTTTGGGGGAAATCGGAATCACCTACAGGTTAATAGGACATCGCATATTGAGGACTAAGCCTCGGGCTAACAGTTAAGAGACAGTAAGGTTGTAGCCTAAAATGTTGCGGTATGCCCGCCTAAGGGGAAGGTAAGAGAGTGCCGACCGGAGACTCTAATCTAGTGCAGCCTAGAAACAAGGCCCAGCGGACAGTTATAGGCCTTCAATATAACAACAAGCAAGGTCACAAGGTCCGGGCGTTGTCCTCACGTTCCAAGGGTGGCGAAACTTCAAATAGCAGACCACAGCTAAGGTGCATGTGTTCGTTGCTCCCAGAATTTAACAAAAATGCAATGAGATGGTATGAGAGGACATGAGATATCATTAAATCATAAAAGCAGAGCCCTAGTGATAGGCCAGAAAAGGTGAAATAGCAGGAACCGAGCTATCCAATATAAGAGATGGTCGTGTCTGCAAGGGAGTGGAGAGTAATTAATATGAATACAGTCACAGGGTTATCTCCCACCGGGTGTAGCCTGACCTTATTTGAGTCAGTCTAATAAGACCAATGAGGTCAATTCATGCCTCGCTAGATGAAATTATGTCACCATTAAGACTTATGTCAGGTTAAATACCCCAGAAGTAGATGGAGTGCGTGGAGCCCCAGTGTTTGATAAACTCCACAGAGGGGCGCAATCTATGACTAAATTTTAGGAAAGGATGTTAGAACAGACGGTGACATATGTTAACTTAAACAAGGTTCCTCGTACCCTAATTGGTGGCTAAGTAGAATATACAACTCAGACTCTCGAGGCCCACTATAAATGGAAGTGGAAGCCTTCTGGATGATAACTTTAGGCAGATAGAGAAAACCTGGGCATGTTAAAATGGGCAAAAGGAAAAGGTAAAGCTTATCAGGGAACGTCTACTGACTGCTAAGAGCCGCTAGAAATCTTATGCTGATGTGCAACAGAGAAACCTAGAGCTTAATGTGGGTGACTGGGTATTCTTCAAGGGTTCACTGATGAAGGGCGTGACGAGATTTGGTAAGAAAGGAAAGCTCAACCCGAGGTTTATTAGGCCTTATCAGATTCGCCAAAGGATATGCCAGGTGGCTTATGAATTGGATTTACCTCCAGAATTAAAATCCGTTCAACCAGTTTTCATGTATCAATGCTGCGGAAGTGCATAGGAGATCCCTCCCAGATTGTCCAAGTAAAAGACGTCCAGATCACTGAGGAGATAGCTTATGAAGAAGCTCCAGTACCCATAATAGATTGGTAGATCTGCAGGCTAAGAACTAAAGATGTTGCTTCTGTTAAAGTGTTATGGCGAAATAAGAACCGAGAGGAGATGACCTGGGAGGAAGAAGACGATATGAAAACAAGATATCCTCATTATTTTAGACTTAGTCAGATTGTGTAGCTAGAGGTATATTGTGTTTGTTATTTCATAAGTTGCATTATATACATGTATATGTGAGATGATTAACTTCAGTCCATTTTGAAGTGAATGCCATAGTATTATGTGAAGTACCTGTATTGGACTTTTCTGCATTTTAGGATTTTGGATAGTCCATATTACAGGGGAGACTCTGCCGAAATTTGTTTTCCAAAATAAGTAATTACAAGGTTAAGGTTCTTGCAAGCAGAAGTTAACATTCAAGGACGAATGTTCTTAAGGGGGGGAGGATGTTACACCCGGTAAGTTTCTAATGTTTAGTCAGCCTATTCGTATGTTGGAGTCTTAGAGTTCCACACGTACGAGGAAAGGGCCTAGGGAAAGGTCGAACGGGTGCCAAGTCGGGATTTCGCGGGATGAGGCTGAACCAAGCTTCCCAGGGGCAAAGTGGCACGGAGCTACTCCTCCGGGTTAGCCAACGTGGCACGAAGCAGAATCAGTGCATTGGGCAACGTGCCACGTTGCCTTATGTGCGGCCTCAAGTATATATAGGCCTCACCCTTGGATTTCATGTTATTTTCTCATATATCTTCGACCAACAGAGATAAGGACGCAGGAAAACATTTAATTTTCCTCCGATTATGCCGCTAAACACCGTCCAAATCCAAATTAACTTTGGGTATCGAAGTATAAGGCAGCAGGGAGAATTTATACGGAGTTAGTTTCGTGAAATTCGCCCGGCGAATCATCGTCTCGCCGAGCCAAAGTTGTTGGAATTGCTCCAAACTAGTGTTAATACAATCCCAGGCTTAAAGTAAGTATTTCTCACTTCTAGATTCCCTAGAAATTATGAGTTTTCAATCATCTTTCGATAGGTTGAAATATAGTTACTATATATATATATATATATAAAGTTATTGTTTTCTTCGAATTCAGTAACGAAGTTGGCCCTATTCTTCCATTAATATGACTATAGTTGAGAAGGGCAATTGATTACGAGCTGTTACTCTTCAGTTAGTCAGAAAACGGCAAATGAGGTATGTAAGGCTTAAGTCTCGGCAAGTATCCTAGTTGTACAATGTTACGACTTATGTTCTTGAATAGAAATAATGATCTCAGATGCTGCAGATAGTTGCTACCATTAGATTGTAATTAAATATGTTGTAATTAGCTGTTATTGGTATACATATATAAATATCAGGTATGTTGCGAGTAGTTTCTAATAGGGACTACAGTTACATAAATTTTGGTTAGCTGCTAGAAAACGTATACAGATCGTACTGCAGGACCCTTCGCTGAAAGGGAGCAGGTTAAATGTGATTCGCATTGTGAACGCTATAGAAACTCTTTTAGTTCTTAGTTTATTGTGATGGTAGACTTATATGTTTGTTGTCAGTCCTAGACTTTAGAAGCTCGTAAGAGTTATTGGCCTGAATTAGTTGGTTAAACAGTATGGGTGCGGTTAGGCAGCCTAATGACCAGTTGGCTCCTGTATTGGTAGGAAAGCATCCCTAGAGGTCATTGATGTTACCGCATGGTCCAGATGCAGAAATAGGGACAGAATAGGTATATTCTAGAGTTAGCGACACTAGGGTTATTTAGTTGTCACGCCCCGCCTTGGGGGGTATGACTGGCACTTGGTGCCCTACTGGGACCTTAACTGCTAAACTGCTGAGCCTAAGCACTTCTGGTGCCTGGTTGGCTCTAACTCTAGATTAAAGAAAATGACGGGCTATATAACGGCTGTAAATACAGCCTCCGGCCGACTAGGTCTATAGCCACCTGTATAGTAACATCAGCTAACGAGAATCACATTCATATAGGGGAACCTATGCGGGCCGACAAGGCCACCATGCTGTCTAGTTATCTCTAAATCAAGAAAATAGGTGCTAAACCGCTACGTGACCGACAAGGTCACCACTACCAACTGAGTAAGGCCCCACACGGCCATCATAACAAGCTAAAGCGTACACGTGGCCTCATACGACCGGTATAACTAACCATAGGGTATACACAATCTGCAAACCTCTACGAATACTTATAATATGGTCGGGACAGGGCCCAGCCTACCCATACTGTACAACAAAAGAAAAGGGATGAACCTCTAGTTATCTAGCTCTGGATGACTGGAGCTGATGACTCTGTGAGCTGGCTGGAATCACGAGGTATCGGCTCCTCGTCTATGAGTACCTACAGGCAAGTAATGCAGCACCCTAAATGGGCGTCAGTACCGCTGGTACTGAGTATGTAAAGAAACAACTGCAAAATATCTGAAAACAACAATACAACTGATGAAACAGAAATAGAAAGAAATAGACTGAAACTGACTGAAAATATGAATCTAAGACTGTTCTCAACTATGCTGGAAGGAGTAGGAGTCATACCTAGAAATGTATCGCTCTAATGTCGATCTACTCGTATCTAGCGTAACATGGCATAACATAACATAAAATAACATAGCATAGCACACACCAACCTTACCCGGCCCCCATAAGCTGGGAAGTACAATCAACACGCAATCTATACCCCTATCCCGGTCGTCCCATCTCCTATAATAACTATAAGCATCCTGCCGATCCCCTGGGTTTGCACTTGGGCTCGCTGAGCCCCGACTATAACTGTACCTGATTCCTAAGGACTCCTGAATCAACACCCCGGGCGTACCCGCTCGACGGGGGTGTATAAAAGCCGACCAAGGCAAAATATGGCGAAACCGACATCCCATCTTTTTCCCCTGGGGGACGGCATGCCACTCCGTAGAGTGACGTATCCTTTCCCTCTGGAGGATAAGTCGATACAGCTGTTAACCTTGGGGCGGTCATGAATGCTAGGTAATCCAACCCCAAGACAATACAGTGGTCTCAACTAGTAATACTAACTGCGTATACCACATGCTGGAACTAGTGACAATAATGTGTATGTATATACTACATGCTAAAACTAATGATAGTGATATGTATATACTTAATACATGATGAAACTAATAATGGTATATATACAATCTTCTGTCATACTGTGCTGAGTCTAATGCTGAACAAGATATAGTTTTTCTGCTGGGAATCATGCTGTATAACTGAGTTTCATAGTAACATGATTTACTATTTCTAAGATGTTTTCTAAACTTCATTTTAGGATACCATTCTATTTCTGAAATACCTTACAGGAACTTATATTTCTTTACTAAGTTTCGACTGAATACGATAATATCCTAACATACTTTACTAAATCACATACTGGGCATGCTGTACTGTTTTGTCACTTTCTACTAGGATTTGCATCGTGCTAGTAAGTTTCACGCTACACATGACATGATGTTGCTAATATCATACTAAATTCATACTAAACATAATATGCGGTTTCTGAAACATTCTACTGGCACTTGAACTATTTTACTATATCGAAAATATTAACTTGCCGAAGAAACTAGCATTACATACCTCAGTTGTCGGCTTCCGGCTAACTGGCGTAACTCGACCAATATTCAGCTATTTCTTCCAACTGTATTCATATATATATATATATATATCAATTAAGACTAAATACATGAATATTCTGGAAGAAGATAACACTTTTAATAAATATATAGCCAAAACTTTGACTTATCGAAAGACGGCCAAAAACTCGCTATTTATCGAAAGTCCAGAAGGGAGAAATACTCACTTTAGGGGTAGGAGTATATTGAAGCTAATTTGGAGCAATTCCACTTACCTTAGCTCGGTAGCACGACAGTTCTCCGGCCAAATTTTGCGAAACTAAACCCGCAGGAATGCTCTCTGCAGCTTTATACTCCGGTATCTAGGATTAATTCGAGTTTGGACCGCGTTTAGCGACGTAATCGGAAGGAAATTTCAAAGAAACCTTCGTTCCTTCTGTTCATAGATATGTTCTCTGTTATTTTCTGGAAATCTTAAGTTAAATAAAATAAAAACCGAAGTTTGGAGGCTTTTATATGTGGGGTTGTACCTCACCTCTGTGGAACGCTGTGTATCGCAGAGGTTAGCCTCCGTGACACGCTGTGTATCGTGGAGGTGAGCCTCCGTGACACTCTGGCCATCGTGGAGGAGGTCTGCTAGCCTCCTCTTGCGATGGTTCGGTGTGTCGCTTATCCGGTCTTTCCCCGGGCCTTTTCCTAGCATGTATGGCATTCAAAAACTCTTAACCAACATGCGAATAGGCCATGTACATGTCATGAATTTACGGGGTGTAACATTCTCCCCCCTTAAGAACATTCGTCCTCGAATGTAAACTTCTACTTGCAAGATGTTCAACTTACTTGACTTATTCTAGAAAAATTTTGGTAGAGTCTCCCCTGTAATATGGACTATCTCAAAAACCTGAAATGCAGAAAAGTCCAATACAGGTACTCCACACAATACTGTAGCAATCATCATGTAAAAGTCTAGAGTCCGCTATCTCATTATACATGTAATATAAGGCATCTCATATGATAAAAATACTAACATACCTCTCGACTGATTAGGCTTGGAATAAGTGAGGATATCTGACTTTCATGTCTTCCTCTGCTTCCTAGTTCATCTCCTCTCGGTTCTTGTTATGCCACAATACCTTGATAGAAGCAACATCTCTAGTCCTCAACCTACAAATCTGCCTGTCTAGTATGGCTACTGGGACCTCTTCATAGGCCAACTCTTCCGTAACCTGGACATCCTGGACTGGGAAAACTCCGGAGGGGTCCCCTATATACTTCCTCAACATAGACACGTGGGAAACTGGATGAACGGACTCTACTTCTGGAGGCAAGTTCAACTCGTATGCCACTTGGCCTATTCTCTGTCGAATCTGATAAGGCCCAACGAACCTCAGACTAAGCTTACCCTTCTTTCCGAACCTCATCACCCCTTTTATTGGAGATACTTTCAAAAATACCCAGTCATTCACATTAAATTCCAGGTTTCTGCGCCATACATCAGCATACGATTTCTGGCGGCTCTGAGTAGTCAGTAGGCATTCTCTGATAAGCTTCACCTTCCCCTCTGACTGATGAATAATATCTGGCCCAATCTGCGCTGACTCTCCTACTTCAAACCAGCCAACTGGCGATCTATATTTTCGCCCATACAATGCCTTGAAGGACGTCATTTGCATAGCTGAGTGGTAACTATTGTTATAAGAAAACTTAATCAATTGTAAATGCTCATCCCAGCTACCTCCGAAGTCCAGCACACACTCCCCTAGCATATCCTCAGGTGTTTGAATAGTGCGTTCCGCCTGTCAATCCGTCTGCGGGTGGAATGCTGTGCTCAAATTAATCTGCGTTCCCAAACCTCTCTGAAATGACTGCCAAAATCTAGCTGTAAATTGTGCTCCTCTGTCAGAGGTAATAGATACTGGAACACTGTGTAATATAACTATTTCTCTGATATACAATTCGGTGTAATCTTCGGTAGAGAAAGTGGCTTTTACTGGCAGGAAATAGGCTGATTTCGTTAGTCTGTCAACAATTACCCAAATTGAATCATGTCTACGCCTGGTACGGGGTAATACTTCTACAAAGTCCATGTTTACTACTTCCCACTGCCAAAGTGGCACAGTTTTGTCCTGAGTCAACCCACCTGGTTTCTGGTGTTCTGCTTTTACTTGCTGATAGTTAGGACACTGGGCTACAAATTTTGCTATTTCCCTCTTCATACCTGGCCACCAGTAAATTTCTTTGATATCATGGTACATTTTCGTTGCGCCTGGGTGGAGAGAATAGCGGGCGTAATGTGCCTCGCTCATGATCTACTGGCGAAGCCCTGAAATGTCTAGAACACAAATGCGGCCTTTACATCGCAACACTTCATCCTCAATTACCTAAAAATCTAGCACTTTTCCTTGTTGAATTCTGTCCTTAAGCTGAACTAGGTCAGGATCTTCATACTGCCGTTCCTTTACTTCCACAACTAATGACGACAGTGCGGTGTTCTGAATTACCTCTCTATTGTCCTCTGTTTCTGCTACACGAATGACTAAACTGGCTAATTGGTGTATTTCTTTGACCAACTCCCACTGCTCGGGCTGCAAGTACGCCAAACTCCCCATAGATTTGCGGCTAAGAGCATTTGCTACTACGTTGGCCTTTCCCGGATGATACAAAATGTTCACATCATATTCTTTCAATAACTCCAACCAGTGACGCTGCCGCAAATTCAACTCCCTCTGATTGAAGATATACTGAGGATCTTATGGTCAGTGAAAATATCCACATGGATGCCATACAGGTAATTTCTCCATATCTTTAAGGCGTGGATCACTGCGGCTAGTTCCAGGTCATGGGTAGGATAATTCTTTTCGTGTTTCCTCAGTTGTCTGTATTGAGTGATCGCCCACCATCCCTTTAGCCTTATCAGTGATTGTTAGTCTTAGTCGACCTAACAGTTATCATGTAGGACGCCAGCAAGCCAACCCAGTCGTCTGAGTCAGATAAACCCGTAGGTACCCCAAGAGGGGTCAACATCAGTAGTTAGTGACGGGGCTAGCACCCTAGCCGGTTCTTGTAAGGTATTCAGGTACGGATTGCCAGGAGAGGGACAACCTTATAGTTGTTTAATTATAAGAATAAAGTAGTTAGCTATCCGTGACCCCACAGTTATTCATGAGTTATAAATGTCCGAGTAGGACATTTAGAGTATTGTTAGGACACTTCAGTCCTCGCTCTATTCAGTCCAGACTATTAGAGATCATGATCACTATCAGGATCCTTTAATTAAATACGGGCGCATGGCGTGCTTGTGACAGCCGTACAGAGTATCCTAAAAGCGAGTAGCATTAGCTTTAGGCCCAGAAGACCAGATACGCTCTCTTTATACAGATAAATTGATGTGTCAGTATAGCACCTGGGTTGGGGTTTCCCTCAGTTAGAAGCCTTCCATGACCGCCCCAGGGTTAATAGCTGTGTCTCTTGCCCGCCAGGGGTGAGGATATGTCGCTCTATGGAGCGGCATGCCGTTAGCAAGTGACGAAGATGGGGATCCAGATCCTCATATTGCCGTGGTTGGCCATATACACAACCCCGCCGAGCGTTTATGCCCGGGGTGTAGAGATCAGGAGTCCTCCGGACTCAGACACAACTACAGTTCAGGGGCCAAGCGGGCCTAGTTGTAGACCTAGGGGACCGGTAGGTTGGCTACAATACTAGTAGAGTTGTAAACACCTGAGTAGGGGTATATAGATTGAGATGTGCTTGCCAGGACTTATGGGGGCCTGAACAAGTTGTTCTGTGTTGATTGTGCCTCCCAAGGAGGGGTGTGACAGTGGCCTCCTCACTCAGGCCTTTCCACACCATGCTGACCACGATTCACCTTTAGACTCGTGGTCACTCCTCACGACTCACTTCACGAGTCAGTTGTTGTGACCTGGTGCAAATTTTTAGTTTTTCTCCATTTTCACTCCCGAGTCTGATCCTTGGGTCCTTCGGGTATAACAAAGATCCAATTTGGGTAGAGTTGAAGGAAGGAAGTAGTTCAAAATTAGAAGGTTGAGGTCTTCTCCCAAGGGGTAGATGGTGTGCTTTGATATCAGGGTTGGTTGTGTGTTCCAGGTGTGGATGATTTAAGAGATCGATTGTTCCATAAGGCTCATGGTTTGCAATATTTTATACAACTAGCTGCCACCAAGATGTACTGTGAACTACGGGAAGTCTATTGGTGGAATGGTATGAAGAAGGATATAGCAGAGTTTGTGTCTAAGTGTCTGTCCGAATTATCAACAAGTAAAAGTTGAGCTTCAAAGACCTGGAGGTGTATTCCAAGACATTTGTATCCCTACTCGGAAGTGGGAGGAAATCAATATAGACTTCATTACAGGGTTGCCTCGCACTAGTCGTCAGTATGACTCTATTTCGGTGGTTGTACACAGGTTTACTAAGGCAACTCATTTTCTACTGGTCAAAACTACCGATTCAGTGGAGGATTATGCCAATTTATATAATTGGGAGTTAGTGCGGTTGCATGGGGCTCCCTTGTCCATCATATTAGATAGAGGTACTCAGTTTACCTCTCAGTTTTGTAGGTCATTTCAAAAGGGACTCGGTACTGAGGTCAAGCTTCGCATAACTTTTCACCTGTAGATTGATGGTCAGGTTGAACGGACCATTCAGACTCCTTAAGGATATGTTAAGAGAATGTGTGATTGATTTCAAAGGTTGTTAGGATGATCGTTTACCTTTCATCGAGTTTGCATATAACAACAACTACAATTTTAGCATTCATATGGCTCCATTTGAGGCTCTTTATGGGCGGAGGTGTAGATCGCCTATTGGTTGGTTTGAAGTTAGTGAAGCTATGTTGATAGGACCAGATTCGGTTCATGAGGCTCTAGAGAAAGTCCAACTTATAAAGGAAAGGTTGAAGACAGCTTATAGTCATTAAAGTCCAATCTGGATGTGAGGAGGAGAGAACTTGAATTTGAAGTTGACTATTGGGTGTTTCTTAAAGTGTCTCCCATGAAGGTATTGATGAGATTCAGAAAGAAGGGGAAGCTTAGTCCTCGAAATGTTGGCCCGTACAAGATTGTGAAGCGTGTTGGTAAGGTGGCCTATGAGTTGGAGTTTCCCTCATAATTGACTTCAGTACATCCAGTTTTTCATGTATCACTCTTGAGAAGTGCATGGGTGATACGACGTTGGTTGTTTCAATGGAGAGCGTAGGTATGAAGGATAGCCTTAGCTATGAAGAGGTTCCGATTGAGATCCTTGATTGTCGGGCTCAAAAGTTGAGAACAAAGAGGTAGCTTCAATAAAGGTTTTGTGGAGGAATCAACATGTTGCGGGAGCTACATGGGAAGACGAAGCAGATATTATGGCTGAACAACCGCATCTTTTCCCTTTCAGCTCAGTTCCAGCTTGAGGTATCAGTTTTCTCCCTAGTACTCTATTAAGTTTCATTTCATTTCATGTGTTCCAGTTTCCTACATGTCAGTGCATACATGTGTGATTCATGAATTCAGTTCAATCATGTAGTTCAGTTCGGAGTTAGTCACTCTGAAAATTTTTAGCTCTAAATGTCCAATATTTGGGATGATAGTTCTTTTCCCCATCCTTTCAGTATGTTTATTCATATTCGAGGACGAACGTTCCCAAGGGAAAGATATTATAATACCCCGAAAGTCCCTAAGATCAAATCTGAGGGTTCATGTTGAGAAAATCAAAAAATATAGTCTGGGCTACAGGATGAGTCGTCCAGTGACCCGTGGGAGGATTTGAAGAGTCGTTAAGTGACTCATGAAGTGAAGGGAGGTTGGCAATGAGTTTTGGTATGGGGGTGACCACGATAGGTTGGCTTGAGTCTTGATGTGACTCCATGACTCATGGAGTTAGTCGTGGTCAAAAGCAGAGTTGAAAATGAAGGGTTGGCCAGTATACTTCACGACTTGGTCACCACGAGTCGTGGTGTCCTTCATGGTGATTGGTAGTGTGTAATTTTTCTGCGTTTTAGTAAGGGTATTTATTGTAATTACTAAGCCCAAAGTTCCTAAATTATGTCGTTTTAACTTAGTTAGTAGGGTTTTAAGGGTGCTTAAACTATCCTAAGCTTTCCCATTCCATGCATGCAAGATTAAGGAGTTCGTTGGGGATCAAGCTAGAGGATTTCTTAGGTTCTTCCTCAATTCACTTGGGTTTCCAAGGGAGACTATGAAATCAAAGTACCTGGGTATATAGGGTCACGAATGGGAGTATTCCTTCACTCTCACGCCCAAATCTTCTTCTAAATTCATGAAATTCAAGTTTGATGATTTCATGGGGTTTTAACATAATTTGTGAAAATTCTCTAAGTATTTATCATGGGTCAATTCTATTCATGTTTCTAATATTGTTTTAAGATTCATGGGCATGTTTTATAATGATTTCAATCACAAATTATGATTTCCAAGTTTCCAAAATATGATGCCCGAATTATGAAAGTTTATGAAGGGTTGAGATTATAATCTATATTTTCAAGAATGTTTCATGATTTACTTCAATTTCATCATATTAGCTTACCGCATGTTTTGGAGTCTGGACTCCCACTTTTCAGCTTGTGGTATGGTTTGAGCCAAGGCTCCTCATATTTATGTTTTTTAGACTATGTATGTAATGTTATGATTCAGCTTCGTCAAAAGGTGATGGTTCAACTTCATTGAAAAATGATAGAGAGAATATGCATGTTTTTGGGAGTAGTGTATAGCACCAAATAGGCTTGGGGTTCAGATAACCCCATGCCTCAGAACTACGTGCCAATGTAGGTATGTTCAGATTCTTTGGACCACCCTTGTGAGCTTCCCCTGCCCCTAAGGGGCCTTCAGCTTGATATCGATATCATGGTAGCGCCCTTAGCCCTGGCAAGGCTTTGGACGGCTCTGCCCACTTGAGTGTAATAGTCGGGACCACGTGAGCTGTATCGTGGTAATGTCGGTTATATGAAAAGTCTCCCATTATTCCTCATGATTTCATTTATGCATGTTCATCAATTACGATATTAGGTTTTCAGTAGGTTGGACCCAATGTTCAATTTTACTCATGATCATCAGTTTCAGCTTTGGGTCATTCATTCAGTTATGAAATTCAGTTAGGTTTAATCATGTTTTTAGATAATAACATGCAAGCCTTACTCTCAGAGTCTTATGATGAAATGTTTTATGGTATGCATGATTACAATTTTACTTAATAGTTTTACTTACCTTGCATACTCGTTATATTTCAAGTATTGGCCGCATACTATATGTTGTATGGTTTCATGATACAAGCTTGAACGTTCAGGCTCAGTCCCGCCACTAGTCAGTTCTCAGAGTTAGAAGATCCAACTTGTTAGTGAGTCCTCATCCCTCTAGGACCTTTAGTCAGTTTATTGTCAGCATCTTTCAGTTTCAGTTTATTACTGATCTAGTTAGGGTCTTGTCCCATCAACTCATTAGAATGTTAGAGGCTTATCAGACATAGTATGTATTCAGCTTCAGATCAGTGCTATGTATTTCATTGTTCTGATCATACTTCCACTATTTCAAATTTTAGCTTTTTCGTATTAATTATGTTGAGCTTTAGTCGTCATGTTCATGCCACGGGTCGACTTGGAGCCATTTATGGTTCTAGGTTCCTTGTCTAGATTCGGGCCTATGTTCAGGTTGTGACATGAGATCTCTTGGCATGATTTAAAGTTTGAACCCAGGCTGTAGCTAAATCTTACTATGGCTGCATCATGCCATCGAAGAATGAGCAGAGCGTAAATTTGGAAGTGGCCATCCTCATCAACTGCATCATGACAGGGGTCCCTAATATCTTTGGCAAAATAGTGGCCATTCAAATGAGGAGAAAGGCAAGGCAAGCTGGCACTTCATGCCCTATTTTGTGCTCACATCTCAGATGTTCCTTCGAGCCAAAGTTCCACTTTTCCCACACGAGGCCCATAGCTCCGCTACTAGTGTGATCACAACGGATAGAAAAAGGGATGCGGATGCTCCCAAGAGAAAGAAGAAGTCGAAGCAAGCCTTCAAAGTCCCCGAGGATTCCATCTCTCATAAATTAGAGCAGGCCACCATCGCCCCCGATCTCAACATGCCACATCCTGAGGCATCAGGCTAGGCTTTCAGAGAAGCACCTACTAGGGGAGCCTCACCTGCTTCCACATCTTATCAGCCAAGTAGCCTCCACAAACATGTAGAGATGATACATTCCCATGAGAGTCAGCTTCAAAAATTGGCTAAAAGTCTCCCTTCCCTAATTGCCAAGACAGGTGAAAAAGGAGATGAAGTCAATGTATGATAGCTTGACAAGTTATGCTTGTGTGTGGATGTTGTGGAGGGGGCTGTCACATCTCTCCGAGCTGAAGTAAGGGAATGAAAAGGTCGGATGTCAATGGCGATGCCTGATATGAGCGCGCTTGATGTAGCTATGGTTGCCCCTTCTACAATCCGAGGCCCCATAGATAACTTGTTCGAGGGCTTGGGGGATGAGGAGGAGGATCTGGGAGATTAAGGCCATGATGGGGATGTTGAGGCCGAAGATGATGATGATGATAATGAGTGACCACTTCAGGGAGTTCTTACCCTCATTTGTTTTGTATGCATACATTGGGGACAACGTATTATTTTAGTTTGGGATGGGATGAGTGTTTCTTTTGTTGTGGTCATTGTTATTAATGATTGATGTTGCCCTTGTCGAGCTTTTGTTTTTGAATTGTGATGATTTGTGAGCCTTTCTCAGGTTCGGGATACCCTTGTTGGGCTTATTTTATTGATGATTGATGTTGTCCTTGCCAGGCTATTGTTTTGATAATTGTTGGATAGTTGTTGAGCCTTTGTTGGGCTCATAATGGATGAATGGAAAAAATTGTCTTGAATTATTAGTGCATGTGATTGGGTCCTTATTTAAATTGCCAAATGTTTCATGACCCAAGTCTGATATTTGCTTTTGTAAATAGTAGGTAGTGAACAAACTCCAAGGATTTTCTTTATACCACGGTTCTTTTTCGAGGAGCAATTTCTCTTTCTTTTCTTCTTCTGTCAAACCGAGTAACATTTCCCAATGATATATTGTAAGGCAACTTTCTTAAGGGAAATGCCATGTTTTTTAGTCTTGTTCAAATTATTTTTGAGGGGTACCACCGAAAAGTTTTTGTGTGGCATGAAAAAATGAGTTTTGAAGAAATAGGGCATTTGAAATGAAAAATGTAGCACTCTCTTGCCATATATTGCACATTCCTTATTTGGCTTGTTGATTCACATGCTCAATTGTCTTAAAATCGTAATCTGGCTGTGGTGATGTATTGTGTGAACTCCTTAGAGTGTGATGCCTTGTGTGGTGAAGCTGATTGAATAATTCCCATTCATATACGTTTGTCTAGAACTTTCCCTAATTGTGATTCAAGGCGAAATCCTAGAGGTAGCTGTACTTAGAATATGATTTTAGGCTTTCTATTGCTAGTCACTTCACCCAAAATGACCTCCTTAAACATCTTCCTTTGCTAGCCAATGTTGAGCCTTTAACCCTTTTTATTGGAAACTATATTACAAGCCTAATGACCTTTTCTAATCCCCGTCTTTGGCACCCATCCTCCTTAGTTGCTAGTGGTGAATGAAGGAGCTACAAGCCCAGCAATAGGGAGAGATAAGGAAATGTGTGGAAATGAGGCAAAAGCCTAAGTTTGGGGGTTAACAATAAAAGGGAGAAATGTGATAGCTTCAACATGAGGTAACACCAAATTGTTATTAAAAATGAATGAATTGGTTTCCTGAAAAATCGTGAATCATTGAAAAGAGAAATAATAGTGAAAGGTGTTACCTCTTGCTTAGATGAGGCGGAATGTGAAATCCAAAAGTGTTATAAGGGTGGCTCTTGCTAAACAAAAGATGAAGATGTTGAGTAAGGAGAGATAAGGTGGAATGATCTCAATAGTGTGATGGAATATTTAAAATGTTCACAAATAGGCATTAGTGAGGTTCTAACCACTAAAACTCATTGTTTATCCTACCCTAAACCCTAGCCTTCGTCATGACCTCCAAGTCCTAATTAATTTTGAGTGTAGCAACTCTACATTAGTGGCGAGCTACACAAAGGGAAAGCCTATGGATCAAGTTGTGTGCATGAAGAATTTCTTTGCGAGAGTGAGTATTATTATCTGATTCTATAGTCCCTTGTGTGTGCATTGCTTGATGATACAAAGGGATTCTCTCATCTTGTGAGTGGAATAATCCCCTTGGAGCACATGCTTGCATTGGTGCACAGAAGTGATTGGGACATTAGTGTTATCATGACCCGAGCATAAGCTCGAATCTATACACAGAACCTAGAACCATAAATGGCTCCAATTCGACCTATGGCATGAACATGATGACTAAAAACTCAACATAAATAATGCGGAAAACTAAATTCTAAAACAGCAGAAGTCTGGACATTTAATACATTTGAACAATGATATATCAAACACTGAATTCGAATCTGAATACATAACTATGTCTTATAAGCCTATACATACTAACGAGTTGA
Organism: Datura wrightii; assembly: GCA_035772735.1. Classification (NCBI taxonomy): domain Eukaryota; kingdom Viridiplantae; phylum Streptophyta; class Magnoliopsida; order Solanales; family Solanaceae; genus Datura; species Datura wrightii. The sequence continues at coordinate 152,175,753 of JASDFA010000001.1, read as the reverse complement.
TGGGGCAAGACCTCAACTAGCTCACTAAAAGACTGAAACTGAAATATGATAATGACAAAGCTAACTGAAGGTCCTCAATAGATGAGGACTCACCAACAAGACGGGATCTTCTAAACTCTGAGAACTGGCTAGCGGCGGGAAAAAACTTGAACATCGGAGCCTGTATCATAAATGATACATCATAGAGTATACGATCTGTACTTGAAATGTACCGAGTATGCAAGGTAAGTAAAACAACTGAGTAAGTAAAATTGAAAACATGTATATCATAAATCATTACATCACAAGATTTTGAGAGTAAGGCTTGTATGTTATTAACTAAAAACATGATTAAACATAACTGAATCGAATGACCCAAAGCTAAAACTGATAATTATAAGTAAAACTGAACATTAGGTCAAACCTTCTGAAAACATAATATCATAACTGATGAACATGCATAGCTGGAATCATGAGGAACAATGGGAGACTCGTTATATAACCGACATTACCACGATAGCGCTTACGCAGTCCCGACTATTACACTCAAATGGGCAGAGCTGTCCAAAGCCTTGGCATGGGTAAGGGTGCTACCATGATATCAATATCAAGCTGACAAATGGGCAGAGCCTTCCAAAGCCTTGGCATGGGTAAGGGTGCTACCATGATATCAATATCAAGCTGAAGGACCCTTGAAGGTAAGGGAAGCTCACTAGGGAAGTCCAAATGAAAATAAACAAACCTACGTTGGCACGTAGTTTTGAGGCACGGGGTTAGCTAAACCCCTAGTCTACTCGGTGCTAGACACTGCTCCCAAAAATATGCATATGCTCTCCATCATTTCTCAACAAAGCTAAACCATCACCTTTTGACGAAGCTGATCATAACATTACATATATAATCTGAAACCATATGAGGAGCCTTGGCTCAAACCATACCATAAGCTGAAAAGTGGGAGTCTAGACTCCAAAAACCATGAGGTAAGCTAATATCATAAGATTTAGTCAAATTATGAAGTCATACTTAAATCATACGGGCTTGCCAAAACTTTATCATGCTTGAAATAGAATTGATAGTCAAAATCAAGGATGTATGCATGGGTAATTCATAATCACTCTTAACTCATCATACTTGGAAGCATAATTCATAAATTCAATTTTTCATGAAACTAGAATAATTGGGCATCATACTCTTAAAACTTGAAATCATGAATTTCAATCAAAATAGGTTTAAAACTTGCCCACAATCTCAAAACATCATTTAGAACATAAAGGGAATTGAGCCATGAGCAACTCAAAGAGGATTTCATGAATTTGGATTAAACCCTGACAAGATCATAAAATTTACTCTAACACTTGAATTCATGTACATAGAGACAGAAATTGGGGCATGAGAGTGAAGAGAGACTCCCATTCAAAACCCTACATTCCTGGGTAATATGGTTTTAACTCTTCTTTGAAAGCCCAAAGGGATTTTAGAAGAAATTGAAGAGTTTTAGGCTTGATCTAGTTAGGAATTCTCGAGTCTTGCATGCATGGGGAGGGAATAGGTTAGAATAGTCTAAACTCTCTTAAAAACCTTCCAAGAGATTAAAATGACGTATTTTAGGCTTAAAATCTTAGAATTTATGAAATTTCCATAATTAAAACATAGAAAAATTACGTGTTGCAAGATGCCCCGACTCATCCTATGGATCGTACCTCGATCCTACGGGTCGTGGTCTCCTTCCGTCGTAGTCACTGCTCAACTCTGTGTTTTAAAGTTCCCATGGACCACACAATGACTCATACCATCTTCCAACGAGTCGTTGGATCCTTCCATTATCATGATTGGGAAAAATTCTCTGCTCTTTCCTACGGGTGGAAGTAACCACTCGTTCCTCACCATGATTCGTACCACGAGTCATACATTTCCTTTTGACAATCCAGAATCAAACAATGACTCTGACCCTTGACTTATACCATCATTCCATGAGTCTTTACTGACTCATTGTTACTAATTTATCCACAGCAACTATTGAGCACGAGTGATTCTACTATCTTTTGGTCCTTCCTACGACTCATACCACGAGTCGTCCTGAGTCAACATTATAGATTTTTTTGATGATCACATTATAAATCTCGATTCTAGTCTTAAGCACTTCTGAGGTATTACAATATCTCTCTCTTGGGAACATTCGTCCTCAAATGTGGGATAAACACACTAAATAACCGGGGGAAAAAATTTGGCATCCCAAATACTGAATATCTGAAGCTGAGGACAGACATAGTAACTGACTTCGGAATTAAATACATGACTAAACTGAATTCATAAATCATTCATACATGCACTGACATGAAAGAAACTGATATGTATGAGCTGAACACAAAATTGAATAGAGTACTAAAGAGGAAACTGATACCTCAAGCAGGAACTGGGACTGAAGGAAAAAGATGTGCGTATTTAGCCATCATATCTGCGTCGGCTTCATATGTAGCCCCCTCAACAAGATGATTCATCCATAAGACCTTTACTGAAGCTACCTCTTTGTTCCTTAACTTTCGAACCTGAAGATCAAGTATTTCAACCGGAATCTCCTCATAACTAAGGCTATCCTTCACACCAATGCTCTCCACCGTAATAACCAAATCCAGGTCACCCATGAACTTCTCCAAGAGCGATACATGAAAAAGACTGGATGCACTGAATCCAATTCTAATGGCAACTCCAACTCATAGGCCATCTTGCCAAAATGTCTCACCATCCTGTACGGGCCAGCATATCGGGGACTAAGCTTCCCCTTCTTTCTGAATCTCATCACTCCCTTTATGGGGACACTCTCAGAAACACCCAATCATCAACTTCAAATTCAAGTTCTCCCATCCTCACATTCGCATAGGACATTTGACGAATCTGAGCTATTTTTAACTATTCTCTTACAAATTGGACCTTCTCCATAGCCTCATGAACTGAATCTGTCCCTATCAACGTAGCTTCACCTACCTCAAACCAACCAATAGGCGACTTACATCTTCGCCCATAAAGAGCCTCAAATGGAGTCATCTAAATGTTGGAATGGTAGTTGTTGTTATATGCAAACTCAATGAGAGGTAAGTGATCATCCCAATTACCTTTGAAGTCAATCATATATGCTCTCAACACATCCTCAAGAGTCTGAATAGTCCTCTCCGCCTGACCATCTGTTTGCGACTGAAAAGTTATACTAAGCTTGACCTGAGTACCAAGTCCCTTCTGAAACGACCTCAAAAATTGTGAGGTAAACTGAGTACCTCTATCCTATATGATGGAAAAGGGAACTCTATGCAATTGAACTAACTCCCGAATATACAATTTGGCATAATCCTCTGCTGAATCGATAGTTTTGCCGGTAGAACATGAGCTGCCGTTGTCAACCTATCTACAACCATCCAAATAGAGTCATACTATGGATGAGTACGAGGCAACCCTGTAATGAATTCTATATTGATTTCCTCCCACTTAATAGTAGGGATACTGATGTGTTGAAGCACACTCATGTCTTTGATGCTCGACTGTAACTTGCTGACAATTCGGGCACTTAGCCACAAACTCTGCCATGCCCTTCTTCATGCCACCTCACTAATAGACTTCCCGCAGGTCATGATACATCTTGGTGGAACCTAGATGTATAGAATATTGGGAACCATAATCCTCATGCAACATCCAATCTCTCAATTCATCAACACTCGAAACACACAAACGACCTTGAAATCGAAGTACATCATCTCCCCCTTGGGAGAAGCCTCAACCTTTTGATTCTAAACTACTTCATCCAACTTTACCAAAATAGGATCTTCGTCTTCCCCAGCCTTGACCTCAGTCACAAAAGATGATTTTGAACCATTCTGAACAATAACACCACCATCCGTCGAGTCAACAAGGCGAACTCCGAGTCATGCTGGCTGATGCACATCCTTCACCAACTTGTTCCTTCCCACATCTACATGAGACACGCTCTCCATAGAAAGTCTGGTAAGAGCATCTTCCACCACATTAACCTTTCCCGAATGATAAAGGACACTCATATCATAATCTATAAGAAGCTCCAACTACCTTCTTCGTCGTAGATTCCAATCCTTCTGGGTAAATACGTACTATAAGCTTTTGTGGTCTGTAAACACGTCCACATGGATCACACGTAGATAATGTCTCTAGATCTTCAAGGAAAATACTATTGCTGCTAACTCGAGGTCGTGAGTCGGATAGTTCTTTTCATGGACCTTAAGCTACCTAGAAGCATAGGCTATAACCTTACCGTGTTGTATCTGATGAGCCCAAGTGTACGGGTCATATAAGTAATATGGTGGCCCTTTTTATGAGCCGGATGTCGAACCCACAAGGACTGGACCAATTCAACTATCAAGTTCAAGTGTGATATTAAATGCCGCAAGTGTTGATTATAGAAGTTTTTGATAGAGTTAATTAAGTCTAGGGGCGGTCAACGAAATACTCGGAATTAATTTAAGGAGCAACTAGAGTTAAAGCCAGATACTCAAGCGATACTACGATTTACAATGGTATAAGTATGAAATTATCAATTGTCTCACATAATTAGAATTGCATGGTCATGATCTTTCGAGCCTCTAAACATGACAAAACATCGTTTAGCGGGGATGTGTCATTCTAGTTCGTGGGCAATTCATTTATGTGGATGTGGTTTACGGGGATCATGCTCTTGATTAGGGACTTTCGTACCTCTAATCATTTAACCGAACTTAGCTTCACAACTACTTCTACGAGTGGTGATGTGATAATTCTAAGTTGGTGTCTTTCTATCTTCCTATTTTATCAACCAAACAAGGTATTAGGTATATTCCTATCCTAACCACAAATTATATCGTGAGATACAATCTTGCTCCCTACATTCTCTTGTTCTTGCCTAGGTTATCTTCCTCAAGCATGTACCTAAGATTAACGTGTGCGTTTTCATGGTGATCAATCATAAAAACAACCATAATTAAGAATGCAAGACAAACAACAATCAATAACTTAAAACACAAACAAAATCGCAAAATCACAATCATATCTTGTGTCTTCAACCCTAGAGAATGGGGTCTAGCCACTCATGTTCATAAAATTACTAGAAAACATTGTTAAAGTAACATACTTACAAGAATTGGTAGAAGAGAAGATGAAATTGATGAACCCTAGGTGAGTTCTCCCACTTCTCCCTTCACTCCTAGGTGGTTTTTCAGAATAAAATCGTGACCCTCCTTTCTTCCTTTTTTTAGGAGCTAAGGGACCTATTTATAGTGAATGAGAGATGTATAAAATTATGCCCGGCATGGAATACTTCCGTGTCACGGAGGGTATTGCGCCATTATGCCTCCGTGACACGGAGGCATCGCGTAGGCACACTGGAAAGCAAAACAGTCGCCAAGCAGAAGTTGTCCGCGATGGCAGCGCGTCATGCTGCTCGTGCAGCGCATTTGATGGCGTGTCACGGCCTGGTCGCTCAGTCTACCTGCCATGGCACGTTGCCAACACGCAGGTGGGCTGTTTCGCACATCCTCCTTGCCGATGTTCGCATTCTACTTCCGATTCCAAGCCTCCACTCCACCAACTCATGGATTAGTTCCTCAAATTCATAGTAAACCTAAAAAACAAGAACTAATCATGTTGGTTAGTGTATATATTCACATTTACATAAATTTATATGAGAATGCATATAATTAATAGATAAACAAGCCAAAACTAAGTTATAAAGTATCACTTGGGCATGCTATTTTGCCCAAGATCACCTACCCCACACTTAAAGCCTTGTTCGTCCTCGAACAACCATTTTACATCTCATGTAAATGAAGACTCACACATAACTAATTTGGCAAGACAATTCAAGCTACGACTATAATGATTATTTATGATAGCAAGTTAAAAATAGAGTATGCACGATTTAATCAATGAAATGATATACAACTCCGTTAAGACTTCCTAACCTCAAGAATTGACTCTCAATCTAAGCAACTCATGCAAATAAACTGATCAAGAAATCCAACAGGAATGCTATTCTTCATTAAACATGTGCCCTCACCACAAGAGAGTTACCCATTTTAACTCATTAATTTTCAAATCACACCATGTATGGGTATATGAATAAAAATTACGCTCGCTCTCACAAAGAACTCACATGCATCATGTAGTGACCCATAAGCTTGCCCTTAGTGTTTTACTCCACTAATTTAAGGATGTATGAACGTAAGATCAAGTAGGACTTAATGGGTTGTAATATAAGCTAAGGGACGGGTAGGTACTATTCTGGCCAGTAATAGTGGCTATCTTCACCAAGCGCTTTTAATAACTTCAACCTTCATTAAGGATATCTCTTCTCTTACTTCACCCTCATTCTTTTCAATCCTGAATTTTTTTTCTTCTTGTTCCCCTTTCTTTAAGCACACTCAACTTAGTAGTAAGGAGTACTTAAGCAATTTTTTTCATTCATTTATTTTCTTACTCCCTACTAATAATCAACCATTTTCACACAATTGCACCTTTGTCCTTTTCTCAACTTTTACAACTTGCTACTTTTCCTTCTTTTTCCCGTTTCTCACTCCTTCACTCTTCCGGATTTATTTTTTCTTACGCGCTTAGGAGTTTTGGATCAAATTCAAGGCTAATGAAAGAGAAAGGATTAAGCTTATGTTGTAGATATCAAAGAATAGGATCAAGGCTCAATGGGGCTAACTAGGATTAAATATTCAAGGTAGGTAAAGTGAGGGATAACATTTAGGTTCATTCAAAGAAATACCTAAATCATCTCCTACAATTCACATCCTTCATTTCATTTTATATACACACCAGGAAAGTTCTAGACATTCCACAATAGCACGGAATATTCGAAAAACTTACACTCACAACACATGTTTGATTCAAGACACATTCCACAGACTCTTAACTCAGCTAATCACAAGAATTCAAAATTAAGCTTCAATCACATCGAGTAAAATTTAAGAGCCTAAGTGTCTCAAACAAAGTTATACACTTCTTACATGCTTCAACACTAACCACACTAGTATCTTACAATCATGTATAGCACATAACAAGAACATCAAGCCATTAATTAGCTATGGGTTCAAAAACCAAAACCTATTGACTAATTTTTTCTCAAGACGGTCGTCATCCATCCATTGTTGGAAATAATCTCTAACTATGACTAAAAACATTATATACAGACAAAGAAAAAAATTTTTATTCTTCGGTTCAAAGACCCCCCGTAGGAAAAGAACCGAAAAGAAAAACCAATGGGTAATAAAGTGATGCTTGACTCACAAAAAAAATTTCAAATATTTCTCACAAGCATTACATTCACCAAAAATCGTTAAGCACAAAAATTTTGAAATTTCCCTCACAGCACACTTGAATCATGCTATGTCCTCATAGCATCAAATTAAAATTTAAAGAGGGTGAGAAATACTCCCTGAGGCCTCTAGGCCTAGCTAATATCATGCTTTTCTTCAACTTTTTACAAGTGAGTGTTCGACCCCACACTTTTTATCTTCCATGCTTGTTAGCTTCCTCCTCCATGGGTACTCAGACTTCCCCTCCATCTGTGCTTAACTTTCCACCAAAAAAACACAAGATGAAAAATAAATAAAATCAACACAAATGCAAGAAATTAAAATGGTACCCACAGTACCATTGGGTTGCCTCCCAAGCAGCGCCTAATTTTACGTCGCGGCATGACATATCAAGTTTCACCACTTTTTCCTCCACCTTGAGGATATGAATCTCACCCCTAATTTATTCTCTAATTTTCCTTATGCTCCCGGGGTGGTGGTGAAAAAATGAAAGGACCAAGCAGTAGATGTCGCCTTTGGCATTTATTGGCCCTTAAGTAAGTGAAGTCATTCTTTCTTTCAGAATCAGAAAATTTCAAAATATATGGGGCTTGTTCCCCCTCTATATCTTTCTCCACAAGCTTGTAAGACTCTAGTTCTAGGTTGTCAATCAAACACAATGTCGAAAAATGATTCGAGTGGGGAACAATACCCCTCAACTCTGAAACTACATTTTGCTTGACTTTCTTACTTGTATATACCTTCTCCACATTAACATCTAACTCCTCATGACTGTCAAATGGTAGGTACTCTATCTCTTCTTTATACGTGTGAGACCATCATGGAGACTCTCGGGAGCTTCCAACAGTTGAGCTTGTTTCAAGAACTCACTCTTTTCTTCTCCTCGTATTCCCTCCTATGTATTGCATAAAAACGTCACTTGCAAATCAGAGCAAGCTTCAGCTTCAGCCCTCATCTCCATGAACTTGTTGCTTATCATATCAAGGGCCTCTCCATCTTCCTCTTGCTGAATTCTCAATGCTTCCCTCTCCTCCTTCATTGCTTATGTTTGCTCAAGGATCTGTTTTAGCATGTCTTCTATTTGAGCTTGGCGTTCCAAGTCCTCATTTTCATCAGGCCTATAATTAGCAAAAACAACAGAAGGATCATAATAGGGGCTTGGGGGAGGGGAGTATGCATTTGGACATCCATCCCAATGGCCATCTTGACCACCACATATATTGCAAGAGTATGTATTTGGTCAATTATCCCAATGGCCATTTTGACCTCCACATATATTACAAGTATTACAGTGTTGCCATAAGTGGTGTCCTCCACAATTCGGACAAGATTCGCCAAAATATGAGTATCCACCATTTAAACCATTTATATTCCATGATGTCATGTTTAGAAGGGTATCAGATTAAAAATTTAAAATTTAAAATAAATCTAAAACTAATAAATAAATAAAAAAATTTCAACACTTAAGGAAATTTAAAATTCACACAAAAACAGACAAATTCACTGAACTTCGCCGAGTCCCCGGCAACGACGCCTAAAACTTGGTGAGCCCGCAAGTGTACGGGTCGTACAAGTAATATAGTGGCCCTTTTTAAGAGCCGGATGTCGAACCCATAGGGACTGGACCAATTTAGCTAACTATCAAGTTCAAGTGTGATATTAAATGTCGCAAGTGTTGATTATAGAAGTTTTCGATGGAGTTAATTAAGTCTAGGGGCGGTCAACGAAATACTCTGAATTATTTTAAGGAGCAACTAGAGGTAAAGCCAGATACTCATGCGATACTACGATTTGTGATGGTTTAAGTATGAAATTATCAATTGTCGCCTCACATAATTAGAATTGTATGTTCATAATCTTTCGAGCCTCTAAACATGAAAAACTAGACTCACAACTACATCGTTGAGCGGGGATGTCACATTCTAGTTCGTGGGCAATTCATTTACGTGGATGTGGTTTACGGGGATTATGCTCTTGATTAGGGACTTTCGTACCTCAAATCATTTACCCAAACTTAGCTTCACAACTACTTCTACGAGTTGTGATGTGATAATTCTAAGTTGGTGTCTTTCTATCTTTCCATTTTATCAACCAAGCAAGGTATTAGGTATATTCCTAACCTAACCACAAATTATATCGTGAGATACAATCTTGCTCCCTACATTCTCTTGTTCTTGCCTAGGTTATCTTCCTCAAGCATGTACCTAAGCTTAACGCGTGTGTTTTCATGGTGATCAATCATAAAAACAATCATAACTAAGAATGCAAGGCAAAACAACAATCAATAACTTAAAACCAAAACAAAATCGCAAAATTACAATCATATCTTGTGGCTTCAACCCTAGAGGAAGGGGTCTAACCACTCATGTTCATAAAATTACAAGAAAACATTGTTAAAGTAATGTACTTACAAGAATTGGTAGAAGAGAAGATGAAATTGATGAACCCTAGGTGAGTTCTCCCACTTCTCCCTTCACTCCTAGGTGGTTTTTCAGAATAAAATCGTGACCCTCCTTTCTTCCCTTTTTTTTAGGAGCTAAGGGACCTATTTATAGTAAATGAGAGATGTATCAAATTATTCCCGGAATGGAATATCTCCGTGTCATGGAGGTTATCACTCCATTATGCCTCCATGACATGGAGGCGTCGCATAGGCACACTGGAAAGCAAAATAGTCGCCAAGCAGAAGCTGTCCGCGATGGCAGCGTGTCACGCTGCTTGTGCAGCGCGTTTGATGGCGTGTCACGGCCTGGTCGCGCATCCTGCCTGCTGTGGCACGTTGCCAATGCACAGGTGCGCTGTTTCGGGCATCCTCCTTGCCGACGTTCGCGTTCTACTTCCGATTCCAAGCCTCCACTTCACCAACTCATGGATTAGTTCCTCAAATTCATTGTAAACCTAAAAAAACAAGAACTAATCATGTTGGTTAGTGTATATATTCACATTTACATAAATTTACATGAGAATGCATATAATGAAATAGATAAACAAGGAAAATCTATGTTGTAAAGTATCACTTGGGCATGCTATTTTTCCCAAGATCAGTATCGATACACAACCAAGGCCGATCCTTGAGGCGTCATAAAATACCAAAAATCCATCGGTACCCTCAAGTAGTGTCAATACTAGTGCTGAGGTGAGTCGAGTCTTCAACTCTTGGAAGCTCTTCTCACAAGCCTCCAACCATTGAAACTTCACTTTCTTCTGGGTCAACTTAGTCAATGGTGCAATAGAAGAAAACCTTTCAACAAACCTCCGGTAGTAGCAAGCTAAACCCAAGAAACACAAGATATCTGAAGGACTAACTGGTCTAGGCCAATTCTTCATAGCTTCTATCTTTTGAGAGCCTACATGCACCCACTCGCTTGACACCACAAGATCCAAAAATGTTACTGAGTTCAGCCAAAACTCACACTTGCTGAATTTAGCAAACAGTTGGTGATCCTTAAGAGTCTGTAGCACCACACTCAAATGAGCGACATGCTCCTCCTTGCTCCGAGAGTATATGAGAATGTCATCTATGAACACGATCACGAACATGTCCAAATATGGCTTGAACACCCTGTTCATCAAATACATAAAAGCTGTAGGAGAATTCGTTAGCCCAAAAGACATAACTACAAACTCATAGTGACCATACCAAGTCATGAAAGTTGTCTTTGGGATGTCACTCTCTCTAACTCTTAGTTGATGATATCTAGATCTGAGGTCTATCAATGAAAAACACTTGGCACCCTGAAGTTGGTCAAACAAGTCATCAATTCTGAGGTGGGAATACCTATTTTTCATAGTGACCTTGTTCAACTGTCGATGATCAATGTTCATTCGAAGAGAACCATCCTTCTTTTAGAAAAAGAGAACTGGTGCATTCCACGGGGATTTGCTAGGTCTAATGAAACCTTGTCTAAGAGATCCTTCAACTACTCCTTCAACTCCTTCAGCTCAGCTGGAGCCATTCTATAAGGAGGAATAGATATGGGCTACCTATCGGGAAGAAGGTCAATACCATAGTCGATCTCCCGCTCGGGAGGAACTCCCGATAGATCATTTGGAAACAACTCTGGATACTAACACACTATAGGAACTGACTGAATAGTCGGTGTCTCGGAAGTAGCATCCTTGACCCGAACTAGATGGTACATGCAACCCTTAGAGATCATCTTCCTAGCCTTAAGGTAGGAAATGAAGTGACCTACAGGCACAACTGAACTACCCTTCCACTCTAGGACTGGCTCAACCAAAAATTGGAACTCTACCGCATGGGTTCTAAAATTTACTGAGGAATAACATGCATGTAGTCAATCCATGCCAAATATAACATCAATATCTATTATGGATAACTCTACTAAATCTGTTGAGGTGACTTTCTGAAAGACTATGACAAGGCAATCTTTATATATTCGTCGAGCTTTGACTAAGTCACCGATTGGAATAGAGACTAAGAAGGGTTATGATAGGATTTCGAGACTGACTCTGAAACAACTAGCAATATAGGGCGTCACGAATGATAAAGTAACCCTTGGATCTAACAATGCATATACATCAAGGTGAAATACTCATAACATACCAATGACTACATCTGGAGTGACATCCTGCTCCTGATGAGATGCGAGGGCATAAAACCTGTTCTGACGCTGACCACAACCTATACTAGTGGATGCACCCTGCGGAGCTGAGTGTGCTAGTGGAGCTACTGAACTGGTGGCTTGGTCTCAGCCTCTACCATGACCTTATCTGGCTATTGAACAATCTCTGAGCATATGTCTGAGCTTTCCACACCTGAAACACCTATACCCACTAAGCACTAACCAGTGTGCCTTCTATCATACCTCTCACAACCCAGAATGCTGGGCTCTACGGGCCTTCTCCCTTGACCTCGAGATCCTTATGCTTGTCCCCTCTAATCATGCGTTGATCTGATGTCATACTCGCTGCTGATGGTGCTGTGGCTGATGATTTTTTGTGGAACTGCTGAAGATGTCCACCACCAAGCCTCTGCTAGGGGAACCCAACTGTTGGTCCTAGCCCTCTCGGCTTCTCTCTGTCTCTCTCACTCACCTGCACCGCCTCTATCTACTAGGAATATAGGACCAACCGTGAGAAGTCAATATCCTGATGAAGCATAGAGGTCCTCCAATCCTTGACCAAATAGTCCATTAACCCATGCACAAACCTGCTCACCTGAGCCATCTAGTCCGCCACTATCTTCGATGCCTATTTGGACAAACGGGTGAACTCCAAAGCGTACTCTGAACTGTCATGTTATTATGCATCAGGTTCACAAACTCTTCTGCCTTGATCTCCCTCATCTCTTAGGGAAAGAATCGGTCCAATAATGCAGTGAGAAACTCATCCCAGCCAATGGGACCTGCTCTGAATCCCCTGTTATCATTCCACTATCTGAACCAGATATGAGCAACCCCCTTCAACTGATAAGAGGCTAAATCTACACACTCCTCCCTTGTCACCCCCATAATTTGGATGATCTTCTGAATGTCATCAATAAACTCATGTGGATCCTCATCCACTCTCGATCCAAGGAACTCACGGTAATTCATCCTGAGAAAGTCCCCGACTCTAGCCGCTGCCACGTTCCCATTCTGGGGAATATGAGCCACCGCATGCTGGTTTACCTGAGCGGTCAATGCCTGTGCCAACATCTGGATGGCTTCCCTAAACATAGAAGGAGAAACCTGCTCAGGCAAATGATCATCGGGGACGAGTGAGGCTTGCTAGTGCCCATCTCCATTGCCATTCTCATGGCCATTTCCGTTCCTATTCCTTCTTCCGTTAACTCGGCGAGGAGGCATGATTCTGCAAACACGTATAACACAATTTAGAAGGATAGAAATAAATTTCATCGCATGACATAGATCACGAAACAAGGAAAATTTCCTAAAATGTTTCATAGCCTTTTCGTCATAAGTGTGACGCGTTTAACACCCATAAAAAAGACATTGCTTAACGTGACTTATAGACACCCTAGGACACTTCAAACCTATTGCTTTAATATCAAGTTTGTCACGATGCGACCATAGGCCTGAATCTAAACAAGGAATCTAGAACAATAAATGGATCCAAGTAGATCCCATGGCATGAACATGTGACTAAAACTCAACATAAATAATGCGGAAAACTAAATTCTGAAATAGCGGAAGTCTAGACATTTAATACATCTAAAAAATAGAATATCAAACGCTAAATCAAAAATTTAATACATAACTATGTCTGATAAGCCTCTACATACTGACGAGCTAATGGGACAAGCCTCAACTAGCTCATTAAGAGACTAAAACTGAAATATGATAATGACAAAGCTTACTAAAGGTCCTCAATAGATGAGGACTCACAAACAAGACAGGATCTGCTAAACTCTGAGAACTGGCTAGCGGCGGGACTGAGCTTGAATGTTAGAGCCTAACATAGAGTATGCGGTCAATACTTGAAATGTACTGAGTATGCAAGGTAAGTAAAACGGCTAAGTAAATAAAACTGAAAACATGTATATCATAAATCATTACATCATAAGATTCTGAGAGTAAGGCTTGCATGCTATTAACTGAAAACATGATTAAACATAACTTAATCGAATGATCCAAAGCTGAAACTAATAATTATAAGTAAAACTGAACATTGGGTAAAACCTGCTAAAAACATAATATCATAATTGATGAACATGAATAACTAAAATTATCAGGAACAATGAGAGATATTCATATAATCGACATTACCACGATAGAGCTTATCTGGTCCCCACTATTACACTCAAGTCAGCAGAGCCGTCCAAAGCCTTTCCAGGGCTAATGGTGCTACCATGATATCAATATCAAGATGAAGGCCCCTTGGGGGTAGGGGAAGCTCACAACGGAGGTCCCAATGAATCTAAAAAAACCTATATTGGCTTGTAGTTTTGAGGAACGGGGTTAGCTGAACCCCTAGCCTACTTGGTGCTAGACACTACTCCCAAAAGCATGCATATGCTCTCCATCATTTTTCAATGAAGTTGAACCATCGTCTTTTGACGAAGCTAATTATAACATTACATACATAATCTAAAAATTTAAACATGAGGAGCCTTGTCTCAAACCATACTACAAGCAAAAAAGTGGGAGTCTTGACTCCAAAAACCATGTGGTAAGCTAATATCATAAGATTTAGTCAAATCATGAAGTCACACTTAAATCATATGGGCTTGCCCAAATTTTATCATGCTTGAAATAAACTTGATAATCAAAATCATGGACATATACATAGGTAATTCATAATCACTCTTAAACACTAGAAACCTCATCATACTTGAAAGCATAATTCATAAATTCAACTTTTCATGAAACTAGTATAATTGGGCATCATACTCTCAAAACTTGAAATCATGAATTTTAATCAAAATAGGTTTAAAACTTGCCCACAATCTCAAAACATCATTTAGAACATAAAGGGAATTGACCCATGAGCAACTCAAAGAGGATTTCGTGAATTTGGATTAAAGCCCAATAAGATTATAAAATTTACTCTTATACTTGAATTCACGAACATAGAGAGAGAAACTGGGGCATGAGAGTGAAGAGAGACACCCATTCAAAACCCTACATACCTGGGTAATCTAGTTTTACACACTTCCTTGAAAGCCCAAAGGTGTTGGAGAAGAAATTGAAGAATTCTAGGCTTGATCTCCTTAGGATTTCTCTAGTCTTGATTGCATGGGGAGGGAATAGGTTAGATTCGACTAAATCCTCTTAAAAACCTTCCTAGCGGAGCTTAAAATGACGTAGTTTAGGGATTAGAAGCTTAGAAATTATGAAAGTGCCCTAATTAAAACGCAGGAAAATTATATGTTGCCAAATGCCACGACTCGTTCTAAGGATCTTACCTCGATCTTATGGGTCGTGGTTTCCTTCCATCACATTCTCTACTCAATTCTGAGTGTTGAAGTTCCCACAGACCACACAATGACTCGTATGATCTTCCAACCAGTTGTTGGATCCTTCTGTTATCACGACTGGGAAAAGTTCTCTGCTCTTTCCTACAGGTGGAAGTAACGACTCATTGTTCCTCACCACGGGTCGAACCACGAGTCGTACCTTTCCTCCTGACAATCCAGAACCAAACAATGACTTTGACCCACAACTCATACCATAATTCCATGAGTCATTACTGGACTCATTGTTACCAATTTATCCACAACAACTGCTGACCACGAGTAATCCTACGGTCCATTGGTCTTTCCTACAACTCGTACCACGAGTCATCCTGAGTCAAAATTATAGATTTTTCTACTGATCACATTACAAATCCCAAGTATAGTCTTAAGCACTTCCAAGATATTACAAGTATTTTGAGCTGCAAGGCAAGCTTCAAATATGAATTTGTACTGATTTGAGATGCTATGTGTGCTTGATTTGATAAAACATGCCCTTATTTTGAAGAAATTGTGACTCATGCCTATTCATTATGTTTACCTCTTGAAACTTTTGTGACATGTTTTGGAGGAGTCTCTTCTCTTTTCCTTGAGTCGGTGACTGATTTTTGGCTTGTCATAGATTCAGTGGTACTTCGTGCATAATCTCATATGGTTTAACATGCTATTCCATTTGCTCAGCTGTAAAGAATTGCATTACTTGAGGATAAAAAATGGTTCAAGTTTGGGGGTTTGATGGATTGGTAATTTACCAACTCATTAAACTCTTAGACATGAGTTTTTGCATGGTTTTCAAGTCTTTTCGGATTTTATGCTCTTTCTCCTTAATCTTTTTAGGTATTTGACTTGAGTAGAAAAAATATGAAATTGAGCAAAAAAAACATGAAAATGGAGAGGAGGACCGGCGATCCACCGGAGGACACCGGTAAAATACCAGGGGACCGTAGATGCCTACTATACTAAGGAAGATTGGCTACCAGCGGACCGCGGATCAGCACCAGCAAACTACCGGTGCCAACACTGAATTGCTTTTGAACTCACTGGCCATCAGCTGTGACCAACCGGTGGACCACGGACTAGCACCGGCGAACAGTCGGTGACTCGCAAGTGACACCCGTTAGAAAAGGGAAAAAGTGTCCAGCTCAGAAAAAGAGGAGAACTTTTGTACCCTACTTTTGTACTTCTCAAAAAGAAAGTGAACATTCTATTCCATTAGAGAGAGATAGAGAGAGAAGCACTCATCTTCTTCTTTGAAAAGGTGGAAAACTCCATTGGAGATTAGAACCTTGTGCTTGAATTTTTATTACTCATTTTGTTGAATAGATATTGAATTATTATTGAATGAAATGTCTTCTTCTACTCACATGAGTAGCTAAATTCCTTGCTAGGGGTGTGTGAATGATTCAGGTTAATTTGGATTGAGTATTGTTCAATTAATCTTAGGTTTACTCAATTAGTATAATTCTAGTGTTTCATCCATGTTGTAATCTAAATACTCATAATTGAAAATGTGGGTTATATTTACTGTGAAGCCCCAAACTACTTTAATGCTTCTTAAGTCATAATGGATGCAGTAATTATAGAATATGTGTACGAATAATACATACATACATGCTTAGGAATATTTTAACTTATATCTCTATAAAATATAAGTTGGAAAATTGACTAATATATCTAGGAGACAATACTAGTGATTGATTGATAAAATTATTGACTTAATCTATTAATTAAGTAAATATAATGGTCCAAGCCCAAAATACTTATGTCAGCAGTCCATAAAAAGGCTATTAAATATTCAAAGTTCCTTGCAAAGAATATCTATTAAGAATCAAGAAAACGGAGGGCAGGAATTAGACCTTGGCAGAGAACAACCCTTTTGCCTAACTTTTTCTTCTCGCAGATAAGGGAAACTCCATACACATATGCATTTTTTTCAGTCCTTCCTACTTCCTCTACTAAATTAGAGGACTTATAGGAGTTCTCCTAATTTGAAGTGGGTAAAATTATATTATATGGAGTTTGGAGTCGTATTAATGTAAATTGAACCCCGATTATTATGTAGATTGAACTGTTGATTGTTGTTGGCCAGCGTTGAAGTTAATCTTTCTAGAAAAGAAGAAGTTTGAGGTGAGTTAAGACTTGTTCTTACTAAAGTTATTTCCTTAAAAAGTCATGCCCATAAAGTGTTTGATTAAATGTCTATTGAGGTTAGTGTGAGTTTAATTGGAATGAGTGAGCTCACATTTTCTTTCTTATCATGAGTCTATGCCGTGTTATATATTTTCTCCTTGTGCTTATCTTTGGGACCAAACCATGATGTACCTTATTCTCTAGATTAATGTAACACTTGATTTTGCATGTCTAATGTCAACTAGCTAAAGGCTAAATAGTGCTTTTGTGATTCTAAATGCATTAGTATTGTAATGTAATTGTAAGAAGTCTGATGCTTTTATGAATTTGATAAATTGAAAATGTTGGAATGCTTACAACTTTAGTAAGTGGTAATCATATAAAGGGTTACAAGTAACCATACAAAGGGTTACTAACTCGCCAAATGTGACACAATGTAAATGGTGACCGTACAAAAGGTTATGACCATCTGTACAAAGGGTTGCTGATTATGTCATAAAGAGACATAAAGGATTTGGTGATTGTATAAAGGGCCACTGGTAATCGTACAAAGGGTTACTAATTTTCATAGCTAGGCATACAAAAAGTGTAGTTCACTTAAACAACTTAAAGGAAGTGAAGCATAAATTAATGGATTAAGCTACTAGTTTTGTTGATCGGTTTCTCTGCTTCACTTTTGTGTGATACTTTAGGGTGAATTATGACTTGCCTTCTCTCTTACTCCTTCATTAATCACATGTATTTACTCAAGCTCTCATTCTAAATTTAGTGAGGAGAATGTTGAGCCTCACTAAGTACCGCTAGTGGTGTACTGACGTTCTCTTTGTGGAACCTACATTGACCTATGTCAATGTAGACGCAGGTTTCATAGACGGGCATAATACAAGCTAGGTCCCTTTATTACAGAAGTTGATTTAGTGAGCTCCACTCCTGCCCATGGAGTTTCTTCTCTTTTAGTTAGACTATTTTATTTATTTATTTATTTATCCACATTTAATTTTGGGGATTAGCCAGGAAATCTATGTTCTGTGCATTCCTCTCAGTATTCTATTAGAGGCTTCATAGACGTGTTATTAGTTGCGTTATGGTTGTTCACTTTATTTGCCATCAGTCTTTGTACTTTCCAGTTGCTTATAAATTTTGACATATTCGGATTATCTAATTATTATTGGAGTAAAGTTTAATCCAAAAGTTTATTTATTCATTTTAGTGAATGGTGGGGTATGTGATACTAAAGTACAGGTTAGAACAGTCATGTTGGTTCACTCGGTTAAGTTAAGGCACCGAGTGCCAGTCACGGCTTATTTGAAAATGGGTTGTGACAAACTTGGTATCAGAGCAACAGACTTAGGAAGTCCTAGGGGTCTATGAAGTCGTGTTAGTAAAGTCTTATCTATAAGTATGTAGTGCGCCATACTTATATACAGGAGGCTACAAACATATAAGAAAAGTTTTCTCTTTTTTTCATTCTAGATCGTGCGAAGCCTAACTTTAAGAATGTTTCTGACATGTTTATTTTTGCTCTTTTTGGATATCGCAGCAGTGGCTCGCACTCGTAACTCTGACAACAATGCTCCTTCCAAGCTGCTATGGGTTCTTCTGTAGCACAAGGAAGAGCTAAGAAGGTCCCAGCTAAGAAGAAGGGTCGACTAGCTAAGGCGACTCCGTTACCTCAGGCCAGACAAACCGAGCAGGTGGTTCCAGAACAAG
Source organism: Datura wrightii (assembly GCA_035772735.1). NCBI lineage: Eukaryota > Viridiplantae > Streptophyta > Magnoliopsida > Solanales > Solanaceae > Datura > Datura wrightii. The sequence continues at coordinate 152,156,703 of JASDFA010000001.1, read as the reverse complement.
TACCTCAGCCAAGGCCAACAACTGCTCCTGCTCAGGTTATGATGCCTTCGGTGATGGGGGAAGCTTTCAATGCTTTTAAGGGAGCTATGTAGATGTTCGCAACATTCATGGCAAATCAAGGGCAGAGGGGAGATCAGACTCCACCACACACAGGGAGACAAGATGGTTCTATATCTTCCTGGGCTAAGGAGTTCATTAACATGGATCCTCCAGAGTTTTGTGGGACCAAGCCTGAGCAAGATCCAATATTGTGGTTCCAGGAAATTTAGAAAACTCTCTGTGTTATGAAAATGATAGAGAATGATGCAGTTGAGTTGGCCTCATATCGACTCAAAGATGTATCATATTCTTGGTTCGAGATGTGGGAACAACAAAGGAGCGAAGAAGCTGACCCTCTGACTTGGAATAAGTTTACTGAGGCTTTTATATCAAATTTCATACCAGAAGAAGATAGGGAAGCTAATGTTACTAAGTTTGAGCAACTGAGGCAGGGAAGCATGAATGCGAGAGAGTATTATATGCAGTTCATCAAGTTAGCCAGATATGCTCCCCATATGGTCCCTAACGAAAAGTCCAAGATCCACAGATTTGTATACAGGTTAGGTGATCACATTCAGGGTACGACTACAGTTGCAGTGGTGAGCATGGAAGCCTTTGCATTTGCAGTAGGTTTTGCAAAAAGCTTAGAAGGAAAAAAATCAAAAGAGAAGAGTTTAACGAGATCAGAACAAGAAGGCCCGAACAACCAGTGGGTTTAGCGGTTCAATTAGTGGTGGAAATCAAGGGGAACCTAGTAAAGGGTCTTCAGTACCTACTCAGTTTACACCATAGACAAGCGGTAGTCTTCCAGGAAGCATAGCCAAGGAAATGGGAGCCAGTCTTACTAGAATCAGAACTTTAGAACTCCAGTCTCTCAGAGTCAGAGTAATGTTGAACAACCATTCAACGAGAGAGTCACTTGAAGTACTTGCGGGATGGGCCATTCAATTTAGTACAAGAGTGGGATATGAGGTTGTTACCACTGTGGAGGTATTGGACACTTAAAATACAATTGTCCAAAACTGTCACTCAATGCAAGTAGGGGATCACCTTATCCATCAGGTCCTTCAGTTGCCACTACTGCAACACCTACCCCATATCGCAATCATTAGACTCAGCCTGGGCGTGGGGCAGGCATAGGTTAAGGTTCTATGATTCATGAAGGGGGACAACCCTGTCTTTATGCGGCATTAGATCGACGGAGTGCAGAAACATCCTCAGCTGTAGTCACAGGTACTTTATCAGTTTGTGCTCATGATGCTTATGTATTAATTGACCCAGGATTCACATTCTCATATATACTCCTTATTTTTCTAAGAATCTTGGGTTAAAATTTGAGTAGTTGGAAACATCGTACTTAGTTTCTATACTATTTGGTGAGTTGATAGAAGTAACAAGAATATATAAAGGTTGCACAGTTTCAGTACTAGGTCGAAGCACCACTACTGATTTCATGGAACTAGAAATGGTAGACTTTGAAGTAATCATGGGTATGAATTGGTTGTCACTCTTGTAGGTTACCATGGATTGTCGTGCTAAGGTGGTAAAGTTTCAGTTTCCTAATGAAGCAATATTGGAGTGGAAAGGTTGTACAACCTCGCCTGCAGGTATGTTTATTTCTTACCTTAAGGCTAGAAGGATGGTGAGGAAAGGGTGTTTATCTTATTTGGCACATGTCATTAACTCTGCGGCCGAAACATAGACCTTTCAATCTATTCCAATTGTTAGAGAATTTCCGGATGTTTTTCTAGATGATCTACCAGGCCTTCCTCCAGAAAGGGTGATAAATTTTGGTATAGAGGTACAACCAGGTACTCGACCCATATCAATACCTCCCTACAGAATGGCCCCTGCAGAGTTAAAAAAATTGAAGGAATAATTGAAAGACCTTCTAAACAAGGATTTTATCAGGCCGAGTGTGTTTCCATGGGGTGCTTCAGTATTATTCGTCAAGAAGAAAGACGGATCTCTCAGAATGTGCATCGATTATAGGCAGCTTAACAAGATCACAATTAAGAACAAGTACCCATTGCTGAGAATTGATGACTTATTTGACCTGCTTCAAGGAGCAAAGTACTTCTCCAAGATAGACTTGAGGTCAGGATATCACCAGCTCAGAATAAAGGAGGAAGACATTTCTAAGACAACCTTCAAGACCCGCTACGGACATTATGAATTCTTAGTGATGTCTTTCGGGTTGACCAATGCATTGATGGATATTATGAATCGTGTATTCAAGTCATTTTTGGACACCTTTATTATCGTATTCATAGATGATATTTTGGTGTACTCCTGACGCAACGAAGAACACACAGAGAACCTCAGGACAACATTGCAAGTATTGAAAGATAATAAGCTCTATGCCAAATTTTCTAAGTGTGAATTTTGGTTACTTTCAGTGGAATTCCTAGGGCATTTGGTTTCTAGTGAGGGTATTAAAATAGACCTTCAAAACATAGAGGCGGTAAAATATTGGCCAAGGTCGATGACGGAAATCGAGATACGGAGTTTCTTGGGTCTAGCTGGCTACTATAGAAGTTTCGTGGAAGGATTTTCCATGCTAGCAACACCATTGACTAAACTAACACAGAAGTTAGTCAAATTCCAGTGGTCCGATGCTTGTGAGCAGAGTTTCAAAGAACTAAAGAAGAGATTGACTACTGCACTGATGTTAACATTACCGACAGGTTCAGGTGGTTTTACAGTGTATTTTGATGCTTCAAGAGTTGGGATCAGTTATGTCTTGATGCAAAATGGGAAAATCATTTCTTATGAATTGAGGCAATTAAAGACCCATGAAAAAACTACCCCACACATGATTTAGAGCTTGCAGTTGTTGTTTTTGCTCTAAAAATATGGAGGCATTACCTCTATAGAGAACACCGTGAGATATTCATAGATCATAAAAGCCTCCAGTATATTTTCAAGCAGAAAGAGTTAAATTTGAGGCAAAGGAGGTGGCTCGAGTTATTGAAGGATTACGATGTTAACATCTTATACCATCCAAGGAAGGCTAATGTAGTAGCTGATGCCCTTAGTCGAAAATCAATGGGTGTTTTGGCTCATTTACAAGCTTAAGAGAGAGAGCTAGCAAGAGAAGTACAAAAGTTATCCAATGATGGTGTCAGGCTTGATGAGACAGAACAATGTAACTTGATGGTGATACCTAAGGCATAGTCATCCATTATGGTTGAAGTGAAAGAGCAACAATATGAAGATCCAATTATGCAGGCAATCAAAGATAGAGTATTAAAGAATGAGATCATAACTTTTACAATTGGGCATAATGATGGTGTGTTGAGAATAAATGGCAGATTATGTGTTCCGAATGTTGGTGGACTTTTGGAAGAAATCATGACGGAGGCTCACAATTCGGGTTATTCAATCCATCCAGGTTCGACCAAAATGTATAAAGATTTACGTGAAATTTACTGGTGGAAGAGAATGGAGGAAGATAGGGTCAAACATGTGGCTAAGTGCATGAATTGTCAGAAGGTCAAAGCTGAGCATCAAAGGCCTGATGGCTTAGCTCAAAATATTGAGATACCAGAATGGAAGTGGGAGATGATCAATATGGATTTTGTAGTAGGATTACCTCGCACTTATCATAAGCATGACTCTGTTTGGATAATCGTGGATCAGCTTACAAAGTTAGCTCACTTTCTCCCAGTGAGGAGTATATACAGCACTGAGTAGTACGCACAACTTTATATTAAAGAAATCGTAAGATTGCATGGTACCCCAGTTTCAATTATATCTGATCGAGGAGCTCAATTCACAGCAAGATTTTGGAAGAAATTTCAGAATATGTTGGGTACAAAGGTTAAATTGAGTACCGCGTTCCACCCTCAAACGGATGGGCAGGTAGAGAGGACCATTCAAACTCTAGAAGATATGTTAAGGGCATGTGTTATAGATTTTGGTGGAAATTGGGATGAACATTTTCCACTAATAGAGTTTTCATACAACAACAACTATCAGGCAAGCATTGGCATGGCCCCTTATAAATCATTATATGGGCGTCATTGTAGACCTCCAATAGGTTGGTTTGAACCAACAGAGGTACCATTCATCAAACCCGAGCTGGTGCATGATTCCTTAGAAAAAGTGAAGATTATCCAGGAAAGATTTAAAGCAGCCCAAAGCCGTCAAAAGTCTTATGTAGACAAGAGACGTAGGGATCTAGAGTTTAAGGAAGGTGACTATGTGTTTTTGAAAGTATCCCAAATAAAAGGAGTCATGAGATTTGGAAATAAATGGAAGTTGAGTCCTAGGTTTTTTGGACCTTATAAAATTTTGAGCAAGAAAGGCAAAGTCGCTTACGAGCTGGACTTGCCATCAGAATTATCTTCAGTTCACCTATATTTCATGTGTCTATGCTGAGGAAGTGTCTCTATGAGGAGGATAAAACTATTCCTTTGGACGAGGTGGAGGTTAATGAGAGCTTAACATATGAAGAAATACCTATGGAGATCCTTAACAGGCAAGTCCGTAGGTTGAGAACCAAAAATATAGCATCGGTAAAAGTTTTGTGGCGTAATCATAAATTAGAGGAGGCTACATGGGAAGCCGAAGAAGATATGAGAAAAAAATATCCTCACTTGTTTGAGAAAAGAGGCATGTAAATATTTAACTTTTGATAAAATTATTTTATTTGTATATGCTCGCATGTGTAAAGTTTTAATAGTTTATGAAAAGTAATTGTGGTCGTGAGTGGCCTTGAATTTATATGATGGTTGGAGAGCTATATGAGATTGAGATTATTGAAATTGGACAGGTTGAAATTTGTGGATAGCTCTAGTTACAAAGGGAAATCTGTCGGAATTTTTAAATATTATTTGGGAGTTAGCCAAATTTTGGTGTCTTAAGGGGAAGGTGGATGTGGAACAAGGCTTATGGTACTTTGTTATATATATGAGACTTCAATTTAACATTCGAGGATGAATGTCATATAAGGAGGGAAGATTGTGAAGCCCCAAACTATTTTAATGCTTCTAACTCGTAATGGATGGAGTAATTATAGAATATGTGTAGCAATTATGCATACATACATACTTAGGAATATTTTAATTTATATTTCTATAAAATATAAGTTGGAGAATTAACTAATATATCCAGGAGACAATACTAGTGATCGATTGAAAAAATAATTGACTTAATCTATTAATTGAGTAAATATAATGGGCCAAGCCCAAAATACTTATGTCAGCAGTCCATAAAAAGGCTATTAAATAGTCAAAGTGCCTTGCAAAGATTATCTATTAAGAATCAAGAAAATGGAGGGCAGGAATTAAACCTTGGCAGAGAACAACCGTTTTGCCTAACTTTTTATTCTAGAAGGTAAGGGAAACTCCATACACATATGCATTTTTTTCAGTCCTTCCTACTTCCTCTGTTAAATTAGAGGACTTAAAGGATTGCTCCTAATTTGAAGTGGGTAAAATTATATTCTACGGAGTTTAGAGTCGTATTAATGTAAATTGAACCCCGATTATTGTGTAGATTGAACTGTTGATTAATGTTGGCAAGTGTTGAAGGTAATCTTGCTAGAAAAGAAGAAGTTTGAGGTGAGTTAAGACTTGTTCTTACTAAAGTTCTTTCCTTACAAAGTCATGCCCACAAAGTGTTTGATTAAATGTCTATTAAGGTTAGTGTGAGTTTAATTGGAATGAGTGAGCTCACATTTTCTTTCTTATCATGAGTCTATCCCGTGTTATATATTTTCTCCTTGTGCTTATCTTTGGGACCAAACCATGATGTACCTACTTCTGTAGATTTAGGCAACACTTGATTTTGCATGCCTAATGTCAACTAGCTAAAGGCTAAGTAGTGCTTTTGTGATTCTAAATGCATTAATATTGTAATGTAATTGTAAGAAGTGTGATGCTTTTATGAATTTGATAAATTAGAAATGTTGGAATGCTTACAACTTTAGTAAGTGGTAACCGTATAAAGGGTTACTAACTTGCCAAATATGACACAATGTAAATGGTGACCGTACAAAGAGTCATGAGCATCAGTAAAAAGGGGTACCAATTATGTCATAAAGAGACATAAAGGATTTGGTGGTTGTATAAAGGGTCACTAGTAACCGTACAAAGGGTTACTAATTTCCATAGCTAAGCATACGAAAAGTGTAGTCGACTTAAACAACTTAAAGGAAGTGAAGCGTAAATTAATGGACGACGCTACTAGTTTTGTTGATTGTTTTCTCTGCTTCACTTTTGTGTGATACTTTAGGGTGAATTATGACTTGCCTTCTCTCTTACTCCTTCATTAATCACATGTATTTACTCAAGGTCTCGTTCTAAATTTAGTGAGGAGAATGTTGAGGCTCACTAAGTACTGCTAGAGGTGTACTGACGTTCTCTTTGTGGAACCTACATTAATCTATGTCAATGTAGATGCAAGTTTCATAGATGGGCATAATACAAGCTAGGTTCCTTTATCCAGAAGTTGATTTGGTGAGCTCCACTCTTGCTCATGGAGTTTCTTCTCTTTTAGTTAGACTATTTTATTTATTTATTTATTTATCCGCATTTAATTTTAGGGATAAGCCAGGAAATCTATGTCTGTGCATTCCTCTCAGTACTCCAATAGAGGCTTCATAGATGTGTTATTAGTTGGGTGATCTTGGGCAGATTTATATGCCCAAGTGATACTCAAAAGTATTATTTTCGCCTTGTTTATCTAGCAATACGTATACATTTTCATGTAATTGGTAATAAAATGTGAATTTATACTAACCAACATGATTAGCATTGTTTTGTAGGTAAAATGTGATTTCGGGAAGCTAAAATGCATGTTGGATGATATCAGAGTTGGACTTGGATGCAAGCAAGGAAAAAGGCATAGGACTGCACGAATTATAGGGGCTCCGCGATGGAGCCGTGTCACGCTGCCATCGCGGAGGCATTCTGCCTGGAGGGTGAAAATTCATCCAATTTCCAGTGGAGGTTCACGTCTGCTCCGTGGCACGGTGGCTAGCCTCCGCGTTGCACGCCGTGCCACGTTGGTGTTTAAATTCCCGGACCCCCAGTTCCAGTGAGGGTCCGCGTTCATGGCATGTCACGGAGGCAGTGCTCCGCGATGCACTCCGTGACACGTTGCTCATTATTCCGGGAAAAATTCCCACTAGTATAAATAGAACACTTAAGTGTATTTTTCAGAATTCAGACTTGGTGGAGCAAGGACGTGGGTTACAGGCAGTTGAGAGACGAAAAGTTCAGGGTTTTTTCTCTCTTTCTTTCTTCTCTAATTCAATTGTTTGTATGATTAACACTCGTTTTATGATGATTAATCCACAAATGAGTGGCTAATTCCCTTCCTTGCTGAGGTTATGAACACTTGTGATGAATTTTGATTATTGATTATATGGTTTTTCATCTTTTTCTTCCATGTTGTTCTATTAATTCTTGTTCTTACAACATTGGTGTGTGGCCTACATTAATGTACATCTAAAAAGTCCGATTTCACTCGAGAGAGCACGAAATTGGAAAGTTGTGAATTAATAGGATATTGTTCTTTACTTGATTTGGGAAAATTGAGTTTTGATGTGCATTCAGGATAGAAATATACCTGAAAGTCGTATTAGTCAATTTAGGAATCGGAATCGTATGGCTAGAACATGAATTGCATTTGATCACAGAAATGTAGATGGATGGTTCATGATTCTTAAGTGAGATTAAATACGAGAGTTTTAATCTCTTGGCAAATGTTCTTGGCTAGCAACTGGAAGAAAAGATTAACCAATTTATGATGATAATCAGTTTCATTACATGTTCTTTAACCTCGGCATGCTCTTATTCATAGTCCAAATTCAAAGTAGATAATTGTTCGTAGTTTTAGTATAAAAATCTATAATACAAATTATCCACTTTTTGCTCACTTTGTTGTCAGCATATTCAGAAGTAAAATAGAGTAAACTTGAGCGAATTGCACTTAACCCAAGTCTCTGTGGGATCGATACTTGGCTTACTAAAGCCACTTACTACTTGTTCGACCACGTGCACTTGCGTGTCGGTTTTATAACCCCAAAACCACCCGAACAAGTTTTTGGCGCCGTTGCCGGGGACTTGGCAATTGGTGAATTTGTTTTAAGTGTTAATTTTACTGTATTTTCATTTTTCTTATGTGTTGACAACTTGGTCTTAGCCTGTATTTTGCAGACTTAATTGCTGTGAACACTGGCAAGAGACAAAGAGCTGGTGGAATCTTATATAGAGCCAGAACGTATATTTCATAGTAAACGGAGAGAAGCTCTACAAAGGGAGCTGCAGTTGCTCAGACAGACGATTATGGAGCAACAAAATCCACCAGTTGTAAGGGCAGTGTTAGTGCCCGAAGAAGTAGCAGCAAGGCCGGTTCGCGATGTGGCAATCCCACATGCCAATAATGTTACATCTAGTATCCGCAAACCAGAGCCTGGAGGGAGATTTGAACTCAAGCAAAATTGTTGCACACAAGCGGGCAATTTACCGGTCTCCCTCATGAAGACCCACAACAGCATCTCCAAAACCTTTTGTAGATAAGTGACACTTACATACCCGCTGGAGTGTGACCTGATTATGTTCGGCTTACATTATTTCCGTTCTCATTACTCGGAGAAGCCAAGAGGTGGTTGAAAGCTGAGCCACCAAATTCTATTTCAACGTGGGATGATCTTGCACGAAAGTTCTTGATAAGGTTTTTTCCCTCTGGTAAAACAGCAAGGCTTAGAAGTCAAATTCTGAGTTTCAAACAGAGGGAGGGAGAAAATTTATATCAAGCCTAGGAGAGATTTAAATCCATGTTGCGGGACTATCCTCATCATCATCAGTCCAATGAGGTGTTGGTGCACACATTTATTGAGGGTTTGGAAACCCACACCAAAATATTGCTAGATTCAGCAGCTGGAGGGCAAGCGCTGGAAAAGACTTATGAGGAGCTGTATACCTTGCTAAATTGGATTTCACAGGGCAATCCAGAATGGAATGCTGATTCATCACGAGGTGGGGCAAGGAAAGCAGTAGGAGTGCTTGAAGTTGATGGGTTTACAGCTATCGCTGCACAGATAGCTGCCTTGCAAAATCAATTGAACAACCACTTCAGCAACATGACTTTGAACCAGCCTTCAGCTCCGGTTAATGCAGTCCAGCAATTGTGGTGTGAAGTGTGTGGAAGAAGTGAGCACTCAGCTGAGTGTTGTGGAGCCAATCCTGACTCGGTAAACTTTGTGGGTAATGCACAAAGAAATCACTAGCAGTATGGTAGTAGCTACAATTCAAATTGGAGGAATCATCCTAACTTCTCATGGGGTAGCAACAACCATCAAGGCCAAAGTTCGGGTCAGGGTATGTAAAGGAATCAAGGAGGGCAACAGAACTACCAATCTCAATTCAGAAACAACAATGCACCTCCTCCACCACCATCACCCAGCATTGAGGAGATGTTCAAGACCATGATAGCTAACCAAGCTCAATTGCAGGCTGACTAAGTGAAATTGGCAGCCGAAGTGAAAAACAATCAGTTAGCTACCAAGGCTCTTGAGTATCAATTTGGGCAATTTGCTAGTGCCCAAAATACAAGGCCAAGAGGAGGACTACCAAGCGACACGGATCTGAATCCCAAGCAGGTAAATGCAGTGACCACAAGGAGTGGTTTGCAGCTGAAGGAGGTGGAACCAGAAAGACCACCTCAACACTCGGGAGCAGCAGAAGTTGAGGGGGAGCAAAGTTCGGAAAGGGGGAAGACCAAAGAAGCTGAATCAGAAAGTCCTCCACCCCCATTCCCTCAACGACTCAAGAAACACAAAGAGGAGGCGTGTTTCAAGAAATTCATGGAGGTGCTTAAATAGGTACATGTTAATTTACCTCTTGTTGGTGTCTTGCAGGGAGTGCCTAAATATGCGAAGTACATAAAGGACATCGTGGCCAACAAAAGTCGGTTGACTGAGTATGCTACGGTGTCTTTAACTGAGGAGTGCACTTCCCGGATCCAAAATACACTGCCCACAAAATTAAAAGACCCTGGAAGTTTTACTATCCATCTTACTATTGGGCAGAGCATCCGAGCTCGTGGATTGAGTGACCTGGGGGCGAGCATAAATTTGATGCCATCTTCGGTATTCAGAAAGTTGGGTTTAGGGAGTCCTAGACCCACAACGGTGATATTGCAGTTGGCGGATCGATCCTTAGCTAGGCCAGATGGCATTGTTGAGGATGTTCTAGTGCAAGTTGGCTCCCTAATTTTCCCAGTAGATTTTGTCGTGCTGGATTTTGAACTAGACGCGGAAGTCCCATTTATTTTGGGACGACCCTTCTTGGCAACCGGGAAAGCATTAATCGACGTAGCTGCGGGGCAACTGACAATGCGAGCACACAACAAGGTAGAGGTGTTCGATGTGTATAAAGCACCCAAGCTCCCGATGGTGCATGAAGAACTCTCGATGATCAATGTGATTGATCATGGTAATGCTAAGCAGATGAAGCATTCCCGAGAGTTAATGGGAAGACCATCGGATAGGTGTAAGCACTACTGGTGGGAGGACAGTGATCGAGAGAAATCGTCCATCAGCCTAGCGGAAAATTGAGCTTAAATGACGTCGAGCCGCGACGGTAAACCAGGCGCTGCACGGGAGGCAACCCGTGAAAATTTTTTCTTTCATTTTGCAAAGTGTAAATAGATTTTTCTTTTTCTTTTTCTTGATTGATTACAAAATTTTTCGTTTTAGTTAGTATTTTTTTATTTTTAGTTAGGTGAAACCTATTATTCTAACCAATTTTATTTAGTGAGATGATTTTCAGGTCAAACGGAGAAAAATGTGCACGGAATAGTGAAGGAAAAGTTGTGGTATGAAAAATTAATAAAATGTAGAAGACAGTGAGCTGGGGCGATAGCTCGATGTCACAGAGGAGGACCTCCGCGTTACCCTCCGTGACACGTTGAGGTATAACCAGGAAATTTTAAAAATTTCCAGTATGCTATCGTGATGGCTCCGTGTCACGGAGGCAGTGCACTGCGATGCACTCCGTGACACGTTGCCTTGTATATCGCAACGGGTCACACCGGGTTGCCGGGTGACCCGCGTGTTTTTCTACCTTTTAAACCCCGAAAACTCCCTTTTTCCCCTCATTTTCGATTTCTTCCACGACCAAACGTCCCAAAACCCCACTCCCACCAACGTGCCACGACTTAAGGCAACAAGTTTCCGAGTTTTCTTCGATTATTTAACTACAAGGTATGTTTTCCGATTCCCTCTCAAGTTTTTGTCGACTTTCTTTGATTTTAAGCATGGGAGGTGAACTAAATCGCCCTAAGTCGAAATTAAGCATGAATTCGAGTTATTTGTTGATTGATAATTGTTCAGAATGTCGTTATGATTGGTTGAACTTGTCGATTGCATAAAGTATTCGAATTTGATTGCGAAAATCAATTCTAGAGCTTGTTGTTGAATTTGAAGTTGGAAATGGGTCGAAATCATGAAATTTATGCCGGGTCGTACGTGTTGACTGAGATGAGTCGTTGTACAAAGTGCTAGGATGTTAATAGACAACGAATTCTCAGGTTTGGGGGAAATGCTGAAAATTGTTTGTATTTGGTTGGTTGGATAGGTTAATGTATATAAATTTTTGTTGTTATTTTTGTTTCTTCGTTTTTCTTTGCTAAGTGCGAGGGTTAAAATGTTTGTGATGGTAGTGATTGGGATTAGCTGTACGAGGTCTGAGTAGTACGCAGAAGTTATACCGTCGAATTTTTCTGTTTGAACGCACTAAGCATGATTGTATAGTGTTTGTTTTGTGTAAATAAAGTTATTCTTGCCGTATTGTTGTAACTGTAGCTAAGGACTAAGTGTGGGGTAATTTTGCGTAACCTGACCTTAGCCGAAGTTAATATTTATTTAGCTTAACATTGCGATTTTTGATGTTGGTTGACAAGCAAAATGGCAAGCCGGCAAGATAAAGGGAAAGGTTCATCAACTTCAGGCATCGGAAGGAAGAGACTCAGACTGGGCACAGCAGTCCCAGCAGCACCGGCAGTTCCACGCGGCCAGCACCGCCAATATGGAACAAGATGGGTGACGTACGAGGGGAAAAAGTGGTACGCGAAGCATAAAGAAAATAAATATTTCCCCGAGGAGCATTTAGCACGGCAGCCTTTGGCACAGGAGTTCCCCAGAATGGTTCACCGAATTGAGGCTGCTGGGCTAAATTTCATATTCGAGGAGCCCAAAGAATGCAACCTGCACCTGGTTCGGGAGTTCTATGCTAATTGGAACCCGTCAATCAGAAGCCACACCATTAAAATCAGAGGGCAGATAGTCACTCTGGAGCCCCACAAGCTCAATGCCATCATAGGAGCGCGGGACACAGACGCCCACATCCTCAGAAAGCTGAACATTACCCCACCGTATGCCGACATCAGACGCACACTGTGTGGGGCCCGATCTACAGCTAGATGGAACAGGCACAAGGAAAGGGGCTACCATCAGACTCTGCCATATTTCAGATGAACAAGGAAGCCTGTATTTGGTTGAAGATAGTCTGCTCTTGCCTCTCCCCGGGGGTACATATGACTGATGTAACCCGGGATCGTGTTTTCCTGGTGTACGCCCTGATGAAAGGGCTGGAGATAAATGTCGGGGCGGTTATTATATCCGCCATGAAGAGAGCCCGGCTGCACCAGGGGCACAGGTATGGTTTCGGTGGACTACTCACCACCTTTCTCAGGGGCCTCGATGTAGAGGAGGAGGCCCTCGATTATATCCCGCAGTTGGAGCGGCGAGCCTTGGATGTGACCAAAACTAAGGCTCCCGACACCACCCACGGGCCAGTGCTGACACTTGGAGAGCGACACGCTTGTGATGACCAGTACATGGAGCGGATGTATGGAATGCAGATGCTCCAGCTTAGGATAGGTGGGAGGCGGCGATGGAGGAGGAGCTATGGCAGCTCGAGCTAGATTACACATTTGGCGAAAACGCCAGGGCTCTATGCCGAGTAGGGCCAGCCTTTGTAGAGCCCACTGATGATTACGTCCCCACGGACGAGGAGACACATCGGGAGGACTCCGATGTGGAGTCCGATGATGACGACGGAGGCGACTCGGACATGGGAGATGAGGCAGCAGCACCTGATGAAGAAGTGGAATATTTTGACTGATCAGGGAGTTCCACCACCCGATTATGTGCTATTTAATTTTTGTGAACACTGGGGACAGTGTTCGGATTAAGTGTGGGGTAGGAGTAGTTAGGTGCTGGGCTGGGCTGTTTTGTTTGTATGTTCTCCTCTGTTATTTTGTATGTTGTGTTTCCTTGTGTTTGTGAATTTTCAAACTGTTCTGTATGTGTAAATATTTGTGGAATTGATGTGTGTTGTTGAATGTTGCCAGGTGATTCTGTAAATATTTTAATTATCGAAATGATCGAAGCTGATTTTGTAAATATTTTAATTATCGAAATGATCGATATTTTTAAAAATTTTTGATGTTCATATTGAAAATATTTTGTAAATAATTTTTCTATCGAAATGATCGATGGTTTGCAAAATTGTCAAATTTTTTTTAATTTTGTGTTTCTCGGCATTTGTTTTTGGTTCTTTTACCGAGAATGATCCCATTGAATCGACGTCATAGTTAGTGACCGTTCCCTATGATGGATGGATGACGACCGTCTTAAGGGAAATGTAGTCGTTAGGAGTAGATATTTTTTTCAATTAATTTTTAGTTTTTTTCTTTAGTGGATTGCATCTAGAAACCTGTAGTTACTATATGGTTGCGAGATTTTGGTTGCGTGTTGTACCTGATATTCAAAATGCAAAGGTGATTCGTATGAAACCATGCAATTTTGTAAATATGTTGAGATACCTAGGCTGTAGAGTTTGATTCAGTGTGATGGAGGCTTAATGTTTGAATTCATGTAATTAGCTGATTGAAGAGTCTGTGAATACATCTTGAATCGAGCATGTGCATAAAGTGTGAAGTGAGGTGTTGATATTCCATGCTATTGTGAAGTGTCTAGAACTTGCCTGGTGTGTGTACAAAACGAAATGAAGGAGGTGTATTGTAGGAAAGGATGTAGGCATTTCTTTGTTTTAACCGAGAGTTTCCATTTTTTTTCTTCTTGTCATACTCCCCCTTTCTGTGATTATATACCCTAGTCAGCCCTTTGAGCCTTTAGCCTATTATTTCTTTCTTTTGTCCAAAAAAGCGTAAACTAAGCTTAATTCCTTCTTTTCATTAGCCGTAAAGTCTATACAAAACTCTTAAGCGCTTAAGAAGAGAAAATAATTTTCCCAAAGTGTCAAAGAGTGAGAATGGTGTAAAGAAAAAGAAAAGCAGAGCGAGGGAAGAAAAGAAAAGGTTGAAGGTGCACTGGTTATAAATAAACGATAATGAAGGTGCATGAATAATCTTTGTTATTGTGTCAAGTGTGCTTAATGAAATGGGCCATACTAAAGTAAACCATCAAGAATGGGATGATGAAAAAAGAAAAGAGAGAAACAATGTCCATGAGTTGATGGGAATGTGTTGCAAAGGCGCTTAAGGATGCTAGTGGCTATTATTGGCTAATTCAATATATACTAGTTCCATAGCTTCCATTACAACCCATTAAAGTCCTACGTGATCTTACATTGCATTTCTTTATATTAGTGGAGTAATACACTAAGGGCAAGCTTATGGGTCATGACATGATGCATGTGAAGTCTTTTGGGAGAGAGAGTGAAATCGTGTTTACATGCCCCTGCTTGAATGATTGTGAGTCATATGAGCAAAAAGGGGAAGATTCTCTTGAGTTGTGAGGGCACATGCTTGATGAAAGATTGATTTTCGTGTCGGATATCTTGATTAGCTGATTTTCATGAGTTTGCCGATATCGAGAGTCGATTCTTAAAGTCTAGGAAGTCTTAATGTATTGAAGGTCATTACAGTGATAAGACCATGCATGTTTTCTTGATGATTTGCAATATTGAATGATCGGTATGACCGTAGCTTAAATTGTCGCACCATAGTAGCGAGGGTGGGATGTAAATTGCATGAATTGTATGTTTGTTGTTTGAGGACGAACAAGAATTTAAGTGTGGGGTAAGTGATCTTGGGCAGATTTATATGCCCAAGTGATACTCAAAAGTATCATTTTCGCCTTGTTTATCTAGCAATGTGTATACATTTTCATGTAATTGGTAATAAAATATGAATTTATACTAACCAACATGATTAGCATTGTTTTATAGGTAAAATGTGATTCGGGAAGCTAAAATGCATGTTGGATGATATCAGAGTTGGACTTGGATGCGAGCAAGGAAAAAGGCATAGGACTGCACGAATTAAAGGGGCTCCGCGATGGAGCCAAGTCACGCTGCCATCGCGGAGGCATTCTTCCTGGAGGGTGAAAATTCATCCAATTTCTAGTGGAGGTTCGTGTCTGCTCTGTGGAATGGTGGCTAGCCTCCGCGTTGCACGTCGTGCCACGTTGGTGTTTAAATTCCCGGACCCCCAATTCCAGTGAGGGTCCGCGTTCATGGCGTGTCACGAAGGCAGTGCTCCGCGATGCACTCCGTGACACGTTGCTCATTATTCCGGGAAAAATTCCCCCTAGTATAAATAGAACACTTAAGTGTATTTTTCAGAATTCAGACTTGGTTGAGCAAGGACGTGGGTTACAGGCAGTTGAGGGACGAAAAGTTCAGGGTTTTTTCTCTCTTTCTTTCTTCTCTAATTCAATTGTTTGTATGATTAACACTCGTTTTATGATGATTAATCCACAAATAAGTGGCTAATTTCCCTTCCTTGCTGAGGTTATGAACACTTGTGATGAATTTTGATTATTGATTATATGGTTTTTCATCTTTTTCTTCCATGTTGTTCTATTAATTCTTGTTCTTACTGCATTGGTGTGTGGCCTACATTAATGTACATCTAAAAAGTCCGATTTCACTCGAGAGAGCACAAAATTGGAAAGTTGTGAATTAATAGGATATTGTTCTTTACTTGATTTGGGAAAATTGAGTTTTGATGTGCATTCAGGATAGAAATATACCTGAAAGTCGTATTAGTCAATTTAGGAACCGAAATCGTATGGCTAGAACATGAATTGCATTTGATCACAGAAATGTAGACGGATGGTTCATGATTCTTAAGTGAGATTAAATACGAGAGTTTTAATCTCTTGGCAAATGTTCTTGGCTAGCAACTGGAAGAAAAGATTAACCAATTTATGATGATAATCAGTTTCATTACATGTTCTTTAACCTCGGCATGCTCTTATTCATAGTCCAAAATTAAAAGTAGATAATTGTTCGTAGTTCTAGTATAAAAATCTATAATACAAATTATCCACTTTTTGGTCACTTTGTTGTCAGCATATTCAGAAGTAAAATAGAGTAAACTTGAGCAAATTGCACTTAACCCAAGTCTCCGTGGGATCGATACTTGGCTTACTAAATCCACTTACTACTTGTTCGACCACGTGCACTTGCGTGTCGATTTTATAACCCCAAAACCACCCGAACATTGGGTTATGGTTGTTCACTTTATTTGCCATCAGTCTTTGTACTTTCTAGTTGCTTATAGATTTTCGACATATTCGTATTATCTAATAATTATTGGAGTAAAGTTTAACCCAAAAGTTTATTTATTCATTTTAGTGAATGGTGGGGTATGTGATACGAAAGTATAGGTTAGAACAGTCAAGCTGGTTCACTTGGTCAAGTTAAGGCACCGAGTGCCAGTCACGACTTGTTTGAAAATGGATCGTGACATTTACTTACTCTAATTTTGCTTGAAAAAGGAATTCAGAGTATGGGTGATGAAACATTAGTGGGTGATTAGGTGTGGATCATGTGGGGTTGGTCTAGAGAGCCAAAACCCATTGTCAAACAATATTGAGAATTAAAGCTAGAAATAGTTGATTCTCACCCAAGTTGATGTGGTTGTTGTGAAAAGGACTTTGGTGTTTGAGAAAACCCAGGTCATCGAATTGGTTGAGAAATGTAGGATGTCACCCTGTACACAACTAATTATACTATTGAGTAAGGCTAGGACCTATTAATAATACCAATCCAATGATGCCCCAATAATTTCACACACGTAGTATTCTCTCCTTTGGAATTTCCTACACTTTGTCCCTATTTTCGTGAGCGAATTTTGTAGTTTAATTGACAAGTTGTGATTTCCCCAATTTTTACTTTATTGTTGTTGATACATTGATGCAAATTACTTCAATTTGATAAATAATTTTTGCGTGATCAACTATTATTCCCTATGAGATTTGACCCCGACACTCGTTGGGTATATTTATTTTGCCAATGACTATTTACACTCTCTCGTTAAGAGGAGTGTATTTGGACGCTATCATATGCCATCAAGTTTTTAGTTTAAATTTTTTTTAAAATGGCATGTCTCATCCACCCTTATGTTTTTCTTATGGTCTCAGTTCTTTTTCGAAGGGGACGTCCTTTGAACTAGGTAAATTTTTTTCATTTTTAGGAGTAGGTTAAATTTTTTTTAGGAGAAGAAAAGGTTTTTCCCAACGATGGATGGTTGACGACTGTCTTGATGGAACTTAGTCATTAGGAACCCATTCGAATGCCAGGTGCTCGAATTATGTGTTAATTTAACTGAATAATGCAAGTATTCGTTTGGAAAGTTGGAAACATGTGAAAAAATATATATAACCTTTTTTGAGACACCTAGGCTCATTTACTAGAATCTTGTATGATTGTATTGGTTTGATATGAAATTCTTTCTATTATTTACCTAATTAAGGGTCTACATAAATCTGTCTTGAGTTAAACATGTGTCATGTGTGTGTGAGATAATTTGCACACATTCCATGCTTTCATATTGATGTCTAGAACTTACCCGGTGTATGTACTAAATGAGATGAAGTGTGTTGAATTTAGGAGATGATATAAGCATTTGTTTAATTAGCATACTTTTATCCTATGAATTACCTACCCATTCATGATATCCTTAGTTAGCCATGTTGATCCTTTAGCCTATTCTTTTGGTAGCCATGCTAAAAGATAAATCTCTTTTGTTCTATTAATCATTACTTGATCCAAATGATTCTTAAGGAACTTTAAAATTCAAAAAAATTGTATGAAAGGAGCACAAGTAAAGGAAAAAGGGAAAGCTAATGTGTGGAAGTTAGAAGATTAAAAAGTGAAAAGTGTAAAACAAGGGTGGGTGATGTTAGTAGAGAGATTAGAAAAGAGAATGAATGAGCTGAAAAATAAATAGTGTCAAGAACTCCCTACTAATCACCCAAGTTGCAAATATTTTAATCAAGAGAAGGCATAAGGCGTAAAGTAAGAAGATCAAAGAGTGTTCTGAAAATTGAAAAATGTTTTGAAGTATTAAAGAACTTAGGAAGGTTAGTTACTATTCTGGCCAAATATTTTCTATCGATCTCTTAGCATACATTACAATCATTTAAGTGATACTTAATTCTAACTTTGACATTCTTATATTAGTGGAGTATTTACACTAAGGGCAAGCTTATGGTTCATCATATGTTGCACGAGAAGTTCTTTTGTGAGAGTGAGGGTGAATTTCTTTATTCATATGCCTATATATGTGATTCTTTCATATTCTTGTGAGAAAATGTGGGTAGCTCTTTTGTTTGTTCTAGCACAAGATTGACATAGGATAGGTGAAAAGTTTGATTTCATAAATGGTGAAATATGTTTGTATGCCAATATTCACAGAGCTTGAGTCAGTTCTGGAGGTCAGGTTGTCTTCAAAGGTTGTTTCTGAGCTTATTTGAAAAGTTTAGGCATGTTCTGTTGGAAACATGCAATGTCTATGTGGTCATAGTTGTTGTATCCTAAGAAAACCTGTTCAATTAGTATAATTCCATATAGAGATAACATATAGAGCTTAAGTTTCTCGCTCGAGGATGAGCAAGGGTCTAAGTGTGGGGTGGTGATGAGAGGCCAAAAGTATGTATTTTTAGTCTCTATTTTTCTCGCATTTTAGTACCTGTCATCTTTTTAACTATCATTTCTATGGATTATGCTTGTATTCCTATGTTGTTACATCATAGGTTCTTAATAGGTGAATATGATAGAAATCAACCCGAAAAGAGCTATAAAGAAAGGTTTGGAGCTTTGGAGAAACTTTGGAGGTGTTCCTAGACAAAACCAAGCTGGTGCATTAGGTGAAGTGGCACAACAGAGGCAAAACTTCAGAAGAAAAATATTCTAATACTCTAGTGCTTTAAGAGAAGTGGTGCACCAGAGCCCAAACTTCAAAGAAATTGTGCTCAAGATGGTGCTATGGTTGAAGTAGCACGCAAAGTCTAGAACTTCAGAAGAATTTTGATCAACACTTTGGTGAATTGAGAGAAGTGACGTGCCAGAGAGGAATAATACCCCAGAAAATTTTCTAACTATAATTCCGTAGAAACTCAAAGACTAGATGCGGGACTTAAATCAGAAAATCCAGAAAATCTGCAGAAAATGTCTCAAGAAGACCCACCTGATAAGTCGTTGTGAGACCTAATGACTCGTTAGGTCGATCATGGGAAGGAGGAATTAGAAGTGTGAACTGGGAAGCAGTGTACTTGACAGATGGTGACCACGACTCTTGGTCATCTGTAATGACTCGTCATGTCCCCCGTTATTAGCCCTAGTCAGTTGTTAGGCAGTTCACCTAACGAGTGTCACCACAGTTCGTCATTAGTGGAAACGACTCGTTAGGTGACTCATGGCCAAGCCTAGTATAAAACTTCAGAAGTGAGGCAGTGAGGTCCACGACTATTGACCACGAGTCGTGGTCAGTGACCATGACTCGTTAGGTCCCTCATGGTGACCTACACGGGAACTCGAGCAGTGTACTCAACGAGTGTGACCACGAGTCGTGGTCAGTCACCACGACTCGTTAGGTCACCCGTTAGGGTTACCTGGCAGTTTTTTCCAATGATTTTCTAAGGGTTATTTAGTAATTTTCTATTCTCCTTAACTTTAAACCACATAATTTTGGACGAAAAATTAGACTTATTTAGAGGATTTGGATGGTTCCTCCCCTCATTCTCACATTTACTCTCAGAAAACTTATCGAAAGTTTTCTCAAGAAACTCTCAAGCAAGCTTAGGATTGTCCTCCATTGCAGCAGTTCAAGTCCTCTTCTCCGGGAGAATTTTAGTCAGCTATGCGGGAATTCAACAAGGGAATTGTCCTTCCCTTGTGTCCCCCAAAATCTTCCCATAATTTCCCTATTATTTTAGCTCTGAGATTTTCGAATATGCAAGATTTTCATGTTGATTCTCTATTATTTCAATTGGGTTATTATCCATGTTTATTACTCATATGATTTTCATCAATTCATAAGTAAATAGTTGTTGTTATTGCCAAGATGATTTATAGGCCTAAATTTTTGAGTACATATTATTGCGTATTAAATTCCTTTTGTTTTGGCAAAGTATGTTTTAGTATGAATATCCTAGAAATTCTTATTATATATATGTGTGTGTGTGTGCAATTATTCCATTGAGGAGAAAGATTTTACTCTTGTTGGATGAAACCCCTTTAAATTCTTGAAATTTCATCATATTATGAAATTTCCATGTTGGTGGAATGAGTTGAGTTTTATATTAGATTCTTAGTAGTTCAGTCCAGTTAGAACATAGAATCTCTTCAGAATCATTCAGAAAATTGTCAACTGATCAGTTTGACTTCAGTCTTTTTTCGAGGTGTTAGTGGTGCCTCTCAGTTATAAGAATTAGACTTAGATTATAGTTATTTGGTCCATTAGGCGGTCATGAAATTCTAGTTATGTAGCTCTGACCTGCCCCAGGACCCCAATTCAGTTAGCGTTTGTTCTTAGACGGTTACGACGCTTCCAGATAAGCAACTCTGACCAGTCTAGAACCCAGTTTCAGAATCTAGTCCGATAAGACTCTTAGGGCAGTTTCAATCATATGTCCCTGCCTAGTCGTGGGCCCCAGTTTCGAGCTATCTGCTTAGCAGTTCAGTATAGGCTTTCAGTGGGAGTAGGACTTAGCATCGAGCGGCTTGGGGTTCCAACGCACCCAGGTTCCCAAAACTATGTTGCAAGCGTAGGTTACAGTATTACTTGTCCTGATTGGCCCTAGAATTTTGTGATCACCCAGTTCATGCCTTTATACCCTGGAAAGGTATATTGGGTCCTACCGATGGGGTACATACATCAGACTCTACGTCTAGCTCACGTGGTAATATGTCGATTATAAACTGTCGCACTAGTCAGTTCAGTTCAGTCACAGTTATTGACAGTTCAATTCAGTTTAGATTAGTTCAGTGTGGTCTCTCAAACTCAGTATTTCAGATTTAGGGCATTTCTTTGACCATCAGGCAGGGTCATCTCGACCATTTCAGTTTACATTAATGGTTCAGTTCAACTTACCTGTTGGTCATTGTGTGTCATTTCAGTTCAGACTTTATATTAAGATATGTTTTCTCCCACTTACTCAGTACATTCAAAGTACTGATGCATACTTTTATGTTGTATCGTTTCATGATACAGCTGCAGGTTCCCAGACTCAGTATCGTTAGCCGTTGCGATTCAGATCCTCCTCCGCTGAAGCCGAAGTGTGAGTCCTCATCATTCAAGGGCCTTGCTTTACTTTCTTTCAATTTAGTTATTATTTTTAGTTAGACTTAGAGTTAGCTGGGGGGCTTGTCCCAGCAACTCATCAGTTAGAAGGCTTTCAGACACAGAGTTAATTTCATACATCAAATGTTTTAAAGTTTAATATTTTCTTCTACTTTACTTTCTCAAATACTCTTATGTTGTTATTTCAAAGCTTCTGCTATACATATATATTGTTTTACTTAGGATACCAATGTACGATAGATCAAGGGTTGACTAAGGGTCACTTGTGACTTCAAGTACCGTGTTACGTATAGGGTGTAGTCTCGGAGCGTGACAAACTTGGTATTAGAGCTAGGTTTAAAGTATCCTCAGGAATTCTGAAAGCCGCATCAAGTAGAGTCCTTTTCATGAGTGTGAAGCGCGCCACACTTATGATGAGGAGGCTATAAGATGTTATTAGGAAAACTCCCTTTTGTTCATACTCTTTATCGTGCGTTAAAGTTCAATTCCAGAAATTCCCTTCTAATTCGTTCTCTATTTCGTTTCAGTGACCCATGACTCCCAGAAGCGGTAAGGAAGAAGGGCCAGTAATGTCAACAGACTTTCCCCACCAGCCCCCGTAGCTCCTCAAGATGAGTCCGTGTCTACCGCCGAATTCAGGGCGGCCATTCAACTGCTAGCCCAAATAGTCACCAATCAGGTGAACCAACAGGTGGTACCGATGAAAACCAATGGGTCTGCAGCGACTACAAGGATGCGGGACTTCACCCGGATGAAGCCTCCATCTTTTCAGTGATCCAAAGTAGGGTAGGATCCCTAGGACTTCGTGGATGAGGTCAGGAAGATCACAAACATTATGGGTGTTAGATCCTCTGAAAGTGCTGACCTGGCTGCCTACTAGTTAAAAGGGGTGGCACAGGTCTAGCATGACCAGTGGAAAGAGGGGCGGCCAGCAGGAGCAGGACCGGTGGAGTGGGAAGAATTTCACACAGCTTTCTTTGATAAATTTTTCCCTCCGAAGCTGAGGGAGGCAAAGATGGCGGAGTTTATGAATTTGTGACAGTGCAATAGGACCATGGAGGAGTATGGTATGGAATTTACTAGGTTGTCCAAGTATGCTCCAGAGATGGTAGCCGAGCCAAGGGCTCGCATGTTGAAGTTTGTGAACGGGATGTCAAATCTGGTCCTCAAGGAGTGCAGGACAGCGATGTTGATTAAAGATATGGACCTCTCCAGCTTGATTGTTTATGCCCAGTAGATTGAGGCTAAAAAGCTGAAGGATATGGAGCGAAAGAACAAATAGGCAAGGATTCGCCAGTCAGATTTTGGCCATTAGAGGTCTAGCAGTAGTAGCCGCCCACTGCAGCAGCAGCAACAGAAGCATAGAACCCCAGCACCTAGCTCAGCCAGCGCCCCAACCTTTCAGTCCTGCCAAGATCGGAGGGGTGGGTCATATGGCACTCAGTCTTAGGCCCATTGTATCGGGAACAAGTATCCAGCTTGCCCAAAGTGTGGTAGGAATCACCCGGGAGAATTCCTTTTTCAGGGATGAGAGGGTTGTTTTGGGTGTGGACAGCTTGGACACAAACATAGGGAGTGCCCATCAGCAGGGCGAGGGAGATCACAATCTACCACCTCATCAGCTCCAACAGGACGACTAGCTTAGTAGGCCAACACGTCAGGTATAGATGGCGGTCAGTGCCAAAACTGCTTCTATGCTCTATCTTTCAATCAGGATCAACAAAGCTCACCTGACGTAGTTACTGGTATGTTACGTCTCTTCCATCTAGACGTATATGCCCTATTAGATACAGGAGCAACTCTTTCTTTCGTGACTCCTTATATAGAAGTCTAGTTCAACATTAGTCCAGAGGTCCTCTCAGAACTATTTTCAGTCTCCACCCTAGTTAGCGAGTCAGTTAGAGCCAGTCGAGTGTATAGAAACTGCCCAGTCTCAGTCCTGAGTAAAGTTATTCTAGCTGATCTTGTATAGTTAGACATGGTCGACTTTGACCTTATTCTCGGCATGGATTTGTTACACTCTTGATATGCCTTAGTCGATTGCAGAACTAGAGTTGTCAAATTCCAGTTTCCCAACAAGCCAGTGTTAGAATGGACGGGTAGCAGTTCAATGCCTAATGGTAGGTTTATTTCCTACCTTAAGGCCCAGAAATTCATCTCCAAGGGGTGTATATATCATCTAGTTTGGGTCAAGGATTCCAACTCTGAGACCCCAACTATCCAGTCAGTTCCCGTGGTCAGCGAGTTCCTAGATGTTTTTCCTGAGGAACTTTCTGCAGTTCCCCCGAACGGGAAATAGACTTTGGAATAGATCTCCTCCCATATATTCAGCCTATCTCCATACCTCCTTACATAATGGTTCCGGTTGAGCTTAAGGATTTGAAGGAGCAACTAAAAGACCTTCTTGACAAGGGTTTATCAGGCCCAACATCTCTCCCTGGGGTGCTCCAGTACTATTCGTGCGTAAGAAAGATGGTACCCTCAGAATGTGCATAGATTATCGTCAGCTGAACAAGGTCACAGTTAAGAACAAGTACCCTCTACCCAGAATTGACGACCTATTCAACCAATTTCAGGGAGCCGGTTGCATCTCAAAAATTGATCTCAGGTCAGGATACTACAACTAAAGGTTAGAGAGAGTGATATACCAAAAACAACATTCAGGACTCGGTATGGTCACTACGAGTTTGTGGTGATGTCCTTCGGGTTAACAAACGCCCTAACAGCCTTCATGTATTTGATGAATAGGGTCTTCAATTAGTATTTGGATATGTTATTCATCGTATTTATCGACGACATTCTAGTATACTCCAGAAATGAGGAAAAGCATGCCAATCACCTAAGATTAGCATTATAGACACTCAGGGACCACCAATTATTCACCAAGTTCAGCAAATGTGAATTTTGGTTAAAGTCCATGACTTTCTTTAGTTAGGTGGCCTCAGGTGAAGGAATACAATTAGACCATCACAAGATAGCAGCAATGAAGGATTGGCCTAGTCCTACCTCTCCTACTAAAATCAGGAGTTTCCTAGTCTTGGCGGGTTATTACCAATGGTTTGTGGAAGGTTTCTCCTCTATAGCATCTCCTCCGACTAAGCTAACTTAGAAGAAAGTGAAATTTCAGTTGTCGGATAAGTGTGAGAAGAGTTTTCAGGAGTTGAATACTCGACTTACTACCACTCCAGTGTTAACCTTGCTGGAAGGATCATATGGGTTGGTTGTTTATTGTGGCACTTCCAGAGTTGGACTCGGTTGCGTTCTGATGCAGCGGGGTAAAGTGATAGCCTATGCCTCCAGACAGCTCAAAGTTCATGAGAAGAATTATCCAACTTATGACTTGGAGTTGGTAGTGGTGGTATTCACGCTAAAAATATGGAGAAATTACCTTTATGGGGCTCACATGGATGTGTTCATAGATCGCAAGAGCCTTCAGTATGTGTTCAGCCAGAAGGACCTAAACCTGCATTAGAGACGGTGGTTGGAGTTGCTAAAAGACTATGACATAAGTTTACTATATCACTTGGGAAAATCCAATGTAGTGGATGACGCCCTAAGTAGACGGTCTATGGGGAGTGTGACTCATATTGAGGAAGATAAAAAGGAGTTAGCAAGGGATGTTCACAGACTAGCGCAGTTAGGGGTGTAGCTGGTGGATTCAGCCGAAGGTGGGGTGGTAGTGCATAGTGGGTCGGATTCATCCTTGGTAGTTGAAGTTATGTCCAGACAAGATGAAGACCTGATTCTATTTAAACTTAAAGAAGTAGTTCTCAGAAAGGAGGTTGAGGCTTTCTCCCAAGGGGGAGATTGGGTGCTCCGTTACCAGGGCAGGTTGTGTGTACCAGATGTTGGTGAGTTGAGACAATAGATACTATTCAAGGCACACAGCTCGAGATACTCTATTCACCATGGTGCGACTAAGATGTACCATGATTTACAGGATATTTAATGGTGGAATG
Source organism: Datura wrightii (assembly GCA_035772735.1). Taxonomy (NCBI): domain Eukaryota; kingdom Viridiplantae; phylum Streptophyta; class Magnoliopsida; order Solanales; family Solanaceae; genus Datura; species Datura wrightii. The sequence continues at coordinate 152,131,132 of JASDFA010000001.1, read as the reverse complement.
GCATGAAAAGAGATATCGCTGAATTTGTAGCATATTTCCCGAACTGCCAGCAAGTCAAGGTAGAACACCATAGACCCGGAGACATGACTTAACATATCAGTATAACCAAATGGAAGTGGGAAGAAGTAAATATGGACTTCATTACAGGTCTACCCTGGACTCATCGGTAGCATGACTCAATTTGGGTGATAGTAGATCGAATGACTAAGTCAGCTCACTTCCTCCCAATCAAAACCACAAACTCAGCTGAGGACTATGCCAAACTTTACATCCGAGAGTTAGTCAGACTCCATGGGGTGCCCTTGGCTATCCTTTTAAACAGGGGAACACAGTTCACCTCATATTTTTGGAAGTCCTTTCAGAAGGGACTAGGCACTCAGGTCAAGCTCAGCACAGCTTTTCAACCGCAGACCGATGGGTAAGCTGGGCAGACTATTCAGACTCTAGAAGATATGCTAAGAGCGTGCGTGATCGATTTTAAGGGTAATTGGGATGACCATTTGCCTCTTATTGAGTTTGCATACAACAATAACTACCATTCTAGCATTCAGATGGCCCCATTCGAAGCATTATATGGGAGAAGGTGTAGATCCCCTTAGGGTGGTTCGAGGTTTGAGAATCTACCTTGATAGGGCCAGACTCGGTTCATGAGGCAATGCAGAAAGTTCAGCTCATCCGAGAAAGGTTGAAAACAACTCAAAGCCGTCAGAAATTATATGCCCGAGTGCAAAGAAGAGAATTTGAGTTTGCAGTTAATGACTGGGTTTACCTGAAAATTTCGCACATGAAAGGGGTGATGAGGTTTGGCAAGACGGGAAAACTCAGCCCGAGGTATGTAGGACCTTATAGAATTTTGAGGTGTATCGACAATGTAGCCTATGAGCTAGAATTACCTTTAGAACCAGCAGTTGTACACCCAGTCTTCCATGTGTCACTTTTGAGGAACTGCATCAGTGATCTAACCTCAGTTGTGCCATTGGACAGTGTAGGAATAAAAGATAGTCTCTCATATGAGGAAGTACTAGTCCATATCCTTGACCGTCAGGTTCATAAGCTGAGGAACAATGAAATAGCATCAGTCAAAGTCTTATGGAGGAATCAGCAGGTTGAGGGAGCTACGTGGGAGGCCGAAGCAGATATGATGGCCGAATACCCGCATTTGTTCCCTACTGGATCTATCACAACTTGAGATATTAGTTTTGACCCTAGAACTTAATGAAGCTTTCATGATTCAGTTCAAGTGTTCAAGTCTCTTTTATGTTTTTGAATGTATGTATGAAAGGTAAATTCAGTTCAGTAGTGTATCTTGAAATGGAGGTAGTCGTTCTGACAGTTTTGGAGTTAAATGAGTACTATCTGGAACTTTGATTATTATTCTCTGCTTTCCCGTGTGTTTTCTAATATTCGAGGACGAATGTTTCCAAGGGGAAGATATTGTAATGCCTCGGGAACTCAAAGACTAGATTCCGGACTTAAATTAGAAAATCCAGAAAACCTGTAGAAAATGTCTCAGGACGACCCACCTGACGAGTTGTTGTGAGACCTAACGACTCGTTAGGTCAGTCGTGGGAAGGAGGAATTGGAAGTATGAAGTGTGAAGAAGTGTATGTGACGGATGGTGACCACGAGTTGTGGTCACTTGTAACGACTGGTCATGTCCCCGTTATTATCCCTAGTCAGTTGTTAGGCAGTGCACCTAACGAGTGTCACCACGAGTCGTCATCAGTGGAAACGACTCGTTAGGTGACTCGTGATCAAGCCTAGTATAAAACTTAAAAAATGAGGCAGTGAGGTCCACGACTGGTGACCATGAGTCGTGGTCAGTCACCACGACTCATTAGGTCCCTTTGGGTGACCTATAGGGGAATTCGGGCAATGTACTCAACGGGTGTGACCACGAGTCGTGGTCAATCACTACGACTCGTTAGGGTCACCTAGCAGTTTTCCCAGCAATTTTCTAAGGGCTGTTTAGTAATTTCCTATTCTCCTAAGATTTAAACCACGTCGTTCTGGACGAAAAATCAGACTTATTAGAGGGTTTGGAAGGTTCCTCCCCTCATTCTCATGTTTATTCTCAAAAATCTTATCGAAAGTTCTCTCAAGAAACTCTCAAGCAAGCTTAGGGTTGTCCTCCATTGCAGTAGTTAAAGTCCTCTTCTCTTGGAAAATTTTAGTCAGGTATACGGGAATTCAATAAGGGAATTGTCCTTCCCTTGTGTCCCCCAAAATCTTCCCATAATTTCCCTATCAATTTAGCCCTGAGATTTTCGAATATGCAGAGATTTTCATGTTGATTCTCGTTAATTTCAATTGGGTTATTATCCATGTTTATTGCTCATATGATTTTCATAACTTCATAAGTAAATAGTTGTTATTGCTAAGATGATTATAGCCCTAAATTTTCGAGTAAAGATTATTGCATATTATATTCCGTCTATTTTGGCAAGGTATGTTTTGGTTTAAATATCCTAGAAATTCTTATTATATATATATGTGTGTGCAATTATTTCATTGAGGAGAACGATTTTACTCTTGTTGGATGAAACCCCTTTAAATTCCTGAAATTTCGTCATATTATGAAATTTTTGTGTTGTTGGAATGAGTTGAGTTCACTATTAGCTGCTTAGTAGTTTAGTCCAGTTAGAATGTAGAATCTCTTCAGAATCATTTAGAAAATTGTCAACTGATCAGTTTGACTTCAGTCTTTTTTTGAGGTGTCAGTGGTGCCTCTCAGTTATCAGAATTAGACTCAGATTATAGTTATTTGGCCCATTAGGCGGTATGACATTCTAGTTATGTAGCTCTGACCAACCCCAGGACCCCAGTTCAGTTAGAGTTTGTTCTTAGATAGTTACGATGCTTCCAGATAAGTAGCTCTGACCAGTCTAGAACCTAGTTTCAGAATTTGGTCCGATAAGACTCTTAGGGTACTTTCAGTTATATATCCCTGACTAGTCTTGGGCCCCAGTTTCGAGCTATCTGCTTAGCAGTTCCGTATAGACTTCCAGTGGGAGTAGGATTTAACACCGAGCGAGCCAGGGTTCTAGCACACCCAAGTTTCCAGAACTACGTTACCTGCGTAGGTTATAGTATTACTTGGCCTGATTGACCCCAGACTTTTGTGATCACCCAATTCATGCCTTTATATCCTAGCAAGGTATATTGGGTCCTACCAGTGGGGTGTATACATCGGACTCCACGTCTAGCTCACATGGTTATATGTCGGTTATAGACTCTCCCACTAGTCAGTTAAGTTCAATCACTGTTATTTACAGTTCAGTTCAGTGTGGTCTCTCAGACTCAGTATTTTAGATTTAGGGAATGTCTTTGACCATCAGACAGGGTCATCTAGACCATTTCAGTTTACATTAGTAGGTCAGTTCAGCTTACCTATTGGTCATTGCATGTCATTTCAGTTCAGACTTTATATTAAGATATGTTTTCTCCCACTTACTCAGTACATTCAAAGTACTGATGCATACTTTTATGTTGTATCGTTTCATGATACAGCTGCAGGTTCCCAGACTCAGTATCGTTAGCCGTTGCGATTCAGATCCTCCTCCGCTGAAGCCGAAGTGTGAGTCCTCATCATTCAAGGGCCTTGCTTTACTTTCTTTCAATTTAGTTATTATTTTTAGTTAGACTTAGAGTTAGCTGGGGGGCTTGTCCCAGCAACTCATCAGTTAGAAGGCTTTCAGACACAGAGTTAATTTCATACATCAAATGTTTTAAATTTTAATATTTTCTTCTAGTTTACTTTCTCAAATACTCTTATGTTGTTATTTCAAAGCTTCTGCTATACATATATATTGTTTTACTCAGAATACCAATGTATGATAGATCAAGGGTTGACTTGGGGTCACTTGTGACTTCAAGTACTGTGTTACGTCTAGGGTGTAGTCTCGATGCGTGACACTAACACTTTGGTGCATTGAGAGAAGTGGTGCACCAATACCTAAACTGCAGAATTTTGACTAACACCTGGCTGAGATGGCTGAAGTGGTACCCCAAAAGCTAAACTTCAGAATAAATTCAAGCCAAGTCTGGCGGGATGGGTGAAGTGGCACGCCAACCTCTATCCGTGGAAACTTTTCTAAGTCTAAAAACTAAATTACTTAAGGGCAAAATATAAATTTTTCATATGGTTATAAATTCATCACTAGGGCATCTGAATAGGGGATTCAATCATGAGGATATACGACGTTTATCGCAAAGAGTCAAGAAGTTTCAATTTCTTCTTAGTTTTTTCTTTATTACTCTTTACTTTTTGTTTTTTGAATGATGATTCTAATGGGTTTACGCTTGAACATGAGTGGCTAAACAAACTCAATCTAGGGTTTTGGCCACATGGTTGTAGTTTGAAAGTTCATTTATGCTAGATATTTAGATATTCTTTTCAAGATTGTTTATGCTCACTTGATTTAATGTTTATTCGTTAGTCTGATCACCTTTCGAATATAATCTATTGGCTCATTGGTTGAACTTGGAAGAGGGAACAAATGAGGGTTAAAATAAGCATAGAGTAGGTTTCGATTTCTTGTCAAGATTTCAGGGAATTAATTTCATTGTTGTGGATTGGGATATACCCTGCAATCCTAATTAGTTGAATCAAGTATCTTCAACCATCGTCTCACAGTTCTCCTGCAAGTATAGGGATATAGGTGTTAGAGTTTGTGAGATAGTTCTTGACTATTCGGGAGAATAAGTTGAGAAATGAGTTCGTAACTTGAAACTAACAGTCTTTAGAAGATTTATTCTAGTGTATTTGAGTCGTAAAATTCAACCTGAAAGCGATAGTGCCAATACCCTTGATCTTAATCATAATTTGAATTACAACTCTCTTACAAACAAATTTCTATCAAATTTGATTTACATTTCAAGTTTTAGTAGAAAGTACTCTCAAACTCATTCCAAATTTTACTTATGTTTTTCTTTAATAGTTGAAAAAGGGTTTAAACTAAATAATTAATCTGACAAGTCTCTGTGAGTATGATATTTGGACTTCACTGTCCTATATTACTTGACGAGCACGTACAGTTGTGTGTGCGCATGGCGACATCAGACTTTCTATAATTTATTTTTGTCTTGAGATGTCATTGTGATAAAATTTTTGAGGACCTCTCAAGAATTTCTACCCCAGTTGTTGACTCAGGAATTTCTCATACTCCTTTGCAAATTAAAATGGAATTTCTGAGGTCATCTCAAAAAAATTTCCCAGTTTCATGCTTCGTTGACATCTAGTATTCCTGCTTTACTCAAAAGAAATCATTAGTTAAAAAAAGTGGTTTACTTGCATTAAATTATCGAAATCTCAAGTCTGAGTATGAGTAGAAACATGGCGAATATGAGGGCTTGTAAAATATACCAAGATTATGTATTTTGACAGTATATGCTAAGGAATCATATAGATAAGGATCAAATGAGAATACATAGCTAAACAAGTACTTAAATTGAGCTGGAAGCATGATTTGCAAAAAGGGCTGAAATTATTTGAAATGTTGGCATTGTTTATAGGGTTGGATTGAAGATTATGAGCAGAATCGATGTTCAAATGATAGACAAACTTTTGGTGAAATTAATTTAAAATAAACATGAAACAAAATTTAACGTTGCATAATTCAAAATATTGAAAAAATAACATATAAAGAGTAAAGGCTTGCTAAAGAGGATTTTAGGCTTAAAGTATGGGCCATAACTTACGCTTAAAGAGTAATTTAATATCAAAGCATAAAAGATAGACTCTAAAGCATGAGATTAATGACAGTGATGTAATTTATGATTTTGAATAATTATTATAATTCTGGAGAGCGTGTTAATTTTACAAATACTAAAATGTTAAGGTTGTAATAGAGCTAAAAGAGATGTATAAGTAAGGATGATAAGATATTTAAAGGAACTTTATTTGGAATCAGTGGAAAGATTGAAGATTTGAAGAACTGACTATTCAAAAAATCTTCCCCAGTTTTTAGTTTTGCAATACTTAGCTTGAAATAGCCAAGGAATTTAATAGATAGCGAAGAAAATTAGAGTGATTAGAAAATTATCCAAATTATCCATTCTAAGGCGTTTAAGAATAAAAGGAAAGGGAAGATCAAATATTTGATGGAAGATTATTTGATAGATAAAGATGTCATAGTTTTTCAAATATAAGGACATTTTGAGAAGAGAAAAAGAAAGAAAATATTTCATCCTTATATATATTACTTATGTGTCTTGTTGGAAAAAGAATAAGGTCAGACGTAGAACTTGAGACTTCAAGAAAGGGGAAAAAACTTGGATTTCTGTTGATGTATTATTGGTGAGGGAAAAAATTATTATACAAAGAAAGTGAGGATCTGTTTTCTAAATAAAATAATGAAAATTTTGTGGCTTTTTATAGATTCTTTTCTAAAGAGGAGTTCGTTTGAATTCAGAAGAAAAGACATATATTTTGGGCTAGATTACTATGAGAATTAGAGTAAGTTTTGAGTTGTTATTTAAATAATAAATTATCATAAAAAATATTAATGATACAAAATGCTATTGATAAATAAATAATAAATTATCATAATAATAGTTGCAATCACATATACAGTTCTACTTAGATTAATTAATAAAATAATATTTTATTCCCCTACCAAAATCCCATGAAGAGGGAGTGTGAAAAATTAATTGAAAAATCCCATACCCAACAGAAAGAAAGAAGTCTAGACCAAAGCGAAAAAAGAAATATAAAGCAGTTTAGTGCAACAAAGTTTAGATTTGTCATTCCAAAAACTAGCACTATGAACTTAGTTCTTAAAAGGAAAGGGTAGATGAAGGCTGATTGATCTTGGGCGTATCTTTACGCCCTCTTGTCATATTTTACCTATCTTTTATCATCTTCTAAGGAGATTGTCCTTATAAAATGCAAGGCTTCATGAAAACGTTTGTGAAAAAAGCTAGTAGATGTGTCTAAATGATTTTTACAAGTAACACAAGGAAAATAATCAAAAAAAGAGCGCGGTGTTAACAGAGAAAAATTTGAGGAAAACTTGGCCCAGTGAATTGGGAGAAGTGGCGCGCTAGGCACTAAACTTCACAAAGAATTGTTCTATGGCTAAAGTGGCACTCCAGGTACTAAACTTCAGAAGAATTGTGATCAAGACTTTCACGAATTGAGAGAAGTGGCGCTCCAAAGAGGAATAAAACTCCGAAAACTTTTCTAATAATCTGGTGCATTGAGAGAAGTGGCACGCCAACACCTGAAATACAGTATCTTGAACAACACCTTGAAGAAATGGCTGAAGTAGCGCGCCAGGAGCCAAACTTCAGAAGAAACTCAAACCAAGTCAGGCGCATTGGGTGAAGTGGCGCACTAGCCTCTGTTCGGAAGATATTTTTCTAAGTCCAAAAGCTGAGTTACTTAAGAAAAAAAAGGGAAATTTATTACCAAGCTCATAAATACTTCGCTAGGGCATTTGTTAGCAAATATATGATATCTTTTGGGGGAAGAGCAAGAGATAAGAAGTTCTACTTTCTTTTTAAGTTTTTCTTCATTACTCATTACTTTTTGTTTTTTGAATGATTTATTCTTTTGGGTTTACTCTTGAACATGAGTGGCTAAACACCTTAATTCTAGGGTTTTGGCTACAAGCTTGATGGTTGTAGTTTAAAGTTCATTTATGCTAGACATTTAAATCTTCTTCTTAAAATTGTTTATACTTACTTGATTTAATGTTTATTCGTTAGTCTGATCATCTTTCAAATATTTTATATTGGCTCATTGGTCAAACTCGAAAGAGAGAACGAATGAGGGTTAAAAAACCATAGAATAGGTTTCAATTCCTTGTCAAGATTTAGGGGAATTAATTTCCTTGTTGTGGATAGAAATATACCTTGGAACCCTACTTAGTTGAGTCAAGAATCTTCAATAGTCATCTCACAGTTCTCCTGCAACAATAAGGATATTGATGTTAAGGTTAGTGAGATAGTTCTTGACTATTCGGGAGAATAAGTTGAGAAATGAGTTTACTTGAAACTAACAGTCTTTGGAAGATTTGGTTTAGCGTATTTGAACTCTAAAACGCAACCTAAAACTGATGAATCTACGACCTTAAATCTTAATCATCATTTGAATCCCAATTCTCTTGCAAACAAATTTCGTTTATTAGATTTGATTTATATTTCAAGTTTTAGTAGAAAGTACATTTCAAACTCTTGAAAAACTCTAATTCTATTTTTTTCTCGAACAATGAAATAAGGATTCAATCTAAACAATTAATCTAACAAGTCTGTATGGGTACGATATCCAGACTTCACTATCTTATATTACTTCACAAACACGTACACTTGCATGTGCACTTGGTGACATCAAGTTTTTGGCGTCGTTGCCTAGGAGTTGAGTGTTGATTAACTATTTTTAGTTGGAATTTTTATTCCTTTATTCCATATAATACATTGGTTCTTGGTTGTTGCATATTTCAGGTCTTATATGTGCAAGGTATGTCAGCTACTCGAAGTCAAGTACAATCCTTGGCTCACTTTGATCCTAAAATAGAGGAGAACGTTACATCGGTTAGCAGTAATGGCAGAGAACAATGAGCAAGAATGTGCCCACAGTAAAGAAAGGATTCCAATGCTAATTTTTCTAGGTTGTACTTGGATAACTCTTCCAAAGAGATCATCAAGTCAGCTTTTCGGGGTGTTATATGGGTTATAAAACCGACACGCAAGTGCACGTGGTCGAACCAGTAGTAAGTGGCTTTAGTAAGCCAAGTATCGATCCCAAAGAGACTTGGATGAAGTGCAAATTGCTCAAGTGTACTATATTTTACTTCTAAAAATGCAGACAACAGCGTAACCAAAAAGTTGATAGTTTGTTTGATAAATGTCTATACTAAAACTAAGAACAATTATCTACTTTGAATCTGAACTATGAATGAAAGCATGCTGAGGTTAAACGAACATGTAATGAAACTAATTATCATCATAAATTGGTTAATCTTTTTCTCCAGTTGCTAGCCAAGAACATCTGCCAAGAGATTAAAACTCTCGTATTTAACCTCACTTAAGAATCATGAACCATCCATCTACATTTCTGTGATCAAATGCAATTCATGTCCTAGCTATACAATTCCGGTTCCTAAATTGACTAATACGACTTTCAGGTATATTTCTATCCTGAAAGCAAATCAAGACTCAATTTTCCCAAATCAAGTAAAGAACATAACCTATTAATTCACAACTTTCTAATTTCGTGCTCTTTCGAGTGAAACCGGACTTTTTAGATGTACATTAATGTAGGCCACACACCAATGCAGTAAAAACAAGAATTAATAGAACAACATGGAAGAAAAGATGAAAACCCATAGAATCAATAATCAAATTTCATCACAATTGTTCATAACCTCAGCAAGGAGAGGAATTAGCCACTCATTTGTGGATTAATCATCATAAAATGAGTGTTAATCATACAAGCAATTGAATTAAAGAAAAAAGAAAGAGAGAAAAAAACTTGAACTTTTCGTCCCTCAACTGCCTGTAACCCACGTCCTTACTCCACCAAGTCAGAATTCTGAAAAATAAACCTAAGTGTGCTATTTATAGTAGTAGGACTCTTTCCCGGAATAACAAGCAACGTGTCACGGAGTGCATCGCGGAGCACTGCCTCCGTGACACGCTACGGACGCGGAGGCTCTCTGGAAATCACCCGAACTTGGCCCCGGCAGCACCCTGCCGCGTTGGCAGCGTGTCACGCTGCTTGGGCAGCACGTTGCGACCTCTTGGTCGCGCAGCCAACCTGCCGTGGCATGTTGCCAACGCGCAGGTGGGCTGTTGTGGTCGGCCTGCCTGCCGTGGCACGTTGCCGACGCGCCGGTGGGCTGTTTTGTGCCTCCTCTTTGCCGATGTTCGCGTGTTAATTCCGTTTCCAATCCTCTACTTCACCAACTCATGGATTAGTTACTCAAAAGTCATCAAAACCTACAAAACAAAGGCTAATCATGTTGGTTAGCACATATCTTCTCTTCATATAAAATTACATGAAAATGTATACAATAACTTAGATAAACAAGACTAATTTAAGTCATAAAGCGTATCTCGGGCATGCTATTTTTGCCCGTGATCACAACCCCACACTTAAAGCCTTGTTCGTCCTCGAACAACTTTTTACATATCATGCATATGGAGACTCCCACATAACTAGTTTAGCAAGATAATTCAAGTTACGGCTATAATGATTACGTAAGATACAAGCTAAAAATAGAGCATGCCTGATTTGATCATTGAAATGAAGTACAACTATGTTAAGACTTCTTAACCTCAAGAATCGACTCTCAATATTAGCAAACTCATGCAAATCAACTGATTAAGAAATCCCACATGAATTATATCCTTCATTCAACATGTGCCCCTCACGGAAAGAGAGTTACCCAATTTCACACGCAGAAACAATTTTTATATCACAACATGTGTGGGTACATGCATAGAATTACACTCACTCTCACAAAGAATTCACATGCATCATATAATGACCCATAAGCTTGCCCTTAGTGTTTTATTCCACTAATTTAAGGATGGGTGAATGTAAGATCAAGTAGGACTTTTTAGGTTGTAATGTAACTCAGGTGCGGGTAAGTACTATTATGATCAGTAATAGTGACTATCTTTCCTAAGCGCTTTTATACATCATGCCTTCATTACAACTTCCCTTCCCTCACTTCACCTTTTTCTCTTTTCATCTTTCTTTTTCTTCTTTTGTTCCACCCTTCCTTTAGGCGCTTTTAGCTTATTAGTAAGGAGTTCTATAAGTAACTTTTAATTTATTTATTTTCTTACTCCCTACTAATACTCACCCGTATTCAAACAAGTGCACCCTTGCCCTTTCTCAACTTTTACAATTGCTACTTTTCCTTCTTTTTCATTCTTCTCACTCCTTTGCTCTTTCGGATTTTTTCCTTTAAGCGCTTAGGAGTTTTGGTTCAATTTCAAGGCTAATGAAAGAAAAACGATTAAGCTTATGTTGCAGCTGTCAAAGAATAGGCTCACGGCTCAATGGGGTTGACTAGGATTAATTTTTCAAGGTAGGTAAAATGAGGGATAAAAATTTGGTTCATTCAAAGAAATGCCTAAATCATCTCCTACAATTCACATCCTTCATTTCATTTTATATACACACCAGGCAAGTTCTAGACATTTCATAATAGCACAGAATACTCAAAAACCTTACACTCATGGTGTTCGGGTGTTTGCTATATGGGTATATAAAACCGACACACAAGTGCACGTGGTCAAAAAAGTAGTAAGTGGCTTAAGTAAGCCTAGTATCGATCCAAGGAGACTCTAGATAAGTAAAAATTGCTCAAGTATACTATATTCTATCTTACTTCTATATATGCTGACAACAAAGTAACCAAAAGTTAAATAATTTGTTTATAAATTATATACTAAAACTATTAACAAATATCTACTTTGAATTGAAACTATGGATATGAGCATGCCAAGGTTAAGAACATGTAATGAACTTGATTATAATCATACTTTGGTTAATCTTCTCTTCCAGTTGCTAGACAAAACATTAGCCTAGAGATTAAAACTCTCGTATTTTATCTCACTTAAGAATCATAAACCATCCGTCTACATTTCTGTGATCAAATGCAATTTATGACCTAGCAATACAATTTCGATTCCTAAATTGACTAATACGGCTTTCAAGTATATTTCTATCAAGAAAGCACATCAAAACTCAATTTTTCCAAATCAAGTTAAGAACAATACCCTATTAATTCACAACTTTCCAATTTCGTGCTCTCTCGAGTGAAATCGGACTTTTTAGATGTACATTAATGTCAGCCACACACCAATGCAGTAGAAACAAGAATTAATAGAACAACATGGAAGAAGAAGATGAAAAACCATATAATTCAATAATCAAAATTCATCACAAATGTTCATAACCTCAGCAAGGAAGGGAATTAGCCACTCATTTGTGGATTAATCATCCTAAAACAGGTGTTAATCATACAAACAATTGAGTGAAAGAAGAAAGAAAGAGAGAAAAACCCTGAGCTTTTTCGTCCCTGAACTGCCTGTAACCCACGTCCTTGCTCCACCAAGTCTGAATTATGAAAAATAAGCCTAAGTGTTCTAATTATACTAATGGGAATTTTTCCCGGAATAACAAGCAACGTGTCACGGAGTGCAACGCGGAGCACTGCCTCCGTGACACGGCGTGGACGCGGACCCTCTCTAGAAATCTAGGGTCCGGGAATAAAGCTTCAACGTGGCACGACATGCAACGCGGAGGCTTGCCACCGTGCCACGGAGCTGTCGCGAGGCTCCACTGGAATTTGACTAATTATTCATCCTCCAGGTACAATGCCTCCACGATGGTAGCGTGACTCGGCTCCATCGCGGAGCCCCTTTAATTGGTGCAGTCCAATGCCTTTTTCGTGCTCGAATCCAAGTCCAACTCCGATATTGTTCCAACATGCATTTTAGCTCCTCAAAATCACATTTCACCTACAAAACAATGCTAATCATGTTGGTTAGTATAAATTCACATTTTATTACCAATTGCATAAAAATGTATACACATTGCTAGATAAACGAGGCAAAAATGATACGTTTGAGTATCACTTGGGCATATAAATCTGCCCAAGATCACTTACCCCACACTTAAATCCTTGTACGTACTCGAACAAAAAACACACAATTCATGCAAAATACATCCCAACCTTCGCCACTATGGTGCGACAATTTACGCTACGGTCATACCGATCATTCAATATTGCAAATCATCAAGAAAACATGCATGGTCTTAACAATGCAATGACCTTTAATACATTAAGACTTCCTAGACTTTAAGAATCGACTCTCGATATCGGCAAACTCATGCAAATCAGCTAATCAAGATATCCGACACGAAAATCAATCTTTCATCAAGCATGTGCCCTCACAACTCAAGAGAATCTTCCCCTTTATGTACATGTGACACACAAACATTCAAGTAGGGGCATGTAAAAATTAATTTCACTCTCTCTCCCAAAAGAATTCACACGCATCATGTCATGACCCATAAGCTTGCCCTTAGTGTATTACTCCACTAATATAAAGAAATGCAATGTAAGATCACGTAGGACTTTAATAGGTTGTAATGGAAGCTATGGAACTAGTATATATTGGATTAGCCAATAATAGTCACTAGCATCCTTAAGCGCCTTTTCAACACATTCCCATCAACTCATGGACATTGTTTCTCTCTTTTCTTTTTTTTTCATCATCCCATTCATGATGGTTTACTTTCGTATGGCCCATTTCATCAAGCACACTTGACACGACACAAAGTTTTTTCATGCACCTTCATTATCATTTAATTATAACAAGTGCACCTTCAACATTTTTCTTTTCTCTCATCACTCTGCTTTTCTTTTTCTTTTCGCCATTCTCACTTTTTGACACTTTGGGAAATTTTTTTGTTCTTCTTAAGCGCTTAAGAGCTTTGTATAGACTTTACAGCTAATGAAAAGAAAGAATTAAGCTCAGTTTATACAATTTTTGGACAAAAGAAAGAAATAATAGGCTAAAGGCTCAACGGGCGGACTAGGGTATACAATCACATAAAAAGGAGAGTATGACAAGAAAAAATAGAAACTCTCGGTAAAAACAAAGAAATGCCTACATCCTTTCCAACACTATACCTCCTTCATTTCTTTTTGTACACACACCAGGAAAGTTCTAGACACTTCACAATAGCATGGAATAACAATACCTCACTTCACACTTCGTGCACATGCTCGATTCAAGATGCATTCACAGACTCTTTAATTAGCCAATTACATGAATTCAATAATTAAGCCTCAATCACACCGAATCGAACTCTACAACCTAGGTAACTCAACATATTTACAAAACTGCATGCTTTCATACGAATCACTTTTGCATTTTGAATATCAGGTATAACACACAACCAACATTTCACAACCATATAGTAACTACAGGTTCCGTGATGCAATCCACCAAAGAAAAAATTTGAAAATAAATTGAAATCACTACTCCTACCGACTACATTTCCCTTAAGACGGTCGTCATCCATCCATCATAGGGAACGGTCACTAACTATGACTTCGGTTCAATGGGACTATTCTCGGTAAAAAAACCGAAAACAAACTCCGAGAAACCCAAAAATAAAAATCGAATTTTTTTTTCAAAACATCGATCATTTCGATGGAAAAATATATACAAAATATTTTAATATGTACAAAATATTTTCGCAAAATTTTAAAAATATCGATCATTTCGATAGAGAAAAAAAAATGAAGAAAATATTTACAAAAATTTTTACAGACTTAGCTGGCAACCACAACATTTCACAACACACATCAATTACCACAAATATGTACAGATACAAACTAGTTTGCAATTCACAAACAAAGGGAAACATACATACAAAACAGAGGAAAGCATACAAGCAAACCAGCCCAGCCCCAGCACCTAACTACTCCCCACCCTACACTTAAATCGAACACTGTCGCCAGTGTTCACAAAAATTAAAAATCACAAAATTGGGTGGTGGAACTCCCTGATTAGTCAAAATATTCAACTTCTTCATCAGGTGTTGCTGCCTCATCGCCCATGTCCGAGTCACCTCCATCGTCGTCATCAGACTCCACATCGGAGTCCTCCCGATGGGTCTCCTCGTCCGTGGGGACATCATCGTCAGTGGGCTCTACAAAGGCTGGCCCCACTCGGCATAGAGCCCTGGCGTTTTCGCCAAATGGGTAATCTAGCTCGAGCTGCCATAGCTCCTCCTCCGTGGCTGGTCTCCCACCGATCCAAAGCTGGAGCATTTGCATACCAAACATCCGTGCCATGTACTGGTCATCACGAGTATGTCGCTCGCCAAGCGTCAGCACTGGCCCGTGTGTGGTGTCGGGGGCCTTAGTTTTGGTCACGTCAAGGGCCCTCCGCTCCAACTGCGGGATGTAGTCCAAAGCCCCTTCCTCGACGTCGAGGCCACGGAGAAAGGTGGTGATAAGTCCACCGAACCCATACCTGTGGCCCTGGTGTAGTCGGGCTCTCTTCATGGCGGATATGATGACCGCCCCAACATTAATCTCCAGCCCTTTTATCAGGGCGTACACCAGGCAAACACGGTCCCGGGTCACATCAGTCATGTGCACCCCTGGGATTAGGCACGAGCAGACTATCTTCAGCCATATTCGGGCCTCCCTGTTCATTTGAGAATACGGCAGAGTCTGGTGGTAACCCCTTTCTTTATGTCTGCTCCATCTGGCTGTGGATCGAGCCCCACATAGAGTGCGTCTGATATCGGCATATGGTGGGGTGATGTTCAGCTGGCGGAGAACGTGGGCGTCTGTGTCCCGCGCTCCGATGATGGCATTTAGCTGCTGGGGTTCCAGAGTGACAATCTGCCCTCTGATTTTTATTGTGTGGCTTCTGATTGCCGGGTTCCAATTAGCATAGAACTCCCAGACTAGATGTAGGTTGCATTCCTTAGGCTCCTGAAATATGAAGCTGAGCCCAGCTGCCTCAATCCTTTGCACTATGCGGGGGAACTCCTGTGCTAATGGTTCCAGTGCAATATGCTCCTCGGGGAAGTATTTGTTTTCCTTGTGTTTGGCGTACCACTTCTTCCCCTCATCAGTTACCCACCTCGTTCCGTATTGGCGGCGTTGGCCGCGCGGAACTGCTGGTGCAGCTGGGACTGCTGTGCCCAGTCTAAGTCTTTTTCTCCCGGTGCCTGAAGTTGATGCACCTTTACCCTTATCCTGCCTACTTGCCATTTTACCTGTCAACACAAATAAACAAGCGCAATGTCAAGCTAAATGAATATTAACTTCGGCTAAGGTCGGGTTAAGCTAAGTTTACCCCACACTTAGTCCTTAGCTACGGTTACGATACTACGGCAAGAATCACTTTATTTACACCAAAAACAAACAACTATACAATTCGTTCTTAGTGCCTTCGCAAAGAAAAATTCGATGGTATAAATTTAGCGTACTACTCAGACTTCATACAACTACTCCCAATCACTACCATCTTTAGCAATTCAACCATCACACTTAGCAAAGAAAAAACAACAAAACAAAAACAACAACAAAAATTCTGTATACACATGAACCTATATAATCAACGCAATTTGAACAATTTTCAACATTTTCCCAAAAACCCGAGAATTCGTCGTCTATTACATTTAAACAATATTCTACCACGACTTATCTCATTCAATACATACAGCCCGGCATATAATTCACAAATTTAACAAGTTACCCATTTCGATTTCAACAACCAAACCCTAGAATTGAATTTCGCAATCAAATTCGAATCATTCACACAATCGACAAGTTCACACACTCATTACAACATTCCGAACATTTATCAATCAAGGAATAACTCAATTTCATATTAAATTTCGACTTGGGGTGATTTATCTCACCTCCCATGCTTAAATTCGAATGAAATCGACAAACACTTGAGAGAGAATCAGAAAACATACCTCGTAGTTGAAGAACCGAAGAAAACTTGATAATTCTTTGCTTTATACCGTGGCACGTTGATGGGGAAGGGAATTTTGGGTGTTTTGTCACGGAGAAGAGTAAAAAATGAGGGGAAAAGGGGAGAAATCGGGGGTTTAAAATGAAGAAAACACGCTGGTCACCCGGCAACCCGGTGTGACCCGTCACAAATTATATGGCAACGTGTCACGGAGTGCATCGCGGTGCACTGCCTCCGTGACACGGAGCCATCGAGATAGCCCTCTGGAATTTTTGAAAATATCAGTTTACACTTCAACGTGTCACGGAGGGTAACGCGGAGGTCCTCCTCCGTGACACGGAGCTATCGCCCCAGCTCACTGTCTCTGCATTTTATTAATTTTTTCATACCTCACCTTTTCCTTCACGATTCCGTGCACATTTTTCTCCGTTTCACCTGAAAATCATTTCACTAAACAAAATTGGTTAGATTAATAGGTTTCACCTAACTAAAATAAAAATACTAATTAAAACAAAAATTTTGTACTAAATCAAGAAAAAGAAAAAGAAAATAAAATCTATTTACACTTTACAAAATAAAAAGAAAAAAAAATTTTCACGGGTTGCCTCCCGTGCAGCGTCTGGTTTACCGTCGCAGCTCGACGTCCTTTATGCTCAATTGTCCGCTAGGGTGATGGACGATTTCTCACGATTATTGTCCTCCCCCCAGTAGTGCTTACACCTCTGCCCATTTACTAAGAACGTGGCACTCCGATCTTCTTGCCACAATTCTACAGCCCCGTGAGGGGTCATTCTTACCACTTCAAATGGTCCCGACCATTTAGACCTCAGCTTTCCAGGAAACAACTTCAATCTCGAATTTAAGAGCAAAACTTTCTGTCCCGGCTCGAAAATGCGATGCACCACATGCTTATCATGCCATCTTTTGGTTCTTTCCTTGTAGTACTTAGCACTCTCATAGGCATGCCAGCGAAACTCATCAAGTTCACTGAGCTGCATTAGTCTCTTTTTGCCCGCCAGCTCTGAGTCCATATTTAACTTTCTGACAGCCCACAAAGCTCGGTGCTCTAACTCCACCGGGAGATGACATGCTTTGCCATAGACCAATCGGTATGGTGAGGTTCCAATCGGTGTCTTATAAGCAGTTCGGTAAGCCCACAACGTATCATCGAGTTTGCTTGACCAATCATTTCGTTGTGTATTCACCGTTTTCTGAAGAATTTGCTTCACCTCCCTATTTGACACCTCTACTTGCCCACTAGTTTGGGGGTGGTATGCTGTTGCCACTTTATGGCGCACCCCATACTTGGCTAGTAATTTCTTGAAACTTGCATTGACAAAATGAGCCCCTCCATCACTGATAATTGCTCGGGGTGTCCCGAACCTTGTGAGGATGTGTTTTTTCACAAACTTCGTTACTACCTTGTTGTCATTTCTGGGGCAAGCTATTGCTTCCACCCATTTTGATACATAATCTACAGCCACCAAGATGTAACGATTACCAAATGACGGTGGGAATGGACCCATGAATTCAATGCCCCATACATCAAAGGGCTCAACTTCCAGTATATTCTGCAAAGGCATCTCCTGTCTTCTGCCAATAGATCCTGTACGCTGACACCTATCACACATTTTGACATACGCCATAGAGTCTCTGAACAGTGTTGGCCAAAAGAAACCTGACTGTAGAACCTTGTGCGTTGTTCTCTCGCCTCCGTGATGTCCTCCATACAATGAAGAATGGCAGCCCCTCAGCACTTTTGCAATCTGACTCTCTGGGATGCACCTTCTCATTACCTGATCTGGTCCCTGTTTGAACAAATATGGTTCATCCCAAACATAATGTCGGCTGTCATGCCTCAATTTCCTTCTCTGCTGGTCTGTTGCCTCAGGTGGGTAGACTCCGCTCACTAGTAAGTTGACTATGTCTGCATACCAGGGAACTTCAGCTTCTCCAACTACCAAGAGTTGCTCATCGGGGAATTCTTCATTTATGTTATCACTTTCCATCACATGCGACCTACTTTCCAGTCGTGATAGGTGATCTACTACTTGGTTCTCGCTCCCCTTTCTATCTCTGATCTCAAGGTCGAACTCCTGCAACAATAAGATCCATCTAATCAATCTGGGCTTAGCATCCTTCTTGTTGAATAGGTACCGAATAGCTGCATGATCGGTGTACACCACAACTTTCGAACCCACCAAATAAGACCTGAATTTGTCAAATGCAAACACCAAGGTTAGCATCTCTTTCTCTGTGACTGTGTAATTGCTTTGGGCCGTATTCAGTGTTTTGCTTGCATAATAAATAGAATGGAAAATTCTATTTTTTCTTTGTCCCAATACGGCTCCCACAGCCACATCACTGGCATCACACATCATCTCAAATGATTGTTCCCAGTCAGGAGAAATAAGTATCGGTGCTTCTATCAATTTCTGCTTCAACTTTTCGAATGCTGTAACACACTCATCATTCAACTCGAACTTTACCTCTTTTTCTAGCAGTCTGCATAGTGGTCTAGAAATGTTGGAAAAGTTTTTGATGAATCGTCTGTAGAATCCTGCATGCCCAAGAAAACTGCGCACACCCTTCATTGACACTGGTGGTGGCAACTTGTCAATAACCTCGATCTTAGCACGATCGACTTCCAACCCCTTTTTAGATACTTTGTGGCCAAGTACAATCCCCTCCTTCACTAAGAAGTGGCATTTCTCCCAGTTTAATACAAGGTTGGATTCTTCACATCGAGCCAGCACCCTGTCAAGATTCTGCAAACAAGTGGCAAACGAATTACCGAAAACAGAAAAATCATCCATAAATACCTCAACAAAATCCTCAACCATGTCATGGAAAATAACAATCATGCATCTCTGGAATGTGGCGGGTGCGTTGCATAACCCAAACGGTATCCGCCTGAAAGCATATGTCCCATAAGGACAAGTGAAAGTAGTCTTCTCTTGATCCTCCGGAGCTATGGCTATTTGGTTATAACCAGAGTACCCATCCAGAAAGCAATAATACTCCTGTCCTGCCAACCTATCAAGTATTTGATCAATAAAACGGATGGGGTAATGATCTTTCCTCGTGGCTTCGTTTAGCTTTCTGTAGTCCATACAAATCCGCCAGCCTGTGACGGTTCGAGTAGGGATCAACTCATTTTTCTCATTGGTGACTACAGTCATCCCCCCTTTCTTTGGAACACATTGAACGGGGCTGACCCACTCACTGTCTGAAATTGGGTAGACCACACCTGCATCAAGCCACTTGATTATTTCTTTCCTTACCACATCCTTCATTGCTAGATTAAGTCTTCGTTGCGGCTGAACGGTTGGTTTGGCTCCTGTCTCCATGAATATCCTGTGTGTGCAGAAAGCTGGATTGATACCCTGAATGTCAGACATTTTCCAACCCATTGCTTTCTTCCTCTTTCTGAGGACACCCAATGCTGCCTTTTCCTGTGCCTCCGTCAAGTCTGCCGAGATGATAATTGGCAATGTCTCCCCCTCCCCCAATAAGATATATTTTAGATGGGGTGGCAATTCTTTCAGCTCCAGCTTCGGTGCCTCCTCAACGGATGGTTTCGACAAAGGCTCTAGAGATCTCATCAATGATTGAAATTCCTGTCTCCTCGGATGATTCTGTGCTCCATTCAACAATTGGACCATTCCACACGCCTCTCTATCCCCAAAATGATCAGAGTGTGTCAACGCTCTTTCCAATTGGTCTTGAGATTCAACAATCTGCCTAATTTCTTCATGCTCAACCACATTAATTTCCGAAAGCTCCTCATTTATAGCTGGCATCTTCATGGATTTTAACACATCAAATACCTCTACCTTGTCATGTGTTCGCATTGTAAGTTGACCCGTAGCTATGTCGATTAATGCTTTCCCAGTTGCCAAGAAGGGTCGTCCCAAAATAAATGGGACTTCCGCGTCTGGTTCAAAATCAAGAACAATAAAATCTACCGGGAAAATAAGGGATCCCACTTGCACAAGCACATCCTCAACAATGCCATCCGGCCTAGCTAAGGATCTGTCTGCCAACTGCAAGATTACAGTTGTAGGTCTAGGACTCCCTAGACCTAACTTTCTGAATACCGAAGATGGCATTAGATTTATGCTCGCCCCCAAGTCACACAATCCACGCGCTCAGATACTCTGCCCGATAGTAAAACTTCCAGGGTCTTTTAGCTTCGTGGGCAGTCTATTTTGGATCCGAGAAGTGCATTCCTCCGTCAAAGCTACCGTGGCATACTTAGTCAAACGAGTTTTGTTGGCCATGATGTCTTTAATATATTTGGCATATTTAGGCACTCCCTCCAAGACATCAACAAGAGGTAAGTTAACATGTACCTGTTTAAGCACCTCCATGAATTTCTTGAAACACGCCTCCTCTTTGTGTTTCTTTAGTCTTTGAGGGAACGGGGGTGGAGGTCTTTCTGATTCAGCTTCGTTGGTCTTCCCCCTATCCGAACTTTGTTCTCCCTCAACATCTGCTGCTCCTGACTTTTGAGGTGGTCTTTCTGGTTCCACCTCCTTCAGCTGCAAACCACTCCTTGTGGTCACTGATTTACCTGCTTCGGATTAGGATCCGTGTCACTAGGCAGTCCTCCTCTAGGCCTTGTATTTTGGGCACTAGCAAATTGCCCAAATTGATACTCAAGAGCCTTGGTCGCTAACTGATTATTTTTCACTTCGGCTGCCAATTTAACATAGTCAGCCTACAATTGTGCCTGATTAGCGATCATGGTCTTGAACATCTCCTCAATGCTAGGTGATGGTGGTGGAGGAGGGCCATTGTGATTTCTGAATTGAGATTGGTAGTTCTGTTGCCCTCCTTGATTTCTTTGCATACCCTGACCCGAACTCTAGCCTTCTTGGTTGTTGCTACCCCATGAAAAATTTGGATGGTTCCTCCAATTTGAGTTGTAGCCGCTACCAAACTGCTGCTAATTTCTTTGTGCATTGCCCACAAAGTTAACAGAATCAGGATTTGCTCCACAACACTCAGCTGAGTTCTCACTGCTACGACACACTTCACACCACATTTGCTGGACCGCATTGACTGAAGCTGAAGGCTGGTTCAAATTCATGTTGCTGAAGTGGTTGTTCAATTGATTCTGCAAGGCAGCTATCTGTGCAGCGATAGCTGTAAATCCATCCACTTCAAGCACTCCTGCTGCTTTCCTTGCTCCACCTCGTGATGAATCAGCATTCCATTCTGGATTGCCCTGTGAAATCCGGTTTAGCAAAGTGTACAGCTCCTCATAAGTCTTTTCCAGCGCTTGCCCTCCAGCTGCTGAGTCTAGAAAAATTTTAGTATGGGGTTCCAAACCCTCAATAAATGTGTGTACCAACACCTCATTGGACTGATGATGATGAGGACAGTCCCGCAACATGGATTTAAATCTTTCCCAGGCTTGATACAAATTTTCCCCCTCCCTCTGTTTGAAACTTAGAATTTGACTTCTAAGTCTGGCTGTTTTACCAGAGGGAAAAAATCTTATCAAGAACTTTCGTGCAAGATCATCCCACGTTGAAATAGAATTTGGTGGCTCAGCTTTTAACCACCTCTTGGCTTCACCAAGTAATGAGAAAGGAAATAGTGTGAGCCGAACATAATCAGGTGACACTCCAGCGGGTATATAAGTGTCACTTATCTCCAAAAAGTTTTGGAGATGCTGTTGTGGGTCTTCATGAGGGAGACCGGTAAATTGCCCGCTTGTGTGCAACAGTTGCACCAGGTTCTACTTGAGTTCAAATCTCCCTCCAGACTCTAGTTTGCGGATACTTGATGTTACATTGTTGGCATGTGGGATTGCCACCTCGCGAACCGGCCTTGCTGCTGCTTCTTCGGGCACTAACACTGCCCTCACAACCGATGGATTTTGTTGCTCCATAATAGTCTGTCTGAGCAACTGCAGCTTCTTTTGTAGAGCTTCTCTACGTTTACTAGGAAATATACGTTCAGGCTCTATATAAGATTCCACCAGCTCTTTGTCTCTTGCCAGTGTTCACAGAAATCAAGTCTGCAAAATACAGGCTAAGACCAAGTTGTCAACGCTTAAGAAAATAAAATAAAAATACAGTAAATTTACACTTAACACAATTTCACCAATTGCCTAGTCTCCCCGGCAACGGCGCCAAAAACTTGTTCGGGTGTTTGCTATATGGGTATATAAAACCGACACGCAAGTGCACGTGGTCAAACAAGTAGTAAGTGGCTTAAGTAAGCCAAGTATCGATCCAAGGAGACTCTGGATAAGTAAAAATTGCTCAAGTATACTATATTCTATCTTACTTCTATATATGCTGACAACAAAGTACCAAAAGTTAAATAATTTGTTTATAAATTATATACTAAAACTATTAACAAATATCTACTTTGAATTGAAACTATGGATATGAGCATGCCAAGGTTAAGAACATGTAATGAACTTGATTATAATCATACTTTGGTTAATCTTCTCTTCCAGTTGCTAGCCAAGAACATTAGCCTAGAGATTAAAACTCTCGTATTTAATCTCACTTAAGAATCATAAACCATCCGTCTACATTTCTGAGATCAAATGCAATTTATGACCTAGCAATACAATTCCGGTTCGTAAATTGACTAATACGGCTTTCAAGTATATTTCTATCAGGAAAGCACATCAAAACTCAATTTTCCCAAATCAAGTTAAGAACAATACCCTATTAATTCACAACTTTCCAATTTCATGCTCTCTCGAGTGAAATCGGACTTTTTAGATGTACATTAATGTCGGCCACACACCAATGCAGTAGAAACAAGAATTAATAGAACAACATGGAAGAAGAAGATGAAAAACCATATAATTCAATAATCAAAATTCATCACTAATGTTCATAACCTCAGCAAGGAAGGGAATTAGCCACTCATTTGTGGATTAATCATCCTAAAACAAGTGTTAATCATACAAACAATTGAGTGAAAGAAGAAAGAAAGAGAGAAAAACCCTGAGCTTTTTCGTCCCTCAACTGCCTGTAACCCACGTCCTTGCTCCACCAAGTCTGAATTATGAAAAATAAGCCTAAGTGTTCTATTTATACTAATGGGAATTTTTCCCGGAATAACAAGCAACGTGTCACGGAGTGCAACGCAGAGCACTGCCTCCGTGACACGGCGTGGACGCGGACCCTCTCTAGAAATCTAGGGTCCGGGAATAAAGCTTCAACGTGGCACGACATTCAACGCGGAGGCTTGCCACCGTGCCACGGAGCTGTCGCGAGGCTCCACTAGAATTTGACTAATTATTGATCCTCCAGGTACAATGCCTCCGCGATGGTAGCGTGACACAGCTCATCGCGGAGCCCCTTTAATTGGTGCAGTCCAATGCCTTTTTCGTGCTCGAATCCAAGTCCAACTCCGATATTGTTCCAACATGCATTTTAGCTCCTCAAAATCACATTTCACCTATAAAACAATGCTAATCATGTTGGTTAGTATAAATTCACATTTTATTACCAATTGCATGAAAATGTATACACATTGCTAGATAAACGAGGCAAAAATGATACGTTTGAGTATCACTTGGGCATATAAATCTGCCCAAGATCACTTACCCCACACTTAAATCCTTGTTCGTCCTCGAACAAAAAACACACAATTCATGCAAATTACATCCCAACCTTCGCCACTATGGTGCGACAATTTACGCTACGGTCATACCGATCATTCAATATTGCAAATCATCAAGAAAACATGCATGGTCTTAACAATGCAATGACCTTTAATACATTAAGACTTCCTAGACTTTAAGAATCGACTCTCGATATCGGTAAACTCATGCAAATCAGCTAATCAAGATATCCGACACGAAAATCAATCTTTCATCAAGCATGTGCCCTCACAACTCAAGAGAATCTTCCCCTTTATGTACATGTGACACACAAACATTCAAGTAGGGGCACGTAAAAATTAATTTCACTCTCTCTCCGAAAAGAATTCACATGCATCATGTCATGACCCATAAGCTTGCCCTTAGTGTATTACTCCACTAATATAAAGAAATGCAATGTAAGATCACGTAGGACTTTAATGGGTTGTAATGGAAGCTATGGAACTAGTATATATTGGATTAGCCAATAATAGTCACTAGCATCCTTAAGCGCCTTTTCAACACATTCCCATCAACTCATGGACATTGTTTCTCTCTTTTCTTTTTTTTCATCATCCCATTCATGATGGTTTACTTTCGTATGGCCCATTTCATCAAGCACACTTGACACGACACAAAGGTTTTTCATGCACCTTCATTATCATTTAATTATAACAAGTGCACCTTCAACCTTTTTCTTTTCTCTCCTCACTCTGCTTTTCTTTTTCTTTTCGCCATTCTCACTCTTTGACACTTTGGGAAAATTTTTTGTTCTTCTTAAGCGCTTAAGAGCTTTGTATAGACTTTACAGCTAATGAAAAGAAAGAATTAAGCTCAGCTTATACAATTTTTGGACAAAAGAAAGAAATAATAGGCTAAAGGATCAACGGGCTGACTAGGGTATACAATCACATAAAAAGGAGAGTATGACAAGAAAAAATAGAAACTCTCGGTAAAAACAAAGAAATGCCTACATCCTTTCCAACACTATACCTCCTTCATTTCGTTTTGTACACACACCAGGAAAGTTCTAGACACTTCACAATAACATGGAATAACAATACCTCACTTCACACTTCGTGCACATGCTCGATTCAAGATGCATTCACACACGCGGAGGCTTGCCACCGTGCCACAGAGCTGTCGCGAGGCTCCACTAGAATTTGACTAATTATTCATCCTCCAGGCAGAATGCCTCCGCGATGGTAGCGTGACACGGCTCCATCGCGGAGCCCCTTTAATTGGTGCAGTCCAATGCCTTTTTCGTGCTCGAATCCAAGTCCAACTCCGATATTGTTCCAACATGCATTTTAGCTCCTCAAAATCACATTTCACCTATAAAACAATGCTAATCATGTTGGTTAGTATAAATTCACATTTTATTACCAATTGCATGAAAATGTATACACATTGCTAGATAAACGAGGCAAAAATGATACGTTTGAGTATCACTTGGGCATATAAATCTGCCCAAGATCACTTACCCCACACTTAAATCCTTGTTCGTCCTCGAACAAAAAACACACAATTCATGCAAATTACATCCCAACCTTCGCCACTATGGTGCGACAATTTACGCTACGGTCATACCGATCATTCAATATTGCAAATCATCAAGAAAACATGCATGGTCTTAACAATGCAATGACCTTTAATACATTAAGACTTCCTAGACTTTAAGAATCGACTCTCGATATCGGTAAACTCATGCAAATCAGCTAATCAAGATATCCGACACGAAAATCAATCTTTCATCAAGCATGTGCCCTCACAACTCAAGAGAATCTTCCCCTTTATGTACATGTGACACACAAACATTCAAGTAGGGGAACGTAAAAATTAATTTCACTCTCTCTCCCAAAAGAATTCACATGCATCATGTCATGACCCATAAGCTTGCCCTTAGTGTATTACTCCACTAATATAAAGAAATGCAATGTAAGATCACGTAGGACTTTAATGGGTTGTAATGGAAGCTATGGAACTAGTATATATTGGATTAGCCAATAATAGTCACTAGCATCCTTAAGCGCCTTTTCAACACATTCCCATCAACTCATGGACATTGTTTCTCTCTTTTCTTTTTTTTTCATCATCCCATTCATGATGGTTTACTTTCGTATGGCCCATTTCATCAAGCACACTTGACACGACACAAAGGTTTTTCATGCACCTTCATTATCATTTAATTATAACAAGTGCACCTTCAACCTTTTTCTTTTCTCTCCTCACTCTGCTTTTCTTTTTCTTTTCGCCATTCTCACTCTTTGACACTTTGGGAAAATTTTTTGTTCTTCTTAAGCGCTTAAGAGCTTTGTATAGACTTTACAGCTAATGAAAAGAAAGAATTAAGCTCAGCTTATAAAATTTTTGGACAAAAGAAAGAAATAATAGGCTAAAGGATCAACGGGCTGACTAGGGTATACAATCACATAAAAAGGAGAGTATGACAAGAAAAAATAGAAACTCTCGGTAAAAACAAAGAAATGCCTACATCCTTTCCAACACTATACCTCCTTCATTTCGTTTTGTACACACACCAGGAAAGTTCTAGACACTTCACAATAACATGGAATAACAATACCTCACTTCACACTTCGTGCACATGCTCGATTCAAGATGCATTCACACACGCGGAGGCTTGCCACCGTGCCACGGAGCTGTCGCGAGGCTCCACTAGAATTTGACTAATTATTCATCCTCCAGGCAGAATGCCTCCGCGATGGTAGCGTGACACGGCTCCATCGCGGAGCCCCTTTAATTGGTGCAGTCCAATGCCTTTTTCGTGCTCGAATCCAAATCCAACTCCGATATTGTTCCAACATGCATTTTAGCTCCTCAAAATCACATTTCACCTACAAAACAATGCTAATCATGTAGGTTAGTATAAATTCACATTTTATTACCAATTTCATGAAAATGTATACACATTGCTAGATAAACGAGGCAAAAATGATACGTTTGAGTATCACTTGGGCATATAAATCTGCCCAAGATCACATGGCACATGCTCAATTCAAGACACATTCAGCAGACTCTTACTCAGTTAATCACAAGAATTCAGAATTAAGCTTCCATCATATTGAGTCAAATTCAAGAGCCTAAGTGTCTCAAACAAAGTTATACATTTGCATGCTTTACACTGAACATACTTGCATCGTACAACCATGTATAGCACATAAAAAGAACATCAAACACCAATTAGTTATGGTTTCAAAAACCCAACACCTACCGACTAATTTTTCTTCAAGACGGTCGTCATCCATCCATCGTCGGAAACAGTCCCTAACTATTACTAAAAACACTATATACAGACAAAGGAAAGAAAGAAAAAGAAAATTTTTTAATTCCTCGGTTCAAAGACCCCCCGTCGGAAAAGAACCAAAAAGAAAAACCAACAGGTGATGAATTCATGCTTAACTCATAAAAATTTTTCAATTTTTTCAATTTTCTCACAAGCATTACATTCACCAAAAATCGTTAACCACAAAAATTTGAAATTTCTGTTGAAATTTCCCTCACCCCACACTTAAATCATGCTATGTCCTCATAGCATCAAATTAAAATTTAAAAAGGGTGAGAAATAGTCCCTGAGGCCTTTAGGCCTAGCTAACAACATGCCTTTCTTCAACTTTGCACAAGTGGGTGTTCGACCCCACACTTTTTCTCTTCTATGCTTGTTAGTTTCCTCCTCCACGGGTACTTAGACTTCCCCTCCATCTGTGCTTAACTTTCCACCAAAACAACACAAGATGAAAAATAAATAAAATCAACTTAAATGCAAGAAATTAAAATGGTACCCTTGGGTTGCCTCCCAAGCAGCGCCTAATTTTTCATCGCGGCACGACGTATCCAGTTTCACCGCTTTTTGCTCCACCTTGAGGATATGAATCTCACCCCTAATTTCTTCTCTAATTTCCTCTTATGCTCTAGGGGTGGTGGTGAAAAATTGTAAGGACCAAGCAGTAGATGTTGCCTTTTGAACTTATTGGCCCTTAAGTAAGCGAAGTCATTTTGTCTTTCTGAGTTAGCAAATTTCAAAATATATGGGGCTTGGTCCTCCTCTAGACATTTCTCTATAAGCTTGGAAGACACTATTTCTATGTTGTCAACCAAACTTAATGTCGAAAAATGCTTCGAGTGTGGTCCAATAAACCTCAACTCTGAAACTGCCTTGTGCTTGACCTCCTTACTTGTAAACACCTTCTCAGCATCGACATCTATCTCTCCATTAATGTCAAATGGGGGATACTCTATCTCTTCTTCCATGAATGGATTTTCCATAAGTGTGAGCCCATCACGGGGACACTCAAGAGATTCTAATTGTTGGGATTCATCAAAAAATTCACCCTTGTCTTCCTCTTGTAGTTCCTTTTGAATATCGGCTAAAACTGTCACCTGTAATTTATCACAAGCTTCAGCCTCAGCAATCATCTCCGTGAATTTGACGCTCATCCTTTCTAGAGCCTCTACATTCTCTTCTTGCTGAATTCTCAATACTGCCATCGCCTCCTTCATTGCTTCTGATTGCTCCAGGAGTTATTTCAGCATGTCTTCCATTTGAGCTTGGCGTCCCAAGTCCGCATTTTCAGCATGCCTATATTCAGAAAAAACAACAGAAGGATCATAGTAGGGGCTTGGGGGAGGAGAATATGCATTCGGATAGCCATCCCAATGGCCATCTTGACCACCACATATATTGCATGTGTTACTGTGTTGCCACAAGTGGGGTCCTCTGCAATTCATACAAGATTCGCCAAAATATGAGTATCCACCATTTAAAACATTTGTATTCCATGATGTCATGTCAATAAGGGTATACGAACAAGCAGAAAAATAAAATAAAATAAAGAAGAATTAAAACAAACACTAAGACCAAGTTGTCAGCACTTAGAAAACAAAAATACAGTAAATTAACACTTAAAACAAATTCACCAATTGCCAAGTCCCCGGCAACGGCGCCAAGAACTTGTTCGGGGTGTTATATGGGTTATAAAACTGACACGCAAGTGCACGTGGTCGAACAAGTAGTAAGTGGCTTTAGTAAGCCAAGTATCGATCCCACAGAGACTTGGATGAAGTGCAAATTGCTCAAGTGTACTATATTTTACTTCTAAAAATGCAGACAACAGCGTAACCAAAAAGTTGATAGTTTGTTTTATAAATGTCTATACTAAAACTAACAACAATTATCTACTTTGAATCTAAACTATGAATGAAAGCATGCTGAGGTTAAACGAACATGTAATGAAACTAATTATCATCATAAATTGGTTAATCTTCTCCTCCAGTTGCTAGCCAAGAACATCTGCCAAGAGATTAAAACTCTCGTATTTAACCTCACTTAAGAATCATGAACCATCCGTCTACATTTCTGTGATCAAATGCAATTCATGTCCTAGCTATACAATTCCGGTTCCTAAATTGACTAATACGACTTTCAGGTATATTTCTATCCTGAAAGCAAATCAAGACTCAATTTTCCCAAATCAAGTAAAGAACATATCCTATTAATTCACAACTTTCCAATTTCGTGCTCTCTCGAGTGAAATCGGACTTTTTAGATGTACATTAATGTAGGCCACACGCCAATGCAGTAAAAACAAGAATTAATAGAACAACATGGAAGAAAAGATGAAAACCCATAGAATCAATAATCAAATTTCATCACAATTGTTCATAACCTCAGCAAGGAGAGGAACTAGCCACTCATTTGTGGATTAATCATCATAAAATGAGTGTTAATCATATAAGCAGTTGAATTAAAGAAGAAAGAAAGAGAGAAAAAACCCTGAACTTTTCGTTCCTCAACTGCCTGTAACCCACGTCCTTGCTCCACCAAGTCAGAATTCTGAAAAATAAACCTAAGTGTGCTATTTATAGTAGTAGGACTCTTTCCCGGAATAACAAGCAACGTGTCACGGAGTGCATCGCGAAGCACTGCCTCCGTGACACGCTACGGACGCGGAGGCTCTCTGGAAATCACCCGAACTTGGCCCCGGCAGCACCCTGCCGCGTTGGCAGCGTGTCACGCTGCTTGGGCAGCGCGTTGTCACCTCTTGGTCGCACAGCCAACCTGCCGTGGCACGTTGCCAACACGCAGGTGGGCTGTTGTGGTCGTCCTGCCTGCCGTGGCACGTTGTCGACGCGCCGGTGGGCTGTTTTGTGCCTCCTCTTTGCCGACGTTCGTGTGTTAATTCTGTTTCCAATCCTCTACTTCACCAACTCATGGATTAGTTACTCAAAAGTCATCAAAACCTACAAAACAAAGGCTAATCATGTTGGTTAGCACATATCTTCACTTCATATAAAATTACATGAAAATGTATACAATAACTTAGATAAACAAGACTAATTTAAGTCATAAACCGTATCTCGGGCATGCTATTTTTGCCCGTGATCATCAGCCATGAAGCATGGCTTAGGTTCAAAAAGAAAGTGGCCTTATGTCCAAACCACGGGTTACTGAAAGGAGTGCTACTTCAGATTTTTTCAATCCTAGGATTCCATTAACAAGATAGAGGCTAATAACTTAGTTGGGGGATCTCTCATGGACCAACCTTATGGGATAGCCAATGCTTTATTGGATAGGATGACCAAAACAAATTGAGTGTGGAACACTAGGGACACAAAAGTGCCCTTGAGTGGTGCTAGTTCAAGCCTTTGTGACTGAGGAAATAAGGAAAAAAGATGAGGAGAGAGATGAGACCCTAGCAAAGATGATGACCCATCTCGAATTGATGATAAAGCATGTTATGGGAATCAGGTCCAAGAATGTATATGCTGTGGGGACTCAAGTTCCTATGCAATATGAGGGTGAAGCTTCACCGCCTAAGTATGAGGAAGAGTGCCAATTCATGGTAGGTCAAATGAGAGGTTCTCGCTCGGGATATTAAGGTACCAACCAAGGCCCTTGATGTCCAAGGAAAAAGAATCAAGGTTGGAGAAACTGTGACAACCAAGGATTGGTTGATAGAAACGAAAGATGATAAAATCATGAGTAAAACCGTGATGGGGAACGTTATCTTAGAAGCTCGAAACTATATGTTCCCCCTCCAGAGGCTAAACACCCCCAATTGCAACCCAGGGTGAGTGATGCAGGAGGACAACCAGTTTTAGAAATTTGTTGAGATGTTTAGCAAATATTCCATAAACATACCATTGGTGCATGCATTGCTCCGGATACTGGGCTATGCAAAGCTCATGAAAGAATTGTTTAAGAAAAAGAAGGTTGTTAATGCTGGTGTAGGGGAAGTGAGACACCATTGTAGTGCAATGATGGCGAGCAATCTTTCTCCCAAAAGAGAGGACCCTGGAGCTTTCACTATCTATTGCACCATTGGGTTGTGCATATTCAAAAAGGCCTTGTGTGACCTTGGTGCAAGCATAATTTTGATGACTCTTGTCATTTTCAAGAAGTTAGGTATGGGAAATCCCAAGCCTACTACTATAAGGCTATTGGTGGCAGACATGTCTATCAAAAAACCTATGGGAGTGCTAGAGGATGTCTTGGTCTGAGTGGATAAATTTATCCTCCCAGCCAACTTTGTGGAATTGGATTTCAAAATGGATATTGAGGTGCCCATCATTTTGGGGCCCCCATTACTAGCCACGGGTAAAGCACTAGTGGATGTAGAGTTAGAGGAACTGAAGTTTAAAGTAGGTGGTGATGAAGTCACCTTTAATGTATGCCAACCTACTAAGCCCCCGGATGAGTGCAAGGTGATAGCAGTCTTCAATGATGACTTAGAGAAAGACAAAGTTTATGATGCTGAGGTTGATTAGGAGGATGACCCTCTAGAGAATTGAAATGTGAGGAGGTACCCGTTGTTCCACGATATTAAATAAGGTGCTTCTTGGGAAGCAACCCAAGTATTTTTTGTAACACTCTGAAAACTCAAAATTCAATTCCAGGGTATAAAGAAGGAAATCTGGAAAACTGCATAAATGTTGCAGAATGTCCCACCCAACGAGTTGTTAAGGGACCCAACGACTCATTAGGTCAACCGTGAGGAGGATACTTAAGAAAAGTTAGTGTTCCCAATGGGAAACTTCATGAGTCGTGGTCAGGTCCCAGACCCATTGAGTCACTTGTTGTCACGCAAGAATCCAGAAACTCGAGAAGATGGAAGTGTACTTGTCGGGTGGTCACCACGAGGTGTCGTCCTTGGGAATGACTCGTTGAGTGACCCGTGAACAGTCTTGTATTAATTTTCCCAGGGGGTGAGACAGTGTGGTCGACGACTGGTGACCACAAGTCATGGCCAGTGATCACGACTCGTTAAGTCACTCATGGTCACCCATTGAAGATTCCAGGAAGTGTACCTGATGGGCATGACCAAGAGTCATTTTTAGACACTACGACTCGTTAGGTCACCCATTAGGGGCACCTGACAGTTTTTCCCAGCGAACTTCTAAGGACTATTCAGTAATTTTCTATTCACCAAAGCTTTAAACTACGTCGTTTTGGACCTAATTTCAGACTTATTAGAGGGTTTGGACGGTTCCTCCCCTCATTCTCACGTTAACCCTCAGAGAAACATCGTAGAATCCTCTCTTAGAGTATTTCATAGCAAGGGCAAGGGCTGAACTTTTCTCTTCGATTCTCCAGCAAATTCTCTAGGTTTCTTCACCAGGTATGTGGGGTTTTAGCAAGGGGATTCTTCTTCCCTTGTGTCCCCAAAATCCTCCTCAATTTCTTCTATCGGTTTTAAGTCCTGAGCTTTCGAATAGGAAGAGTATTCATGTTTATATTCATTGATTTCACTTAGAATGATGTTCATGTATATTGTTGATATGATCCCCATAAATTCCTTATCAAATTGTCAGTGTTCATACAAAAAGTGAGTTAAAGCCCTAATTTTTCGAGTAATGATTTTGTTTGTAAATTTCCCTCTAGTGAATGAAGAATGCTTTAAATTTCGGGGTATCAATCCAGCTTTTTGCACACAAAGAATTTTCATGGAGACAAGAGCAAAGCCGACTGTACAGCCTCAGTGGAGGTTGAATCCGATGATTAAGGATGTGGTTAGAAAAGAAGTAATTAAGTGGCTTGATGCAGGTGTGATCTATCCTATTTCAGACAGTGAATGGGTCAGCCCCGTTCAGTGTGTCTCAAAGAAAGGTGGGATGACCGTGGTCACCAATGAGAAGAATGAGTTGATCCCTACTCGCACCGTCACAGGCTGGCGGATTTGCATGGACTACAGAAAGCTCAATGAAGCCACAAGGAAAGATCACTATCCTATCCCGTTCATTGATCAAATATTGGATAGGTTGGCTGGACAAGAATATTATTGTTTCCTTGATGGGTACTCTGGCTATAACCAAATAGCCATAGCACCGGAGGACCAGGAGAAGACTACTTTCACATGTCCTTATGGGATATATGCTTTTAGGCGGATGCCATTTGGGTTATGCAATGCACCCGCCACATTCCAAAGATGCATGATAGCTCTTTCACGACATGGTGGAAGATTTCGTAGAGGTATTTATGGATGACTTTTCTGTTTTCGGTAATTCTATTGCTACTTGTTTGCAGAATCTTGACAGGGTGCTAGCTCACTGTGAAGAATCCAACCTTGTACTCAACTGGGAGAAATGTCATTTCTTAGTCAAGGAGGGTATCGCCCTTTCCCATAAAGTGTCTTGCAAGGGGTTGGAAGTCGATCGTGCTAAGATCGAAGTTATTGAAAAGCTACCACCACCTGTGTCAGTGAAGGGTGTTCGCAGTTTTCTCGGGCAAGCAGGGTTCTATGGACAGTTCATCAAGAACTTCTCCAAAATTTCTAGACTAATATGCAGGTTGCTAGAAAAAGAGGTGAAGTTCGAGTTTGATGATGAGTGTGTCAAAGCATTCGAGGAGTTGAAGTAGAAATTGATAGAACCACCTATCCTTATTTCTACGGATTGGGAACAACCGTTTGAACTGATGTGTGATGCAAGCGATGTGGCTGTGGGAGCTGTATTGGGGCAGCGGAGGAATAGAATTTTTCATTCTATTCATTATGCAAGCAAAACACTGGACGCTGCCCAAGTTAATTATACAGTCACAGAAAAGGAGATGCTAGCATTGGTGTTCGCGTTTGATAAATTCAGGTCATATTTGGTGGGTTCTAGAGTTGTGGTCTATACCGATCATGCAGCGATTCGGTATCTATTTAACAAGAAGGATGCAAAGCCCAGGCTGATTAGATGGATCTTGTTGTTGCAAGAGTTTGACCTAGAGATTAGCGACAAAAAGGGGAGTGAGAATCAAGTGGCAGATCACCTATCGCGATTGGAAAGCCGGTCGCACGTGAAAGAAGGTGACAACAACAAAGAGGAGTTCCCGGATGAGCAGCTCTTGGCAATAGGGGAAGCTGAGATCCCTTGGTATGCAGACATAGTGAATTATCTAGTGAGTGGAGTCTATCCACTGGTTGGCTATGACTCAGCAGAGAAAACATTGAGGCATGATTGCTGGTATTTTATTTGGGATGAGCCGTACTTGTTTAAACAGGGACCGGATCAGGTTGTGAGAAGATGCATCCCGGAGAGCCAGATTGCAGAAGTTTTGAGGATTTTTCACTCTTCATTGTATAGAGGGCACCATGGAGGCGAGCGGAAAACGCACAAGGTGCTACAGTCAGGTTTCTTTTGGCCTACAATGTTCAGAGACTCTATGGCATACGTCAAAATGTGTGATAAATGTCAAAGGACAGTCACAATTGGTAGGAGGCAAGAGATGCCGCTGCAGCATATACTAGAAGTGGAGATCTTTGATGTATGGGGTATTGATTTCATGGGCCCGTTCCCACTGTCATTTGGTAATCGTTACATCTTGGTGGCCGTTGATTATGTATCAAAGTGGGTTGAAGCACTAGCTTGCCCCAGGAATTACAACAAGGTGGTAAAAAAATTTGTGAAAAAGCACATTTTCACCAGGTTTGGGACACCCTGAGCCATTATCAGTTATGGAGGGGCTCATTTTGTCAATGCAAGTTTCAAAAAGTTGCTAGCTAAGTATGGGGTGCGCCACAAGGTGGCAACGACATATCATCCCCAAAATAGTGGGCAAGTGGAGGTGTCGAACAGAGAAATGAAGCAGATTCTCCAGAAAAAAGTGAATGCACAACGTAGTGATTGGTCAAGCAAACTTGACGATGCGTTGTGGGCTTATAGAACTTCTTACAAGACACCAATTGGGACTTCTCCATACCGATTGGTCTATGAAAAAGCGTGTCACCTGCCGGTGGAGCTAGAACACCGAGCTTTCTGGGCCGTGAGGAAATTGAATATGGACCTAGAGCTAGCGGGCAAGAAGAGGCTGATGCAACTCAGAGAACTTGATGGGTTTCGTTGGCATGCTTATGAAAGTGTCAAGTGCTACAAAGAGAAAACAAAGAGGTGGAATGATAAGCATATGGTGCATCATATTTTCGAGCCGGGGTAGAAAGTGTTGCTTTTCAATTCAAGATTGAAGTTGTTTCCAGGGAAATTGCGGTCCAAATGGTCAGGGCTGTTTGGGGTAGTGAGAATGACCCCGCACGGGGCAGTGGAGTTGTGGCAAGAAGATTGAAGTGCCACGTTCTTGGTTAATGAGCAACGTTGTAAGCATTACTGGGGTGAGGACGTTATTTGAGAGAAGATGTCCATCACTCTAGGGGATGATTGAGTGTCAATGACGTCGAGCCACGACAGTAAACCAGGCGTTGCGCGGGAGGCAACCTGTGAAATTTTTGTAATAGATGAATAGAATAGTGAATAAAAAAAGAAAAATAAGAGAAAAAAAAAATAAATATAAAAAAAATTTACTGTTGCGTTGAAACCTATGAATTCTAACCAATTCCTTGTTGTGAGATGATTTCCAGGTGGAACGGAGGGCAAAAATGCAAAGAATCGCAAAGGAGAAAAATTGAGGTGAGAAAAATAAAAAAGTGGCATTACAGTGAGCCTATGCATTGGCTCCGTGTCACGGAGGAGGGCCTCCGCTTTACCCTCCGTGACACGTTGAGGTGTAATTCGCATCGGGTCACACCGGGTAGCCCGCGCGAAAAATACCCTTTAAACCCCGAAATCCCCTCATTTTTTCCTCATTTCCCATTCCCTTCGCAACCAACCCCCTAAATTCCCTCCTTCCCCAACGTGACATGGACCTAGGCACAAGATTTCTTCAACTTTTCTTTGATTTCATTGGATTAAATGTATGTTCTTGAACTTAACCTCAATTTTTGCTTAAATCTTCAATTTTTGAGCATGTGAGGTGAGTAACCTTGCCCTAAGTGTAAATTAAGTTTGAATTCACTTAAATGTTGATTGATTGATGTTCATAGTATCATTGTGAGTATGTGAACTAGATGAATGCATGTTTGATTGAATTTTTGCGAAATTGGTAGCTAGGGTTAGAATTTGAATAGGAAGAAACTAAATTTGGTTGAAAATGTGAAAAAATTGGATTGTGCACGTTGGGTGATGCGAATTATGTTGTGATTAAGGTTGAATATGCTAAGTAGACAAGGGAATTGTCGGAAAAATGAAATTGGTGAATTGCATAGGTTGTTGAGAACAAAAATTTTGGCTAAATGCTATGTGATGTAATGGAATCGATGTGATATTGTTAGTCGTTGTACGAAGTCTGAGTGGTACATAGTAATTATTCCATCGACTTATCTGAATGCACTAAGCAATTTGATTGATAAGAATTGGAAAAGCATGATTGTCTTGCCGAATTATTTTAATTGTGGCTAAAGACTAAGTGTGGGGTGGCCTAACTCAACCCAACCTTAGTTGTAGCTATGTTTGACTTGATTAACATTGGGATTGTCTGTTCGATAGTATAGGAACAATGTCAGGCAGGCAAGACAAGGGAAAGGGCGCATCTACATCGGGCGCCGGCAGAAAAAGGATTCGATTGGGAACAGCAGTTCCAGCAGCACCAGTGGTTTCGCAAGGCCAACGCCGATAATACGAAACTCGATGGGTGACGGATGAAGGGAAGAAATGGTATGCAAAACACAAAGAGACCAAATACTTCCCAAAGGAGCACATTGCAAGGGAGCCGCTGGCATAGGAATTCCCCAGAATCGTACACCGGATTGACACTGTCGGGCTAAACTTCATCTTCGAGAGCCCAAGGAGTGCAATCTCCATCTGATTCGGGAGTTCTACGCCAACTGGAACCCGACCCTCTGCAGTCACACCGTCAAGATAAGAGGGCAGGTTGTCACGTTTGAGCCCCATTTTTTGAATGCTATTTGGGGGCATGGGACATAGACGCCCACCCATGTACTCTGACAGCTGAACATAACTCCACCTTATGTGGACATCAGACGCACTTTGTGTGGAGCCCGTTCGACAGCACGGTGGAGCAGGCACAAAAAGAGAGGCTACCATCAGACATTGCCTTACTCTCAAACGAACAGGGAAGCCAAGATTTGGCTCAAAATTGTGTGTTCATGCTTGATCCTGGGGGTGCACATGACTGATGTCACCCGGGATCGGGTGTGTTTGGTATATGCCCTGATGAAAGGGCTTGAGATAAATGTTGGGGCGATGATCATCTCTGCTATGAAGAGAGCCCGACTCCATCAAGGGCACAGGTACGGGTTCGGTGGTTTGCTTACCACATTCCTGAGGGGCCACGCCTCGAGGAAGAGGCCCTAGACTACATCCTGCAAATGGATAGACGTGCCTTGGATGTCACAAAAACCAAGGCACCTGACATCACGGGCCAGTTCTCACACTAGTAGAGTGACATGCTCGGGATGATCAATATATGGCCCGCATGTACGGGATGCAAATGTTGTAGTTGCGCATAGGCGGGAGGCCAGCAACAGAAGATGAGCTATGGCAGTTTGAGCTAGATTACCCCTTTGGCGAGAATGCCCGGGCTCTATGCCGAGTGGGGCTAGCTTTTGTGGAGCCTATAGATGATGATGTCCCCACTAATGAGGAGACCCGCCGTGAGGACTCAGATGTTGAGTCAGATGAGTACAACGGGGGCGATTCGGATATAGGAGATGAGGCAACGGCACCTGATGAAGAAGTGGAATACTTCGATTGATTAGGGAGTTTCACCACCCACCTTTGTGATATGTTGAATGTTGTGAACACTGGGGACAATGTTCGGTTTAAGTGTGGGGTGGGAGTAGCTAGGTGATGGATGTTTCGTTGTTGTTTTTGTTTTTTTTTATGTTTTCTGTTGTTGTGCCTGTCAAAAAATGTGACCCTGTGACTCTTTGTGATGTGCTTTGTAATTAAGTGGTGTTGTAATGAATGTGAGCTGTTGTGGTTGTGTGAGCTATTGTTGATTGGTTGGTTATGTAAATATTTTTTTGTAAATATTTTTTGTTTTCTATCAAAATTATCGATACTTTTGAAAAAAAGTTTTTGTTGAATTTTCTTATGATTGGGTTTCTCGGCCTTTGTTTTCGGTGCTTTTACCGAGAATAGTCCCATTGAACCGAAGTCATAAATAGTGATCGTTCCCTATGATGGATGGGTGATGACCGTCTTAAGCCAAATATAGTCGATAGGAGTAGTTTTTTTTCTTTCTTTTATTTTCTTTCTTTTGTTTGTTTCCCAAACGTGTCGCTACTTAATGGTTCGGAATTCTTGTTGCATGTTGTACATGATATTGAGATGCAAAGATGATACATATGAAAGCATACAAATGTGTAAACATGCTGAGAAACCTAGGCCATAGAGTTCGATTCGGTGTGATTGAGGCTTAATATTGAATTCTTGTAATTAGCTGATTGAAGAGTCTGTGAATAAGTCTTGAGTCGAGCATGTGCATGGAGTGTGAGGTGAGGTTTCGATTATTTCATACTATTGTGAAGTGTCTAAAACTTTCCTGGTGTGTGTGCAAAACGAAATGAAGGATGTGTATTGTAGGAAAGGATGTAGGCATTTCTTTGATTAAACCAAAAGATTTTTTTCCTTATCATACCTACCTTGAATGTACATCCTAGTTAGCCCTATTGAGCCTTTAGCCTATTTTTTCTTTCTTTGAAGAGGTAAAAACCGAGCTTAATCCCTTCTTTTCATTAGCTGTGAATTTGATCCAAAACTCTTAAGCGCATAAGAAAAATAATTTTCCCACAGTGTCAAGGAGTGAGAATTGTGAAAAGGAAGGAAAAGCGAAAGTGTGAAAGTAAAGAAAAGGTCAAGGGTGCACTTGCTAAAATTAAAGAAAATAAAGATTTATAACTAGTCTTTGTTATTAAGTTGAGTGTGCTTAAGGAAATGGGAACAAAAATAAAAGAGGAAAATTTAAGAAAGAGAAGATGAAGGAAGAAACAATGCTCATAATGATGGTGGGATGTATTGAAAAGTGCCCATAATGATGGTGGGATGTATTGGAAAGCGCTTAAGGAAGCTAGTTGCTATTATTGGTTAGCCCAGTATTTACTAGTTCCTTAGCTTAAATTACAACCCGTTAAGTCCTACGTGTTCTTACATCATGCTTCCTTATATTAGTGGAGTAATACACTAGAGGCAAGCATATGGTTCATGACATGATGCATGTGAATTCTTTGGGAGAGAGAGAGAAATCGTGTTCATATACCCCTACATGTAATGCTTTGGAAATCATATGATTGAAAAGGGGGAAATTCTCTTGTGTTGTGAGGGCACATGCTTGACGAGAGATTGAATTTCGTGTCGGATGTCTTGATCAGTTGATTTGCATGAGTTTGCTGAGATCGAAAGTCGATTCTTGAGTTTAGGAGGTCTTAATGTGGTGTATGTCATGGTATTGATAGGACCATGCATGTTTTCTTAATGATTTGCTATAATAAATAATCGGTATAGCCGTAGCTTGAATTGTCGAGCCAAAGTATCTATACGTGGGTGTCAATTGCATGAGATGTGAGAGTATTGTTCGAGGACGAACAAGGTTCTAAGTGTGGGGTAAGTGATCTTGGGCAGAATTATATGCCCAAGTGATGCTCAAATGCTTCATTTCGTCTTGTTTATCTATCGTTATATGTGCATTCTCATGTGATTTGTAGTTAAAATGTGAATTTATACTAACCAACATGATTAGTGTTGTTTTGCAAGTAAAATGTAATTTTAGGAAGGTAAGATACATGTTGGTAAAAATCGGGAATGGACTTGGAAGCGAGCAGTGGAAAAGGTCAAGGAAGAGTAGTAAAATAAGGGCTCCGCGATGGAGCCGTGTCACGCTGCCATCGCGGAGGCACTCTGCCTCGGATGATTTAGTTGGGCCAATTCCAGTGAAGGTCCGCGTTGCCTCCGTGACACGGAGGCACTGCCACGCGATACAAATCGTTGCATCTTGGGGACATTGACCTGGGACATCAACTTCCAGTAAAGAGTCGCGACTGCGCCGTGGCACGTTGGCCTGGATCCGCGTTGCAGGCCGTGGCACGCCAAGGAGAAATTGCTGAGGAACCTTATTCCAGTGAGGGTCTGCGTTTGCACCGTGGCACGGAGGGAGTGCTCCACGATACACTCTGTGCCACGTTGCTTGTTATTCCGGGAAAAATTTCCACCAGTATAAATAGCACACTTAGGTTTATTTTTACGGATTCTAACTTGGTTGAGCAATAACGTGGATTACAGGCAGTTGAGGGGACGAAAATTCTAGGGTTCTTCTCTATCTCTTTCTCTTTTATCTCAATTGTTCGTATGATTTATACTCATTTGACGATGTTTAATTCACAAATGAGTGGCTAAATTTACTTCTTGTTGAGGTCAAGAACAATTGTAGTGGAATGTAATTATTAATCAATTTAGTTTTCATCTTTGCTTCAATGGTTGTTCTATCAATTCTTGTTCTTACTGCATTAATATTTGACCAATGTTAGTGTATATCTAAAAAATCCAATTTTGATTTTGAAAAGAAAAGAAATTGGAAAGTTGTGAATTGGTAGGATATGATCTCTTCTTAGTTTGGGAAAATTGAGAATTGATTTACATTCAGAATAGAAATATATCTGAAAGTCGTATTAGTCAGTTAAGGAATCGGTTTTGTATGGCTAGAACATAAATTCTTTTATCACAAAAATGTAGGTTGAAGGTTCATGATTCTTAAGTTGGGTATGATACGAAAGTTTCAATCCATAGGCAATAATTCTTAACTAGCAACCGAAGGAAAGATTAACTGAATTGTATTGACAAATTACTTCCCTGCATGTTCGTTTTAGCCTCAGCATGCTCATTACTATAGTTCAGACTCACTTTATAATTTTGTCTTAGATTCGTAGAAATTAGGAAACTCAAACTCTCCAAATATTGTTTAATTGGTTGTATGCATTCTTAAAGTTATAGTTTATTAACACTTAAGTTAATTATTACCCTAGATCAGTCCCTGTGGGATCGATACTTGGCTTTAATTAAGCCACTTTACTACTTGTTCGACCATGTGCACTTGCGTGTAGTCACCAAAATCCCGAACACTACTTTTTTTTCCATGTATACTTATATGTAGTATATTATTTTCATCTTGTTACTTGAACATCTTGTCATTGGCGAGAACAATTGTCAAAGTTTTCTATATTGAGTATTATGCAGTTAAAGTGTTTGTGAAAATGCCACAAAGACTAGTTATTTCACATATGGTGAATAACTTTTCACGTACTTTTCAAGAAATTAAAGAAATTATTAATTGTGGAAGCTTTAGTGTATCAAGCACATGTTACTACTACTTTTTCATATTTCCTTTGTGTCATGAAATATGTAGTTTTCTGGAAACAATTTGGGTTTAAGGTCTCAGTATTTCGGTAAAACCGAAATACCAAACTTTTGAATATATATCTACTGCTTTAGTTGTAGCAGTGACTAAGCTTAACACCTTATGTAGTTGTTGCTTTACATGTTAACATTGAAGATAAATGTCCGACCGATACTGACATTTATTGATCATCAGTATGTATGAGATTCAATTGGTAGATATTGTTATCTTAAACTTTTTTGATGAAGTAAGAAAGCTTTTATTAATAGGCATAAAGAAGATGTAGAAAAATTACAAAAGGAGAAAGGTTGGTTTCTCCAATACAAAAAGACCTTCCACAATTAACTGGTAAACTGATCAAGTAAGCATTTATCTTTAAAGATGAACAAATCGATGATTAACTGTCATGGTGAAGATGCTACCCGAATCCTTTCCCAAGTTTTCCTTGATAGTTTGGAAACTAATTTTCATATAATAAGCAGAGAGAAATGATATCTTAACCCTTCAGGATAAGAATAAAAAGTAATAACAAGTTGAGAAAAGCATCCAGAGACATCCTGAATAATTAAAAGATCAATGACAAGTTAACAAGCAACATATCGCATTGTAATCATTTTAGTCATTTCTCCAAAACCTAGAATACTGGTGGTATCAAGTTATATTCAATTTTCTAGTTGCAAAACTAAACCTCTAGTGTAATGCTAATATTCTGGATCTTTCTTCTTTACTTCACAAAGGTATCCATAGAGTCTTCAGCTACAGCTTTAGAGTAGTTTGATGCTGGTTCACTGCAACTTCTTAATATATGCTACCGTAAAAAGTAAAATGTTAAAAAAAAATCTGCATAAACTTAAAGATGCTCCAACATTCTGGCCAAAATTTGTGATGACTATGAAATTGATTCATTGCAACACCAAAATCTGGCATTCTATCCAAAAGATGAGTTGTGGGATCTATTTTTTCTCAAAGAACCTCTCGTTTATTTCAAGCCATACAATCAATGTGATTATTGAATAACAATCTTACTTAAATTTCCAATTTAAAGTGCTACACTACAAATATATGAGAATGACATTTAAAGAGAAGGGTCTTCGTGAGTAACAAAGGTATCAATCACTTCTAATGATAATAGATATAATCCATATTTAGTTTAATGTTGATATTGCATTCATTGCAAACTAGTTAAAAGTTCAACTTATTATTGAAGTACGGCTCTTAATATAACCTTCTTCTACGTGTGAATATGCAAATGATCAAAGGGCAGAAATATTGGTGATGAATGACAAACATTCCAATACTAATAGGTATTGACAGCTAAAACATAATTCTAAGTCGAAGAACTGCAGTAGACATACCTCCCATGTAAGTTATTAACTCTAGAATACTGGTGATATTAAGTTATATTCAGTTTTCTGGTTGCAAAACTAAACCTTCAGTGTAATGCTAATATTTTGGATCTTCATTCTTTACTTAACATAAGTATTCGCATAGTCTTCAGCTGCAGCTTTAGAGTAGTTTGATGCTGGTTCACTACAGCTTCTTAATATATGCTGCCATAAAAATTAATAATTTAAAAAAATTGTTGGAGAATTAGGAGAACGAAAAAAATAAACATTAACACTTAAGATCCTCTAGTCAGTTGGAATCTTGTGTGGCAACACAACAAATTTTTCAAGAGTGTTGAACTAAAGATTAAG
Source organism: Datura wrightii (assembly GCA_035772735.1). Lineage (NCBI taxonomy): Eukaryota > Viridiplantae > Streptophyta > Magnoliopsida > Solanales > Solanaceae > Datura > Datura wrightii. Next base: position 152,087,658 of record JASDFA010000001.1, on the reverse strand, counting down.
AACTACTTGAAGCTATCGGAGTGAGAAAAAAACTGTCCAAACAGTCAATAATAATTAGTTTCTTGTTGTTTCTTTTCCCAAAAAATAAGTAGTAGATATTTACAGATGCATCATGCAGATTATAATGTGTAAGATGAAATTCATTTAGCAGGATTGGGTACCGACAAATATGAACTTAAAATATTAGAGAAAATTTATTTGAGTCTTCCAAATTACCTTGCCAAATAGTGCCCAAGCTAATCAGTTGTGTTTGGAATCTGGATTAGTTAGCCCTGTGTGCAATGGCTCTTAGATGAATTTGTGGGATCTTCCTTTAGCCACTGGTCGACTTATATGCTATATTATGGATATCTAGGTGGTAGAAGACCTTTCCTGATGGTATGTTTTTGTGCTGAAGTTTGTATTTATCTAACATGAATATTAGCATTCCGAATAATCATCTTTTTTTAAGAATTTGAGTAACTTGATTCTTCAACAGAAACTTAGTCTAGGCTGTTTTTATGGCCTTTGTATCTACTAAACTATATATGTAAATAGGTCCAAAGATAACCAAATCCATTATGCTCTTAGTTGCTCTCATGTTGAAATCTCCCAAACAACTTAACTGTACAAGAGATACAGATAACCACTTTTGGCTGCTATTTTAACTGCACAAGTACTCTCAGTTCTATCATCAAGAAATCCTTTGTCCTCTTCCTTAAATGTGGAATAATAAGGAAAAAATCTTATCCAATAAACCTTCTATCAATGAAAGAATTTTTTGTTCGAATCTTGTACAATGTCAAGGTATACCTGTCTCGTGGTTAATAACTATTATATTGGTTTGATTTCACTTAAGAATATCCTATCCCAAGTTTGCACCAGCTATCTCTAATCCCTTGAGAGTTGATAGAAACAGGCTTGTTGAAGAGGTTTAGAAGGCAATGTTGAAGTTGAAGGCATTTTCTCATTAGGCAGAAAGTTTTAGAAATCTTTTTTTAGCAATGGCACCTCAAAATCAATCTTTTTATGCTTGATCACATTTTATTTAGTAGCAATATGAGCCCCTGCTTCCATATGATTAGTCAAAAAGTTTGTTTGATTTAGAAAATTCGGATAAAGTGTAACATACCCTCTTAAATACATCATGTCCTAATAGAATATCACCGCACCATATTTAGAAATAATTCAACTTTAAACTCTTTATTTTATCCTTAAGGAGATGATTTACATGCCTTACAAATTTCTATGACTTGTTTTAAATCACCATCAATTTCTATTTTCTTGTAGGTTTCAAGATATTATTCATCTTGTTTGCTTTCTAGTCTTTGTCGTCAAAGTAATTTGATTACCAGGTACCAAAACTTGAGTTTAAATCTATTTGTGATTTATGATGTTCAACTATGGCAAATTTTGATTTGTAATAAAGTTTGTTTTTTTGCTAAATCATTTTTTTTCTTTGATTGCTGGCAATTACTGAGTTTGTTCCTTCTCTGTTTTAATTTCGTTTCGCCTGTTGTTTTACTTGAAAATGTTATTAAAGTATAAAGTTTATTCACTTTACGGTGATGTAATCTCCTATTTAGTTGGTAACAATTATGAAATATGACATACTTGTATTTCTCATCGAGCAGTCCAAGTGGGATATTTATTGACTATTCTACTATAGATTGTCACTTCAAAATGGATCAGAAATAATCACATCTTTTTGCTTATTGTTTAAAAAAGGCATCCTCATGAATAATAATTCCTTTCTCCATATTTCTGTTACATCATTACTATTTGAGAAATATTATTTTTTAAACTATAATGAATGTTATAACCTATAGTACTTCTATTGCAATATTTGAATATGTAAATCTTATTTTACAAATGGAATTTATGACATAGTTATAATATTTTTATTGCCCATTATAACTAGCTTACAAGTATCCACTAAAGTATCTAAATTCACATGTTATATAAGACACCTTTTCTCAGTTTTTGTTTTTTTTTATTATGACATTTGCTTTTGTCTTCTTGATATTGCAGAAGAGTAAAAAAATTCTTGAATTACCATGGACAATAACAGGAGTAGAAGTTGGATAAATTGGAATAGAATTAGTAAGAATATTTAGATGGAGTGGAAGATTTTTTAAATCATGCATTTTCTGAAAAATGTGAGCGAGGTACAATCCATGTCCTTGTATGGAATGTGTGATGCACTATGAAGTAAATAGGGAAACGGCGGTTGATCATCTTGTAGTTAATGGTATTATACCATTTTATGATAGTTGGTTTTGTGTAACACCCCTAAACTTTTCTAGACCAAATTCAGACGTTCCACGAAAAACCAGGGAGTCATTAGAAAAAATTTTCTGTCTCAGACAACCCAGGCAGCGGACCGTTGGTGGAGGGCTATTGTAAGGTTTCATGGTTTGCTCTGCAAATTTCTCCCAGAAACAACGAGATGATCAACGAGTCATTGGTAGTTCCAACGACCCGTTGTAGGCAGTCGTTGTTAGACTTCCAGTGAGGGTTGGGTTTGTGCTAGAAAGCAACGAGTGGAATCAATGGCCCGTTGTTGGTACAAATGGGCCATCCTTTCCACCCGCCTTCAAGACCCAGACCTCACCAGTTTTGACAATGAGTGGGTTCAATGACCCGTTGTTTCTACCAACGAGTCGTTGTATCACTCGTTGTCTTAGGGCCTGAGTTTCCCTCTCCAAGACCACGACAGGAACCAACGGCTCATTGAAGCTTCCAACGGACTGTTGGATCTTCCCGTTGTTTTAGTCTTATAGGTCTGGCTTCAGAACCAGAACCAACGACAGCTTTCAATGGGCCGTTGTTTGAACCAACGACCCGTTCTGAGAACCGTTGTTCAGGGTGGAGCAGTTTTTAGTTCTTTCTGCCAGGGGTATTCTGGTACTTTCCCAGCCCTTTTAAATTGAAACAATGTCGTTTTAGGTTTGTATAGGAGGGAATTAAAGGGTTAGAACGACCCTTTCCATTCATTTTTCTCAACTCCCTCAAGAACAAGCGTAAACTTATCTGGAAGCACAGAGCAGGAGCTAGGGTTGATTTTTCTTCTCAGTTTTCTCAGGGATTTTTCACCAGGGTTTTCTTCTTCAGGTATGTGGGAATTCATCAAGGAGATTGTTCTCCCCTTGCGTCCCCCAAAGCTCTCTCTCTATTCACTTTCAGTCATAGCCCTGAGTTTGTGAATTTGAAATTATTTTTATGGTTCATGGAATATTTCGTGTAGAATCCTATCCTATGTTAATTGTAGCTTTTTTCCACCAGCTTGTAATTAAAATGATGCTTTTTCCATAAATTTAGAAATTCAGCCTTAACTGTTGAAAAGTCAAAAATTAGAATCCTACTTAAGCTTTGAATTCTTGAGAATTGGTTGCATCTTTCAGAGTTAGGGACTTTTATAATGATAGTATGTGTTAAAAACTCTGTTACCTATATGCTATTCGGATGCTGTCAGAACATCTATATATTATATATTTTCTTGGAATTGTCAGTTCAGCTTCCGTCGAAGTACTAGAATATTCAGTGTTAGTCAGAAATGTTAGCTGATCAGTTTGACTTCAGTATTTTCCTGAGGTGTCAGTAGTTCTCTGACCAGCCCCAGCACCCCAGTTCAGTTATCAGTATGTTTTTTAGATGGTTACGATTCTTCTAGATAAGCAGCTCTGACCAGTCTTAAAACTCAATTTCCAAATCTGGTCCTATAAGACGCTCAGGGAACTCTCTGACAGTATCCCTGGGTCATTATAGTCTTGGGCCCCAGTATCAAGCTATCCACTTGTCAGTAGTAGTAGTTACAGGATTTTTCAGTGGGAGTAGGACTTAGCACCGAAAGGGCCGGGGTTCCAGCGCACCCAGGTTCCAGAACTATGTTGCCACTGTAGGTTTTATTTACTTGGTCTAACGGCCCCCTTTTGACAGTGATTTTCATAGTCCATGCCTTTATACCCTGTAAAGGTATATTAGGTCCTACTGACGGGGTATGTACATTGGACTCCACATCTAGCTCACGTGGTTACATGTCGGTTATAGACTCTCCCACTAGTCAGTATAGTTTACTCTTCGATTCTTCAGTCCTGATCAGTTCAGTGCAGTATTTCAGACTCAATATTTCAGACTTAGTACATGGTTATGACCATAAGCCAGGGTCACTTTTGACTATATCAGTTTATTATCAGTTGTATCAGTTTTCAGCATTTCAGTTGGTCATTTCATGTCTTATCAGTCCACTTATTAGTTCTTCCATATTATTCATGTTTCTCTCACTTACTCAGTACATTCAAAGTACAGACACATACTTTATGTTGTATCATTTCATGATACAGCCGCAGGTTCTCAGACCCAGCACTGTTAGCTGATTATGTAACGGGTCTTTCTATCAGCAGTAGTAGTGTGAGTCCTCATATTCCGAGGGCACATTTTATTCATTTTAGTTTCTTTATTTTTTTTAGCTAGACTTAGAGTTAGATAGGGGCTTCTCTCAGCAACTCCTCAATTAGATGGCTTTCCGACCAGACTTGATTTCAGACTTTCAGATATTTAAAATCTCTATGTTCAGTCTTCAATTTTTAATTAATGCTTTTATGTATTGTTTCAAATTTCTGCTGTGCATGTTTACTTAGAACACTAGTGTATGATAGACTAGGGGTTGATGTGGGGTTACTCGTGACTTCAAGTACCGTGTTATATCCAGGGTGTAGGCTCGAGGCATGACATTTTGCCATGGGGTGTATCTCAATAAATCGAATAAGACATCAAAAAATAATGACAGACAAGAAGCTTGAGAGGGTGATGATACGAGACGAATGATATGCGATGCTTTTGTAGATCGTACCCACTACTCAAATAATAACATTAGCGATGAAGGAGATATAGATCCAACCTTAGAAGAAAATACTCATAATCCACATCAACCTCATCAAGAGATTGATAAGTTTGAACAACATGAAAGATGCAAATGAGGAATTATACCCTGGATGTAAGAAATTTAGTAAACTTTCATTTTTGCTACATATTTACCATATAAAAGGGATATTCAGATGGTCAAATGAATCTTTTAATGCTTTGCTTGGTCTGTTGAAGGATGTCTTTCCTGAAGGAGCTAATTTGCCTTCCTCTTTATATGAGACCAAAAAAATAGTTGAGGGCTTGGGCTTAAAGTGTAATAAGATTCATGTTTTTCCCAATGATTGCATGCTTTTAAGGAATGAATTTGCTGATAAAAAAGTCGATGAATACTTAGTTTGTGGGGTTTCTAGATGGAAAAATAAAGAGAAAAAAATTGCAGCCAAAGTCTTAGGGTACTTTCCTTTAAAACCAAGACTGCAAAGGTTATTCATGTCTTCAAAAACTTCTAAGCTAATGCGATGGCATCATGAAGAATGAAACAAAGATGGAGTTTTACGACATCCCACAGATTCTGAAGCTTGGAAAACTTTTGACAACATATATTCAAAATTTTCTAGTGATCCGAGTAACGTCTGCCTAGGGTTAGCTTCTGATGGATTTATTCCATTTGGTACGATGTGATCTGTTTACAGTACATGGCCAGTGATTTTAATTCCCTATAATCTTCCCCCGTGGTTGTGCATGAAGCAAGAGTTTTTCATTCTATCCTTACTCATTCTTGGTCCGAAGGGGCCTGGAAATAATATTGATGTATTTTTGGAACCTATAATAGAAGAATAGCAGGAATTATGGGATACTGGGGTAGCAACTTATGATGTATGTTCTAATGAGACATTTCAAATGCGAGCAGCTCTAATGTGGACTATAAATGATTTTCCAGCTTATGGCAATCTGTCTGGATGGTGTACTCATGGACAATTTTCGTGCCCTTCTTTCAACATAGAGACTCAATCTAGAAGGCTCAAACATGGTAGAAAAATTTGCTTCATGGGCCATCGACGCTTCTTGAAGCTAGATCACAAATATCAAATGATGCAAACTCTTTTGATGGGACCACAGAATTAAGATCTGCACCTCGTCCAGTATTTGGGACATAATTTCTAAATCAATTTAGAGACATAAAATTTACTCTGGTGCAAAAGAGTGATAAGGTAAGCGGGGTTATGAAAAACACATGGATAAAGAGGAGCATGTTTTTCCAATCTTCCTTATTGGGAGTATAACTTGGTTCTTGATAATCTTGATGTGATGCACATAGAAAAAATGTGTGTGATAACTTGATTTATACATTGTTGGATATTGGTAAAGAGTCAAAAGACAACTTAGAAGCTCGATTGGACTTGAAGGATATGAAAATAAGACCAAATTTGTTGCCTCAACATCGGAAAAGTGGAAGGGCATATCTTCCTCCTATTTGTTTCACAATGTCTTTGGTAGGAAAGGAGATGTTCTATGAAGTACTACAAAATGCCAAGTTTTGACATGGCTATGCTTCTAACATCGCTCATTGGATTCGCAAATGAAAATTGTCAGGGCTAAAAACTCATGATTGCCATGTTATGATGCATGAACTTCTTCCTATTGCATTACGGAATTTAACAGATAAAAAGGTGAGTTATGTTATGATTGAACTATGCACATTCTTCTGGGTTCTTTGTGGCAAAGCTCTTTAAATACAAGAGTTAGAGTCACTTGAAGAAAAAATTTCCTTAACACTTTCTAATATGGAGAAAATCTTCCTCCCATCATTGTTTACTATTATGGTATACTTGGTTATTCACTTGGCAACTGAGGCTAAAATCGCAGGGCCTTTACATCATCACTGGATGTACCCAATTAAGAGGTATGAAAAATAACATTGAATATTTGTTGCACATATTAAGTTATTAACCATAAAAGAATTAGACTAATAGAATTGCTATACATCAAAGGTACTTGAGCACTTTTAGATCATATATTCGTAATTGTTCATGCCCAGAAGGTTCAATAGCAGAAACATACATAACAAATGAGTGTTTGACATTTTGTGCACGATATTTGGAAGGTGGAGATTCAAGGTTTTATTGGTCTAGAAAAAGTGATGATGAGATTGAGCATCAGACTAATAGAGAAGGGTGTTTGTTCCCTTCTGTTGGGGAGCCTTCTGGCATGATAGATGTATTCGAACTGGATGATAAAACATGGTTGCAAGCACATCAACATGTGCTTTTCAATTGCGAATCAGAGGTGGTTGAGAATTATAAAAAGTGAGTGGTATATAGATTTCTAAATATGTGTATGTTACTTTATTTGATAACAAAATTGATATATTTGAGTTGCATGATAGCGAACATATTGCTGAAATCAACAGACTACATCGTAAGCATCGTCTTCCATAACATCAACTTGATCATTTACATTTTGATACATTTAGTGAGTGGTTCAAGGAGAAAGTAAGTAGTATGACTAAGTCAATAGTTTCTCTAAGTTATTGTCCTTGTACTTGTATTAACATTTAGAGTTGTTATATTTCTATTTGGTAAGGTGAAAGAGTTGGAGGACACATCTAACATCCCAAAGGATATTCAGTTCTTTTCAAAAAGGCCAACCTACATTGCAAGAAGATTCAAGGAGTTCAATGTCAATAATGGGTATCGATTTCGAACAAAACAATGTAAAGAGTTCATGGAGACACAAAATAGTGGTGTTATGGTCATTTTAATGACTGAAAGTTATGCAAGTATAAGTGACAATGCTCATAAGTCTGCAAATATAACCTATTATAGCCGATTGAATGATATTGTGGAGTTAAACTACTATGAAGAATTTAAGGTTGTATTATTTAAGTGCGATTGGATAGATGTAACCAAAGGTACAGGAGTTAAGGAAGATGAATTTAGTTACACACTTGTGAACTTCTCACATCTAATAGACTCTGGCGATCGAGGAAGTCATGAGCCTTTTATTTTTGCAAACTAAGCACAACAAGTACTATTTGGGCAAGATCCTAAAGACCATGAATGGTTTGTCCCTAGGACAATTAAACCTCGAGACATTTTTGATATGGGAGATGAAAATAGTATGCAATTTGAGTCCTCAATGCAGAGTGTTCCCACTGACTTAGCTATATTGGAAAATATTTGTGATTCAGTATACCAGAGTAATGATTGGGTAAGAAGCGGCGTTGATGGGATAGAAATTAATGTGCCACAATCTCAAACTCCTCCAAATGAAGATGAAGCTTATGTTGATGGAGGAAATGACATTGAAAATGGAAGTGATAATGAATGAGACGGGTTTTAGTTATATAATATTTAATATTTTTGTCTTATTGAAATACTTATACGAATTTAATATTTTTTTAATATTTTTTTATTCAGAATAATGAATAAGATATAATTTTTACTTTCAATTTAAGTCATATTTTATAGAAGATTTGGACTTGGTCAGTACGGGAGGATACCATGAGTCTTAAGAGGAATGTACGACTCGTGGTATAATTCATGAAAACTAATAGAACAGTTTTCCTAAAAATTTATTAAGGGTATTTTCATAAATCCTAAGTCCTAAACTATATCGTTCTAAGCCTAGAATCCTCCAATTCTCCTTCAAATCTCTTGGGCTCTCAAAGTTAGGTTGAGAAACAATTTACCCAGGTATGTAGGACCATGAATGAGAGTTTTCTTTCACTCTCATGCCCAAATTTCTCTCCAAGTTCATGAATTCAAGTGTTAATTCAAGTGTATGATCCTATGGGGTTTTAACCCAAATTTATGAAATTCTCTATGATTTATTCATGGGTCAATTCCCTTTATGTTTCAAAGCATGTTTAAGATTCATGGGCAGATTTTATGTACTAATTGATTACACATCCATGTTTTCAAATTTTAGATAATTATTCCCAATTATGCAAGTTCATGAAAAGTCAAGTTTATGATTTATGATTTCAAGTATGATGAAATATTTAATATGTATGAATATTTACAAATGACCCATGTATGAATCTATGATTTTTTATTAAGGAAGCCTATTTCAAGTATACATGATTTTTAGATTTGGTCAAGCTCACACAAGAAAAGCATGTTTATGATCTAGCCAAGGCTAACAAGATCCAATGATAGATATATCTTTTGGAGTCAAGACTCCTCAAATGTATAGATTCAAGTTATGTTTTAGGAAATAATTATATGAGCACTATACATATTTTGGGAGTAGATTCTAGCACCGAGAGGATAGGGGTTCCAAGGTTCCCCAATCTCATAAATTACATGCCAACATAGGTATATTTTGGGGCCTCTCAAGAGAGTGTTTCCCCTGCACATGGGTACAGTGTGATATTGCACCTTACTGATCCTTCGCCTTGGAAAGGCTTAGGATGGCCCTCATCCACGTGGGCAAGACGTGGGATCATCATACGCTCACACATGGTGATTGTCGATTAAGACGATTCTCCCATTGTTCCTCATGATTTTGGTTATGCATATTTATGACATATGATATTATATTTTCAGAAGGTTGGACCCAATGATCAGTTTATAAGCTTTTGCTTATGATTTCAGTTATGGCAAGCCATATTATTCTATTTTCAACTTTGGGTCAATCAATTCAGATATGAGATTCAGCTTACGACTATACGTGTTTTCAAATATCAGCATGCAGCCCTTACTCTCGTGATCTTATGTTTTATGTTATTTGCATGACTTTAGTTATACTTAGCCTATTTTACTTACCTTACATACTCAGTATATTCCATGTATTAACTGCGTACTCTATGTTGTATCATTTTATGATACAGGTCAGAGTGGTCAAACTCAGTTGCACCGTCAGTCCTGCTTCCGTGTCTGTCCACTTTAGCCAGAGTTGGTCAGTCCTTATCTTCTAAGGACATTCAGTTTAGTTGGTTGTTTTTTTATTTCAATTTCATACTTTTATCAAGATAGTTGGGGATGTTTTCCCATCAACTCTTCAGTTATATTAGAGGCTTCTCAGATGATATGTAGAATTTTTGCTTTATCAGTGTTGACTCTATTTATAATCATTATGTATGCAAACTTCCACTTATTCATGTTTAGTTCATTAGTTTCCGTATAATATATGCTTTTTAGCTGTTATGTTCATGCCATGAATTTCCTTGGAGCCATTTATGGTTCTAGGTTCTGTGTCTCGGTCCGGACCTATGTTCGGGTCTTGACAAACTTGGTATTAGAGCAAAGGTTCAGAGTGTCCTAGGGTGTCTGAAAGCTTCATTAAGTTAGAGTCCTTTCCATGGGTATGAGGTGCCCCTTACATATGGGGGAGAGGCTACAAGAAGTTTTAGGAAATTTTCCTTCTTTCATGATCTATGTCGTGCGATAAAGTATCTCTCTCCTTCTAACTCATGCTATACGAATTTGCAGAATTATGCCTCTATGCCATATCAATAGAAGAAGGAATAGGAATGGAAATGGTTATGAAGATGGCAATGGAAATGGGCACCAACAAGCCCCACCAGCACTAGCAAGTCCTTTTCCTGAGCAGGTCTCTCATGTTGAGTTTAGGGTAGCTTTTCAATTGTTGGTTCATGCTTTCACTGCTCAGGTCAACCAGCAGGCAGTGGCCCATGTCCCTCAGAATGGGAGTGCAGCGGCGACTCGAGTTTGGGATTTTCTTAGGATGAATCTCCCTGAGTTACTTAGGTCGAGAATGGATAAGGACCCACACGAGTTTCTAGAAGAGATACAGAAGATCACCCAAATTATGAGGGTCACAGGAGAAGAGAGCGCAGACTTAGCCTCCTAATAGCTGAAGGGGGTCGCCTATATTTGGTACCGTCAGTGGAGGGACGATAGAGCAGTGAGCGCAGTACCCCTGAGTTAGGATGAGTTTATGACAACCTTCTTAGATAGATTATTCCCTATGGATTTAAGGGAGGCAAAGGGGGCAAAGTTCATCAATTTGACGTAAATTTAATTGATGTGCTTCATACGTAGTTATAAATTAACCCTAAGAATAAAGAGGTGAGAGCGTGAAATTATGTGTCTCGTATATGAGGAATTGAAGGAGAGAATTAGTATTGATACAACAACTTCGCCAGAATATCAAGGAAGTGAATGGAGTAATGCATGTAAGTTCTATATTAATAGAATTAATTCGATTGATTAGAAAGAGCAAGATAACCATGATTTCTACGTGGATTAGGTGGAATATGAGAACGATATAGCATTTGCTGAAGATCCTGAGTTAGGAGATTAGAAATCTGTGCAAAATGATATGACTGTCTAGGAGTACGCCTTGAAATTTACCCAGCTATTCAAGTACGCGCCAGAGATGGTGGCAGACCAGAGGGCCCGTATAAACATATTTGTGTATGGAGTGTCCGACTCACTGGTCAAGGAGTGTAGGAATATGATACTGAACAATGACCTAGACTTCTTTCGATTGGTCATATACGCCCATCATATAGAAGCGAATTAGATGAGGGATACAGAGAGAGAGGCCAAGAGGGCTAGGATGAGCAGCATTGGATTTTCTCAGTAGACGTTTAGTGGCGGACATCACCAACAGTGCCACAAGAGATCATCAGCCCTAGTGCCGTCATCAACCAATGTGCCATCCAGGTTTAGGCGCGACCATAGGGGAAAGACATCAGGATCTAGAGGACAAGGGAGCCCAGAGTGCCAGTTTGTGGCAAGTGTGGCAGGAAACAACCTGGGGAGTGTCTAGCGGGGTCAGGTGCATATTCCGGGTATGGTAAACCTCAACATCTGCTTAAAGACTTCCCTTCAACCAGATAGGGTCATAGTAGAGGCCATAACCCAGCCAACAGTTCAGCAGCTCCACCAGCTCACTTAGCCTATCAGGGTGCATCCACTAGCGCAGGTGGTGGTCAGCGTCAGAACAGATTTTCTTCCCTCTCATCACATTAGGAGCAGGAGGTCTCCCAGGATGTGGTCACTGGTAAGTTATAAGTATTCCATCTTGATGTATATGCATTGTTAGATCCGGGGGCTACTTTATCTTTTGTGATGCCTTATGTCACTATTAGTTTTGGATCTAGTCCTGAAATCCTATCAAAACCATTCCCATTCTCTACTCTAGTTGGTGACTCAGTTATACCTCGACAAGTATACAGAAATTGCCCTGTTATAGTCCTCCATAAAGTCACCTCAGCCGATTTAGTAGAGTTATACATGATTGATTTTGATGTTATCTTTGGTATGGATTGGTTGTATGCATGTTATGCCTCAGTTAATTGTAGAACCTATACTGTAGAGTTCTGATTGCTAGGTGAGCCAGTCCTTGAACGGAAGGATAATTCAATAGTGCCTGTAGGTACTTTGTTTCCTACCTTAAGGCTAGAAAGATGATTTGCAAGGGTTTTGTTTACCATCCAGTTTGGGTTAAGGATGCAATGTCCAAAATCTCGACTCTCCAGTCAGTTCCTATAGTGTGTGAGTATTCTGAGGTTTTTTCAGATGATCTACCAGGAGTCCCTCCTGACCGGGAGACTAACTTTGGTATTGACCTTCTTCCCGATACGCAACCTATAGCTATTCTGCCTTATAGAATGGCTCCATCTAAGCTAAAGGAGTTGAAGGATCTCCTGGATAAGGGCTTCACCAGGCCTAGCAAGTCCCCGTGGGGTGCACCAGTTCTCTTCATTTGAAAGAAGGATGGGTCTCTCCATATGTGCATTGACTACCGGCAGTTGAACAAGGTTACAATCAAGAACAAATATCCCCTCTATAATTGATAAGTTGTTTGACTAACTTCAGGATGACAAGTGCTTCTCAAAGATATACCTCAGATTTGGGTACCATCAACTCAGAGTTAGGGAGAGTGACATTTCGAAGACAGCCTTCAAGACTCGGTATGGTCACTGCGAGTTTGTGGTTATGTCTTTTGAACTAACGAATGCTCCTGCAGCTTTTATAGATTTGATCAATAGGGTGTTTAAGCCATACTTGGATATGTTCGTGATTGTCTTCATAGACGACATCCACATATACTCTCATGGCGAGGAGGAGCATGCCACTCTTTTGAGGATTATGCTATAGAGTCTCAAGGATCACTAGCTGTTTGCTAAATTCAGCAAGTGTGAGTTTTGGTTGGACTCAGTAGCATTTTTGGGCCACGTGGTGTCAAGCGAGGGTTTGCAGGTGGACTCTCAAAATATAGAGGCGATGAAGAATTGGCCTAGACCAGTTAATCCTTCGTATATCAAGAGTTTCTTGGGTTAGCTGGCTATTATAGGAGGTTTGTTGAAGGATGTTCATCCATTGCAGCACCATTGACTAAGTTGACATAGAAGAAAGTCAAACTCAAGTGGTCATATGCCTATGAGAAGAATTTTCAAGAGTTAAAGACTTGACTCACTTCAACCCCAATATTGACCCTACCTGAGGTTACAAATGGATTTGTTGTATATCGTGATGCCTCTAGGGTTGGTCTTGGTTGTGAGCATAGTAAGGTCATTGCATATGCCTCTAAACAACTTTAAACTTATTAGAAGAATTACTAGACGCATGATACTATTTGTATGGGGTCCATGTGGATGTCTTTACGAGCCACAAGAACCTACAGTATGTGTTCACTCAAAAGGACCTGAATTTTTGACAAAGGAGATGGTAGAGCTGCTCAAGGACTATGACATGAGTGTCCTTTATCATCTGAGCAAGACAATGTAGTGGAAGATTCCCTTAGCATATTGTCTATAGAGAGTGTTTCTTATGTGGAATGCAGAAGGAAAGAGTTGGTGAAGGATATGCATCGGCTTGCACGACTAGGAGTTTGCCTCTTAGATTTGACAGACGGTGGTGTTATTGTTCAAAATGGTTCAGAATCTTCTTTGGTGACTGAGGTAAAGGCTAGGCAATATGAGGATCCTATTTTCGTAATGTTGAAGGAAGTTGTTCAGAATTAGAAGGTAGAGATCTTCTCCCAAGGGGGAGATGGTGTACTTTGTTATCAGGATCATCTGCGTGTTCGGGGTGTTGATGAATTAAGAGAACGGATGTTACATGAGGCTCATAGATCGTGGTATTCTCTCCACCCAGGTTCCACCATGATGTACTGCGATCTACGGAAATTCTATTGGTCGAATGGCATGAAGAAGGACAAAGCGGAGTTTGTGGCTAAGTGTCTGAATTGTCAGCAAGTGAAAGTGGAGCATCAAAGACCCAGAGGTGTGCTGTAAAACATCAGTATCTCTACATGTAAGTGGTAGGAAATCTATATGAACCTCATTACAGGGTTACCTCACACTCGGCAATAGTATGACTCTATATGGGTGGTGGTAGACAGGTTAACCAAGGAAGCCCATTTTCTACTGGACAAAACTACCGATTCAGTGGAGGATTATGCTAAATTGTACATTCGAGAGTTATTTTAATTACATGGAGTTTCCTTGTCCCTCATTTTAGATAGAGGTACTCAGTTTACCTTACAATTTTGTAGATCATTTCAGAAGGGACTTGGTACTCAGGTCAAGCTTTACACGGCTTTTCACCTACAGACAGATGGTCAGTTCGAGCAGACCATTCAAACTCTTGAGGATGTTTGAGCATGTGTGATTGACTTCAAGGGTAGTTGGGATGATCATTTACCTCTTATCGAGTTTTCTTATAACAAGAGTTACCACTCTAGCATCCAGATGGCTCCGTTTGAGGCTCTTTATGGGCGGAGGTGTAGATCACTTATTGATTAGTTTGAGGTAGGTGAAGCTACGTTGATAGGGCCAGATTCAATTTATGAGCATATGGATAAAGTTCAACTTATAAGGAAAAGGTTGAAAATAGCTCAAAGTCATCAAAGGTCCTATGCTGATGTGAGGAGGAGAGAACTTGAGCTTGAAGTTGATGATTAGGTGTTTCTGAAGGTGTCTCCCATGAAGGGAGTGATGAGGTTTGGAAAGAAAGGGAATCTTAGTCCCCAATATATTGGTCCCTAGAGGATTGTAAGACGTGCTGGCAAGGTGGCCTATGAGTTAGAGCTACCATCATAGTTAGCTTCGGTGTATCCAATTTTTCATGTATCATTGTTAAAGAAGTACATTGTTGATCTAACTTTGGTTTTCCCAGTGAAGAGCAAAGGTGTAAAGGATAACCTTAGCTATGAGGAGGTTCCCATTGAGATCCTTGATTGTCAAGTTCAGAAGCTTAGAAATAAATAAGTAGCTTCAGTGAAAATATAATGGAGGAATTAGCTTGTTGAAGGAGCTACGTGGGAGGCCGAAGAAGATATGATGGCTAGATATCTGCATTTATTCCTGCTCGGTGCTTTCGTTGGGGTTATAAAACCGACACGCAAGTGCACGTGGTCAAACAAGTAGTAAGTGGCTTAAGTAAGCCAAGTATCGATCCAAGGAGACTCTGGATAAGTAAAAATTGCTTAAGTATACTATATTCTATCTCACTTCTATATTTGCTGACAACAACGTAACCAACAATTGAAAAGTTTGTTTTATAAAGTATGTACTAAAACTACTGACAATTATTTACTTTGAATTTAAACTATGGTTATGAGCATGCCAAGGTTAAGGACATGTAATGAACTTGATTATAATCATAATTTGGTTAATCTTCTCTTCCAGTTGCTAGCCAAGAACATTAGCCTAGAGATTAAAACTCTCGTATTTAATCTCACTTAAGAATCATAAACCATCTATCTACATTTCTGTGATCAAATGCAATTCATGACCTAGCAATACAATTCCGGTTCCTAAATTGACTAATACGGCTTTCAAGTATATTTCTATCAGGAAAGCACAACAAAACTCAATTTTCCCAAATCAAGTTAAGAACAATACCCTATTAATTCACAACTTTCTAATTTTGTGCTCTCTCGAGTGAAATCGGACTTTTTAGATGTACATTAATGTCGGCCACACACCAATGCAGTAGAAACAAGAACTAATAGAACAACATGGAAGAAGAAGATGAAAAACCATATAATTCAATAATCAAAATTCATCACAAATGTTCATAACCTCAGCAAGGAAGGGAATTAGCCACTCATTTGTGGATTAATCATCCTAAAACAAGTGTTAATCATACAAACAATTGAGTGAAAGAAGAAAGAAAGAGAGAAAAACCCTAAGCTTTTTCCTCCCTCAACTGCCTGTAACCCACGTCCTTGCTCCACCAAGTCTGAATTATGAAAAATAAGCCTAAGTGTTCTATTTATACTAATGGGAATTTTTCCCGGAATAACAAGCAACGTGTCACGGAGTGCATCGCGGAGCACTGCCTCCGTGACACGGCGTGGACGCGGACCCTCTCTGGAAATTTGGGGTCCTGGAATAAAGCTTCAACGTGGCACGACATGCAACGCGGAGGCATGCTCCACTGGAATTTGACTAATATTTCACCCTCCAGGCAGAGTGCCTCCGCGATGGTAGCGTGACACGGCTCCATCGCGGAGCCCCTTTAATTGGTGCAGTCCACTGCCTTTTTCGTGCTCGAATCCAAGTCCAACTCCGATATTGTTCCAACATGCGTTTTAGCTCCTCAAAGTCACATTTTACCTACAAAACAATGTTAATCATGTTGGTTAGTATAAATTCACATTTTATTACCAATTACATGAAAATGTATACATATTGCTAGATAAACAAGGCGAAAATGATACGTTTGAGTATCACTTGGGCATATAAATCTGCCCAAGATCACTTATGCCACACTTAAATCCTTGTTCGTCCCCGAACAACAAACACACAATTAATGCAAATTACATCCCAACCTTCGCCACTATGGTGCGATAATTTGAGCTACGGTCATACCGATCATTCAATATTGCAAATCATCAAGAAAACATGCATGGTCTTAACAATGCAATGACCTTTAATACATTAAGACTTCCTAGACTTCAAGAATCGACTCTCGACATCAGCAAACTCATGCAAATCAGCTAATCAAGATATCCGACACGAAAATCAATCTTTCATCAAGCATGTGTCATCACAACTCAAGAGAATCTTCCCCTTTTTGCTCATGTGACACACAAACATTCAAGTAGGGGCATGTAAAAATTAATTTCACTTTCTCTCCCAAAAGAATTCACATGCATCATGTCATGACCCATAAGCTTGCCCTTAGTGTATTACTCCACTAATATAAAGAAATGCAATGTAAGATCACGTAGGACTTTAATGGGTTGTAATGGAAGCTATGGAACTAGTACATACTGGATTAGCCAATAATAGCCACTAGCATCATTAAGCGCCTTTTCAACACATTCCCATCAACGTATGGACATTGTTTCTCTCTTTTCTTTTTTTTCTTTTTTTTTCATCATCCCATTCATGATGGTTTACTTTCGTATGGCCCATTAAATCAAGCACACTTGACACGACACAAAGGTTTTTCATGCACCTTTATTATCATTTAATTATAACAAGTGCACCTTCAACCTTTTTCTTTTCTCTCCTCACTCTGCTTTTCTTTTTCTTTTCACCATTCTCACTCTTTGACACTTTGGGAAAAAAATTTTTTGTTCTTCTTAAGCGCTTAAGAGCTTTGTATAGACTTTACTGCTAATGAAAAGAAAGAATTAAGCTTAGTTTATACAAATTTCGGACAAAAGAAAGAAATAATAGGCTAAAGGCTCAACGGGCTGACTAGGGTATACAATCACATAAAAAGGGGAGTATGACAAGAAAAAAATAGAAACTCTCGGTTAAAAAAAAGAAATGCCTACATCCTTTCCAACACTACACCTCCTTCATTTCGTTTTGTACACACACCAGGCAAGTTCTAGACACTTCACAATAGCATGGAATAACAATACCTCACTTCACACTTCATGCACATGCTCGATTCAAGATGCATTCACAGACTCTTTAATTAGCCAATTACATGAATTCAAAAATTAAGCCTCAATCACACCGAATCGAACTCTATAGCCTAGGTATCTCAACATATTTACAAAACTGCATGCTTTCATACAAATCACTTTTAAATTTGGAATATCAGATATAACACGCAACCAACATTTCATAACCATATAGTAACTACAGGTTCCGTGATGCAATCCACCAAAGAAAAAAATTGAAAATAAATTAAAATAACTACTCCTACCGACTACGTTTCCCTTAAGACGGTCGTCATCCATCGATCATAGGGAACGGTCACTAACTATGACGTCGGTTCAATGGGACTATTCTCAGTAAAAGAACCAAAAACAAACTCCGAGAAACCCAAATATAAAAATTGAAAAATTTTGCAAACATCGATCATTTCGATGGAAAAATATTTACAAAATATTTTAATATGTACAAAATATAAGAAAATATTTACACAATTAGACCTAGCTGGCAACAACAACATTCCACAACACACATCAATACCACAAATATATACAGATACAGACCAGTTTGCAATTTACAAACACAGGGAAACATACATACAAAATAGAGGAAAGCATATAAGCAGACCAGCCCAGCCCCAGCACCTAACTACTCCCCACCCCACACTTAAATCGAACACTGTCCCCAGTGTTCACAAAAATTAAAAATCACAAAATTTGGGTGGTGGAACTCCCTGATTAGTCAAAGTATTCAACTTCTTCATCAGGTGCTGCTGCCTCATCGCCCATGTCCGAGTCACCTCCATCGTCATCATCGGACTCCACATCAGAGTCCTCCCGACGTGTCTCCTCGTCTGTGGGGACGTCATCGTCAGTGGGCTCTACAAAGGCTGGTCCCACTCGGCATAGAGCCCTGGTCTTTTCGCCAAATGGGTAATCCAGCTCGAGCTGCAATAACTCCTCCTCCGTGGCTGGTCTCCCACCGATCCGAAGCTGGAGCATTTGCATACCAAACATCCGTGCCATGTACTGGTCGTCACGAGTATGTCGCTCGCCAAGCGTCAGCACTGGCCCGTGTGTGGTGTCGGGGGCCTTAGTTTTGGTCACGTCAAGGGCCCTCCGCTCCAACTGCGGGATGTAATCCAAAGCCTCTTCCTCGACGTCGAGGCCTCAGAGAAAGGTGGTGATTAGTCCCCCGAACCCATACCTGTGGACCTGGTGTAGTCGGGCTCTCTTCATGGCGGATATGATGATCGTCCCAACATTAATCTCCAACCTTTTCATCAGGGCATACATCAGGCAAACCCGGTCCCGGGTCACATCAGTCATGTGCACCCCCGGGATTAGGCACGAGCAGACTATCTTCAGCCATATTCTGGCCTCCCTATTCATTTGAGAATATGGCAGAGTCTGGTGGTAACCCCTTTCCTTATGTTTACTCCATCTGGCTGTGGATCGAGACCCACACAAGGTGCGTCTGATATCGGCATATGGTGGGGTGATGTTCAGCTGGCGGAGAACATGGGCGTCTGTGTCCCGCACTCCGATGATGGCATTTAGCTGTTGGGGTTCCAGAGGGACTATCTGCCCTCTGATCTTGATTGTGTGGCTTCTGATTGCCAGGTTCCAATTTGCATAGAACTCCCGGACTAGATGTAGGTTGCATTCCTTGGGCTCCTGAAATATGAAGCTGAGCCCAGCTGCCTTGATCCTTTAAACTATGCGGGGGAACTCCTGTGCTAATCGTTCCCGTGCAATATGCTCCTCGGGGAAGTATTTATTCTCCTTGTGTTTGGTGTACCACTTCTTCCCCTCATCGGTTACCCACCTCGTTCCGTATTGGCGGCGCTGGCCTCATGGAACTGCTGGTGCAGCTGGGACTGCTGTGCCCAGTCTAAGTCTTTTCCTCCCGGTGCCTGAAGTTGATGCACTTTTACCCTTATCCTGCCTACTTGCCATTTTACCTGTCAACACAAATAAACAAGCGCAATGTCAAGCTAAATGAATATTAACTTCGGCTAAGGTTGGGTTAACTAAGTTTACCCCACACATAGTTCTTAGCTACAGTTATGATACTACGGCAAGAATCACTTTATTTACACCAAAAACAAACAACTATACAATTCATGCTTAGTGCGTTCGCAAAGAAAAATTCGACGCTACAACTTTAGCGTACTACTCAGACTTCATACAGCTAATCCCAATCACTACCATCTTTAGCAATTCAACTATCGCACTTACCAACTAAAAACAACGAAACAAAAACAACAAAAAAAATTCTATATGCACATGAACCTATATAATCAACCCAATTTGAACAATTTTCAACATTTTCCCAAAAACCCGAGAATTCGTTGTCTATTACATTCAAACAATATTCTACAACGACTTATCTCATTCAATACATACAACCAAGCATATAATTCACAAATTTAACAAGTTACCAATTTCGATTTCAACAACCAAGCCCTAGAATTGAATTCGCAAGCAACTTCGAATAATTCATGCAATCAACAAGTTCAAACGATCATTACAACATTCCGAACATTTATCGATCAAGGAATAACTCAAATTCATGCTAAATTTCGACTTAGGGTGATTTAGTTCACCTCCCATGCTTAAATTCGAATGAAATCGACAAAAACTTGAGAGAGAATCGGAAAACATACCTCGTAGTTGAATAACCAAAGAAAACTTGATAATTCTTTGCTTTATACCGTGGCACGTTGATGGGGAAGGGAATTTTGGGTGTTTTGTCGCGGAGAAGTGTAAAAAATGAGGGGAAAAGGGGAGAAATCGGGGGTTTAAAATGAAGAAAACACGCGGGTCACCCGGCAACCCGGTGTGACCCGTCATAATTTATATGGCAACGTGTCACGGAGTGCATCGCGGTGCACTGCCTCCATGACACGGAGCCATCGCGATAGCTTACTGGAATTTTTGAAAATTCCAGTTTACACTTCAACGTGTCACGGAGGGTAATGCGGAGGTCCTCCTCCTTGACACGGAGCTATCGCCCCAGCTCACTGTCTCTGCATTTTATTAATTTTTTCATACCTCGCCTTTTCGTTCAGGATTCCGTGCACATTTTTCTCCGTTTCACCTGAAAATCATTTCACTAAACAAAATTGGTTAGATTAATAGATTTCAAAAACTAAAATAAAATAATACTAACTAAAATAAAAATTTTGTACTAAATCAAGAAAAAGAAAAATAAAATAAAATCTATTTACACTTTACAAAATGAAAAGAAAAAGAAAATTTTCACGGGTTGCCTCCCGTGCAGCGCCTGGTTTACCGTCGCGGCTCGACGTCCTTTATGCTCAATTGTCCGCTAGGGTGATGGACGATTTCTCATGATCATTGTCCTCCCCCAGTAGTGCTTACACCTCTGCCCATTTACTAAGAACGTGGCACTCCGATCTTCTTGCCACAATTCTACAGCCCCGTGAGGGGTCATTCTTACCACTTCAAATGGTCCCGACCATTTAGACCTCAGCTTTCCAGGAAACAACTTCAATCTCGAATTGAAGAGCAAAACTTTCTATCCCGGCTCAAAAATGCGATGCACCACATGCTTATCATGCCATCTTTTGGTTCTTTCCTTGTAGTACTTAGCACTCTCATAGGCCAACGAAACTCATCAAGTTCACTGAGCTGCATTAGTCTCTTTTTGCCCGCCAGCGCTGAGTCCATATTTAGCTTTCTGACAGCCCAGAAAGCTCGGTGCCTTAATTCCACCGGGAGATGACATGCTTTGCCATAGACCAATCGGTATGGTGAGGTTCCAATCGGTGTCTTATAAGCAGTTCGGTAAGCCCACAACGCATCATCGAGTTTGCTTGACCAATCATTTAGTTGTGTATTCACCGTTTTCTGAAGAATCTGCTTCACCTCCCTATTTGACACCTCTACTTGCCCACTAGTCTGGGGGTGGTATGTTGTTGCCACTTTATGGCGCACCCCATACTTGGCTAGTAATTTCTTGAAACTTGCATTGACAAAATGAGCCCCTCCATCACTGATAATTGCTCGGGGTGTCCCGAACCTTGTGAGGATGTGTTTTTTCACAAACTTCGTTACTACCTTGTTGTCATTTCTGGGGCAAGCTATTGCTTCCACCCATTTTGATACATAATCTACAGCCACCAAGATGTAACGTTTACCAAATGACTGTGGGAATGGACCCATGAAGTCAATGCCCCATACATCAAAGGGCTCAACTTCCAGTATATTCTGCAAAGGCATCTCCTGTCTTCTGCCAATGGATCCTGTACGCTGACACCTATCACACATTTTGACATACGCCATAGAGTCTCTGAACAGTGTTGGCCAAAATAAACCTGACTGTAGAACCTTGTGCGCTGTTCTCTCGCCTCCGTGATGTCCTCCATACAATGAAGAATGGCAGCCCCTCAACACTTCTGCAATCTGACTCTCTGGGATGCATCTTCTCATTACCTGATCTGGTCCCTGTTTGAACAAATATGGTTCATCCCAAACATAATGCCGGCTGTCATGCCTCAATTTCCTTCTATGCTGGTCCGTTGCCTCAGGTGGGTAGACTCCGCTCACTAGCAAGTTGACTATGTCTGCATACCAGGGAACTTCAGCTTCTCCAACTGCCAAGAGTTGCTCATCGGGGAATTCTTTATTTATGTTATCACTTTCCATCACATGCGACCGACTTTCCAGTCGTGATAGGTGATCTGCTACTTGGTTCTTGCTCCCCTTTCTGTCTCTGATCTCAAGGTCGAACTCCTGCAACAATATGATCCATCTAATCAATCTGGGCTTAGCATCCTTCTTGTTGAATAGGTACCGAATAGCTGCATGATCGGTGTACACCACAACTTTCGAACCCACCAAATAAGACCTGAATTTGTCAAATGCAAACACCAAGGCTAGCATCTCTTTCTCTGTGACTGTGTAATTGCTTTGGGCCGTATTCAGTGTTTTGCTTGCATAATAAATATAATGGAAAATTATATTTTTTCTTTGTCCCAATACGGCTCCCACAGCCACATCACTGGCATCACACATCAGCTCAAATGGTTGTTCCCAGTCAGGAGAAATAAGTATCGGTGCTTCTATCAATTTCTGCTTCAACTTATCGAATGCTGTAACACACTCATCATTCAACTCAAACTTTACCTCTTTTTCTAGCAGTCTGCATAGTGGTCCAGAAATGTTGGAAAAGTTTTTAATGAATCGTCTGTAGAATCCTGCATGCCCAAGAAAACTGCGCACACCTTTCACTGACAATAGTGGTGGCAACTTTTCAATAACCTCGATCTTAGCACGATCGACTTCCAACCCCTTTTTAGATACTTTGTGGCCAAGGACAATCCCCTCCTTCACTAAGAAGTGGCATTTCTCCCAGTTTAATACAAGGTTGGATTCTTCACATCGAGCCAGCACCCTGTCAAGATTCATGTCATGGAAAATAGCCATCATGCATCTCTGGAATGTGGCGGGTGCATTGCATAACCCAAACGGCATTCGCCTGAAAGCATATGTCCCATAAGGACAGGTGAAAGTAGTCTTCTCTTGATCCTCCGGAGCTATGGCTATTTGGTTATAACCAGAGTACCCATCAAGAAAGCAATAATACTCCTGTCCTGCCAACCTATCAAGTATTTGATCAATAAAAGGGATGGGGTAATGATCTTTCCTCGTGGCTTCGTTTAGCTTTCTGTAGTCCATACAAATCCGCCAGCCTGTGACGATTCGAGTAGGGATCAACTCAGTTTTCTCATTGGTGACTACAGTCATCCCCCCTTTCTTTGGAACACATTGAACGGGGCTGACCCACTCACTGTCTGAAATTGGGTAAACCACACCTACATCAAGCCACTTGATTATTTCTTTCCTTACCACATCCTTCATTGCTGGATTAAGTCTCCGTTGCGGCTGAACGGTTGGTTTGGCTCCTGTCTCCATGAATATCCTGTGTGTGCAGAAAGCTGGATTGATACCCTGAATGTCAACATTTGCCAACCCATTGCTTTCTTCCTCTTTCTGAGGACACCCAATGCTGCCTTTTCCTGTGCCTCCGTCAAGTCTGCAGAGATGATAACTGGTAACGTCTCCCCCTCCCCCAAAAAGATATATTTTAGATGGGGAGGCAATTCTTTCAGCTCCAGCTTTAGTGCCTCCTCAACGGATGGTTTAGGCAAAGGCTCTAGAGATCTCATCAATGATTGAAATTCCTGTCTCCTCGGATGATTCTGTGCTCCATTCAACAATTGGACCATTCCACACGCCTCTCTATCCCCAAAATGATCAGAGTGTGTCAACGCTCTTTCCAATGGGTCTTGAGATTCAACAATTTGCCTAATTTCTTCATGCTCAACCACATTAATTTCCGAAAGCTCCTCATTTATAGCTGGCAGCTTCATGGCTTTTAACACATCAAATACCTCTACCTTGTCATGTGCTCGCATTGTAAGTTGACACGCATCTACGTCGATTAGTGCTTTCCCGGTTGCCAAGAAGGGTCGTCCCAAAATAAATGGGACTTCCGCGTCTGGTTCAAAATCCAGCACAATAAAATCTACTGGGAAAATTAGGGAGCCCACTTGCACTAGAACATCCTCAACAATGCCATCCGGCCAAGCTAAGGATCGGTCTGCCAACTGCAAGATTACGGTTGTAGGTCTAGGACTCCCTAGACCCAACTTTCTGAATAACGAAGATGGCATCAGATTTATGCTCGCTCCCAAGTCACACAATCCACGAGCTCGGATACTCTGCCCAATAGTAAGCTGGATAGTAAAACTTCCAGGGTCTTTTAGCTTCGTGGCAGTCTATTTTGGATCCGGGAAGTGCACTCCTCCGTCAAAGCCACCGTGGCATACTCGGTCAAACGACTTTTGTTGGCCACGATGTCTTTAATGTATTTGGCATATTTAGGCACTCCCTGTAAGACATCAACAAGAGGTAAATTAACATGTACCTGTTTAAGCACCTCCATGAATTTCTTGAAACACGCCTCCTCTTTGTGTTTCTTTAGTCGTTGAGGGAACGGGGGTGGAGGTCTTTCTGATTCAGCTTCTTTGGTCTTCCCCCTTCCTGAACTTTGTTCCCCCTCAACTTCTACTGCTCTTGACTTTTGAGGTGGTCTCTCTGGTTCCACCTCCTTCAGCTGCAAACCACTCCTTGTGGTCACTGCATTTACCTGCTTCGGATTAGGATCCGTGTTGCTAGGTAGTCCTCCTCTGGGCCTTCTGTTTTGCGCACTAGCAAATTGCCCAAATTGATACTCAAGAGCCTTGGTCGCTAATTGGTTATTTTTCACTTCGGCTGCCAATTTAACATAGTCAGCCTGCAATTGCGCTTGATTAGCGTTCATGGTCTTGAACATCTCCTCAATACTGGGTGATGGTGGTGGAGGAGGGGCATTGTGATTTCTGAATTGAGATTGGTAGTTCTGTTGCCCTCCTTGATTTCTTTGCATACCCTGACCCGAACTTTGGCCTTGTTGGTTGTTGCCACCCCATGAAAAATTTGGATGGTTCCTCCAATTTGAGTTGTAGCCTCTACCAAACTGCTGCTGATTTCTTTGTGCATTGCCCACAAAGTTAACAGAATCAGGATTTGCTCCACAACACTCAGCTGAGTGCTCACTACTTCCACACACTTCACACCACATTTGCTGGACCGCATTGACTGAAGCTGAAGGCTGGTTCAAATTCATGTTGCTGAAGTGGTTGTTCAACTGATTCTGCAAGGCAGCTATTTGTGCAGTGATAGCTGTAAATCCATCCACTTCAAGCACTCCTGCTGCTTTCCTTGCTCTACCTCGTGATGAATCAGCATTCCATTCTGGATTGCCCTGTGAAATCAGGTTTAACAAAGTATACAGCTCCTCATAAGTCTTTTCCAGCGCTTGCCCTCCAGCTGCTGAATCTAGCAAAATTTTAGTATGGGGTTCCAAACCCTTAATAAATGTGTGTACCAACACCTCATTGAACTGATGATGATGAGGACAGTCCCGCAACATGGATTTAAATCTTTCCCAGGCTTGATACAAATTTTCTCCCTCCCTCTGTTTGAAACTTAGAATTTGACTTCTAAGTCTGGCTGTTTTACCAGAGGGAAAAAATCTTATCAAGAACTTTCGTGCAAGATCATCCCACGTTGAAATAGAATTTGGTGGCTCAGCTTTTAACCACCTCTTGGCTTCACCAAGTAATGAGAACGGAAATAGGGTGAGCCGAACATAATCAGGTGACACTCCAGCGGGTATATAAGTGTCACTTATCTCCAAAAAGTTTTGGAGATGCTGTTGTGGGTCTTCATGAGGGAGACCGGTAAATTGCCCGCTTGTGTGCAACAGTTGCACCATGTTTTGCTTGAGTTCAAATCTCCCTCCAGGCTCTGGTTTGCGGATACTTGATGTTACATTGTTGGCATGTGGGATTGCCACCTCGCGAACCGGCCTTGCTGCTGCTTCTTCGGGCACTAACACTGCCCTCACAACCGGTGGATTTTGTTGCTCCATAATAGTTCTTCTGAGCAACTGCAGCTTCTTTTGTAGATCTTCTCTCCGTTTACTATGAAATATACGTTCAGGCTCTATATAAGATTCCCCCAGCTCTTTGTCTCTTGCCAGTGTTCACAGAAAGCAAGTCTGCAAAATACAGGCTAAGACCAAGTTGTCAACACTTAAGAAAATAAAATAAAAATACAGTAAATTTTACACTTAATACAATTTCATCAATTGCCTAGTCTCCCCGGCAACGGCGCCAAAAACTTGTTCGGTGCTTTGGTTGGGGTTATAAAACCGACACGCAAGTGCACGTGGTCAAACAAGTAGTAAGTGGCTTAAGTAAGCCAAGTATCGATCCAAGGAGACTCTTGATAAGTAAAAATTGCTTAAGTATACTATATTCTATCTCACTTCTATATATGCTGACAACAACGTAACCAACAATTGAAAAGTTTGTTTTATAAAGTATGTACTAAAACTACTGACAATTATTTACTTTGAATTTAAACTATGGTTATGAGCATGCCAAGGTTAAGGACATGTAATGAACTTGATTATAATCATAATATGGTTAATCTTCTCTTCCAGTTGCTAGCCAAGAACATTAGCCTAGAGATTAAAACTCTCGTATTTAATCTCACTTAACAATCATAAACCATCCGTCTACATTTCTGTGATCAAATGCAATTCATGACCTAGCAATACAATTCCGGTTCCTAAATTGACTAATACGGCTTTCAAGTATATTTCTATCAGGAAAGCACATCAAAACTCAATTTTCCCAAATCAAGTTAAGAACAATACCCTATTAATTCACAACTTTCCAATTTTGTCCTCTCTCGAGTGAAATCGGACTTTTTAGATGTACATTAATGTCGGCCACACACCAATGCAGTAGAAACAAGAACTAATAGAACAACATGGAAGAAGAAGATGAAAAACCATATAATTCAATAATCTAAATTCATCACAAATGTTCATAACCTCAGCAAGGAAGGGAATTAGCCACTCATTTGTGGATTAATCATCCTAAAACAAGTGTTAATCATACAAAACATTGAGTGAAAGAAGAAAGAAAGAGAGAAAAACCCTGAGCTTTTTCGTCCCTCAACTGCCTGTAACCCACGTCCTTGCTCCACCAAGTCTAAATTATGAAAAATAAGCCTAAGTGTTCTATTTATACTAATGGGAATTTTTCCCGGAATAACAAGCAACGTGTCACGGAGTGCATCGCGGAGCACTGCCTCTGTGACACGGCGTGGACGCGGACCCTCTCTGGAAATTTGGGGTTCGGGAATAAAGCTTCAACGTGGCACGGCATGCAACGCGAAGGCATGCTCCACTGGAATTTGACTAATATTTCACCCTCCAGGCAGAGTGCCTCCGCGATGGTAGCGTGACACGGCTCCATCGCCGAGCCTCTTTAATTGGTGCAGTCCACTGCCTTTTTCGTGCTCGAATCCAAGTCCAACTCCGATATTGTTCCAACATGCGTTTTTGCTCCTCAAAGTCACATTTTACCTACAAAACAATGCTAATCATGTTGGTTAGTATAAATTCACATTTTATTACAAATTACATGAAAATGTATACATATTGCTAGATAAACAAGGCGAAAATGATACGTTTGAGTATCACTTGGGCATATAAATCTATCCAAGATCAATTCCCTTCCATATAAATTCCAGCATCAGGTATCAGTTCCCTCCTTAACACTCTATTAAGTTTCATGTCTAGTTCATGTATCTCAATTTCCTTTATGTCAGTGCATGTATATGTGATTCACAAATTCTGTTCAGTCATGTATCTCAGTCCAGAGTCAGTGACTCCGTCAGTTTTCAGCATAGATGTTTACTATTTTTGAGTTCAGTTTCTTTTCCCAGCTTTTTAGTATGTTTACCCCACATTGGAGGAAGAATGTTCCCAAGGGGGATATATTGTAATATCCCAAAGGTTCCCAAGACTAGATGTGAGGATTGAAAATGAGTTCAGCAGAAAAATCTACATTTTTATGTCAGTAAGACTCAACCTATGAGTCATAGGTTGGTAGTATGGATCATGGAAAAATCTTTAGATCAGGTCAGAGATTTTGTTCCCCTAACCACGAGTCCCTGCTACGAGTCATAGTATATGGGTACGACCCGTAATCAGGAGTCATAACAAGTCTTTGGAGTTATTCAGTGATTGATTGTATGGGTGATGGTATGACTCTAGGATGGTGTTACGGATCATAGTAAGATTCATGAAAATATTCAAAGAATTGGAGGTTTTGGACTTGGTCAGTAGGGGAGGATACCACTAGTCTTAAGAGGATTGTACGACTCGTGGTACAATTCGTGACAACTGACATAACAGTTTTTCTACGAATTCATTAAGGGTATTTTCATAAATCCTAAACTACGTCGTTTTAATCCCTTAAGGAAGTGTATTAAGGGATCAACCTATTCTAATTCATTCAACTCCCATGCATGCAAGTTTAGAGGGTTCTATTAACAATCAAGCCTAGAATCCTCCAATTCTCCTCCAAATCTCTTGGACTTTTAAAGTCAGGGTCGAATCCATGGAGAGTTAGAATAGATCAACCAAGAGTCGTAGTGTAAACCAATTTGGAATGCATAATTGTTTATATTGTGAAATGGGGAAAATTGGGGGAAAAGAAAGCTATAGAATTCTAATGTCAAATGAAAAACAAAGTAAGTTGATTGTTGTAGGCAATTAGAATGAACTAGGGATGTGCTTTTGATAGGGGTGATGGTTAGATTGGGGTTAACTAACTAGTCTCAAATATCAACTGAAACATGAATAGTGATGGAAAAGGCTACACCCAATATTTCTCAATCACTTGGGTGAATTTTCCTTGGGTTTTCTCAAACCCCAAGATCAATACTATCAATCAGCCACCAAAAGCTTGAGGAAGAGCTGGACTATCTCTAGCTTTAGCCTTTTAATGGGTGATGAAAATGGATTTTGACTATCTCTAGTTCAACCCCCTATATCCATGACCCAAATCTTTACTAATGCTTCCTAATCCGTATCTTACTCATCTCTCTCAAACAAAAGCAAGATAAGAAAAGTAAATTAATATTTGCAACCATTAATTATAAAATTCAAACTTAGAGGAAACATTAGATTCATGCTTTGTAATTGAAATTAAGACTAAATCAACAACACCCAATCCATTCTAAACCCTAATCATGCACACACCCCTAACAATTAAATTAGCTACTCATAGATGAAGTTAAAGAAGAAATACCCATGGGTATTCAGTAGCATTCATCATATTTGAATAGAAATTTAAGGTCACAAATCTACAACAATGGTGGTTTTAGCTCAAGAATAGCAAAGAAGAAGAAGAACAATGTACTTTTTCTACTTCTCTCTACAATTCTTTTTAGCTAAGATGTACAAGTTCTGACAAGTATGAGTACATTTAGGGGCCATTTGGTTATGAGTTAGAGTTATGCAGGTATTAGTAATACATGAATTAGTTACGAGGGAATCTATGTATTTTTTTATATAGGGATTAGTTATGCAGGTTTTAGTTATTCATGTACTAGTTATGTAGGTATTAATTATGCAAGTATTAGTTATGTAGGTATTATTTATGTAGGATATACATAAATTATTAATTATTGAATAATTAATATACTATAAATTAATATATTTTATTACAAATAAATAAGTAACCAAATAGTATAAAGTTTTATTGTATAATTGATTTTTTTTTTAAAAAGTAGAAAGTGGATGTGTAAATGTACACCGAATAACAAGACTACTCCTTCAACTACTTATACGTCATGACCCGAACGTAGACTCAGATCGTAACACGGGACAAGGAACCCCAAGAGACCCAAAATCGACTCATGAAATAAGCATATATCTATCTTCATAATACATAATGCGGAATACTGAACATAAGGCATAGTAGAACATAAATGTAACATAGCCTATCATAACATCTGTAAGTACTATACATATACATAAGCTGAGTACTATATACTATCTGAAAGCCTCTAACATGTAAGATGGGTTGATGGGAAAATACCCTAACTAACCCCACCAAATACAGAAACATAGAACATCATACATGCTTAATCAAACCTCTCTCGAAACATGAGAACTCACCAACAAAGCTAGAAGTGAACTCTGGGATGCACTAAGGATGAGGATGAGCCTGAGAGCCAAGTCCTATATCATGAAATGATACAACATAGAGAGTATGAGGTTAGTACGTGGAATGTACCAAGTATGCAAGGTAAGTAAAAACGAACATTCAAAATATATAAAACTCATAAGTGATCATAAGAGTAGGACATCATGCTCATATTATAAATATCGTATCATAACATAAGGCTCAAGGTTTTTCAAAACATTCGTAATACATTCATAATCCTAATCATGAGAGAAAAGTTATATTGAGCATAACTTGAGCCAAAATACATAATCATAGACATGCATAAATCATGAGGAACAGTGGGAAATTATCTTAACCGTATACCCCATATGAGCACACATGAAGCCTGACTTGTAACCCTAGTTGGGAGGGTGTCCATACCTTGCCAATGTTAGAACCATGAAAGTGTGATATCACCATGAAAAGGGCCATTTGGGCTAGGGACAGTCACAAAGGAGGTCCCAACATACCTACAAAGGCACGTAGTTTATGAGATCCAGAGCAGAACCTAGGCCCCGAACCTACTCTGTGTTCGATACTACTCCCAAAACATATATATTGCTCATAGTATAACATGCATGAATTTATCGGCTAGTTAAATCATGATAATCATAAACATTCATGTACATACGCGAACTAGCCATGACATAAGGCCCGTGAGTCGGCCAAAACATAATTCATGAATCATAGGTTTCATGCATACTTGTAGATGATACATATCACTTGTAAATCATCAAATCATGATGGGTAATTTGATAAATCCATATTTTAAATCATAAATCATGTTGGGCGTGTAAATATCATCAATTGAAGAGAAGATCATAAATCGATTCATCATAGATCATGCTTAAATAGGCTTGATTTAGTAGAAATTGAAATAAAGAATTTCAATTGGAAACATTGTTCTAAAATATGAACAAAATTCATAAAATATGATGTAATTCACAAATCATAACAACCCATTAGCAAATCAATAGATTTTCTCAAAATTTGATTCAAAACACCATGAGATTTTTGATAGATTTTTTATAAGTCAAGAGAGAATGGGAATGGGTGTGAATGGAAACACCAATTCATAACCCTACATACTTGGGTAAGATCAGATTCCAAGGTTCCTTAAATGCCCAAGGGAGAAGATAGGGAAGAGCTTGAGGAATAACTTGATCTCTCTAAAATTATTCTAATTTGCATGCATGGGAATGAGGATAATTAGAGGGTCTTAACCTATCTTATTATGCCCAGAAAAATACATAAAACAATGTGGTTTAGGGCCCTAGAGCATAGAAAGGTCGAAAATAACCTTAATGAAATACCCAGAAAATTTTGTACAGATAGATCCAATGGGCGTACCAACAAGTAGTTGGAAGCTACCACGACTTGTGGTATGGCCCATCGTATGTGCTGCCCAGGCCCTAATCCTGGATTCATACCACGGCTCGACAGGACAACTCGTCCTTTGATCAAACGGATCATTGGGTCGATCGTCGCTTGTCCCCGTGAATACCCCGAGCTTCTCCTTGTCACGAGCCTCACCACGACTCGTTATTCCCTCCAACTAGTTGTGGTACCCATCCGTTAAGTCCACTGGAGATCTAACCACCTAGACAATGATTTGTGACAAATGGATCGTCGTAGCTCACAACGAGTCATTGAAAGACTCGTTACATCCCCCATGCTTAAGTCCAGTATTCACCCACGATCACAAAAACTGACTCCTTATTTCAAGCAACGAGTCGTTACTCCACCCATTGTATCCATTACCTGAGTCCGGAATACCTTTGGTGCGCCGCACTGCTCAGTTCGCCATGGTGTTGAATAATATTCTTATGAAGTTCGAGCTCTGGCACGCCGCACCACCCAAAGCACTAGCCTGAGTATAATTTTCTCTTAAGTTTGGTAGATGGCATGCCACGCTAGCTATCTCACCAGGCCGACTTTTCTCGAACTCTTCTTTCTTCAGAACTTGGGCCATTTTGACTCCTTTTTCGCTGATTACCTGCTAAAATCATCTAAAAACACTTCTTTTCTCATTTAACACACAAAATCATGAATTTATGCATTTCATAAACATAATGATCTCAAAACAAGATAAAATATGAGTACATGTATGGCAAATGGGTATAAGAATCACATGTGTGGGCTTATAAATAAAGAAATTCACGCTCACTAATCTTGGGCAGAATAATTTGCCCAAGTGATACTCAAATGCTTCATTTCTTCTTGTTTATACATTGATAGTTGTACATTCTCATGTGATTTGTAGTTAAAATGTGAATTTATACTAACCAACATGATTAGTGTTGTTTTGCAGGAAAAATGTAATTTTAGGAAGCTAAGATGCATGTTGGGAGAAATAGGGAATAGACTCGGAAGCGAGTAGTGGAAAAGGCCAAGGTTATGCAGCAAATTAAGGGGCTTCGCGATGGAGCCGTGTCACGCTGCCATCACGGATGCATTCTGTCCCGGATGATAAAAATAGGCCAAGTTCCAGTGAAGGTCTGCGTTGGGGCCGTGGCACGTTGGCCAAGCCCCGCGTTGCACGCCGTGGCATGTTGGGAATAATTACCTGGAGGATCGAATTCCAGTGAGGGTCCGCGTTTGTGGCGTGTCACGGAGGCAGTGCTCCGCGATGCACTCCGTGACACGTTGCTTGTTATTCCGGGAAAAATTCCCACTAGTATAAATAGCACACTTAGGTTTATTTTTAATTATTCTGACTTGGTTGAGCAAGAACGTGGGGTACAGGCACTTGAGGGGACAAAATTCTTAGGGTTCTTCTCTATCTCTTTCTTCTTTATTCCAATTGTTTGTATGATTTACACTCATTTAACGATGTTTAATCCACAAATGAGTGGCTAAATTCACTTCTTGGTGAGCTTAAGAACATTTGTAGTGGAATGTAATTATTGATCATTTTGGTTTTTAATCTTTTCTTCTATGGTTGTTCTATTAATTCTTGCTTTTACTGCATTAATGTGTGGCCAATATTAATGTATATCTAAAAAATCTGATTTGCGCTCGAAAGAGAAAGAAATTGGAAAGTTGTGAATTAATAGGATATGATCTCTTCTTGGTTTGGGAAAATTGAAAATTGATTTCCCTTAAGAATAGAAATATATCTGAAAGTCGTATTAGTCAATTAAGGAATCGGGTTCGTATGGCTAGAACATGAATTTCTTCTTATCACAGAAATGTAGGTGGAAGGTTCATGATTCTTAAGTTGGGTTAAATACGAGAGTTTTAATCCATAGGCAATAATTCTTGACTAGCAACCGAAGGAAAGATTAACCAATTTGTATCAATAAAATTCTTCCCTGCATGTTTGTTTTAGCCTCAGCATGCTCATTACTATAGTTCAGACTCAAATTGTACATTTGTTTTAGATTAGTATAAATTAGGAAACAAACTCCCAAAATCTTCTTGAAACTATTGTATGCATTATTAGAGTTAGAGTTTATTAACACTTAATTAGATTATTACCGTGTTCCAGTCCCTGTGGGATCGATACATGGCTACTCTAGCCATTTTACTACTTGTTCGACCACGTGCACTTGCGTGTAGGCATTTCAAACCACCGAACAAGTTTTTGGCGCTGTTGCCGGGGACTGGCAATTGGTAAAATTGTTGTCTTAAGTGTTAGTTTACGATTTCTTATTAGTGTTGACAACTTGGTCTTAGCTTGTCTTTTGTAGATATTGAATTCTGTTGAACACTCAAGGGACAAGGAGCTGGTGGATTCACATTCAGAGCCGGAAAGACAATTCCATCGTCAAAGAAGAGAAGCTCTAGAGAGAAAGCTGCAGTTGCTCAGACAGACAATCCTGGAGCAACAACAGAATCCACCCGTTGTAAGGGCAGTGTTAGTGCCCGAAGAAATGGCAGCTAGGCCGGTTCGCGAAGTGGCAATCCCACATGCTAACAATGTTACATCTAGCATTCGCAAACCTGAGCCAGGAGGGAGGTTCCACCATAAACAGAATATGGTGCAATTGCTGCACACCAGCGGGCAATTCAGAGGTCTCCCTCACGAGGATCCACAATAACATCTCCAAAACTTTTTGGAGATAAGTGACACTTACATCCCTGCTAGAGTGTCACCCGATTATGTCAGGCTTACATTGTTCCCATTTTCACTTTTGGGGGAAGCAAACA
Source organism: Datura wrightii (assembly GCA_035772735.1). Classification (NCBI taxonomy): domain Eukaryota; kingdom Viridiplantae; phylum Streptophyta; class Magnoliopsida; order Solanales; family Solanaceae; genus Datura; species Datura wrightii. Next base: position 152,053,171 of record JASDFA010000001.1, on the reverse strand, counting down.
GAATGCTGAAAGCTAAGCCACCTAATTCCATCACTACTTGGGATGATCTTGCAAAGAAATTCTTGATACGGTTCTTTCCATCCGGCAAAATAGCAAGACTTAGAAGTCAAATTCTAAGTTTTAAACAAAGAGAGCGGGAGAATCTGTATCAAGCTTGGGAACGATTCAAATCTATGTTTCGGGATTGTCCTCATCATCACCAATCCAATGATGTTCTGGTGCATACTTTCATAGAGGGTTTGGAACCGCACACAAAAATCTTACTAGACTCAGCAGCCGGGGGACAAGCATTAGAAAAAACTTATGAGGAGCTGTATACTTTGTTGAACTATATTCTGCAGGGAAATCCAGAGTGGAATGCAGACTCTTCTAGAGGAGGAACAAGGAAAGTGGCAGGAGTCTTGGAAATGGATGGTTTTACAGCTATCGCTGCACAGATAGTTGCGTTACCGAATCAACTCAATATCCACTTCAGCAATATGAGCATTAATCATTCTCAAGCCTCAGTGAATGTAGTGCAGCAGATTTGGTGTGAAGTGTGTGGCAATAATGAACACTCAGCTGAGTGTTGTGGTGCGAATCCTGATTCAGTAAACTTTGTTGGTAATGTACAGAGAAATAATCACCAACAGTATGGCAACAACTACAACTCTAATTGGAGGAGTCACCTGAATTTCTCTTGGGGTAGTAACAGCCATCAAGGGTAGAGTTCGAGTCAGGGAGCACAGAGAAATCAAGGAGGGCAGCAGCACTATCAGTCGCAATACAAAAGCAACAATGCACCTCCTCCACCACCATCACCCAGTATAGAGGAAATGTTCAAAACGATGATAGCTAACCAAGCTCAATTGCAGCCTGACTATGTGAAATTGGCAGCCAATGTAAAGAACAATCAGTTAGCTACAAAGGCATTGGAGTACCAGTTTGGGAAACTAACTGGAGCTCAGAACATCAGGCCGAGAGGAGGATTTCCGAGTGACACTGACCCCAAGCCCAAGCAAGTGAATGCAGTGACCACAAGGAGTGGTTTACAACTCAAGGAGGTGGAACCAGAAATACCACCACAACAGTCGAGAGCATTAGAGAATGAGAGGGAACACAATGATGATAGGGGGAAGGAGAAGGAAGGTGAACCAGAAAGACCACCACCCCCGTTTCCTCAAAGATTAAAGAAACACAAGGAGGAAACGTGTTTCAAAAAGTTCATGGAGGTGCTTAAACAGGTACATATTAATTTACCTCTTGTTGATGTTTTGTAGGGAGTACCGAAGTACGCAAAATATATCAAGGACATCGTGGTGAACAAAAGCAGGTTGACGGAGTACGCTACGGTGGCGCTTACGGAGGAGTGCACTTCCCGGATACAAAATAGGTTGCCCACAAAGCTCAAAGACCCTGGGAGCTTTACAATTCAACTTACAATCAGGAAGAGTATTCGAGCTCATGGATTTTGTGATTTGAAAGTGAGCATTAACTTGACGACGACATTGGTATTCAAGAAATTGGGGCTAGGCAGTCCTAGACCGACAACAGTGATCTTGCAACTAGAGGATCATTCTTTGGCCAGACCAGATGGCATTGTGGAGGACGTGCTGGTGCAAGTGGGCTCCCTTATCTTCCCGGTTGACTTCATTGTGCTGTTTTGAGCCGGATGCGGAAGTCCCATTTATTTTGGGACATCCTTTCTTGGCGACCGGGAAAGCACTGATCGATGTAGCTGCAGGGCAGCTAACCATGCGAGCACATGACAAGGTGGAGGTATTTGATGTATTTAAGGCCATGAAGCTGTCAGCCATACATGAGGAGCTTTCAGTAATCAGTATGCTTGATCAAGTAGAAATTCATCAGATTTTTGAATCTCAAGACCCATTGGAAAGAGTGTTGATGAACTCCGATCATTTTGGAGATAGAGATGCTTATGAGGTGGTACAAATACTGAATGAGCCACAAAGGCATCCCAGGAAGCAGGAATTACAGTCTCTAATGAGGCCTTTGGAACCATTGCCGAAACCATCTATTGAGGAAGCACCAAAGCTGGAATTGAAAGAACTGCCTCCCCATTTAAAATATGTCTTTTGGGGGGAAGATGATACTTTTCCAGTCATCATCTCCGCAGAATTGATGGAGGCACAGGAAAAGGAAGCATTGGGTGTCCTCAAAAAAAGGAAGAAAGCAATGGGCTGGCAAATGTCAGATATTCAGGGTATCAATCCAGCTTTTTGCACACACAGATTTTTCACGGAGACAGGAGCAAAGCCAACTGTTCAGCCTCAACGAAGGTTGAATCCAGCAATGAAGGATGTGGTTAGGAAAGAAATAATTAAGTGGCTTGATGCAGGTGTGGTCTATCCTATCTCGAACAGCGAATGGGTCAGCCCCGTTTAGTGCGTTCCAAAGAAAGGAGGGATGACCGTGGTCACCAATGAAAAAAATGAGCTGATCCCTACACGAACCGTCACAGGCTGGCGAATTTGCATGGACTATAGAAAGCTTAATGAAGCCATAAGGAAAGATCACTATCCTATCCTGTTCGTTGATCAGATACTGGACAGGTTGGCTGGAAAAGAATGTTATTGTTTCCTTGATAGGTACTCTGGCTATAATCAAATAGCCATAGCACCGGAGGATCAGGAGAAGACTACTTTCACCTATCCTTATGGGACATATGCTTTTAGGCGGATGCCATTTGGGTTATGCAATGCTCCTGGCACATTCCATAGATGCATGATAGCTATCTTCCACGACATGGTGGAGGATTTCGTTGAGGTATTTTTGATGATTTTTCTGTTTTCGGTAATTCATTTGCTACTTGTTTGCAGAACCTTGACAGGGTGTTAGGTCGCTGCGAAGAATCCAACCTTGTACTCAACTGGGAGAAATGTCATTTCTTAGTCAAGGAGGGTATCGTCCTTGGCCATAAAGTGTCTTGCAAGGGGTTGGAGGTCGATCGTGCTAAGATCGAAGTTATTGAGAAGCTACCACCACCTATGTCGGTGAAGGGTGTTCGCAGTTTTCTCGGGCATGCAGGGTTCTACAGACGGTTCATCAAAAACTTCTCCAAAATTTCTAGACCATTATGTAGATTGCTAGTAAAAGAGGTGAAGTTCGAGTTGGATGATGAGTGTGTCAAAGCATTCGAGGAGTTAAAGTAGAAATTAATAGAAGCACCTATCCTTATTACTCCAGATTGGGAACAACCATTTGAACTGATGTGTGATGCAAGCAATGTGGCTATGCGAGCTGTATTGGGGCAACGGAGAAGTAGAATCTTTCATTCTATTCATTATGCAAGCAAAACACTAAAAACTGCCCAAAGTAATTATACAGTCACAGAAAAGGAGATGCTAGCATTGGTGTTTGCATTTGATAAATTCAGGTCCTATTTGGTGGGTTCGAGAGTAGTGGTGTATACCGATCGTGCAGCGATTAGGTATCTGTTTAAAAAGAAGGATGCAAAGCCCAGGATGATCAGATTGATTCTGTTGCTGCAAGAGTTCGATCTAGAAATTAAGGACAGAAAGGGGAGCAAAAATCAGGTGGCAGATCACCTATCACGATTGGAAAGTCGGTCGCATGTGAAGGAAGGTGATAATATCAAAGAGTAGTTCCCGGATGAGTAGCTCTTGGCAATAGGGGAAGATGAGGTTCCTTGGTATGGAGACATAGTGAACTTGCTAGTGAGTGGAGTCTATCCACCGGAGGCTACGGCTCAGCAGAGAAAAAAATTGAGGCATGATTGCCGGTATTTTATTTGGGATGAGCCATACTTGTTTAAATAGGGACCGGATCAGGTGATAAGAAGATGCATCCTGGAGAGCTAGATTGCAGAGGTTTTGAGGAGTTGTCACTATTCATTGTATGGAGGGCACCACGGAGGCGAGCGGACAACGCACAAGGTCCTACAGTCAGGTTTCTTTTGGCCTACACTGTTTAGAGACTCTATGGAATACGTCAAAATGTGCGATAGATGTCAACGGACAAGCACAATTGGTAGGAGGCAAGAGATGCCACTGCAGAATGTACTGGAAGTGGAGACCTTTAATGTATGGGGCACAGATTTCATGGGCCCATTCCCACCGTCATTTGGTAATCGTTACATATTGGTGGCCGTTAATTATGTATCAAAGTGGGTTGAAGCAATAGCTTTCCCCAGGAATGACAACAAGGTGGTAACAAAATTTGTGAAAAAACACATTCTCACCAGGTTCGGGACACCCCGAGCCATTATCAGTGATGGAGGGGCTCATTTTGTAAATTCAAGTTTCAAGAAGCTACTAGCTAAGTATGGGGTGCTCCACAAGGTGGCAACAACATATCATCCCCAAACTAGTGGGAAAGTGGAGGTGTCGAATAGAGAGGTGAAGCAGATTCTCCAGAAAATAGTGAATGCACAACGTAGTGATTGGTCAAGAAAACTCGATGATGCGTTGTGGGCTTACAGAACAGCTTACAAGACACCAATTGGAACTTATCCATACCGATTGGTCTATGGTAAAGCGTGTCATCTGCCAGTGGAGCTAGAGCACAGAGCTTTTTGGGCCGTGAGGAAATTGAATATGGACTTAGAGCTAGCGGGCAAGAAGAGGCTGATGCAACCCAGCGAACTTGAAGAGTTTCGTTGGCATGCTTATGAGAGTGCCAAGTACTACAAAGAAAGAACAAAGAGGTGGCATGACAAGTATGTGGTGCATCGTATTTTTGAGCCAGGGCAGAAAGTGTTGCTCTTCAATTCAAGATTGAAGTTGTTTCCAGGGAAGCTGCGGTCCAACTTGTCAGGGCCATTTAAGGAAGTGAGAATGACCCCGCACGGGGTAGTAGAGTTGTGGCAACAAGATCAAAGTGCCACATTCTTAGTCAATGGGCAGTGATGTAAGCATTACTAGGGTGAGGACGGTAGTCAAGAGAAGACATCCGTCACCCTAGAGGATTACTAAGCTTCAATGACGTCGAGCCGCGACGGTAAACCAGGCGCTGCACGGGAGGCAACCCGTGAAATTGTTATAATACTTGAGTAGATTTAGTAGAAGAGAAAAAAAAAAGAAGAAAGAAAAAAAATAGAAAAATAAAAATAAAAACAAAAATTGTATTTTATGTCAAACCTATGAATTCTAACCAATTTCTTGTTGAGAGATGAATTTCAGGTTGAACGGAGGGCAAAAATGCAAAGGATCGCAAAGAAAAAATTGAGGTGAGAAAAATAATAAAAAGTGGCAAAACAGAGAGCCTGCGCGATGGCTCCGTGTCACGGAGGAGGGCCTCCGCGTTACCCTCCGTGACACGTTGAGGTTTAATTCTGGAAATTTTAAAATTCCAGAATACCTCCGCGTTGGCTCCGTGTCATGGAGGAGGTGCTCCGCGTTACCCTCTGTGACACGTTGAGGCTTTAATCGCGACGGGTCAAACCGGGTCGCAGGGTGACCCACACGAAATACCCCTTTTTAACCCTGAATTCCCTCAATTTTCCCTCATTTCTCACCCCCTCCGCGACAAAAAACCCAAAAACTCCCCCTTCCCCAACGTGAGACGGACCTAGGCACAAGTTTTCTTCGACTTTTCTTCGATTTGATCGAACTAAAGGTATGTTCTCTACTTTCATCTCAATTCTTGTCAAATTTGTCGATTTTGAGCTTGTAAAGTGAGTAAAACTTGCCCTAATTGTAAATTGAGCTTGAATTCATTTAAGTTATTGTTGATTGAGGCTCGTAGTATCATTTTGATTGTATGAACTCGATAAATACACGCTTGATCAAATTTTGGTGAAAGATGTAGCTAGGGTTAGAATTTGATTGCGAAGAAACTAAATATGATTGAAAATTTGGAAATTATGGGTTGGGCATGATGGGTAAGGTGAATTGTGTTGTGCTTTTTGTGAATATGCTAAGTAAACGATTGATTTTTGGGAGAATGAAATTGTTTAAATTGCATAGAACTTGGTGAATTGCATAGGTTGTGTTAAGAGAATTTTTTTTTGTTTTTCCTAAGTGCTATGTGATGAAATGGTATCGATGGTGATATTTGGATTAGTTGTACGAAGTCTGAGTAGTACGTAGAATTTATTCCATCGAATTCTCTGAATGCACGAGGCATGTTGTTGTTTTTTTGTAAATTGGAAAGTGAGAATTGTCTTGCCGTAATGTCGTAATTGTGGCTAAAGACTAAGTGTGGGGTGGCCTAGCTTAACCCAACCTTAGTCGAAGATAATTTTAATTTGAATAACATTGGGACTGTCTGTCTGATTTGACAGGAACAATGGCAAGCAGGCAATACAAAGGAAAGGGCGCATCTACATCGGGCGCCGGAAGGAAATGGATTAGACTGGGAACAATAGTCTCAGCAGCACCAGCGGTTTTGCGTGGCCAAAGCCGTCAATACGGAACCCGATGGGTGACAGACGAAGGGAAGAAATGGTACATAAAACATAAGGAGAACAAATACTTCCCCGAGGAGCATATTGCAAGGGAGCCGTTGGCACAAGAGTTCCCCAGAATTGTACACCGGATTGATTCTGCTGGGCTGAACTTCATTTTTGAAGAGCCCAAGGAGTGCAATCTCCACCTGATTCAGGAGTTCTACGCCAAGTGGAACCCGACACTCCGAAGTCACACAGTCAAAATAAGGGGGCAAGTAGTCACTTTTGAGCCCCATCACCTTAATGCCATTTGGGGGCGCAGGACACAGACGCCCACGTACTCCGGCAGCTGAACATCACTCCACCATATGCGGATATCAGACGCACTCTGTGTGGAGCTCGTTCTACAGCACGGTGGAGCAGGCATAAGGAGAGGGGCCACCATCAGACACTGCCCTACTCTCAAATGAACAGGAAAGCCAGAATTTAGCTTAAGATCATGTGTTCCTGCCTGATCCCGGGGGTGCACATGACATATGTCACCTTGGATCATGTGTTCTTGGTATACGCCCCGATAAAAGGGCTGGAGATTAATGTTGGGGCGGTGATCATCTCCGCCATAAAGAGAGCCCGTTTGCATCAAGGGCACAGGTACGGGTTTTGTGACTTGCTGATCACTTTCCTGAGGGGCCTAGATGTTGAGGAAGAGGCCCTAGACTACATCCCGCAGATGGAGAGGCGTTCCTTGGACGTCACCAAAACTAAGGCACCTGACACCATTCACGGGCCAGTTCTCACATTAGCCGAGCGACATGCTCGGGATGATCAGTATATGGACCGTATGTTCGGGATGCAGATGCTACAGTTGCGCATAGGTGGGAGGCCAGCAACAGAAGATGAGCTGTGGCAGCTAGAGTTGGACTACCCCTTCAGCGAAAATACCAGGGCTCTATGCCGAGTGGGGCCAGCTTTTATGGAGCCCCTTGATGATGATGTCCCCACAGATGAGAAGACACACCACGATGACTCAGATGTTGAGTCAGATGAGGATAGAGGGGGTGATTCGGATATGGGGGACGAGGCAACCGCACCTGACGAAGAAGTGGAATACTTCGATTGATCAGGGAGTTTCACCACCTACTCTTGTGCTATGCTGAATTTTATGAACACTGGGGACAGTGTTCGATTTAAGTGTGGGGTGGGAGTAGTTAGGTGCTAGTTGTTTTGTTGTTGTTTATGGTTTTGTTTTGTTGTTGTACCTGTGAAAAATTGTGACCCTGTGATTTTGATGTTTATGTTTTGTATTGTAATTAATGTGAAGCTGTTGTGTGCTGTATGGAGTTGTTGTTAGCTGGTTGTGTAAATATTTTTTTCTTATCGAAATTATCGATATTTTTAAAATTTTTCGTGAAATCTTTTTTTTGATTGGGTTTCTCAGCCTTTGTTTTTGGTGCTTTTACCGAGAATAGTCCTATTGAACCGAAGTCGTAAATAGTGACCGTTCCCTATGACGGATGGATGACGACCGTCTTAAGGGAAGTGTAGTCGATAGGAGTAGATTTCTTTTGTTCTTTCTGATTTTTTCTTTTGTTTGTTTGTATCCCAAACGTGTCGTTACTTTATGGTTCGGAATTCTGGTTGCGTGTTGTACATGATATTTAGAATGCAAAGGTGATTCGTATGAAAGCATGCAACTTTGTGAACATGTTGAGATACCTAGACCGTAGAGTTCGATTCGGTGTGATTGAGGCTTAATGTTTGAATTCTTGTAATTAACTGATTGAAGAGTTTATGAATATGTCTTGAGTTGAGCATGTGCAATGAGAATGTGGTGATTTCAATTCTTCCATGCTATTGTGAAGTGTCTAGAACTTGCTTGGTGTGTGTATGAAACGAAATGAAGGATGTGTATGGTAGGAAAGGATGTAGGCATTTCTTTGATTTAACCGAAAGTTTTTTTTTTTTTCATTATTGTACCTACCTTGAATGTACATCCTAGTTAGCCCATTGAGCCTTTAGCCTATTTTTTCCTATTGTCGAAAAGGTACAAATCGAGCTTAACCCCTTCTTTTCATTATCCGTGAATTTGATCCAAAACTCTTAAGCGCTCAAGAAAAGAAATTTTACCACAGTGTCAAGGAGTGTTAATTGGGAAAAGAAAGGAAAAGCGGAAGCGTTGAAAGTAAAGAAAAGGTCAAAGCTGCACTTGCCGAATTTAATAAAATGAAGATGTATCACTAATCTTTGTTATTAAGTCGAGTGTGATTAAAGAAATGGGAGCAAAAATAAAGAAAGACTTCAAGAAAGGGGAGGATGAAGGAAGAAACAATGCCCATAATGTGGTGGGATGTATGGAAAAGCGCTTAAGGGTGCTAGTTGCTATTATTGGTTAGCCCAGTATGTACTAGTTCCTTAGCTTATATTACAACCCATTAAGTCCTACGTGATCTTACATCACTCATCCTTATATTAGTGGAGTAATACACTAGAGGCAAGCTTATGGGTCATGACATGATGCATGTGAATTCTTTGGGAGAGACAGCGAAATTGTGTTCATATGCCCCTGCATATAATGTTTTTGAGATCATAGTGTGAGGGCACATGCTTGACGAGAGATTTAATTTCGTGTCGGATGTCTTGATCAGCTAATTTTCATGAGTTTGCCGAGATCGAGAGTCGATTCTTGAGTCTAAGAGGTATTAATGTGTTGAATGTCATTGTACTGATGAGACTATGCATGTTTTCTTGATGATTTGCTTTGTAAATAATCGGTATAATCGTAGGTTGAATTGTCGAGCCAAAGTAGCTATGATCGGGTGTCAATTGCATGAGATGTGAGATTATTGTTCGAGGACGAACAAAGTTTTAAGTGTGGGGTAAGTGATCTTGGGCAGAATTATATGCCCAAGTGATACTCAAATGCTTCATTTCGTCTTGTTTATCCTTTGATAGTTGTACATTCTCATGTGATTTGTAGTTAAAATGTGAATTTATACTACCCAACATGATTAGTGTTGTTTTGCAGGAAAAATGTAATTTTAGGAAGCTAAGATGCATGTTGGGAGAAATCGGGAATAGACTCGGAAGCGACCAGTGGAAAAGGCCAAGGTTATGTAGCAAATTAAGGGGCTCCACGATGGAGCCGTGTCACGCTGACATCGCGGATGCATTCTGCCCCGGATGATAAAAATAGGCCAAGTTCCAGTGAAGGTCCACGTTGGGGCCGTGGCACGGTGGCCAAGCCCCGCGTTGCACGCCGTGGCACGTTGGGCATAATTACCTAGAGGACCGGATTCCAGTGAGGGTCTGCATTTATGGCGTGTCATGGAGGCAGTCCTCCGCGATGCACTCCGTGACACGTTGCTTGTTATTCCGGGAAAAATTCCCACTAGTATAAATAGCACACATAGGTTTATTTTTAATTATTCTAACTTGGTTGAGCAAGAACGTGGGTTATAGGTACTTGAGGGGACGAAATTCTTAGGGTTCTTCTCTATCTCTTTCTTCTTTATTCCAATTATTTGTATGATTTACACTCATTTAACGATGTTTAATCCACAAATGAGTGGCTAAATTCACTTCTTCCTGAGGTTAAGAACATTTGTAGTGGAATGTAATTATTGATGATTTTGGTTTTTCAGCTTTTCTTCTATGGTTGTTCTATTAATTCTTGTTTTTACTACATTAATGTGTGGCCAATATTAATGTATATCTAAAAAATCCGATTTGCGCTTGAAAGAGAAAGAAATTGGAAAGTTGTGAATTGATAGGATATGATCTCTTCTTGGTTTGGGAAAATTGAGAATTGATTTACCTTCAGAATAGAAATATATCTGAAAGTCGCATTAGTCAATTAAGGAATCGGGTTCGTATGGCTAGAACATGAATTTCTTCTTATCACAGAAATGTAGGTGGAAGGTTCATGATTCTTAAGTTGGGTTAAATACGAGAGTTTTAATTCATAGGCAATAATTCTTGACTAGCAGCCGAAGGAAAGATTAACCAATTTGTATCAATAAATTGCTTCACTGCATGTTTGTTTTAGCCTCAGCATGCTCATTACTATAGTTCAGACTCAAATTGTACATTTGTTTTAGATTAGTATAAATTAGAAAACAAACTCCCAAAATCTTCTTGAAACTGTTGTCTGCATTATTAGAGTTAGAGTTTATTAACACTTAATTTGATTATTACCGTGGTCCAGTCCCTGTGGGATCGATACTTGGCTACTTTAGCCAATTTACTACTTGTTCGACCACGTGCACTTGCGTGTAGGCATTCCAAACCATCGAACACTCACTCTCACAAAGAACTTCTCATGCCACATATGATGAAGTATAAGCTTGCCCTTAGTTTAAATACTCCACTAATATAAGAATGTCAAAGCTAGAATTAAGTAGGACTTAAATGGTTGTAATATAGGTTAACGGACTGGTAGAGATTATTTGTCCATAAAAGTGACTAACCTCCCTAAGAATTTTAATACTTCACAAATTTTTCAACTTTTAGCACACCCTTTGATCTTTTTAATTTACTCCTTATGCCTTCCCTTGGTTGAAATTTTTGCAACTTAGATGACTAGTAGGGAGTGTTCTTAACAATCTTTTATTCTTTTCAACTTATTCATTCTCTTTTCTCATCTCCCTACTAACATCACCTTCCTTGTTTTACACTTTTCACCTTTTACCTTATCTTCTAACTTCCACACTTTTGACTTCCCCCTTTTTTCTTCACTTGTGCTTCTTTCATATAATTTTTTTTCAATTTTTAAGAGCCTTATGAGTCATATTTGGATCGAATCAAGCTCAATAGAACAAAAGGGATTGAGCTTTTACCATGGCTACCAAAAGAATAGGCTAAAGGCTCAACATGACTCACTAAGGATACAATGAATAGGTAGGTAATTTATAGGATAAAAGTAGGCTAATCAAAGAAACGCCTATATCATCTCCTAAATTAAACACTCTCCATTTCGTATAGCACACACACTAGTCAAGCTCTAGACATCAATATGAAAGCATGAAATGTATGCAATTTATCTCACACACACATGAAACATGGTCAACTGAAGACAGATTCATGTAGACCCTCAATTAGGCAAACAATAGAAAGAATTCCATATCAATCCAATAAAATCACAGAAGAGTCTAGTAAAAGAGCCTAAGTGTCTCAAAAAGGCTCATTCATATTTTTTCCACAACATGTTTTCAACTTCCAAACCCAATACTTGTATCTTTGGTCAAATTAGCACATAGAATGAGCATATATAATTCAAATCAGTTTCTAATGACTAACTTCCCTCAAGATGGTCATTAGACATCCATCATCGGGAAAAGCCTTTTCTTCTTTTAAAAAAATATAACCACTCCTAAAAATAATAAATTTACCTGGTTCAACGGTCTCTCTTCAAAAAGAACCGAGGCCATAGAAAAAATCGAAGGGTGGATGAGGTATGCCATTTTTTAAAAATAATTTCAAATAAAAACTTGATGGCATACTCACCCTTAACATTAAGATTTCGAAAGATATCCCCTCACCCCATGCTTAAAGTCATTCTCTGTCCTTAGAGCATCTACAAAATAAAAAACAGACATGGGTGAAAAATACTCCCTGAGGCCCTTTAGGGCCTAGCTAGAGGCATGTCTCGTGGATTCGCGGGTCGTACAGCCCCACAGTTAAGCTCAAGACGTGCTCCTTAGCTTTGATTTCGGGTACTTATACTTCCCCTTATCTGTAGATAAAACCAAAACCAAAAGCAACACTATATAGACAATAGGAAAAACTACACAATTACAAATTGGGTTGCCTCCCAACAAGCACCTAATTTAACGTCGTGGCACAATGCCATCAAATTTAACCACTTGTCCTTCCGTTTTGAGCTTATAAATTTCACCCCTAATTTTTATTCCAATTTTTTATTATGCTCAAGGGGCAATGGTATAAAAAAGAAGGGACCAAGTAATAGATATTGTATCTTGAACTTCTTGTCCCTTAAGTGAGAGATGTCGTTATGTGTCTTCGAACATAATAAATTTTAAAATACAGTGGCATTGTTCCTCATCTACACTTCTCTCCTAGGCTTGGAAGGCTCTATTTCTAGGTTGCCAACCAACCACGATGTGGAAAAGTGTTTAGAATGAGGACCAATACACCCTAACTCCAAGATTGTATTATGGATATCCTCACTTTTATCTATGTAATACCCCAGAAGTGCCTAAGAGTAGACCTGAGGGTTAAAAGTTGAAAAGTGCTGAACTGGGAAAAATTTATTGCAGAACGGGTGACCCTATGGATCATTGGTCTAACCAACGACTCATTGGGATGAGTCGTGGAAAGCGTTAGGTCTGGGGGCAGTGGAAGCAACGACTGATTCACTGACTCATTGTGGGAAACAACGAGTCATAGTTTGAAGCTGTAGTAGGAGATGGACTTAAGTTCTTGAAGTCACGGGTCAACCCATAACCCATCGTGAGTTACCATGAACCATGGTTAGTAACCGTTGTTTGGATGGTGAAATGTACAGTGTATTCAATGGAAGTAGACCACGACTCGTTGGTGGGTGTAATGAGTTGTGGTGAGGCGCGTTGTTTGAGGAGGTTACAAAGTTGTTGAAGGAAACAATGGTCGATTGAATGATCCATTGTGAGTAATGATGATCCGTCGTTTTTAGTCGTAGTTTGAGCCGAGACCAAACCTGGACAGTGTATAGCATGGATCGTTACCACGGGTCATGGTATTCTCCAACGACCCGTTGGAGTGTCCGTTGGTTCGACCAGTGAAGAAATTTCTGCATAATCAGTAAGGGTATTTTAATCATTCCCACATCCTAAGGCCCTATACTACGTCATTTAAGGCTCGTTTTAGTGGGTTTTAGGAGGGGGAAAACCTATTCTAAGTTATTTCCTTCCATGCATGCAAACTTGAGAGGTTGAGAAGGTGATATAGAACTATTTCCAAGGTTTCCATCCAAATTTCATCTTGGGCAATCAGAGAAGTGGTGGAATCAATCCCTTCCATGTATGTAGGGTTATGAGTGGGTGTTTCCTTCCACACCCATGCCCAATTTCTATCTCAGTATGAGAATTTGATCAAGTTATAGGGTTTTTACCCAAATACATGAATCTTCAATTTCTATACATGGGTATGCTTAAATTGTGTTTCCATGATTAAATTATGAAGTATGGGTAGATTTTAAATTGTTTTCAATCAAAATTATGTTTTCTAGTTTTATAAAATTTAAGGCCCATTGATAAGAAGTTCCTTAAAGAAGAGAATGGTGATGAATGCATGATGATGATGAGAGATGATGATGAAAAGCATGTCTCAAAGCTACCCATGATTATGATATTGTTTTCAAAATGAATTGAGTATATTTAAGCATGATAAAGTTTTGGGCAAAGACCTTATGTCAAGTATGTATGATGTAGTGTCTCTAAAGTAAGCTTATCACATTGTTTTGGGGCAAAGGATCCCAATTATCTTTGAGCTTGTGGTATGTTTTGAACTAAAGCTTCCCATATGCATGATTTCATAATTTGGATATATTTCATTATTGAGCTTTGTCAATAGACAATGTTGAGCTTTGTTATTACACTATGTCGAGCCCATGCATGATTTTATTTTTGAGATGTACTTCATTATTGAGCTTTGTCAATAGACAATGTTGAGCTTCATTATAAAATGATATAGAGTATATGCATGTTTTTGGGAGAAGAGTCTAGCACCGAGTAGGCTATGGGTTGATCACCCTATACCTCAAAACTATGCGCCAACGTAGGTTTACACTGTTATGTATTATATTGGGACCTCCCTTGTGAGCTATCCCCTGCCCCAATTGGGCCCTGAGCTTGATATCGATATCATGGTATCGTCCTTATCCCTGGCAAGGCCTTGGGTAGCTCTACCCACGTGAGTGTGATAGCTGGGACCACGTAAGCTCTATCGCGGTATGTCGGTTAAGTGATGAGTCTCCCAGTATTCCTCAGGACACAATTATGCATATTCATTATTCATGATTATTATATACACATGCATGTTCTAAAAGCAAGGTTTGACTCAATGTTCAACTTTCTATAAATGTCATATTTCAGCTTTGAGTCATTTGGGTTAGTTTGATGTTATAAAGCTACGTATTGTCATGTTATCAAAAGATCATGATTTTAGAAAGAATGCATGAAAGCCCTCCCCTCGGATTGTTAAAGCTTATGTTATGCTGGGAAATGTCTTAAATAATTTCCTTTACTTAAGTGGTTTTACTTACCTTGCATACTCGGTACATTCCACGTACTGACCGCATACTTTCTATGTTGTATCGTTCGGTGATATAGGACCCGACTTTCAGGTTCAGCCCCGCTCTTAGTCAGCTTATCGGAGTTAGAGTGTGCTTGTTGGTGAGTCCTCATCTTTCAAGGGCTATACATTCAGTTTTTCTTATGTATTTTAGTTTTAGTATTGTTAAATTAGTTGGGGGTCTTGTCCCATCAACTCATCATGTTTAGAGGCTTTTCAGACTTGTATATGTATTCAGCGTTGGATGATGTACTCTGATGTTATGGTTGAGTTAGACTTCCACTAACTTAGCGGAAGTGTAACTCAACCTTTGTCCCGTGTCGCAATTTGGGTCTTCGGTCGGGTCGTGATAATCCACCTCCTCAAAATCGGCATCAACCAACAAGGAATAGTCTAATAATTGGAATCCTTCTTCCTGTTCCATGCATTGGCTAGTATCGGTAACATTTGTAGTTGGGCCACAAACACCTCAACTTTTTCATTCAAAAGAGCCTGCAGGTCTTAGATATCTGGACCAAATTGGTCTATCTCTTGTCTGAGTTTGTTTACTTCTACTTGAGGTTCCACTTGAGTATTGACTAAGACTGTGACTTGCAAATCATTACAAGTTGCCGCCTCATCCATCATCTCTGTGAGCTTGGCTTTCATCCTTTCTAATGTTTTCCTTATTCAGTAAGCTGCTCTCTCATTACTTCCATCTGCCCCAGGACCTATTTTACCATATCAATTCTTTGTTCCTCCTCTTCATTACTCTTGTAAGCATAAAAAAATAGGAGAATCATAATAGGGGTTTGGGAAGGGGAATAAGAATTTGGGTAACTACTCTAATGGACATCTAGACCACCATGTACACCACAAGCATGACAGTGTTTCCAAAAGTAGGGTCCTCCATAATTCAGACATGGATCACTAGAATATGAGTATCCATCATCGACCCATTTATATACCAAGATGTTATGTTAAGAAGAGTGGTAAAATACTAAAAAAAAAGAGAAAAAAATCTATGCAATATACATACAAAAATTAAACACTTGAAGAAATAACATCTGAATATGCAACAACCAACAACCAACGTAAAATACGGAATAGTGGAATAAAAATCATAACCATAAACAACCAACCAATTCAAGTCCTCGGCACCAACACCAAAAACTTAATGTCGCCAAGCACACGTGGTCACTAAGTAATATAGGCAGCGAAGTCCCAATATCGATCCCTCAGAGACTTGTCAGATTAATTGCTTATGGTTAGCATTTTATTTCACTATTCAAATAAAAACAGTTAAAATGGGAAAATGGTTTTGGAGTTATTTTATTACTTTGAGATGTAAACTAAACTAATGAACAAAAATCATTTTCACAAGTGTTAGTAATTCAAATGATGATGAGAGTCTAGGGTCTTAGCACTTCTGCATTTAGGTTGAGTTTTTCAGACTCAAATACACTAGCTTAAACTTTTCTAAGATTTCTAGTTGCAAGTTATGATTCCATTTCTTACTGTTCTCCCGAATATGCAAGAACTATCTTATGTACCCTAACACCTATATCCCTATGGTTGTAGGAGAAACATGATACGATGGTTGAAGATACTTTTATTCAACTGAATAGGGTTTAATGGTATATCCCTATCTGTAATGCCCCGGAAAATCAACATATAATTCTGGGAACTTTAAATAAGGAAATATGAAAAAAAACCTGCAGAAAAGCTACAGGACGACTCACCTAATGAGTCGTTAAGTTACCCCATGACTCATTAGGTGAGCCGTGAGAAGGAGGTTTGATAATTTTAAGAAGGGATACAGTGCACCCAACGAGGGACTTCACAAGTCGTGGTCACTGACAATGACCCGTTGAGTCACTCGTGGTCAGGTCTGGGTTGAGGATATTATCAATGGAGAAGTGTACTTGAAAGGTGGGGGCAACGAGTCGTGGTCCCTAGTAATGACTCGTTATGTCCCCCGCCCTAGTGAGTTTTTAGCCAGTGTACCTGACGAGAGTCACTACGAGTTGTTGTCAGTGGCAATGACTCGTTAGGTGACTCATTACCAAACTTAGCATTTAATCTTCAGATGTGAGACAGTGTGGTCCACGATTGGTGACCAGTCCCTCGTTAGGGTCATCTAGTAGTTTTTCCCAGTGAATTTCTAAGGGCTATTTAGTAATTTCCTACTCTCCCAAGCTTAAAACTATGTCATTTTAGTAATAATTTTAGACCTTTTAGTGGGAAAAAAATGGTTCTTTCCTCATTCCCACTCTCAGTTTTCAGAAAATCACCATAAGGTCTCCTCTCAAGAATCCTTCAAGCAAGTTTACGGTTGCTCATCCTTGTAGCAATTCAAGTCTTCTTCTCTATGAGAATTTTAGTCAAGTATGTGGAAATTCAACAAGGGAATTGTCCTTCTCTTGTTTTCCGCAATATCCTCCCATAATTTCCCTATCAGTTTAGCCTTGAGATTTTCGAATATGAAGAGATTTTTCATGTTGGTTTTTGTTAATTTCAATTAGGTTATTATCCGTGTTTATTATTGTCACACCCCACCTTGGGGGGCATGACGGGCACCTGGTGCCTGCTAGACTCTGGGCTGCTAAATGGTCCAGCCTGAGCACATCTGGTGCTTTGGCTGACTCTGGCTCTATCTCAAGAAATGAACCGGCTATATAATGGCTGTAAATACAGCCTCCGGCCGACTGGGCCTATAGCCACCTGTACTATATCATCAGCTAACCAGAATCATCTCATATAGGGAAACCTATGCGGGCCGACAAGGCCACCATGCTGTCTAGTTATCTGCAACTTAACAATAGTATACTGAATAACTACGTGACCAGCAAGGTCACCACTACTATCAGACTATGGCCCCACACGGCCAACATAATCAACCAAACACATATATACATGCACGTCCCCACACGACCTGCTCCACTACCACAGGGAAACATCAGACTACAAGCCTCTAAGAAGTAATAATAGAATGGTCAGGATAGGGCCCCAACCTACCCAAATTGTAATTAAAAATGGAAATAGGAGCAACCTCCGGCTGTCCAGCTCCGGAGGATAGGAGCTGACGACTCTGTTGACGGGATCACGAGGGATCGACTCCTCATCTATGTGTACCTGCAGGAAAGCAATACAGCGCCCCCACGGGCGTCAGTACCACAGGTACTGAGCATGTAAAGCAAACTGAAATATACAACTGAAATGGGTAACAACAATAACATGACATATAAGCAGGAAGAAGCTGAGTTTATCTAACTGAGGATAACTAGGGAGAGTTTGCCTATTCTGTAACTAAACTGGGCGTACCTGATGACATGCCATCCTATTATCTATCAGTATCTAGTAGCATATATAAATATACATATAAATACACACAATACCTGACCGACCCCCATAAACCGGAAGGTGCCAACTAACAGAACAATCTTTTTACCCCTACCCGGGTCTAAACCAACCAAAAATAAGTCACTCCACTCATCTGATAACTGTGAGCTCCTTCTACCAGCCCCCTTGGGTACGTAGATTAGGCCTTGGCCTTTGACAATAAACTATGTCTGAGTCCGAAGACTCCTGCCTCTAGGCGCAAGCGCTCACGGGGTAATCTGCTACTGTATTTGTGATTGAAACTACCCCTGGGTGCATGCACGCAACATGATAATTTTATAAAAATCTATATATGAAACTGCCCCCGGCCACAAGCGCACACAGAGTAATCTGCCCCTGTAAACAAGGTAATCTGGCTCTGCGCAGAACGAACTGAACTGCCCCTGCAAGCAGGGTAATCTGGACAGTATTATCATGGTGGTCAGCCATCATCGTCCTTTAGGCGGACAGCATCGCCCAGCTAGTGGCGGTATCTGAATCTGGTATCGACACAGCTATAACGTAGGGGCAGCAAGGACGCTAAAGGACACCCACATGCAATAACAAGTCCCAACATGCAAAACACATACACAGCAAGCATGCTCAAATGAAAAATACTAATCATATTCTGTTTTTTTATTTCAAGGCTAGTCCGTATTAAACAACTGATGCTATATTCTGTTTTGCATTGTTTCTGATTGCTGGGCTAACTGCTACCTGGCCTTTATCTGTTTATCTGAAGCTATATTTGTATCTGGAGCAATATCGGTGTCTGGAGCTATTTCTATATCTGACTACTGATCTGTTTATATCTGGATATAACTCAATAACATAGAACATGCCATCTCTAACTGGATAAAGCTCAATAATATAAAATGTGCCATCTATTACCGGATACAGTCTCAACAAATGTAATACATACATTCTGTAATCTTGCTAATTCATTATACTACTTTTATAACTTCCATTCTGGGTATTACGTAAGAACATGCTGAGCTACTAGCGGATACCACATTACTACCTGAAGTCATCTGACTATCCATTATTCTGATTATCGCATGATTCGTAATGATATACTAACACGTTTGCTGGAAATTGTAATAAAATCATTCATGTACGCTGGGTATCTGTTAATAGCCTTTATTCTATTTATTTTCTAGACTATACTTCTTGGCTTGCCGAAAGAATAACTTTACATACCTGGATTCTGAGTACCCGACTGACCGATGTGATTTCTGTCATTACTTCTGCTGTTTATCCTAACTACATTCATATACATGTCAATTAGGACTAAATACACCAATATTCTGAAAGAAAACGTCACTTTCGATATATTTATAGCCTAAACTTTGGCTTATCGAAAGACGGTCAAAAACTTGCTATTTCTCGAAAGTCCAGAAGGGAGAAATATTCACTTTAAGGCTAGGAGTATATTGACACTAGTTTGGAGCAATTCCACTTACCTTAGTTCGGTAGCACGATGATTCGCCAGCCAAATTTTGCGAAACTAAATCCGTAGGAATGCTCCTTGCTGCTAAATACCTCAGTATCTGGAGTTAATTTGAGTTTGGACCGCGTTTGACGGTGTAATCGAGCGATAATTTATCAGCAAACCTCGCACCCTCTGTTTCTCTTCGAGTTTCTGGAAATTATTTCATATATTTATGAAATGAACCGAAGTGGAGGCTTTATATACTTGGGGCTAGACAGGTCCAATGTGTCATGGAGCCAACGCAGAGGCTCCACCTCTGTGACACGTTGCCATCGCGGAGGGGCTCTGCCCGGGCTCCTTCCGCGATGGTTCGACAGGTTTCTCGTCCGGTCTTTTCCCGGGCCTTTTCCTAGCATGTATGGCTTTCAA
The DNA here is from genome assembly GCA_035772735.1 of Datura wrightii. Classification (NCBI taxonomy): domain Eukaryota; kingdom Viridiplantae; phylum Streptophyta; class Magnoliopsida; order Solanales; family Solanaceae; genus Datura; species Datura wrightii. The sequence continues at coordinate 152,033,312 of JASDFA010000001.1, read as the reverse complement.
ATACTCTTAACCAACATGTGAATAGGCCATCTATGTGTTGGAAATTTTACGAGGTATAACAATTATTCATATGATCTTCATCAATTTATAAGTGAATTGTTGTTCTTCTTTCCAAGATGATTTACAACCCTAAATTTTAGTAAAGATTATTGTGTATTAAATTTCGTCTATTTTGCAAAGTATGTTTTGGGCCGAATATCCTAGTAATTCTTATTGTATATATGTGAGAAATTATTACATTGAGGAGAATGATTTTACCCTTGTTAGATGAGATCCCTTTAAATTCTTGAAATTTCATCATATTATGAAATTCCCATATTGTTGGAATGAGTTGTGTTCTCTATTAGCTTCTTAGTAGTTTAGTTCAGTTAGAATATATAACCTCTTTAGCACTATTCTGAAAGTGTCAATTGATCAGTTTGACTTTAGTCTTTCCTGAGGTGTTAGTGGTGCTTCCCAGTTATCAGAATCAGACTCAGAATCTAGTTTATTGGTCCATTAGGCGGTCACGACATTTATTTATATATATATATATATATATATATATATATATATATATATATATATATATATATATATATATATATATATAGCTCTAACCAGCCCCAGGACTCTAGTTCAATTTACAGTTGTTCTTAGACAGTTACAACGCTTCCAGATAAGCAACTCTGATCAGTCTAGAACTCAGTTTCAAAATCTGGTCCGATAAGGCCCTTAGGGTACTTTCGGTTATATGCCCTGACTAGTCTTGGACCCTAGTTCTGAGCTATCAGCCTAGTAGTTTAGTTTAGGTTTTTCAGTGGGAGTAGGACTTAGCACCGAGCTGGCTGGGGTTCCAACGCACCTAGGTTCCCAAAACTACATTGCCAGCGTAGGTTACAGTATTACTTGGCCTTATTGGCCCCAGACTTTTGTGATCACCCAGTTCATGCCTTTATACCCTGGCAAGGTATATTGGGTCCTACTAGTGGTGTGTATATATTGTACTCCACATCCAGCTCATGTGGTTATATGTCGATTAGAGACTCTCCCACTAGTTAGTTCAGTTCAGCCTCAATTTTTATCAGTGCAGTTCAGGTCAGATCATTTCGGTGTGGTCTATCAGACTTAGTATTTCAGACTTAGGGCATGTATTTGACCATCAGACAGGGTCATCTTGACCATTTCAGTTTACATCAGTAGTTCAATTCATCTTAACTGTTGGTCATTGCATTTCATTTCAGTTTAGACTTTATATTCAGATATGTTTTCTCCCACTTACTCAGTATATTCAAAGTACTGAAGCATACTTTTATGTTGTATCGTTCCATGATACCACTGTAGGTTCACAGACTCAACATCGTTAGCTGTTGTGGTTTAGATCCTCCTCCGCTGTAGCCGAAGTATGAGTCCTCATCATTCAAGGGCCTTGTTTTACTTTCTTTCAATTGAGTTATTAATTTAATTAGACTTAGAGTTAGTTGGGGCTAGTCCCAAAACTCATCAGTTAGAAGGCTTTTTAGACACAGAGTTAATTTCCGACTTTAAATGTTTTATATTTTAATGTTTTCTTCTAGTTTATTTTCTCAAATTCTCTTATGCTATTATTTCAAAGCTTTCGCTATATATATATATATATATATATATATATATATATATATTGTTTTACCTAGAATACCAGTGTATGATAGACTAGGGGTTGACTTGGGGTCACATGTGACTTCAAGTAACGTGATACGTCCAGGGTGTAGTCTCGGGGCGTGACAAACTTGGTATCAGAGCACTAAGTTGGTTTAGAGTATCCTCGGAATGTCTGAAAGCCACATCGAATAGATTCCTTTTCATGGGTGTAAAGCGCGCCACACTTATGATGAGGAGGCTACGAGATGTTATTAGGAAAACTCTCTTTTGTTCATAATCCTTATTGTGCGTTAATCGTTCAATTCCATAAATTCCCTTCTAATTGGTGCACTGTTTCATTTCAGTGAACCATGCCTCCTAGACGCGGTAATGGAAGAAGGGTCGTAATGTCAACAGACCTGCCCCACTATCCGCGACAGCTCCTCAAGATGATTCCGTGTCTACCGCCGAATTCAGGGTGGCCATTAAACTACTGGCCAAAACAATCACCAACCAGGTGAACCAACATATGGTGCCTTTGAACACCAATGGCTCTGCAGTAGCTACAAGGGTACGCGACTTCACTCATATGAACCCTCTATCTTTTCAGGGATCCAAGGTAGGGGAGTATCCCCATGAGTTCGTGGATGAGATCAGGAAGATTACCTGCATTATGGGTGTCAGCTCCTCGGAGAGTGCTGATCTGGCTGCCTACCAGCTTAAAAGGGGTAGCTTAGGTCTGGAATGACCAATGGAAAGAGGGGTGGCCAGCCGGAGCAGGACCAGTGGAGTGGGAGGAATTCCACACAACTTTCTTAGATAGATTTTTCCCTCGGGAGCTGAGGGAGGCAAAGATGGCGGAGTTTATGAATCTGCAGCAGGGCAAAAGAATTGTGGAGGAGTATGCTCTGGAGTTTACCAGGCTGTCTAAGTATGCTCCAGAGATGGCAGCCGAGCCAAGGGCTCGCATGCTGAAGTTTGTAAATAGAGTATCAAATATGGTCCTCAAGGAGTGTAGGACCGCAATGCTGATTAAGGACATGGACCTTTCTAGCTTGATTGTTTATGCCCAGCAAATTGAGGCCGAAAAGCTTAAGGATATGGAGCGAAAGAACAAATGGGCAAGGACTGGCCATTTAGATTTTGGCCATCATAGGTCTAGCAGTGGTAGCTGCCTACAGCAACAACAGCAGCAGCAACAGCAGTAGAGAGCCCCAACACCCAGCTCACTAGCGCCCCAACCTTCCGGTCCCGCCAGGATCAAAGGTGTGGGTCATCTGGGACTCAGCCTCAGACCCACAGTACAGGGAACAAGTATCCAACCTGCCCCAAGTGTGGTAGGAATCACCAAGGAGAATGCCTTCAGGGACGAGAGGGTTGTTTTGGGTGTGGACAGCTTGGACACAGGCTTAGGGAGTGCCTGTCAGTAGGGAGAGGGAGATCACAATCTACCACCTCATCAGCTCCAGCAGGCTGACCATCTAAGCAGAACAATACATCAGGTACGGATGACAGTCAGCATCAAAATCATTTTTATGCTCCGTCTTCCTGTCAGGATCAAGAGAGCTTACCTGACATAGTCACAGGTATGTTACGTCTCTTTCATCTAGATGTGTATGCCCTCCTAGATCCAGGAGCCACTCTTTTATTCGTGACTCCCTACATAGCATCCCAGTTCAATTTCAGTTCAGAGGTCCTCTCAGAACCATTCTCAGTCTCCACCCCAGTTAGCGAATCAGATAGAGCCAACTGGGTGTATAAAAACCGCCCAGCCTCAGTCCTGAATAAAGTTATTCCAGCTGATCTCGTAGAGTTAGACATGGTTGACTTTGACCTTATTCTTTGCATGGATTGGTTACACTCCTGCTATGCCTCAGTCGATTGCAGGACTAGAGTTGCCAAGTTCCAGTTTCTGAATGAACCAGTGTTAGAATGGGTGGGCAGTAGTTCAGCGCCTAAGGGGAGGTTTATTTCCTACCTTCTGGCCTAGAAACTCATCTCCAAGGGACGTATATGTCATCTAGTTGGGGTCAGGGATTCCAACTTTGAGACCCCAACCATCCAGTCAGTCCCAGTGGTCAGAGAGTTCCTACACGTGTTTCCTGAGGATCTTCTCAGAGTTCCCCCTAAACGGGAAATATACTTCGGAATAGATCTCCTCCCAGACACTCAACCCTGTTCGGGTGATTGGTGGGGTATAAAATGACACGCAAGTGCACGTGGTCGAACAAGTAGTAAGTGGCTTTAGTAAGCCAAGTATCGATCCCACAGAGACTTGGATGAAGTGCAATTTGTTCAAGTGTACTATATTTTACTTCTAAAAATGCAGACAACAATGTAACCCAAAAGTTTGATAGTTTCTTTTATAATTTTTATACTAAAGCTAAAAACAATTATCTACTTTGAATCTGAACTATGAATGAGAGCATGCTGAGGTTAAACGAACATGTAATGAAATTAATTATCATCGTAATTTGGTTAATCTTTTCCTCCAGTTGCTAGCCAAGAACATTTGCCAAGAGATTAAAACTCTCGTATTTAACCTCACTTAAGAATCATGAACCATCCGTCTACATTTCTGTGATCAAATGCAATTCATGTTCTAGCCATACAATTTCGGTTCCTAAATTGACTAATACGACTTTCAGGTATATTTCTATCCTGAAAGCAAATCAAAACTCAATTTTCCCAAACCAAGTAAAGAACATATCCTATTAATTCACAACTTTCCAATTTCTTTCTCTCTCGAGTGAAACCGGACTTTTTAGATGTACATTAACGTAGGCCACACATTAATGCAGTAAGAACAAGAATTAATAGAACAACATGGAAGAAAAGATGGAAAACCAAATAATCAATGATCAAATTTCATCACAATTGTTCATAACCTCAGCAAGGAGAGGAATTAGCCACTCATTTGTGGATTAAACATCTTAAAATGAGTGTTAATCATACAAGCAATTGAATTAAAGAAGAAAGAAAGAGAGAAAAAACCCTGATATTTTCGTCCCTCAACTGCCTGTAACCCACGTCCTTGCTCCACCAAGTCAGAATATTGAAAAATGAACCTAAGTGTTCTATTTATACTGCTGGGAATTTTTCCCAGAATAATAAGCAATGTGTCACGGAGTGCATCGCGGAGCACTGTCTCCGTGACACGCTGCGGACGCGGACCCTCTCTGGAATTGGGGGTCCAGGAATTAAAGCTCAACGTGGCACGACATGCAACGCGGAGCCAAGCCACCGTGCCATGGAGCAAACGCGGATCTCCACTGGAATTTGGGCGAAATTTCCCTATCCAGGCAGAAGGCCTCCACGATGGCAGCGTGACACGGCTCCATCGCGGAGCCCCTTTAATTTATGTTGTCTAATGCTTTATCCCTTGCTCGCATCCAAGTCCAACCCCGATAGCATCCAACATGCATTTTAGCTTCCCGTAATCACATTTTACCTGCAAAACAATGCTAATCATGTTGGTTGGTATAAATTCACATTTTATTACCAATTACATGAGAATGTATACACATTGATAGATAAACAATGTTAAAATGGTAATTTTGAGTATCACTTGGGCATATAAATTTGCCCAAGATCACTTACCCCACACTTAAATCCTTGTTCGTCCTCGAACAACAATCCTACACTTCATGCAATTTACATCCCAACCTCGCTACTTCGGTTCGAAAATTTAGGCTACGGTCATACCGATTATTCAATAGAGCAAATCATCAAGAAAACATGCATGGTCTTATTAATACAATGACCTTCAATACATTAAGACCTCCTAGACTTTAAGAATCGACTCTCGATATTGGCAAACTCATGCAAATCAGCTGATCAAGATATCCGACATGAAAATTAATCTTTCATCAAGCATGTGCCCTCACAACACAAGAGAATCTTCCCCTTTTTGCTCATATGACTCACAAACATTCAAGCAGGGGCATGTAAAAACAATTTCGCTCTCTCTCCCAAAAGAATTCACATGCATCATGTCATGACCCATAAGCTTGCCCTTAGTGTATTACTCCACTAATATAAAGAAGTGCGATGTAAGATCACGTAGGACTTGAACTGGTTGTAATGGAAGCTACGGAAGTAGTAAATATTGGATTAGCCAATAATAGCCACTAGCATCCTTAAGCGCCTTTTCACACATCCCATCAACTCATGGACATTGTTTCTTTTTTTTTTCATCATCCCATTCTTGATGATTTTCTTTAGTATAGACCATTGCATTAAGCACACTTGACACAACAACAAAGATTATTCATGCACCGTCATTATCGTTTATTTATAGCAAGTGCACCTTCAACCTTTTCTTTTCTTCTCTCACTCTGCTTTTCTTTTTCTTTTCACCATTCTCACTCTTTAACACTTCGGGAAAATGATTTTCTTTTCTTAAGCGCTTAAGAGTTTTGTATAGACTTTACAGCTAATGAAAAGAAGGAATTAAGCTCGGTTTACACTTTATGACAAAAGAAAAAAATATAATAGGCTAAAGGCTCAATGGGCTGACTAGGGTATACAATCAAGGTGGGTACAACAAGGAAAAATAGAAACTCTCGGTTAAAACAAAGAAATGCATACATCCTTTCCTACAATACACCTCCTTCATTTCGTTTTGTACACACACCAGGCAAGTTCTAGACACTTCAAAATAGCATGGAATATCAACACCTCACTTCACACTTTTTGCACATGCTAAATTCAAGATGTATTCACAGCCTCTTCAATCAGCTAATTAAGGGAATTCAAACATTAAGCCTCAATCACACTGAATCGACTCTATGGCCTAGGTATCCAACATATTTATAAAGCTGCATGCTTTCATACGAATCACCTTTGCATTTTGAATATCATGTACAACACGCAACCAGAATTTCGCAACCATCCAGTAACTACAGGTTTTGGAATGCAACCCACCAAAGAAAAAACTGAAAACTACTTGGAAAAAATAATCTACTCATAACGACTACATTTCCCTTAAGACGGTCGTCATCCATCCATCATAGGGAACGATCACTCCTATGACTTCGGTTCAATGGGACTAATCTCGGTAAAAGAACCGAAAACAAACACCGAGAAACCCAAGAAAAAAAATGTTGAAAATATCGATCATTTCGATAGAAAAATTATGTACAATTTAAAAAAATTTATCAATCATTTCGATAAAAAAAATATGTACAGAATCATAATCAGCTAGCAACATTCAGCAACACACATCAATTTCACATAAATTTACAAATACAAAACAACTTAACAATTCACACTCACAGGGACAAACAACATACACAACAACAGAAGAGAGTATACATACAAAACAGCCCAGCCCAGAACCTAACTACTCCCACCCCACACTTAGTTCGAACACTGTCCCCAGTGTTCACAAAAATTAAAATAGCACAAAATCGGGTGGTGGAACTCCCTGATCAGTCAAAGTATTCCACTTCTTCATCGGGTGCTGCTGCTTCATCTCCCATGTCCGAGTCGCCTCCGTCGTCATCATCGGACTTCACATCGGAGTCCTCCCGACGTGTCTCCTCGTCTGTGGGGACATCATCATCTGTGGGCTCTACAAATGCTGGCCCCACTCAGCATAGAGCCCTGGCGTTTTTGCCGAAAGGGTAGTCTAGCTCGAGTTGCCATAGCTCCTCCTCTGTCACTGGCCTCCCACCTCTCCTCAGCTGGAGCATTTGCATCCCATACATCCGAGCCATATACTGGTCATCACGAGCATGTCGCTCGCCAAGTGTAAGCACTGGCCCGTGGGTGGTGTCAGGGGCCTTAGTTTTAGTAACATCTAAGGCCCGCCGCTCCATCTGTGGGATATAGTCAAGGGCCTCCTCCTCGACGTCTAGGCCCCTGAGGAAGGTGGTGAGTAGTCCACCAAAGCCATACCTGTGCCCCTGGTGCAACCGGGCTCTCTTCATGGCGAAGATAATTACCACCCCCACGTTGATCTCCAGCCCTTTCATCAGGGCGTACACCAGGCATACACGATCCCGGGTTACATCTGTCATATGTACCCCCAGGATTAGGCATGAGCAGACTATCTTCAACAAGATTCGGGTTTCCCTGTTCATCTGTGAATATGGAAGAGTCTGGTGGTAGCCCCTCTCTTTGTGTCTGCTCCATCTAGCTGTCGATCGGGTCCCACACAATGTGCGTCTGATGTCCGCATATGGTGGGGTAATGTTCAGCTTTCGGAGTACGTGGGCGTCTGTGTCCCGCGCTCCTATGATGGCATTGAGGTGGTGGGGCTCCAAAGTGACTCTTTGCCCTCTGATCTTGATGGTGTGACTTTTGATCGTCGGGTTCCAATTGGCATAGAACTCCTGAACTAGGTGCAAATTGCATTCCTTGGGCTCCTCAAATATGAAATTGAGCCCAGCTGCATCAATCCGGTGGACCATTCTATGGAACTCCTGTGCCAATGGTTCCCGTGCTATGTGCTCCTCGGGGAAATATTTGTTTTCTTTGTGCTTTGCGTACCACTTTTTCCCCTCATCAGTCACCCATCTTGTTCCATAATGGCGGCGTTGGCCGCGTGGAACTGCTGGTGCTGCTGGGACTGCTGTGCCCAGTCTGATTCGCTTCCTTCCGGCGCCCGAAGTTGATGCGCCTTTTCCTTTCTCTTGCCGGCTTGCCATTTTACCTGTCAACCCAATTAAACAAGATCAATGTTAAGCTCACGGATATTAACTTCGGCTATGGTCGGGTTACTCTAGGTTACCCCACACTTAGTCCTTAGCTACAGTTACAACACTACGGCAAGATTATCTTTATTTACACACAATAAATAACTATACAATCATGCTTAGTGCATTCGAAAAATTCGATGGTATATCTTCTGCGTACTACTCAGACTTCGTACAGCTAATCAGAATCACTACCATCGCTAACATTTTACCCATCACACTTAGCACAGAAAAACAAAGAAACACAAACAACAACCAAAATTTATCTACACGAACCTATACAACTAACCAAATTCTTACAAATTTCAACATTCCCTTAACCCGAGAATCAGTCATTCTATTAACATCCTAACAATTTGTACATCGACTCATCTCATTCAACATTTACATCCCGGCATAAATTCACAATTTCAATACATTTTCAACTTCAAATTCAACATACAAGCCCTAGAATTGATATTATCAATCAAATTCGATTAATTTATGCAATCGACAAGTTCAAGTAATCATAATGACATTCCGAACATTCATCAACAACAATTAACTCAAATTCATGATTAATTACTACGTAGGGCAATTTAGCTCACCTCCCATGCTCAATATCGAAGAAAATCAACAAGAATTTGAGAGGAAATCGAAAAACATACCTTGTCTTTGAAGAATCGAAGAAGAATCGTTGAATTTCTTGCCTTACTCCGTGTCACGTTGATAGGGGATGGGTTTTGGGGGGTTTGGTCGCGGAGAGATTAAAAAATGAGGGAAAAGGGAGGGTTTTCGGGGTTAAAAAGTAAGGAAATCGCGTGGGACACCCGGCGACCCGGTGTGACCCGTCGTGATATACAAGGCAACGTGTCACGGAGTGCATCGCGGCGCATTGCCTCCATGACACGGAGCCATCGCGAGACTGTTCTGGAAATTTTTAAAATTTCCACATTATACATCAACGTGTCACGGAGGTAACGCGGAGGTCCACCTCCGTGACACAGAGCTATCGCCTCAGCTCACTGTCTGCCACTTTTTATTAATTTTTCATACCTCGACTATTCCTTCGCGATTCCGTGCATATTTTCCTCCGTTTTACCTGAAATTCATCTCACTATACAAAATTGGTTAGAATTATAGGTTTCACTCTAAATTCAAATAAAACAAAAAGTAAAATGAAATTTTTTTGTAGTAAATCAAGAAAAAGAAAAAGAAAAGAAAAATATATTTACACTTTACAAAATGAAAGAAATTTTTTTTTCACGGGTTGCCTCCCGTGCAGCGCCTGGTTTACCGTCGCGGCACGACGTATCAAGTTTCACCGCTTTTTCCTCCACCTTGAGGATATGAATCTCACCCCTAATTTCTTCTCTAATTTCCTCTTATGCTCCAGGGGTGGTGGTGAAAAATTGTAAGGACCAAGCAGTAGATGTTGCCTTTTGAACTTATTGGCCCTTAAGTAAGCGAAGTCATTTTGTCTCTCCGAGTTAGCAAATTTCACAATATTCGGGGCTTGGTCCTGCTCTAGACATTTCTCTATAAGCTTGGAAGACTCTATTTCTATGTTTTCAACCAAACTTAATGTCGAAAAATGCTTCGAGTGTGGTCCAGTAAACCTCAACTCTGAAAATGCATTGTGCTTGACCTCCTTACTTGTATACACCTTCTCAGCATCGACATCTATCTCTCCATTAATGTCAACTGGGGGATACTCTATCTCTTCTTCCATGACTGGATTTTCCATAAGTGTGAGCCCATCATAGGGACACTCAAGAGATTCTAATTGTTGGGCTTCATCAAAAAATTCACCCTTGTCTTCCTCTTGTAGTTCCTCTTGAATATCGGCTAAAACTGTCACAAGAAATTTATCACAAGCTTCAGCCTCAGCAATCATCTCCATGAGTTTGACGCTCATCCTTTCTAGAGTCTCTGCATTCTCTTCTTGCTGAATTCTCAATACTGCCATCGCCTCCTTCATTGCTTCTGATTGCTCCAGGAGTTGTTTCAGCATGTCTTCTATTTGAGCTTGGCGTCCCAAGTCCGCATTTTCAGCATGCCTATATTCAGCAAAAACAACAGAAGGATCATAGTAGGGGCTTGGGGGAGGGGAATATGCATTCGGACAGCCATCCCAATGGCCATCTTGACCACCACATATATTGCACGTGTTACAGGGTTGCTACGAGTGGTGTCCTCCGCAATTCAGACAAGATTCGCCAAAATATGAGTATCCACCATTTAAACCATTTGTATTCCACGATGTCATGTCAATAAGGGTGTCCGAAAAAAAAATAAAAAAGAATTAAAACAAACACTAAGACCAAGTTGTCAACACTAAGAAAAAAAAATATAGTAAATTTACACTTAAGAAAAATTCACCAATTGCCAGTCCCCGGCAACGGCGCCAAAAACTTGTTCGGGTGATTTGTGGGGTATAAAACGACATGCAAGTGCACGTGGTCGAACAAGTAGTAAGTGGATATAGTAAGCCAAGTATCGATCCCACAGAGACTTGGATGAAGTGCAATTTGCTCAAATGTACTATATTTTACTTCTAAAAATGCAGACAACAGTGTAACCCAAAAGTTTGATAGTTTGTTTTATAATTTTTATACTAAAGCTAAAAACAATTATCTACTTTGAATCTGAACTATGAATGAGAGCATGCTGAGGTTAAACAAACATGTAATGAAATTAATTATCATCGTAATTTGGTTAATCTTTTCCTCCAGTTGCTAGCCAAGAACATTTGCCAAAAGATTAAAACTCTCGTATTTAACCTCACTTAAGAATCATGAACCATCCGTCTACATTTCTGTGATCAAATGCAATTCATGTTCTAGCCATACAATTCCGGTTCCTAAATTGACTAATACGACTTTCATGTATAATTCTATCTTGAAAGCAAATCAAAACTCAATTTTCCCAAACCAAGTAAAGAACATATCCTATTAATTCACAACTTTCCAATTTCTTGCTCTCTCAAGTGAAACCGGACTTTTTAGATGTACATTAACGTAGGCCACACATTAATGCAGTAAGAATAAAAATTAATAGAACAACATGGAAGAAAAGATGAAAAACCAAATAATCAATGATCAAAATTCATCACAATTGTTAATAACCTCAGCAGGGAGAGGAATTAGCCACTCATTTGTAGAATAAAAATCTTAAAATGAGTGTTAATCATACAAGCAATTGAATTAATGAAGAAAGAAAGAGAGAAAAACCCCTGATATTTTCGTCCCTCAACTGCCTTTAACCCACGTCCTTTCTCCACCAAGTCAGAATATTGAAAAATGAACCTATGTGTTCTATATATACTGCTGGGAATTTTTCCCAGAATAATGAGCAACGTGTCAAGGAGTGCATCGCGGAGCACTGTCTCCGTGACACGCTGCAGACGCAGACCCTCACTGGAATTGGGGGTCCAGGAATTAAAGCTCAACGTGGCACATCGTGCAACGTGGAGCCAAGCCACCGTGCCACGGAGCAAACGCGTACCTCCACTGGAATTTGGGTGAAATTTTCCTATCCAGACAGAAGGCCTCCGCGATAGCAGCGTGACACGGCTCCATCGCGGAGCCCCTTTAATTCATGCTGTCCAATGCTTTATCCCTTGCTCGCATCCAAGTCCAACCCCGATAGCATCCAACATGCATTTTAGCTTCCCGAAATCACATTTTATCTGCAAAACAATGCTAATCATGTTGGTTGGTATAAATTCACATTTTATTACCAATTTCATGAGAATGTATACACATTGATAGATAAACAAGGTTAAAATGGTACTTTTGAGTATCGCTTGGGCATATAAATTTGCCCAAGATCAAACCCATCTCTATCCCTCCTTACAGAATGGCTCCAACTAAGCTTAAGGAGTTGAAGGAGCAGTTAAAGGATCCTCTTGATAAGGGTTTTATCAGACTCAACATCTCTCCCAGGGGTGCTCCAATGCTATTCGTGCGTAAGAAAGATGTTACCCTCAGAATGTGCATAGATTACTGTCATCTGAACAAGGTCACAGTTAAGAACAAGTACCCTCTACCTAGAATTGATGATCTGTTCAACCAACTTAGGGGAGCCAGTTGTTTCTTGAAGATCGATCTCAGGTCAGGGTACCATCAACTAAGGGTTAGGGAGTGTGACATACCGGAAACATCATTCAGAACTCGTTATGGTCACTACGAGTTTGTGGTGATGTCCTTCGGGTTAAGAAACGCCCCAGAAGCCTTCATGGGTTTAATGAATAGAGTCTTCAAGCAGTATATGGATATGTTCGTCGTTGTATTTATCAACTACATTCTAGTATACTCCAGAAATGAGGAAGAGCATTCCAATCACCTAAGATTAGCATTACAGACACTAAGGGACCGCCAGTTATTTGCCAAGTTCACCAAGTGCGAATTTTTGTTAAAGTCCGTCACTTTCCTAGGTCATGTGGTCTCGGGTGAGGGAATACAGGTAGACCCTCATAAGATAGCAGTAGTGAAGGATTGGACCATACCTACCTCTCCTACTGATATCAGGAGTTTTCTGGGCTTAGCGGGTTATTACTGATGGTTCGTGGAAGGCTTCTCCTCCATAGCATCTCCTCTGACTAAGATAACTCAGAAGAAAGTGAAATTTCAATGGTCGGATGACTATGAGAAGAGTTTTCAAGAGTTGAAGACTCGACTCACTACCTCTCCAATGTTAACGTTGCCAGAAGGATCAGATGGGTTGGTTGTTCATTGTGACGCTTCCAAAGTTGGACCCGGTTGCATTCTGATGCAACGAAGCAAAGTGATAGCCTATGCCTCCAGACAACTCAAAGTTCATGAGAAGAATTATCCAACTCATGAGTTGGAGTTGGCAGTGCTGGTATTCGCTCTAAAAATATGGAGACATTACCTTTATGGGGCTCACGTGGATGTGTTCACAGCTCACAAGAGCCTTCAGTATGTGTTCATCCAGAAGGACCTAAACTTGCACCAGAGACGGTGGTTGGAGCTGCTAAAGGACAATGACATGAGTGTGCTATATCACCCGAGTAAAGAAAATGTGGTGGCTGACGCCCTAAGAAGACGGTCTATGGGAAGTTTTTCTTACATTGAGGAAGGCAAAAGGGAGTTAGCGAAAGAAGTTCACAGTGTAGCCCGGTTAGGGGTGCAGTTGGTGGATTTAGTTGAAGGTGGTGTGGTAATGCAAAGTGAGTCGGATTCATCCTTGGTAGTTGAAGTCAAGTCCAGCTAGGATGAGGATCCCATCTTTCTTAAACTTAAGGGTGTAGTCCTTAGAAAAGAAATAGAAGCTTTCTCCCAAGGGGGAGATGGGGTGCACCGTTACCAGGGCAGGTTGTGTGTATCAGATGTTGGTGAGTTGAGACAACAGATACTGGCTGAGGCACATAGCTCGAGATACTTCATTCACCTCGGTGATACTAAGATGTATCGTGATTTATGGGATATTTACTGGTGGAACGGTATGAAAATAGATATCGCTGAATTGTAGCTCAGTGCCCGAACTGCCAGCAAGTCAAGGTAGAACACCAAAGACCCGGAGGCATGACTCAAGATATTAGTATACCCACGTGGAAGTGGGAAGAAGTAAATATGGACTTTATAATAGCTCTACCCTGAACTTGTCGTCAACATGACTCAATCTGGGTAGTAGTAGACTGGATGACTAAGTCAGCTCAGTTCCTCCCAGTCAAAACCACAGACTCAGCTGAGGACTATGCCAGACTTTACATCTGAGAGTTAGTCAGACTCCATGGGGTGACTTTATCTATCATTTCAGAAGAGGAACTCAGTTCACCTCACACTTCTAGAAATCCTTTCAAAAGGGACTAGGCACTCAGGTCAAGCTCAGCACAACATTCCACCCGCAGACCGATGGGAAAGCTGAGCGGACTATTCAAACTCTAGAAGGTATGCTAAGAGCGTGTATGATCAATTTTAAGGGGAATTGGGATGACCATTTTCCCCTTATCGAGTTTGCATACAACAACAGTTACCTCTCTAGCATTCAGACCCATTTGAAGCCTTATATGGTAGGAGGTGTAGGTCTCTTATAGGGTGGATTGAAGTTGATGAAGCTACCTTGATAGTGATAGACTCGATTCACGAGGCAATTCAGAAAGTTTAGCTCATTCGAGAAAGGCTGGAAATAGCTCAGAGCTGTTAGAAATTTTATGCCAATGTGCGGAGAAGAGAGTTGGAGTTTGCAGTTGATGACTGGGTATACCTAAAAAATTTTCCCATGAAAGGGGTGATGAGGTTTGGAAAGAAGGGGAAACTCAGTCCGAGGTATGTGGGACCTTATAGAATTTTGATACGTATCAACAATGTAGCCTATGAGCTAGAGTTACCTTCAAAACTAGTAGCTGTACACCTAGTTTTCCATGTGTCACTTTTGAAGAAGTGCATCGGAGATCCAAACTCAGTTGTGCCATTGGACAGTGTAGGAATAAAAGATAGTCTCTCATATGAGGAAGTACCAGTCTAGATCATTGATCGTCAAGTTCGTAAGCTAAGAAACAAGGAGATAGTTTCAGTTAAGATTTTATGGAGAAATCAGCAAGTTGAGGGAGCTACGTGGGAGGCTGAAATAGATATGATGGCCAAATACTCGCATTTGTTCCCTACCAGCTCTAGCGTAACTTGAGATATTAGTTTTGACCCCAGAACTAAATTTAGTTTTCATGACTCAGTTAAGATGTTCAAGTCTCTTTTACATTTTTGAATGTATGTGTGAAAGGTAAATTCAGTTCAGTTATGAAACAGAGGTAGTCATTCAGACTATTTTGGAATTAAATGAGCAGTATTTGGAAATTTTGATTGTTATTCTCTGCTTTCTTGTGTGTATTCTAACATTCGAGGATGAATGCTTACAAGGGGGAGATATTGTAATGACTCGGAAACTCAAAATCTAATTCTGGGACTTAAATCAGGAAATCTGGAAAAAAGCTGCAGAAAAGCTACAGAACGACTCACCTAACGAGTTGTTAAGTGACCCCACAACTCGTTAGGTGAGCCATGAGAAGGAGGTTTGATAAGTTTAAGAAGGGAGACAGTGCACCCAACGAGGGGACTTCACAAGTCGTGGTCATGTTTGGGTTAAGGATATTATCAGTGGAGCAGTGTACTTGATGGGTGGGGGAAATGAGTCGTGGTCCCTAGTAACGACTCGTTATGTCCCCCATTACCAGCCCTAGTGATTTTTTAGCCAGTGTACCTGACGATTGTCGCAACGAGTCGTCATCAGTGGAAACGACTCATTACCAAAATTAGCATTTAATCTTCAGATGTGAGATAGTGTGGTCCACGACTGGTGACCATGACTCGTTAGGTCCCTCGTTACGGTCACCTGCCAGTTTTTCCCAACGAATTTCTAAGGGCTATTTAGTAATTTCCTACAATCCTAAGCTTAAAACTACAACGTTTTAGTAATAATTTTAGACCTTTTAGTGGGGTAAAACGGTACATTCCTCATTCCCACTCTCAGTTTTCAGAAAATCACCATAAGTTCTCCTCTCAAGAATCCTTCAAGCAAGCTTAGGGTTTCTCATCCTTGTAGCAGTTCAACTCTTCTTATCTGGGAGAATTTTAGTCAGGTATGTGAAATTCAACAAGGGAATTGTACTTCCCTTGTGTTCCCCAATATCCTCCCATAATTTCCCTATCAGTTTAGCCTAGAGATTTTTGAATATGGAGAGATTTTTCATGTTGGGTTTTGTTAATTTCAATTGGGTTATTATCCATGTTTAATATTCATATGATCTTCATCAATTCATAAGTAAATTGTTGTTGTTCTTTCCAAGATGATTTACAACCCTAAATTTTCGAGTAAAGATTATTGCATATTAAATTCCATCTATTTTACAGAGTATGTTTTGGGCTGAATATCCTAGTAATTCTTATTATATTTATGTGAGCAATTATTCCATTAAGGAGAATGATTTTACCCTTGTTGGATGAGATCCCTATAAATTCTTGAAATTTCGTCATATTGTGAAATTTCCGTGTTGTTGGAATGAGTTGTGTTCTCTATTACCTGCTTAGTAGTTTAGTTCAGTTTGAATGTAGAACCTCTTCAACACTATTCAGAAAGTGTCAACTGATCAGTTTGACTTTAGTCTTTCCCGAGGTGTCAGTGGTGCCTCTAGTTATCAGAATCAGACTATGAATCTAGTTTATTGGTCCATTAGGCTATTATGACTTTTTGATATATATAGCTCTGACCAGCCCCAGGACCCCAGTTCAATTTACAGTTGTTCAGAGATGGTTATGATGCTTCCATATAAGAAGCTCTAACAAGTCTAGAACTCAGCTTCAGAATCTGGTCCGATAAGGCTCTCAAGGTACTTTTGGTTATATGCCCCTAACTAATCATGGACCCTAGTTTCAAGCTATCAGCCTAGTAGTCAGTTTAGGTTTTACAGTGGGAGTAGGACTTAGCACCGAGCGGGATGGGGTTCCAGTGTACCTAGATTCCTAGAACTATGTTTCCAGCGTAGGTTACAGTATTACTTGGCCTGACTGGCCCTAGACTTTTGTGATCACCCAGTTCATGCCTTTATACCTTGACAAGGTATATTGGGTCCTACCGGTGGGGTGTATACATCGGAATCCACGTCTAGCTTATGTGGTTATATTTCGGTTAGAGACTCTCCCACTAGTCAGTTAAGTTCAACCTCAGTTTTTAATAGTGCAGTTTTGTTCAAATCAGTTCGGTGTGGTCTATCAGACTCTGTATTTCAGACCTAGGGCATGTTTTTGACCATCAGACAGGGTCATCTTAACCATTTCAGTTTACATCAGTAGTTCAGTTCAGCTTACCTATTGGTCATTGCGTGTCATTTCAGTTCAGACTTTATATTCAGATATGTTTTCTCCCACTTACTTAGTACATTCAAAGTACTGAAGCATACTTTTATGTTTTACCATTTCTGTTACACCCCGTAAGTTTCTATCACTTAATGGTCGCGCGCGTATGGATGTTGAGAATTTTGGAGTACTATGCATGTGAAAAAGGGCCCGAGGGTTGAGTATACGAACACAATAATTAGTGAACAGGAAGCCAGGACCGGAGGCCCAGTGCACCGGGCGTCGCACCATGCCAGGCAGCTTGGCGCTACGGCTGGCGGGTCGCGCCTCTGCCTCGGCGCAATGGTCAGCGCATCACGCCCGTGTTTCAGCACTATGGGCGGCGCGACACAGCCCCAAGTCCACCACCCTTGGTTATATATTTATACACACCTCATTCAATTTCTAATTAATTTTCAATATAAGCTTCTGGCAGAGAGAGTATATTTGTAGGGTTTCGATAGTTTTTCATCCGATTACGCTACCAAGCACCGTCCAAAATCAAATTAACTTTGGGTATCGAAGTTTAAGCCCGCAGAGAGCATTACTACAAAGTTATTTTTGTAGAATTCATTCGGCAAATCGTAACCCTGTCGAGCAAAAGTTGTCGAAATTGCTCCAAACTGATTCCTGTACGATCAGGCTTCAAGTAAGCATTTCTCCCTTCTGAACTCTCGAAAAATTATACATTTTTAGTCGTGTTTTGTTAAGTTGAAGTATAGCCAATATTAGTATTAAAAGTTATCATTACTGCCGAATTTAGTACTGAAACTGGCCTTATTATTCCGGTAATATGATTACAGCTGGGAAGAGCTGTTGAATACGAATTGAAACTCACTAGTTAATCAGAAGTCAGCGATCGAGGTATGTAAGGATTAACCTTCAACAAGTATACTCGTCGTATAGTGTCATAACTTATGCTCTTGAATAGAAATAATGATTTCCTATGTTGTAGATACCTACTACCATTAAATTGTGACTAAACATGTCGGAATTAGCTGCTTCTGCTATATAATGATCAGATATGCTGCGACTAACTACTATTAGCAGATTATATATATATATATATATATATATATATATATATGTTGTGGTTAGTTGCTAGAAAATGTATTTAGATTATACCGTAGTATCCCTCGCCGGGAAAAGACATGATAAGTATGATATGCGCTAGAAGCGTCATAGAAACTCTTCTATCTTCCAGTTCATCATGATAGTAGAATTGTATGTTTTATTGCCAGGACTAAACCTTAGAAGCTCGTGAAGGTTATCGATTCTGAGCTAGTAAGTTGAACAACATCGGTGCAGCTAAGTAGTTTAACCACCAGTTTGGCGCCTGTATTGTCAAGAAACCACGCTGAAGGCCATTGGCATACCTTTACGCCCAGGACCAGATATTCAGATAGGAAGGCCATACTTTAGAATCAATAGCCTAGGGTTGTCTAGTGAGCAGAGTGACAGCCTTCCATCTTGTTAGCTATTACCAGTAATTATCCGTCCCTATTGAGTTAGTATTCATCCTACAGATCACCCAAGAAGCCAGTCTAGTCGTCCAGGTCAAATAAACCCCTGGATACCCTAAGGAAGGGAACCTTATTAGCAGATGGAGGCAGGGCTAGCGCCCTAGCCTATTTTGAGAAGATACTCAGGTACAGATTGCTGCGAGCGCCTAAGCCTATGTAGACTTGTCTTTAAGGTTAGTAATCGTCTTGAAAAATCATATAAGATTGGACCAGACCAAGATAGCATCTAAAGTGCCAGCATCATGTTAGTACAACACTATCCTCAGGCTAAGAATGTTAGTAAGCTGCCTGTGAAAGATTAGGGGGCCGACCACCCAAAAGAACGTTTAGTTAGTAACAACCCTACAGTGGTTCCAAGCAGAGGGACCAAGTAACTTGCCATTCATGACCCCACAGTTGTTTAAGAGTTATAGTTGTTCGGGCAGGACATTCAGAGTTATGTTAGACCATTCCAGATCTCGACCTATTCAGTCCAGACTATTAGAGATCATGATCACTATCAGGATCCTCTGATCAGATACAAGCACACAGCGTGCCTGCAAGCAGCCTTATAGACTATCCCCGAGGGCAAGCAGTGGTGGCGTTAGGTCTAAAAGGCTAGTTACACCTTTTTAGTGGCTAGATTGAGATGTTAGTACAGTGTCTGGGTTGGGGTTTCCCTCACTTAGGAGCCTTCCATGACCACCCTAGGGTTACTAGCTGTGTCGACGCCTGCGAGGGGCTAAATGACGTCGCTCTGAGGAGCGGTATGTCGTCCATGAGGGATGAAGATGAGGTACGAGATCCTCATACATTCCATTGCATGTTTGGACTACTTTTATGCCATATTGGGACACCCCATCGAGTTCGGTACTTGGGGTACAGACAGCAAGAGTCCACCGAACTCAGACACAGTTACAGTACAGGGGTCGAGCGGGCTTAGTTTTAGACCCAGGGGACCGGTAGGTTGGATATAGCACCAGTAGAGTCATAGAAACCTTGTTTGGAGTATATAGATTGAAGTGCACTCACCAGGGCTTATGGGGCCCCGGGTGGGTTATTCTGTGCTGGTTGTACCTTCCAGGCTTATGGGGGCCAAGTTAGGTTCTTGTTTGCATTTTTGTCTGTTAGCTATAGCTTATGAATATATAATGGTGAAGTCATATATCATGTATGTGTAGTGTTTGCTAGATGCAGATTACAAATAAGCCAGCTTACAGGTTAATCTTTCTACCTCTCCTCCCTATTTACTTTCAGTATTTCACAACCTTCATTTAGCTTATTTACTGCCTTACATATTCAGTACATATTGTACTGACTCCCAAATATAGGGCACTACATTACTTGCCCACAGGTTTAGACAGACAGAGTCCAGGATCTTCAATAGCAGCTATTCAGAGTTCGCAGTTGGGTCAGCTCCTTTCGTTCGGAGTTGCCAGGTTGTAGAGATTTCTATATTTCAATTGTATAGCATTTTGGGTAGGCCGGGCCCCTATCTTGATCACTATTTCTACTCTTAGAGGCTTGCAGACTACAGTCATCAGTCAGTTAGTTGTATATCAGCCATGTTGGGCCTAGTATAATAGTTTGTCTTTATTTATGTTATAACTAGACAGCATGATGGCCTTGTCGGCCCGCATAGGATCCTTTTTTGTTGCCTGTTGCTGGTTAGCTGTTTTACTTACAGGTGGCTATACGTCCTGATCAGCCGAAGGCTGTATTTACAGTCGAGATATAGCCCGTTGTTTTCTTGATTTTGGAGCAAGCCTGCACCAGGTGTGCCTATGCTTAGTAAGTCAGTCCAGAACACAGTAGGCACTAGGTTCTAGTCATGCCTCCCAAGGTGGGGCGTGACAAACTTGGTATTAGAGCGAGGTTCGTATCCTAGGGAATCTACAAGCCGTGTCTAGTAGAGTCTTGCTTATAAATGTGTTGTGCACCACGTTTTATAAGCAGGAGGCTACAAGGCATGATAGTGTGGTTACCCCTCCTTCTTCTCAAATCGTTCTATAGAGCAGAGTTGTATAGGGTTGAGTCCCTACGTTTTCATTGTTATGCCTATCTAGAATAATGTTCGATATACGACAGATACTAGCCAGTTGCAAGATAACTACCGCAGTAGGAGGAGGTACCAGTGAGGCATCACAGTTACGGGATGGTTAGCATAACGACAAAAGTATATGTCTTTTACATCTCCCCATCACCCTCCTGAGGTACCAGGGACTTCATAATGAGATAGATATGCCAGTGCCATCCCCAGATTCTCCTTACAACCTTAGAAATAGGAGATTAGGAGTATAGTATATATATGTGCATAAGAGTTGGTTTATCTATTAGATATTTAGAATTATCCAGGGGAAACAACTAAGCTTGAATTACCTAAAAGATGTGAAATAAGGAGGAAATTGCAAGATTCCTACCTCCAACTCTTCGGATATTGTAAGGTTCCACACCTCAGTCCTATCACAGTAAGATAGGGTCATTTTCCACCTCCTAGCTTGTTGTTACAGTACAAGAGAATGCGTAAGTATCAGTGCTATGGTGCTCAGAATTATTAGTAAAGGCTAGAATTGTTGTCTCCGCCGAGGATTTGAGAGTGGTTAAGACCCTTGGTATTTACAAGTTATATAGACCCTCACGGTAGTAAGTCCAGAGGGGAGATAAGGTTGCTACTAGAATTCAAGTGTGTATGAGCGGGTTCATCAGTGATAAACCGCCAGCACTAGTACAGCTCAAGTCAGAAAAAGGCTGATTCTTCCGGAGTATGCTAATGACGGTAGGCATACCTGCAAGATAATGGTTATGACCCTAGTTTGTTATATCGAAGGACAGGGAGATCATATGAACAAAATAAGCCTGAGTGTGAGTCAGAAGGGATACAGGTCAATAGACCTGGTCGGTAACATCCTTAACAGTATGAGGTAGGAAGTATGAACCTCAGATCTCAATCCAAGGGAGCAAGAGGAACGACACAAGTATCTGATGGGGGAAAATCAGAATCACCTCCAAGTATCTAATGGGGGAAAATCAGAATCACCTCCCAGTTGATAGAACATAGGATCACTATTGAATGTTGAGAACTAAGCATCGGGCTAACAATTATATGATAGTAAGGTTGTAGCCTAGAATGTAGCGGTATCCCCCCTAGAGGAAAAGGTAAGGGAGTGCCGACACAGAGACTCTAACCTACAACCTAGAAATAAGGCCCAACAGAACATTATTGACCCTCAAGATAACAAAAGGCAGGGTCATAAGACCCATAGGTTGACTCTACGTTCCAAGGGTGGTAAAAATTCAAATAGTAGACCATAGCTAAGCTACATATGTTCGTTTACGCCCATAATTTTGTGAAAACAAAATGGGTCAAACGGAGATACCTACTGATGGTATGGAGAGATAGAAGATATCATTAAATCATAGCAACAGAGCTCTAGTGACAGGCCAGAAAAGATGGGATAGCAGGAACTGAGTAGGCCAAAATAGGAGATGGTCATGTCTGCAAGGGAGTGGATAGTATTTGACATGAATACAGGGTAGAGTTGCTGGATAGTGTACAGTTTTGCTATAACTTGCACAGGTCGTCGGCTACGGAGATGAGTCCATTCGAGATTGTGTTGGGTAGCAACCTGACACGCCACTTGAAGTTGCTAAGCAGAAATCTCAGGGCAAGTGTCCTGGCGCTTATGGGTATGCATGTGACAAGCAAGAGTTGCTTGCTGAGGCATGAGACAATTTGCGGAAAGCTGCCAAGCGAATGAAGAAGTATGCTAACAAGCATCGCCGTGCATTGGACTTTCAGGTTCGTGACAAGGTGTTGCTGAAATTAACACCTCAAATATGGAAGAAGATCAGTAGCAAGACGAGACATCGTGGGATGATTCCAAAGTACGACGGTCCCTTTGAAATCGTAGAGAAGGTTAGTGCAGTGGCTTACCGGTTGAATCGGCCGGAACGGCTGAAGGTGCATCCTATTTTTCATATGAGTTACTTGAAGCCTTTTCATGAAGATGCTGAGGATCCAGCAAGGGCGATGACCAAACGTGCTCCTCCAGTTGTGAGACAACAGTATGAGGAGACAATTGGGAAGATTCTGGACTACCATACCTTAGGGCAAAGCAAGAAGAATAGGCGGACAAAGTTTCTGATTCAATGGAAAGACAAACCTGAATGTGATGCGACTTGGGAAAAGGGCATCTTTGTGGAAGTTTGAAGACCAGATCAAGGCTTACATAGATTCTGCCTCATCGAGGATGACGAGCTAATCTGGTGGGGGAAGTTTGTTAGCCCCTTGACTTGATCATAAGGCCTTGTGCCGAGGGCAAGGCAAGGCTTGCGGGAAAATGGGCATGACAAGGAATTTACATGATGGGCCTTGGCATGACTCAATGTTGCTGATGGAACTGGGATGGCATTGTGGAAGACCAACCGGGCATGGGCAGGTGCAGGTCGACAAGGGCAGGCACGGGTCGGTAGACTTGGGCACTCGGCAGGTGGACGAGGTGCCAAGTCAATGATGATGAAGGCAAGGCTGACACGGGCAATGGCATGGCATTATCGTGGCATAGAAAGACAATGGGCGGATGTGAGCTAGGCTAGGCGTTGGCAAGGAAACTGGGCCATGGACGGCTGTGCGGAGTAGCCGAGGCAGACATGCGCGGGCATGAAGACTTGGCGCGCAGACATGGCGCCAAGCCAGGCAAGGGCGCACACAGGCATGGCGCAAAGCAGGCGAGGTGCGCACAGTTGGAACCAAGGCGCCAAGGGCAAGCACTTGCGCGCGCATAAGGAATGCGCAGCACATACGGGCGGTTGGGCAGTTTCTTGGAATCTGGGCGCCTCTGGCCTAGTCAGCAAAGGCAGTTGTAACTTTCGAATTTTGAATTCGAAATGCCTATCAGTTGGGGATGTCAACTGAATTTAGGAGGGAATTTTGTAAGCCATGTGGCATGGGCATGGGCTATCTTTAAAGGGAGTTAGCCTATGCTGCCTAAGGCAATGAGTGAGGCAAAAAGAAAGTGTGTTAGCCTATCTTTTTTGATGAACTGTTTTGAGGCCTTGTGTATTCTTTGTATGTGAGTTATTATACAAAGTTGGGAGTGTTTTCCCGTATATGCGTGTGTGCCTAATATTGTGATTGTGCAAAATAGTCTAAGTGCCTCAATTTTTGACATGTAAACTTAAGCATGGTTCCACGTACCCAAACAGGTGGCCAAGCAGAATATACAACTCAGACTCTAGAGGTCCATTATAAATGGGAGTGGAAGCCCCCCCCCTCCCCCGCTGAATGATGACTTAAAGATGATAAATTAGAGTTAGGAAAACCTGGGCATGTTAAAACGGGCAGACGAAAAAAGCCAAACTTATCAGGAAAAAAAGGGTGCCGACAGCTAGGGTCGTCAAAAGTTTTACCCTAAGGTATGGTGTAGGCAGTTAAGAATTGAAGAAGTGGCTGGATATTCTTAAAGTTCACTAGGGAAAGGTGTTATGAGATTTGCAAAGCTTAGTTGTAGATTCATTGCCCGTATCCTATCCTCTAGAGAATAGGCTAAGTGGCATACGAATTGGAGTTGCCTCCAGAGCTCGAACCAGTCCTATCGACTTTTATACGTCGATGCTGCGAAAGGGCATAGATGACCCATCCCCAGTTGTTCTAGTTAAATACATTAAAGTTATTGGAAATTAACCCACGAAGAAGTTCTAGTTGCCGTATTAGATCGGAAGGTCCGCAGGTTAAGTACTAATGATGTGGTCTCTATTAAAAATATTGTAGAAAAACAGGAATAAGGAGGGAATAACCTGGGAAATTGAGGATGACATGAAGTCTAAATATCCTCACTTGTCCTAAGATTGATTCAGATTATACAGTGAAGGTGATGTTATTTTTCAACTGTAATTTCATCATTTATGTTATTAACACTGTTTAGTTGATTACCACTTTATGATGAAATAGTTGCTTATAGCATCCTGCGAGGCGCCTATATTGGATTTTTCTGTGTTTCAAGATTTTCGGATAGTCTATATTACAGCGGAGACTCTGCCAAAAATTTTCCAGAATAATAGTTGAAAAAGTTAAACTCCTGTAACTTAAAGAATGACATTCAAGGATGAATGTTCCTAAAGGGGGGAGGATGTTACAATCCATAAGTTTCTATCATTTAACAGTCGCGCGGGTACGTTTGTTGAGAATTTTGGAGTATGACGCATGTGAAAAATGGCCCGAGGTTTGAGTATACGAGCACAATAATGAGAGAACAAGAGGCCGGGACTAGAGGCCCAGTGCACCGAGCACTGCACCACACCAGGCAGCCTGCGGCTAGGGCGTCGTGCCTCTGCCTCGACACAATTTTCAGCGCGTCCCGCTCGTGTTTGGGTGCTATGGGCGGTGCGCTGCACCCCCCAAGTCCACTGCCCTTGGTTATATATATATATACCCCTCATTCAATTTCTCATTCATTTTCAATATAAGCTTCGGCTAGAGAGAGTATATTTTGAGGGTTTCGATAGTTTTTCATTTGATCAAGCTACCAAAGACCGTCCAAGATCAAATTAACTTTGGGTATCTAAGTTTAAGCCCGCAGGGAGCATTATTATGGAGTTATTTTCATGGAATTCGCCTGGCAAATCATAACCCCTCCGATCAAACGTTGTTGAAATTGCTCCAAACTGATTCTTGTACGATCAGGCTTCAAGTAAGTATTTCTCCCTTCTGAACTCTCGGGAAATGATACGTTTTCGGCCGTGTTTTGTTAAGTTGAAGTATAGCTAATATTAGTATTAAAAGTTATCATTTTTGCTAAATTTAATACTGAAACTGGCCTTATTCTTCCAGTAATATGATTACAGCTGGGAAAAGCTGTTGAATACGAATTGAAACTCGCCAGTTAATCAGAAGTCAGCGGTCGAGGTATGTAAGGCTTAACCCTCAGCAAGTATACTCGTCGTACAGTATCACGAATTATGCTCTCGAATAAAATTGACGATTTCATATGTTGTAGATAGCTGCTGCCATTAAATTGTGATTAAACATGTTGGAATTAGCTGCTGGTGGTATATAAAGATTAGATATGATGCGACTAACTGTTATCAGTAGATTATAGATATATATATGTTGTGGTTAGCTGCTAGAAAATGTATATAGATTATACCGTACAATTCCTAATCGGGAAAAGACATGATAAGTATGATATGCGCTAGAAGCATCATAGAAACTCTTCTATCCTCCAGTTCATTGTGTTAGTAGAATTGTATGTTTTATTGCCAGGCCTAGACCTTAGAATCTCATGAAAGTTATCGAGTCTGACCTAGTAAGTTGAAAAGCATTGGCATAGCTTAGCAGTTTCACCACCAGTTTGGCGCCTGTATTGTCAAGAAATCACGCTAAAGGCCATTGGCATACCTTTACACCCAGGGCCAGAAATTCAGATAGGAAGGACATACTTTAGAGTCAATAGCCTAGGGTTATCTAGTGAGCTAAGTGACAGCCTGCCATCTAGTTAGCTATTACCAATAATTGTAAGTCCTAGTTGACTTAGTATTCATCCTACAAATCACCCAAGAAGCCATTCCAATCGTCCAGGTCAAATAGACCTATGGGTACCCTAAGGAAGGGAACCTTATTAACAGATGGAGGCAGGGCCAGCGCCCCAGCCTATTTTTAGAAGATACTCAGGTACAGATTGTTGTGAGAGGCTAAGCCTATGTAGACTTGTCTTTAAGGTTAGTAATCGCCCAGAAAAGTCATATAAGATTGGACCAGACCAAGATAGGTCTAAAGTACCAGCACTGTGTTAGTACAACACTACCCTCAGGCTAAGAATGTCAGTAAGCATCCTGTGAAAGATTAGGGGACAAACCGCCCAAAAGCACGTTCAGTTAGAAACAACCCTACAGTGGTTCCAAGCAGAGGGACCAAGAAACTAGCCATTCGCAACCCCGCAGTTGTTTAAGAGTTATAGTTGTTGATCTCGGGCAAAATAGCATGCCTGAGTGATGCTTTATAACTTAATTTAGTCTTGTTTAGCTAATTACTTATATACATTTTCATGTGGTTTTATATAAATGTGAATATATGTACTAACCAACATGATTAGTCCTTGGTTTGTAGGTTTAAATAAATTTGAGGAACTAATTTATAAGTTGGTGAAGTAGAGGAATGGAGTCGGGAGCAAGTTGCAAAAGTTGGCAAGAAGCATGCCTTGGCAAGGCTGGCCGCGCCAGGCAGCGTGCCACGCTGTGCGTGTGCCGCGCCCAGCGTCGTGCCACACCCATGCCAGGTGCGAGAGGAAGACAGCAAGCAGGCAGGCATCCTGTGCACCAGCGTCGTGCCACACCAGGCGACCTGCGCGCCAGTGCCCTGCCATCGTGCTGCATGAGCAACATGTCACGCCGGCCATCACGGCAAGCCTCAACATCTTGGCATCATGAGGCGATTTCCATTGTGCATCCGCGTTACCTCCGTGTCACGGAGGTAGTGCTCCGCGATACACTCTGGGACAAGGAGCCATTCCATGACAGGCATAATTTTGTACAATTCTCATTTACAATAAATAGGTCCTTTAGCTCCTAAAATCATTTTGTCACGATTTTATTATGAAAAACCACCTAGGAGTGTAGGGAGAAGTGGGAGAACTCACCTAGGGTTCATCAATTTCATCTTCTCCTCTACCAATTCTTGTAAGTATGTTACTTTAACAATGTTTTCTTGCAATTTTATGAACGTGAATGGATAGAACCCTTCCCCTAGGGTTGAAGCCATGAGTTATGATTGTGTTTTTACGATTTTGTGTTGGAATTAAGTTATCGATTGTTTTTTTTGTCTTGAATTCTTTATTATGGTTGTTTTTATGATTGATCACCATGAAAACATACACGTTAAACTTAGGCAAATGCTTGAGAAAGCAAACTTAGCTATAAGAATGTAAGAGGCAAGTTCTTGTCTTTTGATAAGATTTTGTTGTTAGGATAGAAATATACCTAATACCTTGTTTGGTTGATAAAATGGGAGGAGAGAAAGACATCGGCTTAGAATGGTCACTCCACCACTCGAAGAAGTAGTTGTGAAGCTAAGTTTGGTTAAATGGTTGGAGGTACATAAGGACCCTAATCAATGGCATACCCCATAAACCACATCCACGTAGTTAATTGCCCACGAACTAGAATTAGCATCCTCGCTCTAAATGAAGTAGTGATGCTAGTTTGTCGTGTTTAGAGGCTTAGAAGGCCATGAACATGCAATTCTAAATATGTGAGACGACAATTGATAGTTTCATACTTAAACCATTGCAAATCGTAGTATCGTATGATTATCCTGCTTTAACTCTATGTTACTCCTTGAATGAATTCAGAATATTTCATTGACCATAATTAGACATAGTTAAACTATATCGAAAACTTCTATAATCAATACTTGCGGTATTTAATATCACACTTGAACTTGATAGTTAGCTGAATTGGTCCAGTCCCTATGGGTTCGACATTCCGGCTCTTAAAAGGAGCCACTATATTACTTGTACGATCCGTACACTTATGGGTACAACAGTTTTCCGGGAACGACATTCAGAGTTATGTTAAACCACTCCAGATCTCGCCTATTCAGTCCAGACTATTAGAGATCATGGTCACTATCAGGATCCTCTAATCAGATATAGTCATAGTGCGTGCCTATTAGCAGCCTTATAGACTATCCTAGAGGGTGAGCAGTGGTGGCATTAGGCCTAGAAGGCCAGTTACACCCTTTGAGTGTCTAGATTGAGATGTTAGTACAGAATTTGGTTTGAGGTTGCCCTCCCTTAAGAGCCTTCCATAACCACTCCAGGGTTACTAGCTGTTCGATGCACGCGAGGGGCTAGATGACGTCACTTCAAGGAGCGGTATGCCATCCGTGGGGGACGAAGATGAGGTCCGAGGTCCTGAAACATTCCATTCCATGGCTGGACTACTTTTATGCCGTATCGGCACACCCCGTCGAGTCGGTACTTAGGGTACAGACAGCAAGAGTCCACCGAACTCAAACACAGCTACAGTACAGGGGTCGAGCGGACTTAGTTTTAGACCTAGGGGACTGGTATCTGGGCTATAGCACCAGTAGAGTCATAGAAACCTAGTTAGGGGTATATAGATTGAAGTGCACTCACCAGGGCTTATGGGGGCTCCGGGTGGGTTATTCTGTGTTGGTTGTACCTTCCAAGCTTATGGGGGCCAGGTTAGGTTCTTGCTTGCATTTTTTTCTGTTAGCTATAGCTCATGAATATATGATGGTGCAGTCATAGCTCATGTATGTGTAGTGTTTTCTAGATGCAGATTACGAATAAGCCAGCTTACAGGTTAATCTGTCTACCTCTCCTCCCTATTTACTTTCAGTATTTAGCATCCTTCATTCAGCTTATTTACTGCCTTACATATTCGGTACATATTGTACTGATTCCAAAATATGGGGCGCTGCATTACTTGCCTGTAGGTTTACACAAACAGAGTCCAGGATCTTCAATAGCAGCTGTTCAAAGTTCGCAGTTGGTCAGCTCCTTTTGTTCGGAGTTTCCAGGTTGTAGAGATCTCTATATTTCAGTTGTATAGCATTTTGGGTAGGCCGAGGCCCTGTCTTGATCACTATTTGCACTCTTAAAGGCTTGTAGACTACAATCATCAGTCAGTTAGTTGTATGTTGGCTGTGTGGGGCCTAATATAATAGTTTGTCTTCATTTCTGTTATAACTAGACATCATGGTGGCCTTGTCGGCCCGCATAGGATCCTTTTTGGTTGCCTGTTGTGGGTTAGCTATTTTATTTACAGGGGGTTATATGGCCTAATCGGGCGGAGTCTGTATTTACATCCGAGATATAGCCCGTTGTTTTCTTGATTTGAGGAGAAAGCCTACACCAACTATGCCTAGGCTTAGTAAGTCAGTCCAAAACCCAATAGGCACTAGGTGCCAGTCATGCCTTCTAAGGTGGGGCGTGACAGTTTCATGATACAGCTACAGGTTCCCAGACTCAGCATCGTTAGGATTGCGGTTTAGATCCTCCTTTGCTGCAGTCGAAGTGTGAGTCCTCATTATTTGAGGGCCTTGTTTTACTTTATTTCAGTTGAGTTATTAATTTAGTTAGAATTAGAGTTAGCTGGGGGCTTGTCCCAGCAACACATCAGTTAGAAGTCTTTTAGACAAAAAGTTAATTTCCGACTTCAAATGTTTTAAATTTTAATGTTTTCTTCTAGTTTATTTTCTCAAATGCTCTTATGTTGTTATTTCAAAGATTCCACTATATATATATATATATATATATATATATATATATATATATTGTTTTACTCAGAATAATAGTGTATGATAAACCAGGGGTTGACTTGGGGTCACATGTGACTTCAAGTACCGTGTTATGTCTAGGGTGTAGTCTTGGACCATGACACTATCCTCGACAACAAAATCAACTTTGAACTAATTGAACAAGATAATTGAACCCTATTTTATGCTTTCTTTTTACCCTCTTAGTTTCCTCTCCCGAGTTCAACCAAGAGCCAACAAATAATATTCGCAAGGTGATCAAACTAACGAATAATCAATGAAAACAAGTAAACATAAACAATCTTGAATAAAGAATTAAAGTCTTAGCATAAATAAGTATTCAAACTACAACCACTAGCTATGACTAAAATCCTAGAACAAGAGTTTAGCCACTCAGGTTCAAGCGGAAAACTAAAGAAATCATCATTCGAATCAAAAGCATAAAGTAAAGAAGAAAATAAACTTCTTCTCACTTCCCCCAAGAACTTCGTACTAACTGATCTTTTTGATTGAAGACTCCTAACAAAATGCCCTAGATGATATATTTATAAGCAAGGTATGAAATGAATCTTTTTCCCTTGAAAAGTTTAGCTTTTTGACTTGAAAATTCACCCCGAACATGCCATGGCACGCCGCACCTCCCATGTCGCCAGACTGTGACTTGAATTTCCTCTGAAATTTAGCCTCTGGCAGGCCGCACCAGCCATTTAGCCAAGATGTTAGTCAAATTCTATAAATTAGGGACCTAGCATGCCGCATCTCTCACTGGATTAGAGTTTTAAAAAATTTCATAAGTCTAGAATACCTATGGCGCACCGCGCCACTCACTTCGCCACGTTGTTGATAAAAATTCTTCTGAAGTTTGGGCTTTGGCACACCGCACCACCACTAGCCTGAGTACAATTTTCTTTGATGTTTGGTAGCTAGCACACCATGCCGGCTATCTCACCAGACCAACTTTTCTCGTACTCTTCTTTCTTCACAACTTGAGCCATTTTTGAGTCTTTTTCCATTGATTACCTGCTAAAATCATTTAAAAACACTTGTTTGCTCATTTAACACAAATAATCATGAATTTATGCATTTCATAAGGATAATGATCTCAAAACAAGGTAAAAGATGAGTAAAAGTATGGCAAATGGATATTATGAATATGCCCAACATTAAGTCATAAGTAATCCCAAGCTAACCCATAGCATAACCTGTTATTGCCATACTAGAATTAAATGAAAACTGAGCAGAAGCTACTCAAGTCTAAAACAATCTTCTAATAGAAATGATAAAATCTAATAAATGTAGGAGTTTTAAACAATACTGATAGTAATAAACTGAAACTAATACTACACCGTCTGAAAGCCTCTACTAACAGATGAGTTGCTAGGACAAGCCCTTAGCTAACTCCAAAATCTGAAAAACTGAAATAGTACTCCTAAAATAAAAAAGAACTACTCTGGTCCTCTGAAAATGAGGCCTCACCAATAGAATACTGCAACACTTAATCTGAAGGAGAGACTAACCACACTGCTGAGCCTAAGTGCTTGAGCCTATATCATAAGACAATATAACATAGGATTATGCGTCAGTATTTTGAATGTATTGAGTATGTAAGGCTAAGCAATTTAAGACATAAACATAGTGATAAAGACATTATAAGTTAAAATGCTGAAGTAATGTGAAATGACCCTATTTGAAAATACAAATGCCATAAATAACATGAAATCTGAAAATACTATCAAGCTAGTAAATACTAATTAAGGGCCAAATACATATTATGAGATTTGAGAATGGACTATGCTGTGAGAGAGCCTATTAATCGACATATAACCACTTGAGCTAACTGTGGAGTTCGATGTATACACCCCATTAATAGGACCCAATATACTTTGCTAGGGTATAAAGGCATGGCTATGTTACGACCTGAGTTCACACCTTGGACGCGACACGGTACTTAGAGTCACAAGTGACCCCCGCAAACCTGGTAGAGCATATTCTACTACAACTGATATGTTCAGAATTATCATACATGAGCGAAAGCTGATAACAGAAAAAAATATTTAACTGTTACTAAATAATGACAAAGTCTGAAGAAAATCTAAAAATCTAGCTGAACTTATAACTATTGTCTGAAGGCCTTCTAAATAAACTGATGAGTTGTTGGGACAATTTCACGACCCAAACGTACACCCGGATCGTAAACATGGGACAAAGAGCCCCAAGAGACCCCAGTCGACCCATGGCATGAGAATACATCTAATTCAATCACATGAGTGGAAGACTTAACATGGAGAACGTAATCATAACATAACATAAGGGAAAATAGTACAATACTTTATACAATAAGGCGACATACAACTTTTTAGACTGATAAGCCTCTAAACATGAAAGGAGGGTTGATGGGAGAACTCCCCAACTAATCCAACATCCAGAAACTGGAGGAATAACATAGAGTGTGAACATGTAGCCCTCGAAACATGAGGACTCACCAAGTGCGCTGTGAGCAAGTCCGAATCTATCTACGGGTGAGGATGAGCCTGAGAACTGGGACCTGTATCAGGAGACAATACAACATAGAAAATATGCGGTCAGTACGTGGAATATACTGAGTATGCAAGGTAAGTAAAGTGTACATTTAAAGCATGGATGACACTCATAAATGGTCATAACAGTAGGACAACATGCTCGTATCTAAATCATTAGAACATATTATATGACTTAAGGTTTTCAAAACATTCATAATATAAACATAGTCATAATCATAATAGAAGAAATTCTCTTGACATAACTTGAGCCAACATACATAATCATAACATGCGTAAATCATGAGGAACAGTGGGAGATTCTCTTAACCGACATACCCCATATGAGCACACATGAAGCCCGACTTATAACCCTAGTCGGGAGAGTGTTCACACCTTGCCAAGGGTAGGAACTGTAAGGGGAGTGATCACACATGAAAAGGGAAATTTGGGAAAGGGACAAACATGAAAGGGTCCCAACATACCTATGGTGGCATGTAGTTCATGAGATCCGGGGCTTAACCTGAGCCCGAACCTACTCGGTGTTCGATACTACTCCCAAAACATATATCTTCTCATAATAATACACACATGAGTTCATGGGCTAGTTAATCATGATAATCATAAACATGCTTGAACATACATGAACTAGCCATGGCTTGAGGCCCGTGAGTCGGCCAAAAACATAATCCATTCTCAATAAAATACATACATATTTGTAGATTATGCATATAGTTTAAATTGACATAAGATCATAATAGATAACATAATATATTCATGATTTAATTCATAATACATGTTGGGCTTATCAAAAACATCAATGGATCAATGGATCATAAGTCGGTTTATCATGGACATGCATAATCAATCTTAATTGATTAGAAATTCGACATCAGCCATACTAATATCAATTTAGAGCTCAAAAGATGATCCAGAATCAGTAGATAATGATATTCTTTCAAAATCACAAGACCCATAATTAAATCGTTAAATTTTTATACGAACCGAATATAAAACCCCATGAGTTTTTAAATAAATTTTGAGTAATTAATAGAGAAGGAGCATGGGTGTGGAATAATCCACCCATTGAAGACCTTACATACCTGGTATTATCAACTCCTAATCCTCCTTAAAAGCCCAAGGATGAAATTGAAGGAATTGAGGTGAAAAACTTGAAATCTCCCCTTAGATCACTTATTAAAACCTTGCATGCATGAATGGGACTTTAGGAAGGTTTATTTTCTTAAAAACCCCAGCTTCTCCAAGACAAAACGACGTTGTTTAGGGTCTATGAAAAAGTTGAAAATGCCCTTAATAAATTTTTCCTGAAAACTGCTTCGGACGAACCAACGATCAATCCAACAGGTTGTTGCTCGACACCAAGACTTGTGGTATCGAGTCATTGGGTCCACTGCCTCATGAAATAACTTAGGTCCTTCCTACAACTCGTCAGGACGAGTTGTTACATCAAATGACGGGTCGTTGAATTGGCCGTTGTCAACTCCTTGACCAATCTGACTTTCCTTTCCACGAGCCTCAGCATGACTCGTGGTATCTTCTAATGAGTCATGGTCTCAATCTGTTGTAAGCAATGAAAATTTCCCACAAAGAACGACTAGAAACAACCAGCCGTCACTTCTTACCACGGATCGTGGGATGCCCCATGGGTTTCCCATCAGCCTAAGTCCAGTCCTACCAACGACTGGCAATAATGACTCGTTGTTCCTGTCAACGAGTTGTTACACCGTATGTTATCACCACTGCCTCCCTGAACTACCATACCATGACAGCTTACGACGACTCGTCATATCTAACCAGGAGTCGTTCAGTCTCCTGTCCTGTGATGTTTTTGCCAATTTTCTGCACTTTTCAAATTCAACTCTCCGGTCTATTCTTAGGCCTTCCTGGGGTATTACGATATCTCCCCCTTGGAAATATTTGTCCTCGAATGTAGGAAAAAAGCATCCAACAGAAACATACAATTATCATACTAAAATTCTGACTATTTTAACCGAAATTTTCACGGAATGACTACCTCCGAACCAAACCACATAGCTGAACTGATCTCATGCTTCACATACATACTCATACATATAAAATAAACTTAAACACATGAACTGAACATGAAAACTAAATGGGATCATAGAGTAGAATTGATACCTCAAGTCGGAACTGAGCTAGTAGAGATCAAATGTAGGTATCTCACCATCATATCCGCTTCGACTTCCCACGTAGCTCCTTCAACATGCTGATTTCTCCATAAAACCTTAACTGAAGCTACTTCCTTGTTTCTCAACTTTTGAACCTGACGATCCAAGATTTCAACAGGAATTTGTTCATAACTGAGGCTATCTTTTACCCCAATGCTGTCTACCGAGACTACCAAGGCTGGATCACCCAAACACTTTTTCAAAAGCAACACATGGAAGACATCATGAACTGAAGGTAACTCCAATGGAAAGTCCAACTCATACGCCACCTTACCAACTCTTCTCACAACCGATAGGGACCAACATAGCGGGGGTTGAGTTTCCCTTTCTTTCAGAACCGCATGACTCCCTTCATGGGGGTTACCTTTAGAAATACCCATTCGTCCACATCAAACTCCAAATCTCTTCTCCTCACATCAGCATATGATTTCTGACGACTTTGAGTGGTTTTTAACTAATCTCGTATCAACTGGACCTTTACCATTGCTTGTGAACCGCATATGGCGCTATTATAGATGTCTTAACAACCTCAAACCATCCAATGGGAGATCTACACCTCTACCATAGAGGGCCTGAAACGGTGCCATCTAGATACTAGAGTGATAACTGTTATTATAAGCAAACTCGATCAAGGGCAAATGATCATCCCAACTACCTTTAAAATCCATAACACATGCCCTCAACATATCCTCAATAGTCTTGATTGTTCGTTCAGCCTGGCCATCCGTTTGCGGATGGAATGCTGTGCTGAGCTTAATCTGAGTCCCAAGTCCATTCTTAAAAGGACGCTAGAACTGGGAGGTAAACTGAGTACCTCGGTCTGAAATAATAGACAAGGGAACTCCATGAAGTCGAACGAACTCCCGAATATACAACTTGGCATAATCATCTGCAGAATCTGTGGTCTTGAACAATAGGAAGTGTGCAGCTATTGTTAACCTGTCTACCACCACCCAAATGGAATCATAGTGTCAGCGAGTACGAGGTAGGCCTATAATAAAATCCATATTAATCTCTTCCCATTTCCAAGTGGGAATGCTAATATCCTGAAGTACACCTCCCACCCTTTGATGCTCGACCTTCACTTGCTGACAGTTTGGACACTTGGCTACAAACTCTGCGATATCCTTCTTCATACCATCCTACCAATAGATTTCCCGCAAGTCTCGATACATCTTTGTGGATTCTAGATGGATGGAATATCTGGTACCATGTGCCTCATGCAATATCCGGACTCTCAAATTATCAACGTCCGGCACACATAGCCGACCCTGGTATCAAAAGACACCATCTCCCCCTTAGGAGAAAATCTCCACCTTTTGACTCACACAACTTCCTTCAGCCTTCTCAAAATTGGATCGTCATCTTGCTTAGATTTGACATCGACCAAAAAGGATGATTTTGACCCATTATGCATAACAACGCCGCCATTGGTCGAGTCGATCAATCTAACCCCCAACCTTGCAAGTCGGTGGACATCTCTCACCAACTCTTTCTTTCCCACATCCACATGGGACACACTCTCCATAGAGAGCCTACTAAGTGCATCCGCAACCACATTAGCCTTGCCCGAGTGGTAAAGGACACTCATATGATAGTACATTAGCAACTCCAACCACCTCCTTTGCTGAAGATTGAGATCTTTCTGCGTGAACACATATTGCCAGCTCTTGAGGATAATTTAAAATGAATTCACTTTCAATAATCGGAGGCAGGTCAGGGGCCGGTAGGCACGCCCCCAACTTCTTAAGTTTGTGATCCTTGAGCACGTCCACGTGAATCCCACACAAATGATGCCGCCATATCTTCAGTGCAAACACCACTGCAGCCAACTCAAGATCATGTGTTAAGTAATTCTTTTTGTGAACCTTTAACTATCGAGAGGCGTATGCTATCACCTTCCCACGTTGCATCAACACACATCCCAGTCCGACTCTTGAAGCATCAGAATATACAACAAAGCCATCAGTACCCTCGGGTAAAGTCAACACTGGTGCTGAAGTGAGTCGGGTCTTCAATTCCTGGAAGCTTTTCTCACAATCCTTTGACCATTGGAACTTTATCTTTTTTTGAGTCAACTTGGTCAAAGGTGTCTCAATAGATGAGAAACCCTAAAAAAATCTTCGGTAGTATCCTGTTAGGCCCAAGTAACTCCAAATTTCTAAAGGATTCACCAGTCTAGGCCAATTCTTCACCGCTTCAATTTTCTGAGAATCCACCCTTATGCTCTCATTCGACACCACATGTCCTTGAAATGCCATCGAGTCCAGCCAAAATTCACACTTGCTAAAACTTTGCATACAATTGACGATCCTTGAGGGTCTGAAGCACTACTCTCAAATGAGCGGCATGCTCCTCCTTGCTCCGGGAGTATATAAGGATGTCATCAATGAACACAATCACGAACATGTCCAAATATGCCTTGAATACCCTATTCACTAGATGCATAAAAGCTGCAGGAGCATTGGTTAGTCCAAATGACATAACTACAAACTCATAATGGCCATATCGGTTCCTGAAGGATGTCTTTGGGATATCACTATCCCGGACTCTGAGCTGGTAATACCCAGACCTGAGATCTATCTTTGAGAAACACCTGGCCCTGGAGCTGGTCAAATAAATCATCAATCCTGGGCAAGGGGTACTAACGGTGACCTTATTAAGTTGCTGATAATTAATACACATTCAAAGGGATCCATCCTTCTTCTGAACAAATAGAAACGGTGCACCCCATGGAGACTTGCTCGGTCTAATGAAACCCTTATCCAACAAGTCCTTCATCTGTTCCTTTAACTCTTTTAACTCGGCTGGGGCCATCCTGCAAGGAGGAATAGAGATAGGCTACGTATCGGCCAGTAGATAAATTACAAAATCAATTTCCCTTTTCGGAGGAAAACTTGGTAAATCATCAGGAAAAACCTCTAGATACCCGCACACCACTGGAATTGACTAAATAGTCAAGGTCTCGGACTCTACATCCTTAACCCTAACTAGGTGGTACATGCAACCATAGAGATCAGTTTCCTATCCTTAAGATATGAAATAAACCGACTGTTGGTACAGTTGAATTACCTTTCCATTCCAAAACTTACTCACTCGAAAATCAAAATTCCATTGCACAGGTCCTATAATTAGTAGAAGCATAACATGCAAACAACCAACCCATACCCAAAATGATGTCAAAATCATTCATGGCCAATTCTACTAAGTCCACAGAGGTAACCTTATGCAATACCGTAATGGGGCAACCTCGGGTCACACGATAGGTGCACGATCTACTTTGCATGTTCCATCCTTCAGCCCTTCGCCTATCGGCTTGACAGGCAAGCTACCTTCAAGTGTGAGACTAAATCATTCAATGGTACGTAGTCAAATGTTCGAGGTACAACTGATTTGCCGACTGGAGTAGATACGGAGAATGGTTCTGATAGAATTTCAGGACTAACTCTAAAACTACTAGAAATGTAAGGGGTCACGAAAGACAATGTAGCTCCTGGATCTAACAAAGCATAAGAATCAATATGGAAGACTTACTATATACCCGTGACCACATCTAGTGAAGCCTCCTACTCCTGGTGAGGCACTAGAGCATAAAACCTATTTTCGGCACTAACAACCTGCCGAACTAGTAGAGGCACCCTACTGAGGGGGTCGCGCTACTGGAGTAGTAGAATTGGCTGCAGGGATATCTCTGATCCTATGCCCGAGTTTTCCACACAAGCATCCGCACTGATGAGGCACCTCCTGAGATGATTTTTGCCACATCTTGCACAAACTGGGAAAGTGCACTCCACCTGCATGCTACCATCATTCCTCGAGCCTATAGCCCTACTCCTTTGGTCTCCCCTGAACCTAGACAGTGTGCTAGACAATGATGGAGCTAGAGTAGTGGACCTGTGTTAGGACTGTTGACGTGATCGACCTCCTGACTTGGCCTGAGAAACCCCGTAGTTGTCGATCCTGACCCTCTTGGCCTCTCTTTTCCTTCTATGGACCGACTCCATCTGCTGGGTATGCAATACAATACGGGGAAATTCGATTTCCCAGTGTAGCATGGCAATCCAGCAATCCTTGTTTAAGTAATCTGCTACTCCATTTCACAAAACGGCTCACCCGAGCCCGTTGATCTGCCACCAACTCCAGAGCATATTTAGATAGCCGAATGAACTCCAAGGTATACTCTTGGACTGACATGTTTCTCTGCTTCAAATTCACAAACTCAGCCACCTTGAGCTCCCTCATCTCCCGAGGGAAGAACCGATCCATAAACGCGGTGTGGAACTCATCCCAACCTATTGGGCCTGCACCTACTATCCTAGAACCTCTCCATTGATTTAACCATATATGTGCTACCCCCTTGAGCTGATAGGAGGTCAAATCAACACATTACCCATTATTCACCATCATAACCTAGGTGATCTTCAGAATTTCCTCAATAAAGTCATGTGGGTCCTCGTCTACCTTCGACCTTGTGAACTCCGGAGGGCTTATACTAAAAAAGTCCCTCACCCTAGCAACTGTCATGGCCTGTGCCAGCATTTTAATCGCCACCCTAAACTCAGTGTGGGCGGCTGGCTCTGGTACATGCTCCTCATGAACGGGTGGAGCTGGCTGATGCTCTGCATCATAGGCACCCTCATGATCATTGCCACTACCGTTCCTCCTGGCATTTACTCGGCGTGGAGGCATGATTTTGCAAATGTGAATAGCACGAATTAGAGGGGTAAAGGATGTTCATTGCATGATATAGATCATGAAAGAAGTGAATATTTCCTAAATGTCTAGTAGCCTCTTCTTCATAAGTATGACGCGCTTCAAACCCATCAAAAATACTATACTTAACGCAGCTTTCAGACTCCCTAGGACACATAAACCTATGGCTCTGATTCAAAGTTTTTCACGACCCAAACGTACACTCGGATCATAGACACGAGACAAGGAGCCCCGAGAGACCCCAAGTCGACCCATGACATGAGCATACATCTAATTCAATCACATGAGCGAAAGACTTAGCATAGGGCATGTAATCATAACATAACATAAGGGAAAATAGTACAATATTTATATAATACGGCAGAATACAACTTTTTAGTCTGATAAGCCTCTAAACATGAAAGGCGGATTGATGGGAGAACTCCCCAACTAATCCAACATCCAGAAACTGGAGGAATAACATAGAGTGTGAACATGTAGCTTTCGGAACATGAGGACTCACCAAGTGCGCTGTGAGCAAGTGTGAATCTATCTACGGGTGAGGATGAGCCTGAGAACTGGGACCTGTATCAGGAGACGATACAACAAAGAAAGTATGTGGTCAGTACGTGGAATATACTAAGTATGCAAGGTAAGTAAAGCGGACATTTAAAGCATGTATGAAACTTATAAATGGTCATAAGAGTAGGATAGCATGCTCGTACTATAAATCATCATAACATATTTTATGGCTCAAGGTTTTCAAAACATTTATAATATAAACATAGTCATAATCATAATAGAAGAATTTCGCTTAACATAACTTGAGCCAACATACATAATCCTAACATGTGTAAATCATGAGGAATAATGGGAGATTCTCTTAATCGACATACCCCATATGAGCACACAGGAAGCCCGACTTGTAATCCTAGTTGGGAGGGTGTTCGTACCTTTCCAAGGGTAGGAACCGTGAAGGGTGTGATCACACATGAAAAGGGCCATTTGGGCTAGGGACAAATATGAAAGGGTCCCAACATACCTATGGTGGCACGTAGTTCATGAGATCCGGGGCTTAACCTGAGCCCCGAACCTACTCGGTATTTGATACTACTCCCAAAACATATATATTGCTCATAATAATACACACATGAGTTCATGGGCTAGTTAAATCATGATAATCATAAGCATGCTTTAACATACGTGAACTAGCCATGGCTTGAGGCCTATGAGTCGGCCAAAAAAATAATCCATGCTTAATAAAATACATACATATTTGTAGATCATGCATATAGTTTAAATTTCCATAAGATCATAATAGTTAACATAATATATTCATGATTTAATTCATAATACATTCTGGGCTTATCAAAAACATCAATGGATCATAAATTGATTTATCATGGGCATGCATAATTAAGCTTAATTGATTAGAAATTCGAAATCAGCCATACTAATATAAATTTAGAGCTCAAAGGATGATGCAAAATCAGTAGATAATGATAGGGTTTCAAAATCATAAGACCTATAATTAAATCATTAAATTTATATACGAACCGAATATAAAAACTCATGAGTTTTTAAATAAATTTTGAGTAATTAATAGAGAAGGAGCATGGGTGTGGAAGAATCCACCCATTAAAGACCTTACATACCTGGGATTATCAACTCCTAACCCTCCTTATAATCCCAAGGATGAAATTGAAGGAATTGAGGTGAAAAGCTTGAAATCTCCCCTTAGATCACTTGCCAAAACCTTGCATGCGTGAATGGGAGTTTAGGAAGGTTTATTTTTTTTAAAAGGCCAGCTTTCCCAAGACAAAACGATGTAGTTTAGGGTCTCAAAGCATGGAAAACTCGAAAATGCCCTTAATAAAATTTCCCTAAAAACTGCTCTGGACGGACCAATGACCAATCCAACAGGTCGTTGTTCGACACCATGAATCATGGTATCGAGTTGTTGGGTCCACTTCCTCATGATATATCTTAGGTCCTTCCCACGACTCATCAGTATGAGTCTTTAAATCAAGCGACATGTTTCTAAATTGACCGTCATCGACTCCTTGACCAATCTGACTTTCCTTTCCACAAGCCTCACCATGACTCGTGGTGCCTCCAACGAGTCATGGTCTCAATCTGTTGTAAGCACTGGACAGTTCAACCCACAAACAACGACTAGAAAAAATGGGCTGTCACTTCTCACCACGGATCGTGGGATGCCCCGTGGGTTCCCCATCAGCCTAAGTTCAGTCCTACCGGCTGGTAACAACGACTCGTTGTTCCTAACAACGAGTCGTTACACCATCTGTTATCACCGCTGCCTCCCTGAACTACCATACCACCACAACTTACGATGACTCGTGGTATCTAACCACAAGTCATTGAGTCGCCTATCCTGTGATATTTTTGCTAGTTTTCTGCACTTTTCAAATTCAACTCCTGGTTCTATTCTTAGGCCTTCCCAGGGTATTACAGAAAAGCTCCCAAGCTAACTCTAAAGTCTGAACTAAAACTGAAATAGCAAATGCTGAAGGTGAGATTATGATCCTTGGAATATGAGGAATTACCAAATCGGTACTACTGAGTTGAACTCGAAGGGGAACTGACCATGCTGCTGGGCCTAAGAACTTGAACTTATATCATAGAATGATATAGCATAAAAGCATACGTCAGTACTTTGAATGTACTAAGTATGCGAGATGAAACTAAAACATTTATAAGAATACTGAAAATCAATGAACTGTATTGACAACACATGCAATAACCAAATTTGAAATTTGAGTACTAAAGGAATCTAAAAGTCTGATAATACTGTAAGTACAAATAACTATCCAAAGGTCAAAAGCATGTTTTGAAATTTGAAAGACTAAACTAAACTAGAGATTATAACTGTACTGGACTGACCTGCTTTGTGGGAGACACTATAAGCAACATGTAACCACATGATTTACACATGGAGTCCGATGTATACACCCCATCAATGAAAGCCCAATACACCTTGCTAGGGTATAGTGGCTGGAATATGAGACCACTATCAAGGGCCCATTCGGGCTAATAACCTTCGGTGACAGCATAGTTCTGGGAACCCAGATCCG
The DNA here is from genome assembly GCA_035772735.1 of Datura wrightii. NCBI lineage: Eukaryota > Viridiplantae > Streptophyta > Magnoliopsida > Solanales > Solanaceae > Datura > Datura wrightii. The sequence goes on along the minus strand of JASDFA010000001.1, from coordinate 151,990,888 downwards.
CTGGAACCTTGGCCCGCTCAGTGCTAAGTCCTTACCCTAACTAGAAACCTAATTATACCTAATAGTACTGATAGCTCGAAGCTAAGGTACTAAGACTAAATTAGAACTGCTTATCTAGAAGCGTCCTAAGAGTCTAAAGGACCTGATAACCAAAAATACTGGTGTTCTAAGACTTGTGAAAGCTACTTTCCTGAAAGCGTCATAACAACCTAAAGAACACTAACTATGCAGGAAACTAGTATTCTAAGACTTGTCAGAGTTGCTTTATTTGAAAGCGTCGTAATAGTCTAAAGAATACTAACTATATTGGAAATTGGTACTATTGAGTTTACTGAGTTTCTTAAGACTGAAAATAGTCAAACTGATCAGCTGACATTTCTGTAAAACTCTAAGTATTCTGAGTGTTGACTGAGACTCTTAGATTGAATATACCAAGATATTAACTTCTATTCAATTATATATGCTAATCATTCATAACTCGAGTAACATCTACCATACAAACATAACATTTCTATTTGAGTCTAAATCATGCTAGTTTTACTTGAATTTATGCCAAAGATCAAGACTAAGGAAGCAATCTAAATAAATAAAACTAGGGCATGAATTTAAATTAGGAAATAGTCATGTAAACTAAAGAAAATAATTGGATTAAGGAGTTTTGTAGCAATTGAAAATACTGTCATACACATGTAAGAATTCAATTCATGGTAGTTTGACATTATTGAGGAAGTGGGGGAATTTCACAATCAAAGAAAATCCCTAAATCATGATCTCTTGAGGTACTATAAAGCTAGGGTTTGCTAGAAACTTTGGGACACAAGGGTGAAAGGATACCCTTGTTGAAGTCCCACATACCTGTAGAAGAAATCCCAAAGAAGAAGCTTGAATTCTGAGTAGAAAGAAGAACCCCAGTTCTTGACTTGAGAGAGAGAAGTTTTGAGTTTCTACAGTCTACTTACGATCTGATTCTGAGTTGATTAGGAAAGAACTGAGAGGTTAGACTAGGAAAACCCCATTAATTCTTCCTAAAGAAAGCCTAAAAAACACCGTTTAAGAGTTAAAAGCATAGCAAATTACAAAAATACACTTGGGAAAAAGTTCTCAAAAATCTACCCATCCAGTGCTACGGGTCGTACCATGACTCACAATGACATACTATGGTTCGTGGTATGCCATTCTTTGATTCTGCGAGGCTTAAAAAGCTTGCTAAAACTCCTGGTATGTGTGCTTGTTATAATTCATACCCACATACCACGAGTCGTACCATGACTCTTGGCGACAGACTAGTCCTATTCGTCAAACCTGACAGTGCTTCACTAAACTGGCAATAACTTTTTACTCCGAACTCCAATTCATGCAAGGTTGGATGCATTGGAAAGAGGAATTAAAGGAATTAAATTTGATAGGATGGATAACCCAATTTTTTTATAATAATAGTTATGATAGTTTAACTTTCACCCTTGTAAGAACTTTCATGTAAAACTCAATCGATAGGAAGACTCTCAACTCAACTTCATGCTAACGGTTCCTTATGACCTTAACTTGCATCCAATAAACTTCTTACACTTACGAATTGATATTAAAACCATTTTCCTTAAATTCATTAGGTTCGGGTCTATCTATATATCTAGAACAATTCCTAACTTAGCTGGAAAGTCCAAGGCGTATGACATCTCAACCCACGACTGAAATGACGATTCATACCATCATCTTACGACTTGTACTGAGTCTTTGTAGCTACTTATCTTTCCTTGAAAATTATGTGAACCTCCTATATATGATCCTTCACTATGGTTCGTACCACCCTAGTGTTGATCATTGGATCTAATCGTGGTTTCCTTGCCACTTCCTGCTAAAATCTCTGAATCATACCACTATTATGTTGTGAATTTACAGCAGTTTCGATGCTTAAAACTGAGAAAATAGCATGGAATTAGGTACATTTATATGGATATGAGGCACTTTTACTTTGATTTTAGGGAAAATAAGTGTTGGAGAAAAAATATGCAAAAGAAGCCTAAAAATGCAGAAAAATAGCCAAGTACAAGTCTCAGTACGAGTCATACCTTGATTGTACGAGCCGTACTAAGAACCCTGGTGAAAGTCAGAAGACTGGATTAAGAGGAAGGCAACATACTACTCTCAGTACAAGTTGTACCAAGATGGTGTGAGTCGTAACTAGACTCGTGGAATTGTTTAGAGAAATTTGCACAAAGGAAGACTCTTGGAATAGATGGACTCACAGATCGTAGCACCAACATATGACTCGTACGATGAGCCATGGTGAGATTCAAAAGATTCTTCAAGACATGGTAGAACTTCAGACACAAAAAACAGTACGAGTCATAGGAAGAACGTATGAGTCATACCACAACACTCGTGGAAAATTTTAGAAGATGTTAGAGTTCTTAGGGCCAAGCCACGGATGCATTGTATGAGTCGTAAGACTGTGGTACGAGTCGTACCAGCTTGCCAACGCTTAGACAAATCTGAAGCAGTCAAGGATGTACGAGAAGTAGGTAAGACCCGTACAATCCTACTACGGGTCATAGGTCCAGTCGTGATAAAGTCGGCGCCATATATGGAAAATTCCCTATTATCTTAGGAAAAGATTTTTAATGTCTGTATAAATAGCTTTTATGTTTTATTTTAGTCAGAGAACATGGAAACTAAGTAGTAGACGTGTGAAGAATATTTTTTGTGAATTTTTATCAAGTTTTGGAGAGCAATTCTTGATTTCATACATTATTATTGGATTGTTCTTTTATATTCAAATATGGTTTTCTTCCTATTGTTGCTGTAAGTATTTAATTAATTGTTTGTCTGTGAATGCAAACTGTAATCTTACAACCACGAGAAGCTAAAACCTCCACAACTAGGAGTTGTGGGAACCATGGTAGATTAATGAAATAGGGTTACAGAAAAGTGATTCATAACCAATGCTAAATGCTTGTATTGTATTCACTTGATCTTTAGATTTTTCTTAACGGTTTACAATATTAGGACTTGCATGAATTCTTTACTTTCTTGAACCTAGAGATGTAGAGATTAGGAAAAGAGAAATACAACAAAGCCTTGGTCTTTATGATCATTGTATTAACTTGAGTTGTGGTCATAGGATAGTTAAATTTGGAACATATTGATAACTGTTAGTTTGGAATCGCTACATGAAGCTTGACCTGATGATTGAGTATAGTCATATAATACGAACGAACAAGTCGTTTGGATGAACCCTAGTTATCAGTTATAATTGATAACGAGTGTATACTCGAAGTAGTTGTAAATCCATAGAGAACACTTACCCTAGTTGTTTTCAACTCTTGATTTAAATCAAAATTATAGTCTTTACTTTGATATATTTTTCTTTGAAACCCCCTAATTTGGAGATAACTCACCAACAAGTTCAATTACCAGCATTAGTCTAGATCTTACCCTATTCCTTGTGGTTTTGACCCCAACCTCTTTGTTGGATTCTTTATTAACAACATCTGCTTCATACTTTCACAGAAAGTGTGAGTTTGAGAGTTATCAAAAAGTGGCGCCATTGCCGGGGAGTACGACTAAGATTAGATTAATTACTTGTATTTGATTTTTGGTTGTTATTTCCTAAATTATGTTTTCTTTTTGTTTTTGGATATCAAAAGTTGTCACTTGGTGAATTCCAAGTACTCATCGGAGTAGAAACCCCCTGATTCCGTTGGATCTCGAACTCAAAAGAACACTGAGAAAGATGGATAACCAAGAGCAAAGATATGCTAGTATTGCTGAAGAAGCTAGGTAAGCTGAGCTAGCTTAGTAAGATGCACTTCAGGATGCGGAGGATGCTTGAGATGAGGTTGTTAATGCTGGTCACCATGGAAGTGGCAATAGAGGTCAAAGTTATGCCACTCAGTTCTTCGATGAAGATGACCCGGACATTGATGAAGTCGGGTCAACTGGAGCGATCATACCACCACTATTGCTTGCTATGGAAAAATTTGACATCACTAGCACCATGACCAAATTATTGAACATGAAAGGGGCGTTTAGTGGTCATGCAGCTGATAATGCCAACCTGCACCTGATGAACTTCATTGGAATATACAAGGCGTACAGGTAGCCCAGAGTTAACCAAGATGCTATATGGCTAAGATTCTTCCCCTTCTCTCTATCTGGGGAGGCCACTTTGTGGTTATCGGAGTTGTCCGATGACTCTATTACCAACTGGAGGGAGCTCAAGCAAGCTTTTCTAGAGAGATTCTTTCCACCCTCCAGGATGCTGCAACTTAAAGATGAAATCAATAATTTTCGACACTTCATGAAACCTGGTTGAGGTTCAAGAAGAAGTTGACCGAGTGTCCAAACAACAAAATTCATGATGACAGTCTATTGCAGATTTTCTATAGATCATTAAACAACAATACAAAAGTAGTAGCAGACATAGTGGCGGCAGGAGCACTGATGAGCCACACCTGGGAGCAAGCTACCATTATTCTAGATAGAGTAACAAAAATAAATACAGCATGGCACACCCAAGAAGCGAAAGCAGCAGCTGGTACATATGATGTTGGTTTGACTGCAGACCAACAAAGGAAGGAAGAAGAACATGACCAGGAATTGGCTCATATGTGCATATCATTGGACTTGCTTACTAAGAACATGATGGGAGCTGATGCCATAGAGGTCAACACAGTGGGGACACGGGGACAAGATCCAGGGCCTAACCATTCAGATTCCTAGGAGGAGACAAACTTCTTGGACAACCATGTGGCGGGTTTCTGAGCCAACACCCAAGGGTCCGAAAAAGACACTTGGCGCCAAGGTTCTGGAAAACAAATTCGGAACTAATACAGAGACAATTACAATCGAAATGGGTACAGAGATAGAAGCTGAAGAAGGAATGATAGTTACCGCAACGATCAAGCTGGATTGTACGTGCCTCCTAATAGACGTGAGGGGGAGGCTAGATAGTCGAAGTTAGAGAGCATGATGGCTGAGATGCTAAAGAAGGTGAGATCCACAGATGATCAGCTAAAAGACATCCGTAGTGATATATCGAGCATGGGTTAGAGAGTGGAGTCACATGATATGGCTATCAAGTCGATCGAATAGCAACTAGGGCAACTGTCAGCATCCATGAACCCTAGGAAAAAGGGTCACTACCTAGCAACACAGTCCAGAATCCAAAGAATGATGGTCATTGCATGGCTGTGATGACTAGGAATGGAAAGACGACGATTTATCCCCCTCTGTCAGTTGTAGTTGAAAGGAAGAAAGAAAGCATGATTGAAGATGGAGAAGATGTTGCTGAGAAGGAGGATAGTGAGGATACTGAGTTGACTAAGGCTACTAATGTTGAAAATGGGCCAGAAGTTGATCAGGAGAAAAAGCTACATAAATTTACAAGGCTATTTCACGACCACCACCATTGTTCCCTCAAAGAATGAAAAAGAAGGTGGAGAATGATAAGTTTTAGAAATTCTTGTCAATGCTTAAACAGTTATTTGTAAACATACCATTGGCCGACGCATTAGAACAGATGTCGGAATATGCCAAGTTTATAAAGGATCTTGTCACTAAGAAAAGGTCCATGAGCTATGAGCCTATGGATAATGTGCATCATTGTAGTGCTATAGCCTCACATATCCTTGCCCAGAAGAAGGAAGATCCAGGTTCCTTCACTATTCCATGCATAATTGGCGAGGTTGAGTTTGCAAAGGAACTCAGCTATTTTGGAGCAAGCATCAATCTAATGACGTTGGTTGTGTTTAAGCAGCTGGGCTTGGAAGCCCCCACATCGACTACCATGTGGCTATTGATGGCTGACAGAACTGTGAAGAAATCTATGGGGATCCTATTTGATGTTCTTGTTAAAGTTGATAGATTCATATTCCCAGCGGAGTTCGTGATCCTTGATTGCAAGGTTGATTTTGAGGTCCCCATCATTTTGGGGCGACCATTCCTTCCCACTAAGAGAGTCTTAGTAGATGTGGAGGCTGACTAGTTGAAGTTCAGAATCAATAAAGAAGTGGTCACTTTTAATGTCTGTCAGTCAATGAAGCAGCCAAAGGAATACAGAGTTGTCTCAGCAATAAAGGATGAATCCGAGTTCCTTGACGAAGTCTGAGTAGTCAAGAGTCCTGTGTCGTGCCACGATGTTAAATCAAGAACTTCTTGGGAGACAACCCAAGTGGTAGTTTGGTGAATTTTTAGTAACTAAACATCCTGCGTTGTGCCACGATGTTAAATCAAGCGCTTCTTGGGGGGCAACCCAAGTTGATTAACTTATGTGTTTTCAGTGTGTAGGGGAAGCAAAAACAGGTAGCAGAAAAAATTGCTGAACAGGAAGATGCTATGGTTCTCAGTATTACTCGTAAGAGTGTTGTACGAGCCATATCATGAGTCATGGTGAGAAGCAGAGATGTATTTCAGTGCATGGGTTTAGGGTATGGTTGGTCCTATGACTCGTAACCTCATTGTACGGGTCATAGTACTCACTGTGGCTATGAACTATGCAAGGCATAGACCTCAATGTAAGAATGACCTACGAGTCATAGTATGAATCGTACACCTATAACACGAGTCATAAGATGTGCTCATAGATCCACAGGTAAGTTTATCAATCTCTCTGTTATGGGTCCAAGGGATAAGTTATAGGGCCTTCCTACGACTCATACCACGGGTCAAAAATTTTAAAATCACCCAACTCGGCCCAAAATTTTCAAATCTGCCCTATAACAAATTTAAACTCAAACAAGTCGTACCCTCCTCCTGCGCTCTCAAAAATGAAGTCACGAACATAACCCACAAGTGATAGTATGATCCTTCCTACGACTTGTGGAATCGACTTATAGGTCGTACCATGAGTCGTGGAAAAATAAAAAACATTTGTTGTAAAGGCGCATCCTCATACGACCCGTGGTACAAACCATACCTTCGTGGCATGAGTCGTACCTTAGAGGCGTAACATTGACTTAAGATATTACGAGTCTCAGTATGAATCGTACCTCTAAGGTACGACCTGTACCGTTTACTCGTGATAAATTATAGAGGAATTTTTCTTACTTTCTTTTTCTCAGATTTGGAATTCTAACCCTTTTTCTCCACAGCTACAATGACGCAGAAACACAAAGCATCAAAGGCAACTGCTCGGAGGACATTTCTTGAGGAGACCTCTGAATCCGATCAAGCTGGAAACTCCCCTAGTGGTTCATTATAGGAATACAGGGTCTATACATCGGATACTGACGGGAACCAAACCACTAGGGTGAAGGCTAAAGCCCAAGCCATGGTGGCCATAGCCACATCTGCTGGTGCTCCCCAATTTGAGGAGGAAGCGGAAGAAAGAGCCCAAGAGTCCGAAAGCGGCTCTAATGAAGAGGAGGGGTCCGATGAGGCCCAATCCGAAGATGCAAGCAGTGAGTCCGGATTAGAGGAGGAGGCACCGAATGCCGAGTAGGAGCAGAATCCGCCTAGGGAGAACCACACCATTTGATGGAAAGTACCAGGAGCTCAGGAAATATATGAACAGAGCATTGCTCTTGCCACCAAGAACAATCCTAGGCGAAGCATTCAAGAAGAGCCGCGGATCCTCATGAATTCATTGAACGAGGTGGAGGAGATGAAGTGAATATTTAGCTTCTATGAATTTGATTGGATGGCTAGGGCCCCGGACCGATACACTTCAAAAATCCTCCAGGAGTTCTACGCCAATTATTTGGCAACATGGAGAAAAAAGCGAAAGAGGGACAGAAGTTGAAAGATCAGCCCAAGCTGGAGAGCGTCCTGGTTATAGGCCGAGAGGTTGATATATCCAAGCGCACTATTGCTCGAGTATTATATGGGCCCCAGTTCATACCACCATATGCTATACTAGAATATGACTATCGAGTGGAGACTTTGAAAAAGATCAAGCAGCTTGGTTTTGATGAGAGGCGGAGGCAAATTCAATGGTTGTCTAGCGTGATCGCTGAGGACAAAGAAGAGGAAGAATGGGTCACTAGTGGCAAGTAGGTCATAAAGAACTCTCCGAACTTCATAGTGTTCGGGTGTTTGCTATAGGGGTTAAAAACCGACACGCAAGTGCACGTGGTCAAACAAGTAATAAAGTGGCTGAGTAAGCCAAGTATCGAACCAAGGAGACTCTGGATAAGTAAAATTGCTTCAGTATACTATATTCTAGCTTACCTGTAATTAAGCTGACAACAATGTAACCAAAAGTTAAATAATTTTTGTTTATAAATTATATACTAGAACTATTAACAAATATTTACTATGAATTGAAACTATGGATATGAGCATGCCAAGGTTAAGAACAAGTAATGAACTTGATTATCATGAAGAAATGAGGACTCACCAAAACAAAGATGCTAACTTTGGAGTAGAACTATGAGCAGGGCTGAACCTGACAGCCGGGTGCTGTATGAAGAAATGATACAACATAGAGTATCCGTTAGTACGTGGAATGTACCGAGTATGCAAGGTAAGTAAAACCTCTTAAGTAATTAAAATCATTTAAAGACAATGCATACTGAAAAACATAAACATTAAGAATCTGAGAGTAGGGCTCGCATGCATTCATTCTGAAATCATGATCTCACCATAGAATAACATATCATCATAACATATCATAACATAATCGATCAACTCAAAGCTAAAATATGATATCTATAAGAATAGCCGAACATTGAGTCAAACCTTCTTTAGATCATTCTTACATATGTAAATATCATGAGTAATGGACATGCATAACTGAAATCATGAGGAACAATGGGAGACTCATCTATTAACCAACATACCACGAGAGTGATTACGTGGTTCCAACTATCACACTCAAGTAGGTAGAGCCGTCCCAAAGCCTTGCCAGGTCTAGGGATGATACCATGATATTAATATCAAGCTCATGGGCCAAAAGGGCCGGGGATAGCTCACAAGGGAGGTCTCCAAATCATAATGTCTATATTGACGTGTAGCTTTGAGGCATAGGGTGATCAACCCTTAGCCTGCTCGGTGCTAAACACTACTCCTAAAAACATGCACACGCTCTACATAGTTATTCAACAAAGCTAAACATCGTCTATTGATGAAGCTCATAAATCAAATACATCTCAAAGCGGAAATCATGCATAAAAGAAGCTTTAACTCAAACCATACCACAAGCTGAAAGATAATTGGGTGTCTTCGCTCCAAAACCATGTGGTAAGCTATGCATATGAAAATCTTTAACTCAAAAATACCACAAGATGAAAATATAAGTCGGAGCCTTAGTTATAAAACCATGTGGTAAGCTTAATTCGAGAAATCATCAATCATAATTTGAACATGTGGGCATTTTCCAAAGCTTTGTCATTCTTGAAAATACTCAATTCATATAGAAACCATGATTTTAAACATGGGTAGCTTGAAAACATACTTTTCATAATAATATCTCATCATCATCATACATTCATCAAAAATCTCATCTTTCATGGACTTCTCATCAATGGTCTTTTTCATTCATAAAGACAAAAACATGATTTTTAATTGAAAACATTACAAGACTCACCCAAGCTTCATAATTCAATAGTAGAATCGTATTTAAATCATACCCGTGTAAAGAATTAGTAAATTCATGAATTGGATTAAGAGCCTATAGATTAGTCATAGATCATTAATGATGGAATTGGGCATGGGTGTGAAAGGAATCACCCATGCATAGCCCTACATACTTGTTGGTAGCTGATTCTTACACTTCTTTTGATGCCCAATAGGAAATTGAAGAGAAATTGATGAATACTAGGCTTGATCACCCTCTCTAGTATTCTACCTTGCATGCATGAATGAATAAGGCCTAAAATGAACTTAACCCCTTTAAAAGTCACATTCATAACTCAAAACAATGTAGTTTAGGCCTTAGGAATTTTGAAATTATAGAAAAGCCCTTACTAAAATTCGTAGAAAATAACTGCCAGGTGGTCCCAACGAGGGTCCTAATGACTCATTACCCTGGGCCACGACTCATGGCATGATCCATGAGGTACACTGCTAATCTTATCGTCTGGGCTCAGCACGGGCAACCTCATGACTCGTTACTAGTGACCACGACTCGCGATCACAACCCATTATGTACACTACCTCCATGCCAATTATTTTCTCACTAGTTGACCACGTCCTTCCCCATGAATCGTGGAGACTGACCACAACTTGTGGGGTCCTTCCGTCGAGTATACTGCCCTTCTTCCTTCTCTTTTTCTTTTCACCCACCCCATGACTAACCTAACGACTTGTGCGGCCTGACCACGAGTCCACGAGTGTTCGTCATGCCCGTGGGGTCTCATTTCTCAAGTTTCACATTAAATCCCTGGGCCTCCCCATGACTCACATCACGAATCGTGGGTTGCTCTCACGAGTCTCCTCACGATTCGTTTTGAGTCTGATCCCGAATTTCAACTTTTTCTCCATTTCAACTCTCGGGTCTGATCTTTGGATTTTCGCGGTATAACAATATCTCCCCCTTGGGAACATTCATCCCCGAATATTGGAAAATATACAGAAAAGCAGAGAAATGTAGTTATCATATTCACATACTGATCAGTTACATCGAAAATTGACGGTATGACTATCCCCGATTCAAACTACATAGTTGAACTGATTTCACAAACCATACACGCATCCATATACATTAAAGAAACTTGGGCACATGAACTGAACATGAAAACTAGATAAAGTTTTAGGTCAAAACTGATACCTCAAGCGAAACTGAGCCGGTAGAGAATAACTGTGGGTATCTAGCCATCATATTCACTTCAGCTTCCCATGTAGCTCCCTCAACATGCTGATTTTTCCATAATACTTTAACTGAAGCTACTTCCTTATACCCTAGCCTTTAAACCTAATGATCCAGTATTTCTACTGGAACCTCCTCATACCTGAGGCTGTCTTTTTCACCAACATTGTCCACCAGGACAGCTAGAGTTGGATCACCCAAACACTTCTTTAAGAGCGACACATGGAATACGGGATGCACAGAAGCAAATTCTGAAGGAAAATCCAACTCATAAACCACCTTGCCAGCACGTCTCATTATCCAGTACGGGCTGATATAGCAGGGACTAAGTTTCCCTTTCTTTCCGAACCTTATCACTCCCTTCATGTGAGACACCCTCAGGAAAACCCAATTATTCTCTTCTTCTCACGTCAGCATAAGACTTTTGATGACTCTGGGCAGTTTTCAACCGGTCCCTTATCAATTGAACCTTCTCCATAGCCTCGTGAGTGCATCTGGTCCTATCATTTCCACTTCTCCAACCTCAAACCATCCAATGGGTGACCTAAACCTCCGCCCATAAAGAGCCTTGAATGGTGCCATCTGGATACTGGAATGGTAGTTTTTATTGTATGCAAACTCGATAAGTGGAAAATGCTCATCCTAGCTACCTCAAAAGTCAATCATGCATGCTCTCAACATGTCCTCGAGGGTTTTGATTGTCTACTCCGCTTGACCATTCGTTTGCGGGTGAAATGTTGTGCTGAGCTTAACCTATGTACCCAATCCTTTTTGAAACGACTTTCGAAACTGAGAGTTAAATTGAGTACCTATATCTTAAATGATGATAAGGGCACTCCATGCAATCAGACTAGCTACCGGATATATAATTTGGCATAATCCTCCGCCAAATCCGTCGTTTTGACTGGTAGAAAATAAGCGGCCTTGGTCAATCTGTCTGCCACAACCCAAATGGAGTCATATTGTTGATGAGTACGAGGTAAACCTGTGATGAAGTCCATATCTATTTCTTCCCACTTTCAAGTAGGAATGCTAATGTCCTGTAGCATGCCTCCCGGTCTCTGATGCTCAACCTTTACTTGCTAACAGTTTAGACACCTTGCTACGAATTCTACGATATCCTTCTTCATGCCATTCCACCAATAGATTTCCCGCAAGTCACGGTACATCTTCGTGGCACATGGATGGATATAATACCTAGATCCATGAGCCTTGTGCAACATCCGGTCCCTCATATCATCAACATCTGGAACACATAAGCGACCCTAGTATCGAAGCACACCATCTTCCCCTTTTGGGGAAGACCTCTACCTACTGATTTTGAACAGCTTCCTTTAAATTTACCAAAATAGGGTCCTCATATTACCTAGATTTAACATCAGTCACCAAGGATGATTCTAATCCATTCTGAACAACAACACCGCCATTAGTAGAGTTAACCGACCTAACTCCCAACCTTGCGAGTCAATGCACATCTTTCAGTAGTTCCTTCCTACCCTCATCCGCATGAGGCACACTCTCCATAGAGAGTCTACTAAGTGCATCCGCTACTACATTGGCCTTACCCAGATGATAATGGACACTCATATCGTAGTCCTTGAGTAGCTCCAACCACCTCCTTTGCTGAAGATTGAGATCCTTCTGTGTGAACACATATTGAAAGCTCTTATGGTCCATAAATACATCCACGTGGACCCCATACAAATAATGTCGCCATATCTTCAAGGCGAATACCACCACGGCCAATTCAAGATCATGGGTCGGGTAATTCTTCTCATATACTTTCAACTGTCTAGAGGCGTATGGTATAACTTTCCTGTGCTACATCAACACACACCCAAGTTTGATCCTTGAAGCATCACAGTACACCATGAACCCATTCGTACCCTCCGGTAGAGTTAACACTAGTGCTGAAGTAAGTCGAGCCTTCAACTCTTGGAAGCTCTTCTCACCAGCCTCCGACCATTGGAATTTCACCTTCTTCTAAGTCAATTTGGTCAAAGGCGCTGCAATCAATGAGAAACCTTCCACGAACCTTCGATAGTGGCCAGCTAAACCCAAGAATCTCCGAATATCTGAAGAGTTCACTATTGTAGGCTAGTTCTTCATCGCCTCTATTTTTTTAGAGTCCAGTATTATGCCTTTGTTTGATACCACATGGTCCAAAAATACTACATAGTTCAACCAAAACTAACACTTGCTGAATTTGGCATATAAGTGACGATCCTTGATAGTCTGAAGCACTATTCTCAAATGAGCGGCATGTTCCTCCTCGCTCGGAGAGTATATCAGGATGTTATCAATAAACATAATCACGAACATATCCAAATATGGCTTGAACACCCTATTCATCAAGTCCATAAATGCTTCAGGAACATTCTTTAGTATAAAAGACATAACTACAAACTCATAATGACCATACCGCGTCCTGAAGGTTGTCTTCGGGATGTCACACTATCAAACACTAAGCTGATGGTACCCGGACCGGAGATCTATCTTTGAGAAACACTTATCACCCTAAAGATGATCAAATAAATTATAAATCCTGGGTAAAGGATTCCTGTTCTTGATGGTGACTTTGTTCAATTGTCGATAATCAATGCACATTCGAAGAGAACCATCTTTCTTTCTGACAAAGAGAACTAGTGCACCCCATGGGGACATGCTCGGTCTAATGAAACCCTTATCTAACAAGTCCTTCAATTGCTCTTTCAACTCTTTTAGCTTAGATGGAGCCATTCTATTGGGAGGAATAGATATAGGTTGCGTATGGGGAAGAAGGTCAATGACAAAATCGATCTCCCTCTCGGGAGGGATTCCCAGTAAATCATCTGGAAAGACCTCTGGATACTCACAGACTACTGGAACTGATTGAATAGTCGGGGTCTCGGATTCAACATCCTTATACCTAACTAGATGGTACAGACAACCCTTAGAAATCATCTTTCTAGCCTTAAGCTAGGAAATGAAATGACCTATAGGCACAACTGTACTACCCTTCCATTCTAAGACTGGCTCACCCAGAAATTTGAACTCTACCGCCCGTGTTCTACCATTATAGCCAATCCATACCGAGGATAACATCAAAATAGGTCATGGCTAACTCTATCAAATCTGCTGAGGTGACCTTCTGAAGGACTCAGATCGGGCAACCTCTATACACCCGTCTAGCTACAACTGAGTCACTTACTGGAGTAGAAATCCAAAAGGGTTCTGACAAGACTTCTAGATTGACTCCGAAGCTACTGGCCACATAAGGTGTGACAAAAGACAAGGTAGCCCCCAGATCTAATAGAGCATAAACATCAAGATGGAAAACTCACAGCATACCATTGACTACATTGGGGGAGACCTCTTGCTCCTTATAGGATGCTAAATCATAAATGCTACGGTGGCGCTTGATCTTGGGCAGATTTATATGCCCAAGTGATACTCAAACGAATCATTTTCATCTTGTTTATTGTACAATGTGTATAAATTTTCATGTAATTGGTAATAAAATGTGAATTTATACTAACCAACATGATTAGCATTGTTTTGTAGGTAAAATATGATTTTGAGGAGCTAAAATGCATGTTGGAACAATATCGGAGTTGGACTTGGATGCGAGCACGGAAACGACATTGGAATGGACAATGTAAAGGGGCTCCGCGATGGAGCCGTGCCACACTACCATCGTGGAGGCACACTGCATGGAGGATGAATTAATTTGGCAATTTCCAGTGAAGTCTCGCGACAACTCCGTGGCACGGAGGCAAGCCTCCGCGTTGCATGCCGTGCCACGTTGAGGCTATATTCCCGGACCCTGGATTTCCAGTGAGGGTCCGCGTCCACGCCGTGTCACGGAGGCAGTCCTCCGCGTTGGCCTCCGTGACACGTTGCTTGTTATTCCGGGAAAAATTCCCAATAGTATAAATAGAACACTTAGGCTTATTTTTAATTAATTCAGACTTGGTGGAGCAAGGACGTGGGTTACAGGCAGTTGAGGGACGAAAAAGCTAAGGGTTTTTCTGTCTTTCTTTCTTCTTTCAATCAATTGTTTGTATGATTAACACTTGTTTTAGGATGATTAATCCACAAATGAGTGGCTAATTCTCTTCCTTGCTGAGGTTATGAACAAAGGTGATGAATTCTGATTATTGAATTGTATGGTTTTTCATCTTCTTCTTCTATGTTGTTCTATTAATTCTTGTTTCTACTGCATTAGTGTGTGGCCGACATTAATGTACATCTAAAAAGTCCGATTTCACTCGAGAGAGCACGAAATTGGAAAGTTGTGAATTAATAGGGTATTGTTCTTAACTTGATTTGGGAAAATTGGGTTTTGATGTGCTTTCCTGATAGAAATATACTTGAAAGCAGTATTAGTCAATTTAGGAACCGGAATTGTATTGCTAGGTCATGAATTGCATTTGATCACAGAAATGTAGACGGATGGTTTATGATTCTTAAGTGAGATTAAATACGAGAGTTTTAATCTCTTGGCTAAAGTTCTTGGCTAGCAACTAGAAGAGAAGAATAACCAAATTATGATTATAATCAAGTTCATTACTTGTTCTTAACCTTGGCATGCTCATATCCATAGTTTCAATTCACAGTAAATATTTGTTAATAGTTTTAGTATATAATTTATAAACAAAAATTATTTAACTTTTGGTTACGTTGTTGTCAGCATAATTAGAAGTAAGCTAGAATATAGTATACTTAAGCAATTTTACTTATCCAGAGTCTCCTTGGTTCGATACTTGGCTTACTTAGCCACTTTATTACTTGTTTGACCACGTGCACTTGCGTGTCGGTTTTTAACCCCTACCACAACACCGAACACGTTTTTGGAGCCGTTGCCGGGGAGACTTGGCAATAGGTGAATTTGTTTTAAGTGTAATTTACTGTATTCTTATTTTTCTCAAAGTGCTGACAACTTAGTCTTAGTGTTTGTTTTAATTCTTTTGCATTTTACTCTTTCTTTTTCGAATACCCTTATTGACATGACATCATGGAATATAAATGGTTTCAATGGTGGATACTCATATTTTAGTGAATCTTGTCTGAATTGCGGAGGACACCACTTGTGGCAACAATGTAACACGTGTAACATATGTGGTGGTCAAGATGGCCATTGGGATGGCTGTCCGAATGCATATTCCCCTCCCCCAAGCCCCTACTATGATCCTTCTGTTGTTTTTTTTGAATATAGGCATGCTGAAAATGAGGACTTGGGACGCCAAGCTCGAATAGAAGACATGCTGAAACAACTCTTGGAGAAATCAGAAGCAATGAAGGAGGTGATGGCAGTATTGAGAATTCAGCAAGAAGAGAATGCAGAGGCTCTAGAAAGGATGAGCGTCAAATTCACGGAGATGATCGCTGAAGCTGAAGCTTGTGATAACTTGCAGGTGACAGTTTTAGCCGATATTCAAGAGGAACTACAAGAGGAAGACAAGGGTGAATTTTTGGATGAAGCCCAACAATTAGAATCTCTTGAGTGTCCCCGTGATGGGCTCACACTTATGGAAAATCCATTCATGGAAGAAGAGATAGAGTATCCCCCATTTGACATTAATGGAGAGATAGATGTCGATGCTGAGAAGGTGTATCCAAGTAAGGAGGTCAAGCATAATGCAGTTTCAGAGTTGAGGTGTATTGGACCACACTCGACGCATTTTTCGACATTAAGTTTGGTTGACAACATAGAAGTAGAGTCTTCCAAGCTTATAGAGAAATGTCTAGAGGAGGACCAAGCCCCGTATATTTTGAAATTTGCTAACTCAGAGAGCAAAAATGACTTCACTTTCTTGAAGGCCAATAAAGTAAAAAGGCAACACCTACTGTTTGGTCCTTACAATTTTTCACCACCACCCCTGGAGCATAAGAGGAAATTAGAAAAGAAATTAGGGGTGAGATTCACATCCTCAAGGTGGAGGAAAAAGTGGTGAAACTTGGTACGTCGAGCCGCGACGGTAAACCAGGCGCTGCACGGGAGGCAACCCGTGAAAAATATATATTTTTTCTTTTGTTTAGTAAAGTGTAAATTGTTTTTATTTTAATTTTTCTTTTTCTTGATTTAGTACAAATTTTTCGTTTTAGTTAGTATTTTTCATTTTAGCTAGGGAAATCTATTAATCTAACCAATTTTGTTTAGTAAGGTGATTTTCAGGTCAATCGGAGAAAAATGTGCATGGAATCGGGAAAAAAAAGACAAGGTATGAAAAAATGAATAATATGAAGAGACAGAGCACTGGGGCGATGGCTCCGTGTCACGGAGGAAGGGCTCCGCGTTACCCTCCGTGACACGTTGAGGTTAAATCTGGATTTTTTAAAAATTCCAGTGAGCCATCGCGTTAGCTCCGTGTCACGGAGGAGGGGCTCCGCGTTACCCTCCGTGACACGTTGCCCTATATTTTGAGACGGGTCACACCGGGTTGCCGGGTGACCCGCGTATTTCTTTCATTTTAAACCCCGAATTTTTGCCCTTTTTCCCCATTTCCTCTCTTCTCTGCGACCAAACACCTAAGTTCCCTCTCCCAACCAACGTGCCACGCTACTAAGCAAACAATTTGTCAAGTTTCTTCGGTTATTCAACATAAAGGTATGTTTTCCTCTACTCTCTAAAGATTTTGGCGATTTTAGTCGAATTTGAGCATGGGAGGTGAGATAAATCACCCTAATTTGCAATTTAGCATGAAATTGAATTATTCTTTGATTGATAAATGTTCGGAATGTTGTAATTAGCGTTTGAACTTGTCGATTGCGTGAATGATTCGAATTTGATTGTAAAATTGAATTCTAGGGCTGGGGTTGTTAAAATTGAATTGGGTAACTTGATAAATTGGTGAATTATATGCCGGGGTGTGTTTGTACATTGAGAATAAGTCGTTGTAAATATTGTGTGAATGTAATAGACGACGAATTCTCAGGTTTTGGGAAAATGTAAAAATTGTTCAAATCGGTTTGGTTATTTGGATTCGTATGTATATAGAATTTTTGTCGTTGTTTTGTTTGTTGTCTTCTTTGCTAAGTGCGATGGTTGAATTGATAGCGATGGTAGGATTGGGATTAGCTGTATGAACTCTCAGTAATACGCTAAAAGTTATACTGTCAAAATTTTTTTGTGAACGCACTAAGCATAAATTGTATAGTTGTTTGTTTTTGGTGTAAATAAAGTGATCCTTGCCGTAGTATCGTAACCGTAGCTAAGGACTAAGTGTGGGGTAAACTTAGTTTAACCCAACCTTAGCCAAAGTTAACATGTATTTAGCTTGACATTGTGCTTGTTTATTTATGTTGATAGGTACAATGGCGAGTAGGCAGGATAAGGGTAAAGGTGCTTCTACTTCAGGCACCGGGAGAAAACGCATGAGATTGGGCACAACAGTCCCAGCTGCACCAGCTGTTCCGCCCGGCCAACGCCGCCAGTACGGAACGAGGTGGCTGACCGATGAAGGGAAGAAGTGGTACACTAAACATAAGGAGAATAAGTACTTCCCTGAGGAGCATATTGCACGGGAACCACTAGCACAGGAGTTCCCCCGTATTGTGCAGAGAATCGAGGCAGCTGGGCTCAGCTTCATATTTCAGGAGCCCAAGGAGTGCAACCTACATTTAGTCCGGGAGTTCTATGCGAATTGGAACCCCGCCATCAGAAGCCACACAATAAAAATCAGAGGGCAGATTGTCACTCTGGAACCCCAGAAATTAAATGCCATCATTGGAGCGCGGGACACAGACGCCCACGTTCTCCGCCAGCTGAACATCACCCCACTATACACCGATATTAGACGCACTTTATGTGGGGCTCGATCCACAGCTCGATGGAGCAGACATAAGGAGAGGGGTTACCATCAGACTCTGTCGTATTCTCAAATGAACAGGGAGGCAAGAATTTGGCTGAAAATAGTTTGTTCGTGCCTGATCCCGGGGGTGCACATGACCGATGTGACCCGGGACCGTGTGTGCCTGGTGTATGCCCTGATGAAAGGGCTAGAGATTAATGTTGGGGCGGTCATCATATCCGCCATGAAGAGAGCCCGACTATACCAGGGCCACAGGTATGGGTTCGGCGGACTCATCACCACCTTTCTCCGGGGCCTCGACGTCGAGGAAGAGGCTTTGGACTACATCCCGCAGTTGGAGCGGAGGGCCCTTGATGTGACCAAAACTAAGGCCCCCGACACCAAGCATGGGCCAGTGCTGACACTGGGCGAGCGACATGCTCGTGACGATCAGTACATGGCACGAATGTTTGGTATGCAAATGCTTCAGCTCCGGATTGGTGGGAGACCAGCCACAAAGGATGAATTATGGCAGCTGGAGCTGGATTACCCATTTGGCGAAAACGCCAGAGCTTTGTGCCGAGTGGGGCCAGCCTTCGTCGAGCCCACTGACGATAATGTCCCCACGAATGAGGAGACACGTCGGGAGGACTCTGATGTGGAGTCCGATGACGACGATGGAGGTGACTCGGACATGGGCGATGAGGCAGCAGCACCGGATGAAGAAGTCGAATATTTCGACTGATCAGGGAGTTCCACCACCCGAAATTTTTGTGCTTTTTAATTTTTGTGAACACTGGGGACAGTGTTCGATTTAAGTGTGGGGTGGGGAGTAGCTAGGTGCTGGGGCTGGGCTGATTTGCTGTATGTTTTTCCTTTGTTTTGTATGTATGTTTATGTTTCCCTGTGGTTGTGAGTGCAAACTGATTTGTATTTGTATCTGTACATATTTTTGTGGTAATTGATGTGTGTTGTGAAAGGTTGTGGTTGCCAGTGTAAATATTTTATAAATTCTGTAAATATTTTTTTGCTCTATCGAAATGATCGATATTTTTAAAATTTTTGCGAAAATATTTTGTACATAGTAAAATATTTTATAAATATTTTTCAATCGAAATGATCGATGTTGCAAAAAATTTTCAATTTTTTTTTTTGGGTTTCTCGGAGATTGTTTTCGATTCTTTTACCGAGAATAGTCCCATTGAACCGATGTCATAGTTAGTGACCGTTCCCTATGATGGATGGATGATGACCGTCTTAAGGGAAATGTAGTCGGTAGGAGGAGTGATTTTAATTAGTTTTCAGTTTTTTTTTCTTTCTTTGGTGGATTACATCACTGAACCTGTAGTTACTATATGGTTGTGAAATTTTGGTTGCGTGATATAACTGATATTCAAAATGTAAAAGTGATTCGTATGAAAGCAGGCAATTTTGTAAATATGTTGAGTTACCTAAGCTGTAGAATTCGATTCGGTGTGATTGAGGCTTAATATTTGAATTCATGTAATTGGCTAATTAAAGAGTCTGTGAATGCATCTTGAATCGAGCATGTGCATTAAGTGTGAAGTGAGGTATTGTTATTCCATGCTATTGTGAAGTGTCTAGAACTTGCCTGGTGTGTGTACAAAACGAAATGAAGGAGGTGTAGTGTTAGAAAGGATGTAGGAATTTCTTTGTTTTAACCGTGAGTTTCTATTTTTTTCTTGTCGTACTCTCATTTTTATGTGACTGTATACCCTAGTCAGCCCGTTGAGCCTTTAGCCGATTCTTTCTTTCTTTTGTCCAAAAATGTATAAACTAAGCTTTATTCCTTCTTTTCATGAGCCGTAAAGTCTATACAAAACTCTTAAGCTCTTAAGAAAAGAAAATCATTTTCCCGAAGTGTCAAAGAGTGAGAAGGGTGAAAAGAAAAAGAAAAGCAGAGTGAGGAAAGAAAAGAAAAAGGTGGAGGGTGCACTTGTTATAATGAAATGATAATGAAGGTGCATGAAAAACCTTTGTGTCATGTCAAGTGTGTTTGATGAAATGGGCCATACGAAAGTAAATCAGCATGAATGGGATGATGAAAAAAGAAAAGAGAGAAACAATGTTCATGAGTTGATGGGAATGTGTTGAAAAGGCGCTTAAGGATGCTAGTGACTATTATTGGCTAATCCAATGCATACTAGTTCCATAGCTTCCATTACAACCCATTAAAGTCCTACGTGATCTTACATTGCATTTCTTTATATTAGTGGAGTAATACACTAAGGGCAAGCCTATGGGTCATGACATGATGCATGTGAATTCTTTTAGGAGAGAGAGTGAAAGTAATTTTACATGCCCCTACGTGAATGTTTGTGTGTTGCATGAACATAATGGGGAAGATTCTCTTGAGTTGTGAGGGCACATGCTTGATGAAAGATTGATTTTCATGTCGGATATCTTGATTAGCTGATTTGCATGAGTTTGCCGATATCAAGAGTCGGTTCTTAAAGTCTAGGAAGTCTTGATATATTAAAGGTCATTGCATTGTTAAGACCATGCATGTTTTCTTGATGATTTGCAAAAATTGAATGATCGGTATGACCGTAGCGTAAATTGTCGCACCATAGTGGCGAAGGTTGGGATGTAATTTGCATGAGTTGTGTATGTGTTGTTCGAGGACGAACAAGGATTTAAGTGTGGGGTAAGTGATCTTGGGCAGATTTATATGCCAAAGTGATACTCAAACGTATCATTTTCGTCTTGTTTATTGTGCAATGTGTATACATTTTCATGTAATTGGTAATAAAATGTGAATTTATACTAACCAACATGATTAGCATTGTTTTGTAGGTAAAATATGATTTTGAGGAGCTAAAATGCATGTTGGAACAATATCGGAGTTGGACTTGGATGCGAGCACAGAAACGACATTGGCATGCACAATGTAAAGGGGCTCCGCGATGGAGCCGTGCCACGCTACCATCGCGGAGGCACACTGCATGGAGGATGAATTAATTTGGCAATTTCCAGTGAAGTCTCGCGACAGCTCCGTGGCACGGAGGCAAGCCTCTGCGTTGCATGTCGTGCCACGTTGAGGCTATATTCCCGGACCCTGGATTTCCAGTGAGGGTCCGCGTCCACGCCGTGTCACGGAGGCAGTCCTCCGCGTTGGCCTCCGTGACACGTTGCTTGTTATTCCGGGAAAAATTCCCAATAGTATAAATAGAACACTTAGGCTTATTTTTAATTAATTCAGACTTGGTGGAGCAAGGACGTGGGTTACAGGCAGTTGAGGGACGAAAAAGCTAAGGGTTTTTCTCTCTTTCTTTCTTCTTTCAATCAATTGTTTGTATGATTAACACTTGTTTTAGGATGATTAATCCACAAATGAGTGGCTAATTCTCTTCCTTGCTGAGGTTATGAACAATGTTGATGAATTCTTATTATTGAATTGTATGGTTTTTCATCTTCTTCTTCTATGTTGTTCTATTAATTCTTGTTTCTACTGCATTAGTGTGTGGCCGACATTAATGTACATCTAAAAAGTCCGATTTCACTTGAGAGAGCACGAAATTGGAAAGTTGTGAATTAATAGGGTATTGTTCTTAACTTGATTTGGGAAAATTGGGTTTTGATGTGCTTTCCTGATAGAAATATACTTGAAAGCCGTATTAGTCAATTTAGGAACCGGAATTGTATTGCTAGGTCATGAATTGCATTTGATCACAGAAATGTAGACGGATGGTTTATGATTCTTAAGTGAGATTAAATACGAGAGTTTTAATCTCTTGGCTAATGTTCTTGGCTAGCAACTAGAAGAGAAGAATAACCAAATTATGATTATAATCTAGTCCATTACTTGTTCTTAACCTTGGCATGCTCATATCCATAGTTTCAATTCACAGTAAATATTTGTTAATAGTTTTAGTATATAATTTATAAACAAAAATTATTTAACTTTTGGTTACGTTGTTGTCAGCATAATTAGAAGTAAGCTAGAATATAGTATACTTAAGAAATTTTACTTATCCAGAGTCTCCTTGGTTCGATACTTGGCTTACTTGGCCACTTTATTACTTGTTTGACCACGTGCACTTGCGTGTCGGTTTTTAACCCCTACCACAGCACCGAACAATGCTTACTGAGGAGTGCACTTCCTGGATATAGAACAGGTTGCCAACAAAGCTCAAGGACCCTGGGAGCTTTACAATTCAGATCACCATTGGGCAAAGTATCCGAGCTCGTGGACTATGTGATTTGGGAGCGAGCATAAACTTGATGCCTACATCGGTGCTCAAGAAGTTGGGGCTGGGCAGTCCTAGACCAACTACAGTGATCTTGCAGTTAGAAGATCGTTCTTTGGCCAGACCAAATGGAATTGTGGAGGACGTGCTAGTGCAAGTGGGCTCCCTCATATTCCCGGTAGATTTTATTATTTTGGATTTTGAGCCGGATGCGGAAGTCCCATTTATTTTGGGACGTCCTTTTCTTGGCAACTAGGAGGGCTTTGATTGATGTAGCTACAGGGTAGCTAACCATGCGAGCGCATGACAAAGTGGAGGTATTTGATGTGTATAAGTCCATGAAGCTTCCGTCCATCTATGAGGAGATTTCAACAATCAATGTGCTAAACAAGGAAGAAATTCTTCATATTGTTGATTCTCGAGATCCATTGGAGAGAGCGTTGATGAGCTCCGATAATTTCGGAGATAGAGATACTTATGAGATGGTGCAAATATTGAACGAATCAAAATGGTATCTCAGGAAGCAAGACTTTCCGCCATTGATGAGGTCCCTGGAACCATTGCCAAAACCATCTATTAAGGAAGCACCAAATTGGAGTTGAAGACATTGCCTCCACATTTGAAATATGCCTTTTTGGGGGAAGATGACACCATCCCAGTCATCATCTCCGCAGAATTAACGGAGGCACAGGTAAAGGATGCATTGGTGGTTCTCAAGAGGAGGAAGAAAGCAATAGGCTGGCAAATGTCAGATATTAGGGGAATCAATCCATCTTTTTGCACACACAGAATTTTTATGGAGGAAGGAGCAAAGCCAACTGTACAACATCAGCGGAGGTTGAATCCGGTGATGAAGGATGTGGTTAGGAAGGAAGTGATTAAGTGACTTGATGCAGGTGTGGTCTATCCCATTTCAGACAGCGAATAGGTCAGTCCCGTTCATTGTGTTCCAAAGAAAGGAGGGATGACTGTAGTCACCAACTAGAAGAATGAGCTAATCCCTACACGCACAGTCACAGGCTGGCGAATTTGCATGGACTACAGAAAGCCCAATGTGGCCACAAGGAAAGATCATTACCCTATCCCATTTATATATAAAATATTGGACAGATTGGCTGGTCAAGAATATTATTGTTTCCTTGATGGCTATCCTGGCTATAACCAGATAGCCATAGCACCCGAGGACCAGGAGAAGACTACTTTCACATGTCCTTATGGGACATATGCTTTCCGGCGGATGCCATTTGGGTTATGCAATGCACCCGCCACATTCCAGAGATGCATGATAGCGATCTTTCATGATATGGTGGAAGATTTCATTGAGGTATTTATGGATGATTTTTCTGTTTTTGGTTATTCGTTTGCTACTTGTTTGCAGAATCTTTACAGGGTGCTAGCTTAATGTGAGGACTCCAACCTTGTACTCAACTGGGAGAAATGTCATTTTTTAGTCAAGGAGGGTATCGTCCTTGGCCATAAGGTGTCTTGCAAGGGGTTGGAAGTCGATCGTGCAAAGATCAAAGTGATTGAAAAGTTACCACCACCTGTGTCAGTGAAGGGTGTTCGCAGTTTTCTCGGACATGCAGGGTTCTACAGACTGTTCATCAAGAACTTCTCTAAATTTTCTAGACCAATATGCAGGTTGCTAGAAAAAGAGGTGAAGTTCGAGTTTGATGAGGATTGTGTTAAAGCATTCGAGGAGTTGAAACAGAAGTTGATAGAAGCACCTATTCTCATTTCTCCAGATTGGGAGCAACCATTTGAATTAATGTGTGATGCAAGTGATGTGGCTGTAGGAGCTGTATTGGGGCAACGGAGGAATAGAATTTTTCATTCCATTTATTATGCAAGCAAAACACTAGACGCAACCCAAGTCAATTATACAGTCATTGAAAAGGAGATGCTAGCATTGGTGTTCGCATTTGATAAACTCAGGTCCTACTTGGTGGGTTCTAAAATAGTGGTGTATACAGATCATGCAACGATACGGTATCTGTTTAACAAGAAGGGTGCAAAGCACAGGCTGATCAGATGGATCTTGTTGTTACGAGAGTTTGACCTAGAGATTCGGGACAGAAAGGGGAGCGAGAATCAAGTGGCAGATCACCTATCGTGATTGGAAAGCCGGTTGCAGGTGAAGGAAGGTGACAACATCAAAGAGGAGTTACCAGATGAGCAGCTCTTGGCAATAAGGGAAGCTGAAATCCCTTCGTATGCAGACATTGTGAGTTTGCTAGTAAGTGGAGTCTATCCACCGGAGGCTACGACTAAGCAGAAAAAGAAGTTGAGGCATGATTGTAGGTATTATATTTGGGATGAGCCGTACTTGTTTAAGCAGGGACCAGATCAGGTGATGAGAAGATGCATTCCGGAGAGCCAGATTGCAGAAGTATTGAGGAGTTGTCACTCATCATTGTAGGAGGGCACCACGGAGTCAAGCGAACAACGCACAAGGTGCTACAGTCAGGTTTCTTTTGTCCTACACTATTTAGAGACTCTATGGCATACGTAAAAATGTGTGATAGATGTCAAAGAACAGGCACAATTGGTAGAAGGCAGGAGATGCTGCTGCAGCAGATATTAGAAGTGGAGATCTTTGATGTATGGGGTATAGATTTCATGGGCCCGTTCCCACCGTCATTTGGTAATCGTTACATCTTGGTAGCCGTTGATTATGTATCAAAGTGGGTCGAAGCAATAGCTTGCCCCAGGAATGACAACAAGGTGGTAAAAAAATTCGTGAAAAAGCATATTTTCACCAGGTTCTGGACACCCCGAGCCATTATCAGTGATGGAGGGGCTCATTTTGTAAATGCAAGTTTCAAGAATTTGCTAGCTAAGTATGGGGTGTGCCACAAGGTAGCAACAACATATCATCCCCATACTAGTGGGCAAGTGGAGGTGTCGAACAGAGCAATCAAGCAGATTCTACAAAAGACAGTGAATGCACAACGAGCTGATTGGGCAAGCAAACTCGAGGATGCGTTGTGGGCTTATAAAACCGCGTACAAGACACCCATTGGGACTTCTCTGTACAGATTGGTCTATGGAAAGACGTGTCATCTACCTGTGGAGCTAGAACATCGAGCTTTATGGGCCGTGAGAAAATTGAACATGGACACGGAGCTAGCAGGGAAGAAGAGGTTGATGCAACTTAGTGAACTTGATGAGTTTCATTGGCATGCTTATGAAAGTGCCAAGTGCTATAAGGAGAAAACAAAGAGGTGGCACGATAGGTATATGGTGCATCGGATCTTTGAGCTGGGGCAGAAAGTATTGCTATTTAATTCGAGACTAAAGCTTTTTCCAGGAAAATTGCGATCCAAATGGTCAGGGCCGTTTGAAGTGGTGAGAATGACCCCACACGGGGCAGTGGAGTTGTGGCAAGAAGATGTAAGTTCCACGTTCTTAGTAAATGGGCAGCGATGTAAGCATTATTGGGGTGAGGACGTTATTGGAGAGAAGACATCCATCACTCTAGAGGATGATTGAGCAATGAATGACGTCGAGCCGCGACGGTAAATAAGGCGCTGCACGGGAGGCAACCTATGAAATTGTTGTAATAGATGAGTAGAACTATTTGAAAAAAAAAAGAGAGAAAAAGAAAAAAAAAATTTGTTTGTGTTGAAACCTATGAATTCTAACCAATTTCTTGTGGTAGAATGATTTTCAGGTGAAACGGAGGGAGAATATGCAAAGAATCGCAAAGGAAAAAAATTGATGTGAGAAAAATAAAAATTGGCACATTACAGTGAGCCTACACGATGGCTCCGTGTCACGAAGGGGGTGCTCCGCGTTACCCTCCGTGACACGTTGAAGAGTGTTCCGAATTTTTTAAAATCTAGAACACTGGCGAGACGGCTCCATGTCACGGAGGGGGTGCTCCACCTTACCCTCCGTGACACGTTGAGTGTTATTTCGCGACGGGTCACACCGGGTCATCGGGTAACCTGCGCGAAATATCACTTTAAAACCCCAATTTTCCTCATTTCTTTCCTATTTTCCCGTTCCCTCCGCGGCCAACACCCCAAATTCCCTTCTCCCCCAACGTCACACGGACCTAGGCATCAATTTTCTTCGAGTTTTCTTCAATTTCATCAAATCAAAGGTATGTTCTTGAACTCTACCTCATTTTTGCTTAAATTTTCGATTTTTGAACATGTGTAGTGATTTAATCTTGCCCTAAGTGAGAATTAAGCTTGAATTCATTTATGTTATGATTGATTGATGTTCATAGTATTCTTGTGAGTATATGAACTCGATGAATGCATGTTTTATTGAATTTTTGCGAACATGGTAGCTAGGGTTGGAAATTGAATAGGAAGAAGACTAAATTTGTTTTAAATGTGTAAAAAAAAATTCAGTTGCGCATGTTGGGTGAAGTGAATTATATTGTGATTAATATTGAATATGCTAAGTAGACAAGGAATTTTTAGGAGAATGAAATTGGTGAATTGCATAGGTTGTTGAGAACAAAAATTGGGCTAAGTGCTATGATGTTGAAAGTGAATTGATGGAGAAATTTGTAGTTGTTGTACGAAGTCTGAGTAGTACATAGTAATTGTTTCATCGATTCATATGAATGCACTAAGCCGGTTGAATGTTAAGAATGAAGAAAATTATGAATGTCTTGTTGAATTGTTTTGATTGTGGCTAAAGACTAAGTGTGGGGTGACCTAATTAAACCCAACCTTAGTTGTAGCTAGTTATGACTTGAATAACATTGAGATTGTATGTTGAATATACAGGAACAATGTCAGGCAGACAAGACAAAGAGAAGGGTGCATCCACATCGGGCGCTGACAGGAAAAGAATACGATTGGGAACAACAGTTCCAGCTGCACCAGCAGTTCCGCGAGGCCAACGATGACAATACGGAACCCGATCGGTGATTGATGAGGGGAAGAAGTGGTATGAAAAACACAAAGAAACCAAATACTTCCCGGAGGAGCAAATAGCACGGGAGCCGCTGGCACAGGAATTCACGCGGATTTTACACCGGATTGACACCGCTGGGCTGAACTTCATCTTCGAAGAGCCTAGGGAGTGCAATCTCCATCTCATCTGGAAGTTTTATGCCAACTGGAACCCGACTCTACGCAGTCACACTATCAAAATCAGGGGGCAGGTTGTCACTTTTGAGCCCCATCACTTGAATGCTATCCTGGGGGCGCGGGACACAGACGCTTATGTCCTTAGGCAGCTGAACATCACTCCCCCCCTATGCGGACATCAGACGCAATCTATGTGGAGCCCGATCGATAGCACGGTGGGGTAGGCACAAGGAGAGGGGCTACCATCAGACATTGCCTACTCTCAGATGAACAGGGAAGCCAGGATTTGGCTCAAGATTGTGTGTTCCTGCTTGATCCCGGGGGTGCACATGACAGATGTCACGCGAGATCGAGTGTGCTTGGTGTATGTTGTTTGGTGCTGTGGTGACTAAACGCAAGTGCATCTGGTCGAATAAGTAGTAAGTGGCTTAAGTAAAGCCATGTATCGATCCCACAGGGACTGAGCTACGGTACTAATTCACTTAAGTGTTAATGAACTATATCTTTCAGAATGCAGACAACCAAATAAATAATATTTTGAGAGTTTGAGTTTACTGATTAATAAGAATCTAAGGCAAAATTATAAAGTGAGTCTGAACAATAGTAATGATCAAGCTGAGGTTAAAAAGAACATGCAGGGAATTAATTTATCAATTCAATCCAGTTAATCTTTCCTTCGGTTGCTAGTCAAGAATAATTGCCTATGGATTGGAACTTTTGACTCCTATCCAACTTAAGAATCATGAGTCTTAATCTACATTTCTGTGATAAAAGAATTTCATGTTCTAGCCATACATTCCCGATTCCTTAATTGACTAATAAGACTTTCAGATATATTTCTATTCTGAATGTAAATCAATTCTCAATTTCTAAACTAAGAAGAGATCATATCCTACCAATTCACATCTTCCCAATTTCTTTCCTTTTAAAAATCAAAATTGGATTTTTTAGATATACATTAACATTGGCCAAACATTAATGTAGTAAGAACAAGAATTGATAGAACAACCATTGAAGAAAAGATGGAAACTGTAATAATTAACAATTACATTCCACTACAATTGTTCTTAATCTCAGCAAGAAGTGAATTTATCCACTCATTTGTGGATTTAACATCATCAAATAAGTAGAATTTATACAAACAATTGAGATAAAAGAGAAAGAGATAGAGAAGAACCCTAGAATTTTCGTCCCCTCGACTGTTTGTAACCCACGTTCTTGCTCAACCAAGTCAAAATTCTTTAAAATAAAACCTAAGTGTGCTATTTATACTAGTGGGAATTTTTTCCGGAATAACAAGCAACGTGTCACGGAGTGTATCACGGAGCACCGCCTCCGTGACACGGAGTGTATCGCCGAGCGTTACCTGCGTGACACGGTGCGTATCGCGGTGCACTACCTCCGTGACATGGAGGTATTGCGGAAGCCCTCTGGAAATCGCCCAATTTATTCCAACTTTGGTGTTTCGCTCCAGATATCATTCCTCCACTTCACCAAATCATAGATTGGGTCCTCCAATGCATTATTTCCTTCAAAAACAAAGACTAATCATGTTGGTTAATATTTCTTCTCATTTATATAAAAAGGCATGAAAATGTACATAATTAAATACATAAATAAGACAAAACTAAGTTATAAAGTATCACTTTGGCATGTAATTATGCCCAAGATCACAACCCCACACTTAAAGTCTTATTCGTCCTCAAAAAAACCTTTTACATCTCATGCACATGAAGACTCACACATAGCTAATTTAGCAAGATAATTCAAGCTATGGCTATAATGATTATTTAAGATAACAAGTTAAAAATAGAGCATGCACGATTTAATCAATGAAATGATATATAACTCCGTTAAGACTTCCTAACCTCAAGAATCGACTCTTAATCTTGGCAAACTCATGCAAATCAATTGATCAAGAAATCTGACATTGATGTTATCTCTCATTAAACATGTGCCCTCACAACAAGAGAGTTACCCCTTTTTACTCACAAATATTCAAATCACACCAAGTATGGGTATATGAATAAACATTACGCTGCTCTCACAAAGAATTCACATGCATCATGTAGTGACCCATAAGCTTACCCTTAGTGTTTTACTCCACCCATTTAAGGATGTATGAACGTAAGATCAAGTAGGACTTAATGGGTTTTAATGTAAGCTAAGGGACGGGTAGGTACTATTCTGGCTAGTAATAGTGACTATCTTCCCCAAGCGCTTTTAATAACTTCAACCTTCATTAAGGATATCTCTTCTGTTACTTCACCCTCATTCTTTTCAATCCTGAATTTTTTTCTTCTTGTTCCCCTTTCTTTAAGCACACTCAGCTTAGTAGTAAGGAGTACTTAAGCAAATTTTTTCATTCATTTATGTTCTTACTCCCCACTAATAATCAACCATTTTCACACAAGTGCACCTTTGTCCTTTTCTCAACTTTTACAACTTGCTACTTTTCCTTCTTTTTCCCAATTCTCACTCCTTCACTCTTTCGGATTTTTCACTTAAGCGCTTCGGAGTTTTGGATCAAATTCAAGGCTAATGAAAGAAAAAGGATTAAGCTTATGTTGTAGCTATCAAAGAATAGGCTCAAGGCTCAATGGAGCTAACTAGGATTAAATATTCAAGGTAGGTAAAGTGAGGGATAACATTTAGGTTCATTCAAAGAAATGCCTAAATCATCTCCTACAATTCACATCCTTCATTTCGTTTTATATACACACCAGGCAAGTTCTATACATTCCACAATAGCACGGAATATTCAAAAAACTTACACTCACAACACATGCTCAATTCAATACACATTCCGTAGACTCTTAACTCAGCTAATCACAAGAATTCAAAATTAAGCTTCAATCACATTGAGTCAAATTCGAGAGCCTAAGTGTCTCACACAAAGTTATACACTTCTTACATGCTTCAACACTAACCACACTTGTATCTTACAATCATGCATAGCACATAACAAGAACATCAAGCCATCAATTAGCTACAGGTTCAAAAACCAACCTACTGACTAATTTTTCCTCAAGACGGTAGTCATCCATCCATCGTCGGAAATAGTCTCTAACAATGACTACAAACATTATATACATACAAAGAAAACTTTTTTTTTATTCTTCGGTTCAAAGACCCCCCGTCAGAAAAGAACCGAAAAGAAAAACCAATGGGTGATGAAGTCATGCTTGACTCACATAAAAATAATTTTTTTTTCAAATATTTCTCACAAGCATTACATTCACGAAAAATCGTTAAGCACAAAAATTTTAAAATTTTCCTCACCCCACACTTGAATCATGCTATGTTCCCATAGCATCAACTTAACATTTAAAGAGGGTGAGAAATACTCCCTGAGGCCTTTAGGCCTAGCTAACAACATGATTTTCTTCAACTTTGCACAAGTGAGTGTTCGACCCCACACTTTTTCTCTTCCATGCTTGTTAGCTTCCTCCTCCACGGGTACTCGGACTTCCCCTCCATCTGTGCTTAACTTTCCACCAAAACAACACAAGATGAAAAATAAATAAAATCAACTTAAATGCAAGAAATTAAAATGGTACCCTTGGGTTGCCTCCCAAGCAGCGCCTAATTTTACGTCACGGCACGACGTATCAAGTTTCACCACTTTTTCCTCCACCTTGAGGATATGAATCTCACCCCTAATTTCTTCTCTAATTTCCTCTTATGCTCCAGGGGTGGTGGTAAAAAATTGTAAGGACCAAGCAGTAGATGTTGCCTTTTGAACTTATTGGCCCTTATGTAAGCGAAGTCATTTTGTCTCTCCGAGTCAGCAAATTTCAAAATATACGGGGCTTGGTCCTCCTCTAGACATTTCTCTATAAGCTTGGAAGACTCTATTTCTCGGTTGTCAACCAAACTTAATGTCGAAAAATTCTTCGAGTGTGGTCTAATACACCTCAACTCTAAAACTACATTGCGCTTGACCTCCTTACTTGTATACACCTTCTCAGCATCGACATCTATCTCTCCATTAATGTCAATTGGGGGATACTCTATCTCTTCTTCCATGAATGGATTTTCCATAAGTGTGAGCCCATCACGGGGACACTCAAGAGATTCTAATTGTTGGGCTTCATCCAAAAATTCACCCTTGTCTTCTTCTTGTAGTTCCTCTTGAGTATCGCCTAAAACCGTTACCTGCAATTTACCACAAGCTTCAGCCTCAGCCATCATCTCCGTGACTTTGACGCTCATCCTTTCTAGAGCCTCTCCATTCTCTTCTTGCTAAATTCTCAATGCTTCCATCACCTCCTTCGTTGCTTCTGTTTGCTCAAGGAGCTGTTTCAGCATGTCTTCTATTCGAGCTTGGCGTCCCAAGTCCTCATTTTCATCATGCCTATATTCAGCAAAAACAACAGAAGGATCATAGTAGGGGCTTGGGGGAGGGGAGTATGCATTCGGACAGCCATCCCAATGGCCATCTTAACCACCACATATATTGTACGTGTTACAGTGTTGCCACAAGTGGGGTCCTCCGCAATTCAGACAAGATTCGCCAAAATATGAGTATCCACCATTTAAATCATTTGGATTCCATGATGTCATGTCAAGAAGGGTATCCGATAAAAATCAAAAGGAATTAAAACAAATATCTACAATTTTTATTTTTATTTTTATTTTTCTTTCAAAAATAAGACTAACACAAGAATTCTATACCTGCAAGAGAAAGGCTAAGACCAAGTTGTCAGCACTTAAATAGAATTTGTAAACTAACACTAAGAAAATAATTTTACCACTTGCCAGTCCCCGGCAACAGCGCCCAAAACTTTTCCGGTGCTGTGGTGACTACACGCAAGTGCACGTGGTTGAACAAGTAGTAAAGTGGCTTAAGTAAAGCCAAGTATCGATCCCACATGGACTGAGCTACGGTACTAATTAACTTAAGTGTTAATGAACTATATCTTTAAGAATGCAGACAACCAAATAAATAATATTTTGAGAGTTTGAGTTTACTGATTAATAAGAATCTAAGGCAAAATTATAAAGTGAGTCTGAACAATAGTAATGAGCAAGCTGAGGTTAAAACGAACATGCAGGGAATTAATTTATCAATACAATCCAGTTAATCTTTCCTTTAGTTGCTAGTCAAGAATAATTGACTATGGATTGGAACTTTTGACTCCTATCCAACTTAAGAATCATGAGTCTTAATCTACATTTCTGTGATAAAAGAATTTCATGTTCTAGCCATACATTCCCGATTCCTTAATTGACTAATAAGACTTTCAGATATATTTCTATTCTGAATGTAAATCAATTCTCAATTTTCTAAACTAAGAAGAGATCATATCCTACCAATTCACATCTTCCCAATTTCTTTCCTTTTCAAAATCAAAACTGGATTTTTTAGATATACATTAACATTGGACAAACATTAATGTAGTAAGAACAAGAATTGATAGAACAACCATTGAAAAAAAGATGAAAACTGTAATAATTAACAATTACATTCCACTACAATTGTTCTTAACCTCAGCAAAAAGTGAATTTATCCACTCATTTGTGGATTTAACATCATCAAATAAGTAGAATTTATACAAACAATTGAGATAAAACAGAAAGAGATAGAGAAGAACCCTAGAATTTTCGTCCCCTCAACTGCCTGTAACCCACGTTCTTGCTCAACCAAGTCAGAATTGTTTAAAATAAAACCTAAGTGTGCTATTTATACTAGTAGGAATTTTTCCCGAAATAACAAGCAACGTGTCACGGAGTGTATCGCGGAGCACTGCCTCCGTGACATGGAGTGTATCGCGAAGCGTTGCCTGCGTGACACGGTGTGTATCGTGGAGCACTGCTTCCGTGACACGGAGGTATTGCGGAAGCCCTCTGGAAATCTCCCAATTTATTCCAACTTTGGTGTTTCGCTCCCGATATCATTCCCCCACTTCACCAAATCATAGATTGGGTCCTTCAATGCATTATTTCCTTCAAAAACAAAGACTAATCATGTTGGTTAATATTTCTTCTCATTTATATAAAAAGGCATGAAAATGTACATAATTAAATACATAAACAAGACAAAACTAAGTTATAAAGTATCACTTTGGCATGTAATTATGCCCAAGATCATATGCCTAGATGAAGGGGCTGGAGATCAATGATGGGGCAGTAATCATATCCGCCATGAAGAGAGCCCGACTACATCAGGGGCACAGATATGAGTTCGGTGGTTTGCTTACCACGTTCCTGAGGGGCCATGATATCGAGGAGGAGGCCCTGGATTACATCCCACCAATTGACAGGCGTGCCTTGGATGTCACCAAAACTAAGACACCTGACACCACTCATGGGCCGGTGCTCACACTAGCCGAGCGACATGCTCGAGATGACCAGTATATGGCCCGCATGTATGGGATGCAGATGTTGCAGCTGCGCATTGGCGGGAGGCCGACAACGGAGGATGAGCTGTGGCAGCTCGAGCTGGATTACCCATTCGGCGAGAATGCCCGAGCTCTATGCAGAGTGGGGCCAACATTTGTGGAGCCCGTAGATGATGATGTCCCCACCGATGAGGAGACACGCCGGGAGGACTCAAATGTTGAATCAGATGAGGACAGCGGGGGCGATTCTGATATGGGAGACGAAGCAATGGCACCTGATGAAGAAGTTGAATACTTCGATTGATCAGGGAGTTTCACCACCTACCTTTGTGATATGTTGAAATTTTGTGAACACTGGGGACAGTGTTCGGTTTAAGTGTGGGGTGGGAATAGTTAGGTGCCAGCTGCTTTGTTTATGTTTATGTTTATGTTTTGTTGTTGTGCCTGTGAAAAATGTGACCTTGTGACTCTGTGTTGTGTGTTTGTAATTAATTTGGTGTTGTAATGAATGTTGAGCTGCTGTGTGTTGTGTTGAGCTGCTATTGTTGGTTGTGTTTTTTAAATATTGTTCAAATTAAATTTTTTTATCTTTTTCTATCGCATTTTTTTGAATTTTTTATGTTGGGTTTCTCGGCCTTTATTTTCGGTGCTTTTACCGAGAATAGTCCCATTGAACCAAAGTCGTAGATAGTGACCGTTCCCTATGATGGATGGATGATGACCGTCTTAAGGGAAATGTAGTCGATAGGAGTAGTTTTTTTTCTTTCTTTTCTTTCTTTTGTTTGTGTCCCAAACGTGCCGTTACTTCATGGTTCAGAATTCTTGTTACGTGTTGTACATGATATTAAGATGCAAAGGTGATTCGTATTAAAGCATGCAAATGTGTCAACATGTTAAGATACCTAGGCCATAGAGTTTGATTCGTTGTGATTGAGGCTTAATAGTGAATTCTTGTAATTAGCTAATTGAAGAGTCTGTGAATATGTCTTGAGTTGAGCATATGCAATGAGTGTGAGGTGAGGTTTTGATTATTCCATGCTATTGTGAAGTGTCTAAAACTTTTCTGGTGTGTGTAATAAATGAAATGAAGGACGTGTAGAGTAGGAAATGATGTAGGCATTTCTTTGATTAAACCGAAAGTTTCTCCATTATCATACCTACCTTGAATGTACATCCTAGTTAGCCCCATTGAGCCTTTAGCCTATTTTTTTCTTTAATTGAAGAGGTACAAACCGAGCTTAATCCCTTCTTTTCATTAGCCGTGAATTTGATCCAAAACTCTCAAGCGCTCAAGAAAAACAATTTTCCCACAGTGTAAAGGAGTACGAAATGGTGAAACGGAAGGAAAAGCGGATGTTGTGAAAGTTAAAGAAAGTTCAAGGTGCACTTGTTGAAATTAAATAAAATAAAGATGTATAACTAATCTCTGCTAGTAAGTCGAGTGTGCTTAAAGAAATGGGAACAAAAACAAAAAAAATGTCAAGAATGAGAGGATGAAGGAAGAAACAATGGTCTTAATGATGGTGGGATGTATTGAAAAGCGCTTAAGGAAGCTAGTTGCTATTATTGGTTAGCCTAGTATTTGCTAGTTCCTTAGCTTACATTACAGCTCGTAAGTCCTACGTGATCTTACATCACGCGTCCTTATATTAGTGGAGTAATACACTAGAGGAAAGCCTATGGTTCATGACATGATGCATGTGAATTCTTTGGGAGAGAGAGCGAAATCGTATTCATATACCCCTACATGTAGTGCTTTGGAAATCATATGATAGCAAATGGGGTAATTCTCTTGTGTTGTGAGGGCACATGCTTGAAGAGAGATTAAATTTCATGTCAGATATCTTGATCAGTTAATTTGCACGAGTTTGCCAAGATTGAGAATTGATTCTTGAGCTTAGGAGATCTTAATGTGATGTACTTCGTTGTATTGATGAGACAATGCATGTTTTCTTGATGATTTGCTATATTAAATAATCGGTAAAGCCGTAGCTTGAATTGTCGAGCCAAAGTAGCTATGCGTGAGTGTCAATTGCATGAGATGCAAGAGTATTGTTCGAGAACGAACAAGACTTTAAGTGTGGGGTAAGTGATCTTGGGCAGAATTGCATGCCCAAGTGATACTCAAACACTTCATTTCGTTTTGTTTATTAATTGTTATGTGTACATTCTCATGTGATTTTTAGTAAAAATGTGAATTTATACTAACCAACATGATTAGTGTGTTTTGCAGGTAAAAGGAAATTTTGGAAGCTAATATACATGTTGGTGAAGATCGGGAATGAACTTGGAAATAAGGAGTGGAAAATAACAAGGGAGAGCAGCAAAAATAGAGGCTTCGCGATGGAGCCGTGTCACATTGCCATCGTGGAGGCACTCTGCCTCGGATGAAATAATTTTGGCAATTTCCAGTGATGGTGCGCAATAGCACCTTGTCACGTTGGCCAGGCTTCGCGATGCAAGCCGTGCCACGTTGAGGTGAAATTGCCTGGGGAGCCGACTTCCAGTGAGGGTCCGCGATACCTCCGTGGCACGAAGGGAGTGCTCTGCGATACACTCCGTGCCACGTTGCTTGTTATTCCAGGAAAAAGTCTCAAGAGTATAAATAGCACGCTTAGGTTTTATTTTAAACATTCTGACTTGGTTGAGCAAGAACGTCGGTTACAGGCAGTTGAGAGGACGAAAATTCTAGGGTTCTTCTCTATCTCTTTCTCTTTTATCTCAATTGTTTGTATGAATTCCACTTATTTGATGATGTTAAATCCACGAATGAGTGGCTAATTTACTTCTTGCTGAGGTTAAGAACAATTGTAGTGGAATATAATTGTTAATCATTTCAGTTTTCATCTTTTTTTAAATGGTTGTTCTATCAATTCTTGTTTTACTGCATTAATGTTTGGCCAATGTTAATGTATATCTAAAAATCCAATTTTGATTTTGAAAAGGAAAGAAATTGGAAAGATGTGAATTGGTAGGATATGATCTCTTCTTAGTTTAGAAAATTGAGAATTGATTTACATTCAGAATAGAAATATATCTAAAAGTCTTATTAGTCAATTAAGGAATTGGTTATGTATGGATAGAGAATGAAATTCTTTTATCAAAAAAATGTAGATTAAGGTTCATGATTCTTAAATTGAATAGGAGTCGACAGATCCAATCCATGGGCAATAATTCTTGACGAGCAACCGAAGAAAAGATTAGCTGAATTGTATTGATAAATTACTTCCTTGCATGTTCGTTTTAACCTTAGCTTGTTCATTACTATTGTTCAGAATCAAATTATAATATTAACTTAGATTTTTATAAATTAGTAAACTTAAACTCCTAAAATATTATTTATTTGTTTGTCTGCATTCTTAAAGGTATAGTTCACTGACACTTAAGTTAATTAGTACCGTAGCTCAGTCCCTATGGGATCGATACTTGGCTTTAATGAAGCCACTTTACTACTTGTTCGACCACATGCACTTGCGTGCAACATCACCACAAGCCGAACACACACACACACACACACGTCAGATTTATGGCTTTTAGCATGCAGTCCTTACTATCATGAACTTTCTTGACTTATACTTATGATTTTAGAATATCTTTTTATTAGCATTTCTTATTTACCTTACATACTTAGTACATTCAAAGTACTGATCATATACTCTATGCTATATCATCCTATGATATAGGTTCAGGTGATCCCTCCCAGTCTCATCACTAGTTCTCACTCTCTTAGTTCAGCTCCATCAATGCTTTGGGTGAGTCCTTATTATCCGAGGATATCTATCAGTTTATGCTTGTATATTTTGTTATAGCTTCAGGCTTGTCCCAGCATCTTATCAGATAGTATAGGCTTTCAGACATAGACTTAGCATGTTCGACTTTGTGACTCAGTGTTGTGATATTATCTCTTTTATTTACGCTTTATGATATTTATACTTCTTCTTAACTATTCTCATGTTAATTTCTGCTTGATTATGCTCTTAAGTCATGTTATGTACATACCATGGGTTAGCTTGGAGTCTTTCATGGTTCTAGGTTCCATGTCTTGGTCCGGCGTCTCGGCTCGGGTCATGACATCAATCCTCTCAATCCCTCAAGCATCAAGACCCTCCTTCTTCTCCAATCTCTTGGGCATCAAACCCTAGCAAGAATTTCACCAAGGCCACGTATGTAAGGTTATGGATGGGGGGTTTCTTCCATCCTTATTCCCAATTTCATCTCTATCTCATGAATTCAATTTTACAAGCATGATCTTATGAAATTCTAGGGTTAGACCCA
The DNA here is from genome assembly GCA_035772735.1 of Datura wrightii. Lineage (NCBI taxonomy): Eukaryota > Viridiplantae > Streptophyta > Magnoliopsida > Solanales > Solanaceae > Datura > Datura wrightii. The sequence goes on along the minus strand of JASDFA010000001.1, from coordinate 151,952,488 downwards.
ATTATCATAAATCTCTTATGATTTCAATTCTCTTATGATTTCAAGTCTGTCATGATTCAATTTATGATTTATGATTATGATTACATGTTTTCTACTAAGTAAGCGTTGTTGACTTGTTGTCTATGCTTATGCTTTATAATATTCTATCTTCCGCTTATGTTATGTTCATGATTCCGTTCTGCTTAGTTTATGCTCAAGAATATACCATGTATATGCCATGGGTTATCTTGGAGCCATTCGTGGTTCTAGATTCCATTTCACGGTTCGGGTCCATGCTCGGATCCTGACAAACTTGGTATCAAAGCAAAGGTTTAGGTGTGTCCTAGGGTGTTTGAAAGCATGTTAAGTAGATTCTTTTTCATGGGTGTGAAATGAGCCACATTTATGAGGAAGACGCTACTAGATGTTCTAGGAAACTTTTCTTCTTTCATGAGCTGTGCCATGCAACGGAGTCCAACTCTCTCTATTCCACTAACTTGTGCTATACGTGTTTGCAGAACTATGCCTCCTAGCCGAGTCAATAGAAAAAGGAATAGAAACAACAATGGCAATGGAGATGGGATTCAGCCAGCCCCACCAGCTCTAGTGGATCCTTTGTATGAGCAGGTGACTCATGTTGAGTTCAAGGTTGCTCTCTAGATGTTGGCACAGACTATGATAGCTCAGGTCAACTCACAGGTGGCTCATGTGAACATGAATTGGAATATGCGAGACTTCATGATAACGCTCAAACTACACTCCTCATTTAGAGAGAATATAAACGATAGTTGTATAAAAATAAATAATCCGACGGTGTCGGGGACGAATCCCACAAGGACTAGAGAATGATTTACACAAGTGTTGTTTAATGAATTGAATTGATTCGCATCCTAAAAAACAATGTTCAAATATTTCTTCTCTTCTCTAATGGAGTTCTTTCTCTCTCAAAAAGTAAAGGGAATATTCAATAATATATTCGGAGTACTTTTTCCTAGAATATATACAAAAGTAGGTCATAACATTCTCCTCTTTTTTAGGGCTGGACCTTTTTACCCTTTGCAGGCGTCTTTCACTTGCAATGGAACCAATGGTTCATAGGTTGCTATCTGCGATCCGTCGGTTGCTTTCCCCTGTGATCCAGTGAAGTTTCAAGGTCTTTCGGCAATGCATTTGGTGGTTCATTGGTTGTTACCCATGAGCCGCTGATTGCAGTTGTTCATCAAGGTAGTGGTTTCCTACGGTTGACCGGCGTTTCGCCGGTGGAGTGCCGGTTTTTATTTGAATCTCATCCTTTTTACTCCATTTCATGCTCCTTCTCTTCAAATCAGATACCTGCATATCCAAAGGAAAAAAGGGCATAAAATCCAACTACAAGACTTGAAAACTAAGCTAAAGTTCATTCTTAATAGCCTAATGAATTGGTAAATTGCCAACTCATCAAACCCCCAAACTTGAACCATTAATTTTCCTCAAGTAATGAAATTCTTATTAGTTGAGCAAAATAAATGACATGTCACTCCACAAGAGTCTATGCATCAAGGACCACTTAATCTATGACAACTCAAAAATGCTCACCAACTCACAGAAAAAAAAAGAATCAATTTCCCCCCTGAAAATGTGGAAACGTTTCAAGAGGCAACCACAATTCATAGGCATAATTCACAACTGCTTTCATTTTACAAAACAAGGGCATATTTTATCCAGTTAAATACACATAGCATCTCAAATCATAATCACTGCACATTCAAAGTTTGTCTTGGAGCTCATATTGCTCATGCCTCAATCACACCTTTACCTTAATGCAAGTATGTCCTCAAAAGGGAGTGATGCTACTCACTACAAGAAAGAATCCCTTTTCTTTATCATAAATCAATACACACATAAGGGATTATAGAAAAAGATGATCACACTCACTCTCATAAAAGAAATCTCCATGCACACAACTTGACCCATAGGCTTGCCCTTTGTGTAATTCGCCACTAATATAGAGCAACTACACTCAAAATCAATTAGGACTTGCGGGTCATGATGAAGGATAGGGGTAATGGTAGGAAAAATATTTAGCTCTAGTGACTAGAACCTCTCTAATGCCTTTATGTGAATACTTTTATCTTCCCCATTCTACTCTTTAGATCACTCCACATTATTCCTCCTTTTGCAATCATTTTCATCTTTTATTCTTAAAAATATTCCTTGTAGCTCATTTAGCTATCACATTAAGCCTTGCCTAAGAAAGAGCTGACACCATTTCACTATTCTTTTCTCTTTTTGGTACCTTAAGGTTTCTGAACCCATCATTTCATTCCTTTTGATCACAATTTGGTGCTACCTCAACTTTAGGCTCCTCATATTTTCCCCTTTCTTGTAAACCCCTAAACTTAGGCTTTTTGCCTCTTTCTTACCGATTTGTTTATCTCTCCCTACGTATTTGGGCTTCAAGCCCCCATTATTTTCATTCATTCATCACTAGAAATTAGGGAGGATGGGTTCCAAGAAGAGGGTTACAAAAAGGGACATTGGCTTGTAATGTGGTTTTCAAGAATAAACAGTCCATAGGCTCATAATTAGCTAGCAAGAGAAGAAAATTTAGAAGGTCATTTTGGGTAATTGACAAGTCAAATGAAAGCCAAAAATATTGTTCTAAGTGTAGCTAAATCTAAGATTTCGCCTTGAGTCATACTTAGGGCTAGTTCTAGACAAGAAGAGATGCATGAGATTCATTTAAAAATCATTACCATGCAAAGCATCGCACCAAAAGTGTTCACACAAGTCATCATTATCATAATATTTTGATTCAAGACATGAGAACATGCAAATTCACAAGCCAAATAGGAAATATGTAATGTATGACAAGAGATTGCTACATTTTTCATTCCAAAATGCCCATTTTCATTTCTTTATTCCACAAAAACAAAATTGACGGTACGTCTCAAAAATAGTTCCACAAATGACTCAAAGAAAAACATGACATTTTACCCTAAGAGAATAGCCTCACAATCTATCATTGGAAAATGTCAATTAGGTTCGACAACAAAAAGAAAAAAAAGAAAATGCTCCTTGGGAAAGAACCTGGTATAAAGAAAACCATTGGAGTTTGATTACTATCTACTAATTACATAGTCGACAACCAAAATTTGTATCACAGTGCAACATTTTGCAATTGACGCAAGGACCCATTCATTTGCACTAACATTCAAAGACAATTCATTTCATTTTAAGCATGATAGAGGCTTTAAGACCATCAATTAACAAGCCCGACAAGGGCATAACTTCATCAAAGACAAGCCTGGCAAGGGAACAATTTCATCAAATACCACAAGACCCAACCCACCCCCAACTACAAAATTTACATTGTCCCCAATGTATGAATGGTAATTAAGAAGGGGGAAGGGTCTTCCTGTTATGGTCACTCTTCATCGACTTCATCATCATTATCATCTCCAACTTGGCCAAACTCATCCCCATCCTCCTCCTCATCACCTAAGCCCTCAAACAAATCATTAATAAGGCCTCGAGCTATGGAAGGGGCATCCGCAACTGCATCAAGAGAACTCATGTTGGGTGCTTCCATAAGTGTCCGACTCTTCCATTCCTGAACCTTAGCTCGGAGAGAGGTGATGGCTCCTTCCACCACATCAACACGAGAATGCAACTTACTCAAGCTGTACTTAATTGACTTCAACACCTTTTTGGTTGTTTTCATAATAAGTTTCATGAGGCTCTTAGTTAGCTATTTGAGTTGGCTTTCATGTGAATGGGTCATTTCTATGAGCTTTTGAAGTCCACTGGGTTGTGAGGATTTGGATGTGTTTGACATGTTTGGAATGAAGTTGAATAAAAAGGATTGAATTAATAAAGATTTAAGGGCAAAAATAGTGCACTGCCACACATGCGCGACCAGTAGCGCGAGGTGCCAGCGCTAGCAGATCCTATGCGTTAGCATACATGAATTAGTCCTTTGCTTGCGCGATGGTAGGGGCGACGCGGCATAGGAGACACGACTTTGGCATGGGCGACGCACAAGGCTCCCAAAAAGGGAAAAAATTGGCTTTCCTACTTCAACTAGGAAAAGGAAATTTAAATCCCAAGTCAAATTCATCAAGGAACAAGGAAAACATAAATATACTACTATAAATACCCCTTTATTTTCATGTAATAGGAATTTATTCAAGAGTTGAAGTTTTACAACAAGTTTCTAGAGTAAAATTTAAGACATGTTAGAAGACATATTTAAGATATGATTGTAATGTTGTTCTTTCGAATTTTGCATTAATCAAGTATGTTCTTCCTATCATTGTTGTAAGTATTAATTTTTACTTTTATTTATGAAATCTATTAATTTACTTATAAACATAATAGGCTAAAACCACCACAACTATGGTTGTGGAACCATGACAAATTAACACACATAGGTAAAATACTTAGTGATTCTTGAACGGAGTTTATGCATGTATTATTTCTTCCTTCGTTTTAATAGATTTTTAACGATTGCAAACGTTAGAAATTGCCTTATTCTTACTTACCAGACCAAGGAAGTAGTGAATGGGAAAAGGGATTAACAATGGAGATTTGAGGCTATCAACTCTCATCTAATAGCTTGACCTTGTCCCGGAATAGCTAATTCGATATCAAGGGTAAGGGTTAGTAAAGCATACACCAGTAGACGGACCAAGTTGCATGGTGATAAACATCTAAATAGGGGACCAACTATTTAGGTGAAATTAACTTACCGATATTGAATGCTAAGCACCGAATACATCACTAGTATAAAATGCCTTGTGGTTATGAAGTCATAGGGAACACTTATTCTAGTTAGTTGCATCAATTTGGAAACAACAAACAATTTCCCAACATTGTTATTTATTACTTTAACAAATTCCCCCCTTTTAGGAGATAATTCACTAAAAAGTTTAAGCACTGGCATTCTTCTACATCCTTCCGTATTCTCTGTGGGATCGATCCCAACCTTGTTTGGGTTCTTTATTGAAAACATTAGCTTCATACTTTGTTAAAAAGTGTGATCTTGAGCATTATCAAGGAGCCTCAAATTGATGCACCTCCAAAAGTCGGCCCCGATGCCTTAGGATGTGGCATGTTAAGATCAGAGGTAAAGAGGGTCGACTTTGAACCAGGGGTGACGGGCTCATCTGGAACCTCAAAGGCCTGCATCCGATGCCTCTTATTCTTGGGAGCATCAACAACCCTTTTCTTAGCAATAGAGATCACACCGGAGGTAGAGCTAGGGATCTTATTCGGGGAAAAGGGTACTCTCGCTCTCAAGCAAACTGCGATATCAACACCACATATGGCATTGAAGTTCCAGCTTTCCTAGCGTTTCTCCAAATTTGATTGACAACTATCTCCCTAAAGTTGATGGGGACCCGTATGATAATGCAATAGATATGGATGGCGGCTTCCAAATTCACCCATTGTTCATTCTTGGAGGGCATGATTCGCCCATAAATGAAGTCAAGCCACAACTTGGCCTTGAATTATAGGTCATGAAGAGATATCTCACCACTCATATATTCCTATAGAGGTGTGCTGGTGGCAATGAATGGAGCTATGACACTAAATTGGTCCTCTTTGTTGGTGAGGTGGACCAAATATTCCGTGCCCTCATCAATTTCGTCCTCCCAAAATAACGAATTTATGGCTGTTGGGGTGATGTCGACCTCAACACCTCTCACTGACACTGAGGTTAGGCTTGGAAAGTCCTCAACTTTGCCTCTGTGTTTCATACTTTCTTTCCTGGCCTGATAAGAAGCATAGAATTCTGAGACCAGGCTCTTTTAGAAATCTAAAAGAGGGTTGGCAACGAGATGCTGCTGGTGATCGGTGAATCAGATAGTGATGTTGGGAAAGTCGCCCCTCAGCCCCGCCAAATCAAAGCATTTCTCCAACAGTGATGGAGCGGCCTTCACAAATAACATAATGCGCCTTTATGTTGGGCACACAAAAGATTATCACCTCTCTGGTGTTGGTCGGGGCTGAGGTAGCTTTAGCTTTTCCTTTTCCCTTTGTTATTGAAGTGGCGATGGCCTTTCCCTTGCTTGGGCCCCTAGATGAAGACATTTTCTGCAAGAACTATGATAGTTCCATACACAATGTTTCTTTTTATATTTTTATAATGATCAAATAAACAAACAACAACTACTCTAAAGTGTAGATAAGAAACAAGAGGGATCATCATGAAAAAGCTGGAAGCATCGGCGGGACATCGGCGAGCCGCAGCAAGTGATCTGCGGAGTGCCGCTGAACCATCGGCTATAGGCAAAACACTAGTTCATTGAACTTTCCACCAGCGACTCATTGGCGACCTACTGGTCATGATCCGCAAAGTGTCGATGCGACATAGAATCAAGGTAGTGGACTGAAGCCAATTTTTACTTGAACCGGTGTTTCATTGGCGTTTCACCAGACCTTACAGGCAAGTAGCCGATGGTCATCATCCCCATTTCCACAAAATACACACCAACATATAACTCTCAAAAAACATTTACTTACATCATATATAAGCATTTCTACACAAGAAACAAGAAACAAAATGACAATTTACCCTTAAGAACGACGTCACCCGATCTATCATTGGGAAAATCGGGTCCTTTTTAGCCCTTGGGGTTACTCAGATTTTACCCCAAACTCAACTATGAAACACATCATGAGAATCTCCAACTACACAATAGCAATAATCTCCCCACACCCATTCAAGCATCAGACCCCCACTCCCCACTAATTTCATATCATATCAATCAACAAAATTCATCATATATATCCATAATAATGAAAATTTAGGGAAAGAGGCAGTATGCTACAACAAAGTTCATATGCACAAAGACTACAACTTGTAAGAATATCAGAGTGTTAGAAGCACTTTATCGAAACACAAGACTAGGAGTAGATGAGAAATATGGAATCTTGAACTAGCTCAACAATGGTGGGAAGCTTAACTTGCTAGCAGGGAGTAGGATTTAGTGAGAATGATGTAGAAGGAAACGGGTTGTAGGGGTTCTTATAAGTGAAGGGAGAGGAATAGGATTGGTTGAGGAGAAGGCGGGGAATTAATGGTGTTAAATTGAAAGGGAGTGGGAAAATGAAGTGTTGGAAAATCTAAAAGTGAGTGGGAAGGTGGAGTGTTTGAAAATATAAAAGTTAGTGGGCAGGTGGAGTGTTTGAAGATGAAACAGTGTATAGGAAAGTGTTAAAAGGTGGGAAAAAGAGCATTTTGGGAGAATAAAAAATGGAATAGATCAAGTTAGGGTGGTTTAAAAAGCCATATGGGTCGGGTCGATCAATAGGTTGGTCAATATTGTAAAACAAAGTACATACCTCTATCGGCGCATCACCAGCGGTCACCGATGAGAAGTGGAAGCTCGCCACCTTAACATCACTGATCTGAATTGGTTGCCAATTCTCTACTTCATATCAGGCAATTGACCGGCGATTTGCGGATTGGACTCTGCATTCCGTCGATAGACCACCATTTGTGCCCCATTTCTCAGGTACTCTAACCTGATCTGGTGGTCAAATGATGGTTCGTGGACTAGTGTCAGCGTTTTGTCGGTGACTCGCTGGTTTGGCCCTTTTTTACCTAGGTTTCTACCTCCCTTACTTAAGGCATCAACGGTTTGTGCATCTGGACCGATGGTTTGTCGGTCTAGCACGGTGCCTGCCCTATTTTTGTGCTTCTCCACCCTATTTCACATTTACTTAGTGATCTTGGGCATATTTACATGCCCAAGTATTATTTTATACCCATGTTGTACCTTAATTTAAGAGTAATCTCATGTATTTTGTGTAATTTGTGGTCATGGACTAACAAATATGATTAACTCTCTTTGTAGGATTAAATTGCCAATGTATGGAGCTCAATGTGAATATAATGGTAATAATATTGAAGATAAATGTTAAGGGATGGATTATGGATGATGAGATAAGATAAAAGGGACTTTGGAGTCAACACCGTGCCACGGAGAAGCATTGAGGCGTTCAACGACGTGCCACGGAGCAAAGAATTAATTTATATAAGCAGGGGCTACCAAAGAGTGAACGTCCGCGTTTGCTCCGTGGCACAGAGGAAAATCTCCATGATAGCCTCCCTGCCACAGAGCTATTCCATCACAAGCCTAATTTTGCATTTTTTCAGCTTAGTATAGATTGAACCCTAGCTTCTAAAATCATTTGTCACGAAATATTTTATGGAAACCATAGAGGAGCGAAGGGAGAAGTGAAGAACTCACCTAGGGTTCACTAATTTTACATTCTCTTTTACCTATTCTTGTAAGTACTCTACTTTAACAATGTTTTAAAGTTATTGTACGAACATGAGTGGCTAAAACCCTTCCCCTAGGGTTGAGGCTATGTGATATGATTGTAATGCATGAATTCGTTTTTGTTTGAGTTGTTAATTGTTGTTTTGTCTTACATTCTTTATTATGGTTGTTTTTATGCTTGATCACCATGAAAGCATACATGTTAAGCTAGGTAAAATCTTGAAAGAGTAGCCCTAGGTAAGAACATAGGAATGTAGGGAGCAAGTTCTTATCTTTCGATATGATTTGCAATTAGGATAAATAATATACCTAAATTGCCTTGGTTGATAAAACGGGATGATAGCAAGACACCAAATTAGAATTGTCACTCCACCACTCATAGAAGTAGTTGTGAAGCTAAGTGAGGTTAAATGATTAGAGTTACGAAAGTCCCTAATCAAGAGCACAAACCCCGTAAACCACATACATGTAGTTGAATTGCCCACAAACTAGGATGTCACATCCCCGCTCAATGATGTAGTTGTGAGGCTAGTTTGTCGTGTTTAGAGGCTCGAGAGACTATGAACATCGCATCTCCAACTATGTGAGACAACAATTGATAATTATGTGAATCATTACAAAGTGTAGCATTGCATAATTATTCGACCTTAGCTCTAGTTGCTTCTTATATTGTTTCCAGATTGTTTTGTGACCACCCCAAAACTTAATTATAATTTACCGAAAACTTCTATAATCAACACTTGTGAAGGTTAATCTTACACTTGAACTTAATAATTCGCTGAATTGGTCCAGTCCCTGTGGGTTCGACGTCCGGCTCTTAAAAAGAGTCACTGTATTACTTGTACGACCGCGTACGCTTGCGTGTGCGCTGGGCGCAAACACTTAGTCCTACAAAAAAAACAACAATGACATTAAAACACTCAAAATAAAGTACTTGGGTTGTCTACCAAGGAGGGCCTTAGTTAATGTCATGGCATGACGTATGCCTCTTTCAGATTCCACTTTCTAGAGGTTCAGAGGTTTGGTGTACTTTGTAGGTAACCTCTTCACCTCACACGCGGAACTTGAGCTCACCTAGCTCTACATCTACTAAGGCTCTATCCGTGGAGACCAATGGTATTCCTACGATGATTGCGATTTCCACATCCATTTCATAATCTAGAACCACAAAGTTAGCTAGTAGAATAAACTTATCCACCCTCACGAATACATCCTGCAAAACATCCCCTGGTTTCTTAATAGAGCGATCAGCCATTAAAAATCTCATTGAGGTAGGTTTGGTGTTGCCAAGCCCCAACTTCTTGAAGATTATGAGGGGCATAAAATTTATACACGCCCCAAGGTCACAAAGGGCTTTCTTGAACACACAAAACCCAATAGTGCAAAGGATTGTGAAGGCTCCCGGATCCTCCCGTTTTGGGGCAAGGGTGCTCATCATCATAGCACTACAATGATGTTTTGTCTCTCAGTGCCCACATCTACAACCTTCTTATTCTTCAACAGCTCTTTCTTAAACTTTGCATGTCTAGGCATTTGAAGTAAAGCATCCACCAATGGTATATTTATGGACAATTTACTAAACATGTGGATAAACTTGCTAAATTGATCATTTTTTTTCTTCTTGGCTAACCGGTGTGGATAAGGAGGTGGAACTCTTGGTTCTTGTTCTTTATCACTTGAGGCCTTCATGCCCACATCTCCCTCCTTGTCATTTGAGAGATTCTCATCAACATGTCCCTCACCTTGATCCTCAACATTGTCATAACCATTTGGTGCTTGTGGCATCTCATCTTATTCTTTCACATCACTTTCCTTTGGGGAAACAACTTCCTTGGGCTTAACGCCCGCATCTCCCAGTATCTTGCCACTCCTAGTATCTCCCTTCATCCAGGGGTTCATTTGAGAATATAAGTGGTTCATTTGGGCCTCTAAATTCTTGATAGAGGCCTAGTTTGAACTTACTATTTGGGCAAGGTTAGACACCTCCCCTTTAAGTTCTTTGACCCCCTTGTTCGTTGATTCAACTTTCTTGAGAACCCTTGTCAACATTTCTTCAATTTTTGAGTTGCCAACATCACTCATACCATGTTAAGATTGGGCATTCTCAGCTTTAGGAGGGGGACATATGGATTCGAGCTTCTCTGATAGCGGTCTCCCTAATGATTTTTCTCTCTATTGCCTCATCTCTCATTTCAATCAGGCCACCCTTGTGTGTCATGGTTCCTCTAACCATGGTTCTCTTTCCTTGGGCGCCAAGGGCCTTGATTATTCCCTTGGTACCTGGGTCAAGAACCCCATATGATTTGACATATATTGACACTCATCCTTGTACCTTGGTGGCGAAGACTCTCCTTTAAAATGCATTGGACCTTCCATTCCCACAACATTCACAACTTTAGGATCGGCTCCTGTCACATTCTTAGTCATTAACTCTAGTTGAGTCATCATTTTAGTAGATTTTCATCTCACTCCATTTTAGTAGATTTTCATCTCACTCTTCATCTCTTTTTCTCATTTCAGCTGTTAGCAAACTAGAACCAACATCATGTGAAGATACATTCGTCTCCCTTGTATGCCATACCTGTTCGTCTTCGTCATCCTATCCAAGAGGGATTTAGATAGACCATATGTCTGGTCCATCATTGATCCTCCAGCTAGATTATTGGCAACTGATTTATTGATGGAGTCTAAAGCTCAATAAAAGCTTTGAAGTAGCACTCCATCGGGAAGACCATGGTTAGGGAAAAGAGAAACTTTCTTCTTGAATCTCAACCATGCTTCATTCAAAGACTCACCCAGATCTTGCCTAAAGTTTTTAATATTGTCCCTCAGCTGTAACATCCTTGAGGGAGGGAAAAAGCAATCCACAAATGTTTTTTCCAACTCTTTCCAGAAGGTGATGCATCCTGGAGGCAACTCCTCCAATCACATAGTTGCTTCTCCCGTTAGGGAGAATGGAAAGAGCCTCAATCTTATAGACTCTTGTCTTCTCATTATGTTAAAAGGTTGGCAAATCTCTAGGAAGTTCCTCAAATGGTGGTTTGCATCCTTACTCGGTTTACCCCCGAAGAGCCCTTTCATTTAAAACAGGTGCAACATCATACTAGTGATATGAAACACAACATTCCCCACCGTAGCTGGTAGGCGAATGGCACCTGCGATCTCACGCATGACGAGATTATCCTCTTCATGTTCAATATTTCCTTCCATTGAGTTATCTCCTGCTTGCGAATGTTGGCTCATATGAATTCACCCTAGATGGCCAACAATAAGAACAATGTTAAACTACTTAAGATGCAAGATGAATTCAAATTAACAAACTACTCAAGGATATCAAGCATTAGTCCCCAACAATGGCGCCATTTTTGATAACGCTCAAACTACACTCCTCATTTACAGAGAATGTAAGAGATCGTTGTATCAAAATAAATAAACCGATGGGTATCGAGCGACATGCTCGTGATGACCAGTATATGGCTCGAATGTATGGGATGCAGATGCTCCAGCTAAGGATAGGCGGGAGGCCGGCGATAGAGGAGGAGCTATGGCAGCTCGAGCTAGACTACCCCTTCGGCGAGAACGCCAGGGCTCTATGCCGAGTGGGGCCAGCATTTGTAGAGCCCACGGATGATGACGTCCCCACAAACGAAGAGACACGTTGGGAGGACTCCGATGTGGAGTCCGATGAAGATGACGGGGGTGATTCAGACATGGGAGATGAAGCAGCAGCACCCGATGAAGAAGTGGAGTACTTTGACTGATCAGGGAGTTCCACCACCCGATTTTTGTGCTATTTTAATTTTTGTGAACACTAGGGACAGTGTTCGAGCTAAGTGTGGGGTGGGAGTAGTTAGGTGCTGGGCTGTGCTGTTATGTATGTATGCTCTAATCTGTTGTCGTGCATGTGAAATTTTGTTGTTCCCTGTGATGTATGAATTGTTAAGTTGTGTTCTGTATTTGTAAATTTATGTGAAATTGATGTGTGTTGCTGAATGTTGCTAGCTAATTCTGTACATATTTTTGTTATCGAATTTGTTATCGAAATGATCGATATTTTCAACATTTTTGAATTACTTTTTGGGTTTCTCGGCGTTTGTTTTCGGTTCTTTTACCGAGAATGGTCCCATTGAACCGAAGTCATAGTAGTGACCGTTCCCTATGATGGATGGATGACAACCGTCTTAAGGAAAATGTAGTCGTTAGGAGTAGTTTTTTTTCAATTATTTTTCAGTTTTTTTCTTTGGTGGGTTGCATCCCAAAACCTGTAGTTACTGTATGGTTGCGAAATTCTTGTTGCGTGTTGTACATGATATTTAAAATGCAAAGGTGATTCGTATGAAAACATGCAACTTTGTAAATATATTGAGATACCTAGGCCATAGAGTTCGATTCAGTGTGATTGAGGCTTAATTTTGAATTCCTGTAATTAGCTGATTGAAGAGTCTGTGAATACATCTTGAATTGAGCATGTGCAATAAGTGTGAAGTGAGGCGTTGTTATTCCATGCAACTGTGAAGTGTCTAGAACTTGCCTGGTGTGTGTGCAAAACGAAATGAAGGAGGTGTATTGTAGGAAAGGATGTAGGCATTTCTTTGTTTTAACCGAGAGTTTCTATTTTTCCTTGTCGTACCCACCTTGATTTTATACCCTAGACAGCCCGTTGAGCCTTTAGCCTATTATTTTTTTCTTTTGTCATAAAGTGTAAACCGAGCTTAATCCCTTCTTTTCATTAGCCGTAAAGTCGATACAAAACTCTTAAGCGCTTAAGAAGAGAAAATCATTTTCCTAAAGTGTCAAAGAGTGAGAATGGTGAAAAGAAAAAGAAAAGCAGAGCGACAGAAGAAAAGAAAAGGTTGAAGGTGAACTTGCTATAAATAAACTATAATGAAGGTGCATGAATAATCTTTGTTGTTGTTTCAAGTGTGCTTAATACGATGGGCCAAACTAAAGAAAAACATCAAGAATGGGAGGATGAAAAGAAGAAACAATGTCCATGAGTTGATGGGATGTGTTGAAAAGGCGCTTAAGGATGCTAGTGGCTATTATTGGCTAACCCAATATTTACTATTTCCGTAGCTTCCATTACAACCAGTTAAAGTCCTACGTGATCTTACATTGCACTTCTTTATATTAGTGGAGTAATACACTAAGGGAAAGCTTATGGGTCATGACATGATGCATGTGAATTCTTTTGGGAGAGAGAGCGAAATTGTGTTTACATGCCCCTGCTTAAAATTTTGTGAGTCATATGAGCAAAAAGGGGAAGATTCTCTTGTGTTGTGAGGGCACATGCTTGATGAGAGATTAATGTTCTTGTCGGATATCTTGATCAGTTGATTTGCATGAGTTTGCCAATATCGAGGGTCGATTCTTAAAGTCTAGGAGGTCTTGATGTATTGAAGGTCATTGCATTGATAGGAACATGCATGTTTTCTTGATGATTTGCTATATTGAATAATCGGTATGACCGTAGCCTAAATTGGCGAACCAAAGTAGCGAGGTTGGGATGTAAATTGCATGAAGTGTAGGATTGTTGTTCGAGGACGAACAAGGATTTAAGTGTGGGGTAATTGATCTTGGGCAAATTTATATGCCCAAGTGATACTCAAAAGTACCATTTTAGCCTTGTTTATCTATCAATGTGTATACATTCTCATGTAATTGGTAATAAAAGGTGGATTTATACTAACCAACATGATTAGCATTGTTTTGCAGGTAAAATGTAATTTTAGGAAGCTAAAATGCATGTTGGAGGATATCGGGGTTGGACTTTGATGCGAGCAAGGGACAAGACATTGGACAACATGAAATAAAGGGGCTCCGCGATGGAGCCGTGTCATGCTGCCATCGCGGAGGCCTTCTGCCTGGATAGGGAAATTTCGCCCAAATTCTAGAGAGGGTACGCGATAGGTCCGTGGCACGGTGGCATGGCTCCGCGTTGCACGCCGTGCCACGTTGGGATTTATTTCCTGGACCCCTAGTTTCAGTGAAGGTCCGCGTCCGTAGCGTGTCACGGAGGCAGTGCTCCGCGATGCACTCCGTGACACGTTGCTTGTTATTACGGGAAAAATTCCCACAAGTATAAATAGAACACTTAGGTTCATTTTTCAATATTCTGACTTGGTGGAGCAAGAACGTGGGTTACAGGCAGTTGAGGGGATGAAAATATCAGGGTTTTTCTCTCTTTCCTTCTTCTTGAATTCAATTGCTTGTATGTTTAACACTCATTTAACGATGTTTAATCCAAAAATGAGTGGCTAAATCCTCTTCTTGCTGAGGTTATGAACAATTGTAGTGAAATGGACTGTTGATCATAGTGGTTTTTCATATTTTCTTCCATGTTGTTCTATTAATTCTTGTTCTTACTGCATTAATGTGTGGCCTACGTTAATGTATATCTAAAAAGTTCGGTTTCACTCGAGAGAGCAAGAAACTGGAAAGTTGTGAATTAATAGGATATGATCTTTACTTGAATTGGGAAAATTGGGAATTGATTTACTTTCAGGATAGAAATATACCTGAAAGTCGTATTAGTCAATGTAGGAACCGGGTTTGTCTGGCTAGAACATGAATTGCATTTAATCACAGAAATGTAGGTGGATGGTTCATGATTCTTAAGTGATGTTAAATACGAGAGTTTTAATCTCTTGGAAAATGTTCTTGGCTAGCAACTGGAGGAAAAGACTAACCAAATTATGTCGATAATTAATTTCATTACATGTTCGTTTAACCTCAGCATGCTCTCATTCATAGTTCAGACTCAAATTAGATAGTTATTTTAGATTTAGTATAAAAATTATAAAACTAAATATCAAACTTTTGGTTACACTATTGTCTGCATTTTTAGAATCGAAATATAGTACACTTGAGCAGATTGCAGTTCATCCCAGTCCCTGTGGGATCGATACTTGGCTTACTTAAGCCACTTTACTACTTGTTCGACCACGTGCACTTGCGTGTGAGTTATATACCCATATAACAGACCCGAACAAGTTTTTGGCGCCGTTGCCGGGGACTTGGCAATTGGCGAATTTGTTTTAAGTGTTAATTTACTATATTTTTATTTTCTTAGTGTTGACAACTTGGTCTTAGCCTGTATTTTGCAGAATTAATTTCTGTTGAACACTGGATGGAGACAAGGAGTTGGTGGAATCGTATATAGACACAGAAAGAATATTTCATAGTAAGAGGAGAGAAGCTCTACGAAAAAAGCTGCAGTTGCTCAGACAGACGATCATGGAGCAACAACAGAATCCACCGGTAGTACGGGCAGTGTTAGTGCCCGAAGAAGTAGCAGCTCGGCCGGTTCGCGAGGTGGCAATCCCACATGCTAATAATGTCACATCTACCATCCGCAAACCTGAGCAAGGAGGGAGGTTTGAACTTAAGAAGAATATGGTGCAATTGCTGCACACTAGCGGGCAGTTTACCGGTCTCCCTCATGAAGATCCACAACAGCATCTCCAAAATTTCTTGGAGATAAGTGACACTTATATCCCCGCTGGAGTGTCATCAGATTATGTCCGGCTTACATTGTTCCTATTCTCACTATTGGGAGAAGCCAAAAGGTGGTTGAAAGCTGAGCCACCGAATTCTATTTCTAGGTGGGATGATCTTGCAAGGAAATTCTTGATACGGTTTTTTCCCTCCGTTAAACAGCAAGACTTAGAAGTCAAATTCTAAGTTTCAAACAGAGAGAGGGATAGAATTTATATCAGGCCTGGGAGAGATTCAAGTCCATGTTGCGGGATTGTCCTCATCATCATCAGTCCAATGATGTGCTGATGCACACTTTTATAGAGGGTTTGGAACCCCACAAAAAAATATTGCTAGACTCGGCAACTGGAGGACAAGCGCTGGATAAAACTTATGAGGAGCTGTATACCTTGTTGAACCGTATTTCGCAGGGCAATCCGGAATGGAATGTTGATTTATCAAGAGGTGGGACAAGGAAAGCAGCAGGAGTGCTTGAATTGGATGGGTTTACAGCTATTGCTGCACAAATAGCTGCATTGCAAAATCAACTTAACAGCCACTTTAGCAACATGACAATGAACCAGCCTCAAGCTCCAGGTAATGTAGTGCAGCAGATATGGTGTGAAGTGTGTGGAAGCAGTGAGCACTCAGCTGAGTGTTGTGGAGCCAATCCTGACTCGGTAAACTTTGTGGGTAATGTACAAAGGAACCACCAACAGTATGGTAATAGCTACAATTCCAATTGGAGGAATCACCCTAATTTCTCCTAGGGTAGCAACAACCATCAGGGGCAAAGTTCGGGTCAGGGTGTGCAAAGGAACCAAGGAGGGCAGCAGAATTATCAAGCACAATTCAGAAACAACAATGCACCTCCCCCACCACCATCACCCAACATTGAGGAGATGTTCAAGACCATGATAGCTAACCAAGCTCAATTGTAGGCTGACTATATGAAATTGGCAACCGAAGTGAAAAACAACCAGTTAGCTACCAAGGCACTTGAATATCAATTTGGGCAATTTGCTGGTGCTCAAAACACAAGGCCTAGAGGAGGACTTCCGGGCGACACAGATCCTAATCCCAAGCAGGTGAATGTAGTGACCACAAAGAGTGGTTTGCAGCTGAAAGAGGTGGAACCAAAAAGACCACCTCAACAATCGGGAGCAGCAGAAGTTGAGAGGGAGCAAAGTACTGAAAGGGGGAAGACTAAGGAAGATGAATCAGAAAGACCCCCCCCCCCCCATTCCCTCAACAATTGAAGAAACACAAGGAGGAGGCGTGTTTCAAGAAATTCATGGAGGTGCTGAAACAGGTACATATTAACATACCACTTGTTGATGTTTTGCAGGGAGTGCCAAAATATGATAAGTATATAAAGGACATCGTGGCAAACAAAAGTCGGTTGACTGAGTATGCTACGGTGGCTCTAACGGAGGAGTGCACTTCCCGGATTCAAAACAGACTGCCCACAAAGCTCAAAGACCCCGGGAGCTTTACTATCCAGATTACTATTGGGCAGAGCATCCGAGCTCGTGGATTGTGTGATTAGGGAGCGAGCATAAATTTGATGTCGTCATCTGTATTCAGAAAGTTGGGTCTAGGGAGTCCTAGACCCATTGATCTTGGGCAAATTTATATGCCCAAGTGATACTCAAAAGTACCATTTTAACCTCGTTTATCTATCAATATGTATACATTCTCATGTAATTGGTAATAAAATGTGAATTTATACTAACCAACATGATTAGAATTGTTTTGCAGGTAAAATGTAATTTCGGGAAACTAAAATGCATGTTGGATGATATCGAAGTTGGACTTGGATGCGAGCAAGGGAAAAGGCATTGGACAGCATGAATTAAAGAGGCTCCGCGATGGAGCCGTGTCACGCTGCCATCGCGGAGGCCTTCTGCCTGGATAGGGAAAATTCACCCAAATTCCAGAGAGGGTCCGCGTCCGCTCCGTGGCACGGTGGCTTGGCTCCGCATTGCACGCCGTGCCACGTTGAGCCTTAATTCCTGGACCCCCAGTTCCACTGAGGGTCTACGTCCGTAGCGTGTCACGGAGGCAGTGCTCCGCGATGCACTCCGTGACACGTTGCTCGTTATTCCGGGAAAAATTCCCAGCAATATAAATAGAACACTTAGGTTCATTTTTCAATATTCTGAGTTGATGGAGCAAGGACGTGGGTTACAGGCAGTTGAGGGACGAAAATATCAGGGTTTTTTCTCTCTTTCTTTCTTCTTTAATTCAATTGCTTGTATCATTAACACTGATTTGAAGATGTTTAATCCACAAATGGGTGGCTAATTCCTCTTCTTACTGAGGTTATGAACAATTGTGATGAAATTTGATCATTGATTCTTTCGTTTTTCATCTTTTCTTCCATGTTGTTCTATTAATTCTTGTTCTTACTGCATTAATGTGTGGCCTACGTTAATGTACATCTAAAAAGTCTGGCTTCACTTGAGAGAGCAAGAAATTGGAAAGTTGTGAATTAATAGGATATGTTCTTTACTTGGTTTGGGAAAATTGAGTCTTGATTTGCTTTCGGGATAGAAATATACCTGAAAGTCGTATTAGTCAATTTAGGAACCGGAATTGTATGGCTAGAACATGAATTGCATTTGATCACAGAAATGTAGACGGATGGTTCATGATTCTTAAGTGAGGTTAAATACGAGAGTTTTAATCTCTTGGCAAATGTTCTTGGCTAGCAACTGGAGGAAAAGATTAACCAAAGTATGATAATAATTAATTTCATTACATGTTCGTTTAACCTCAGCATGCTCTCATTCATAGTTCAGATTAAAATTAGATAATTGTTTTAGCTTTAGTATAACAAATTATAAAACAAACTATCAAACTTTTTGTTACACTGTTGTCTGCATTTTTAGAAGTAAAATATAGTACACTTGAGCAAATTGCACTTCATCCAAGTCTCTGTGGGATCGATACTTGGCTTACTAAAGCCACTTACTACTTGTTCGACCACGTGCACTTGCGTGTCGTGTTATACCCCACAAATCACGCGAACAAGTTTTTGGCGCCGTTGCCGGGGACTTGGCAATCGGTGAATTTGTTTTAAGTGTTAATTTACTGTACTTTTATTTTCTTAGTGTTGACAACTTGGTCTTAGCCTTTATTTTGCAGACTTAATTGCTGTTGAACGCTGGCAAGAAACAAGGAGCTAGTGGAATCGTATATAGAGCCAGAAATGATATTTCACAGTAAACGGAGAGAAGTTGTACAAAGAAAGCTGCAGTTGCTCAGACAGATGATCATGGAGCAACAACAGAATCCACCGGTGGTATGGGCAGTGTTAGTGCCCGAAGAAGTAGCAGCTCGGCCGGTTCGCGAGGTGGCAATCCCACATGCCAATAATGTAACATCTAGTATCCGCAAACCTGAGCCAGGAGGGAGATTTGAACTTAAACAGAATTTGGTGCAGTTGCTGCACACTAGCGGGCAATTTACCGGTCTCCCTCATGAAGATCCATAACAGCATCTCCAAAACTTTTTTGGAGATAAGTGACACTTACATACCCGCTAGAGTGTCATCAGACTATGTCCGGCTTACATTGTTCCCATTCTCATTATTGGGAGAAGCCAAGAGGTGGTTGAAAGCTGAGCCACCGAATTCTATTTCTACGTGGGATGATCTTGCAAGGAAATTCTTGATACGATTTTTCCCTCCGGTAAAACAGCAAGACTTAGAAGTCAAATTCTAAGTTTCAAACAGAGAGAGGGAGAGAATTTACATCAGGCTTGGGAGAGATTTAAATCTATGTTGCGGGATTGTCCTTATCATCATCAGTCCAATGATGTGCTGGTGCACACATTTATAGAGGGTTTGGAACCCCACACCAAAATATTGCTAGACTCAGCAGCTGGAAGGCAAGCGCTGGAGAAGACATATGAGGAGCTGTACACCTTGTTGAACCGTATTTCGCAGGGCAATCCAGAATGGAATGCTCATTGATCAAGAGGTGGGACAAGGAAAGAAGCAGGAGTGCTTGAAGTGGATGGGTTTACAGCTATTGCTGCATAGATAGCTGCATTTCAAAATCAACTTAACACCCACTTCAGCAACATGACATTGAACCAGCCTCAAACCCCAGTTAATGCAGTACAACAATTGTGGTGTGAAGTGTGTGGAAGCAGTAAGCACTCAGTTGAGTGTTGTGGAGCCAATCCTGACTCGGTAAACTTTGTGGGTAATGCAAAAAGGTACCACCAACAGTATGGTAGTAGCTACAACTCAAATTGGAGGAATCACCCTAATTTCTCATGGGGTAGCAAGAACCATAAGGGCCAAAGTTCGGGTCAGGGTGTGCAAAGGAACCAAGGAGGGCAGCAGAATTATCAAGCACAATTTTGAAACAACAATGCACCTCCTCCACCACCATCACCCAGCATCGAGGAGATGTTCAAGACCATGATAGCTAACCAAGCTCAATTGTAGGCTGACTATGTGAAATTGGCAGCCGAAGTGAAAAACAACCAGTTAGCTACCAAGGCGCTTGAATATCAATTTGGGCAATTTGCTAGTGCCCAAAACACAAGGCCTAGAGGAGGACTGCCTAGGGACACGGATCCCAATCCCAAGCAGGTAAATGCAGTGACCACAAGGAGTGGTTTGCAGCTGAAAGAGGTGGAACCGGAAAGACCACCTCAACAGTCGGGAGCAGCAGAAGTTGAGAGGGAGCACAGTACTGAAAGGGGGAAGACTAAGGAAGCTGAATCAGAAAGACCTCAACCTCCGTTCCCTCAACGACTAAAGAAACACAAGGAGGAGGCATGTTTCAAGAAATTCATGGAGGTTCTGAAACAGGTACATATTAACTTATCTTTTGTTGATGTCTTGCAGGGAGAGCCGAAGTATGCTAAGTATATAAAGGACATCGTGGCAAACAATAGTCGGTTGACTGAGTATGCTACGGTGGCTCTAACGGAGGAGTGCACTTCCCGGATTCAAAACAGACTGCCCACAAAGCTAAAAGACCCTGGGAGTTTTACTATCCAGATTACTATTGGGCAGAGCATCCGAGCTCGTGGATTGTGTGATCTGGGAGCGAGCATAAATTTGATGCCATCTTCGGTATTTAGAAAGTTGGGTCTAGGGAGTCCTAGACCCACAACGGTAATCTTGCAGTTGGCGGATTGATCCTTAGCAAGACCTGATGGCATTGTGGAGGACGTTCTGGTGCAAGTTGGCTCCCTAATTTTCCCGGTAGATTTTGTCGTGCTGGATTTTGAACCAGACGCGGAAGTCCCATTTATTTTGGGACGTCCGTTCTTGGCAACCGGGAAAGCACTAATTGACATAGCTGTGGGGCAGCTAACAATGCAAGCACATGACAAGGTGGAGGTGTTCGATGTGTACAAGGCACCCAAGCTCCCGAAGGTGCATGAAGAACTCTCGGTGATCAATGTGATTGATCAAGGTGATGATAAGCAAATGAAGGATTCACGGGAGTTAATTTGAAAACCACCGGAAAGGTGTAAGCACTACTGGGGGAAGGACGGTGATTGAGAGAAATCGTCCATCACCCTAGAGGACAACTGAGCTTAACGACGTCGAGCCGCGACGGTAAACCAGGCGCTGCACGGGAGGCAACCCGTGAAATTTTTTTTTTCTTTCTTTTTGTAAAGTGTAAATAGATTTTTCTTTTTCTTTTTCTTGATTTACAACAAAATTTTTCGTTTTAGTTTTTGTTTTATTTGTATTTAGAGTGAAACCTATAAATCTAACCAATTTTGTATAGCGAGATGAATTTCAGGTCAAACAGAGAAGAATATGCATGGAATCGCGAAGCAAAAGTCATAGTATGAAAAATTAATAAAAAGTGGCAGATAGTGAGCTGAGGCGACAGCTCCGTGTCACGGAGGTGGACCTCTACGTTACCTCCGTGACATGTTGAGGTATAACCCGACAATTTTAAAAATTTCCAGAACAGTCTCGCGATGGCTCCGTGTAACGGAGGCAGTGCACCGCGATGCACTCCGTGACACGTTTCCTTGTATATCGCAACGGGTCACACCGGGTCGCCGGGTGACCCGCGCGATTTCCTTACTTTTTAACCCCAAAAAATCTCCCTTTTCCCTCATTTTTTAAGCTCTCCGCGACCAAATCCCCAAAAACCCATCCCCCATCAACGTGACACGGTGTAAGGCAAGAAATTTAACAAGTTTTCTTCGATTCTTAAAAGTCAAGGTATGTTTTCCAATTTCCTCTCAAATTCTTGTCGATTTTCTTCGATATTGAGCATGGGAGGTGAGCTAAATTGCCCTAAGTAGAAATTAAGCATGAATTCGAGTTGATTGTTGTTGATGAGTGTTTCAAATGTCGTTATGATTGCTTGAACTTATCGATTGCATAAATTAATCGAATTTGCTTGATAATATCAATTCTAGGGCTTGTATGTTGAATTTGGAGTTGAAAATGTAGTGAAATTGTGAATTTCGTGCCGGGATGTACATGTTGAATGAGATGAGTCGATGTACAAATTGTTAGGATGTTAATAGAACGACGGATTCTCGGGTGAAGAGAATGTTGAAATTTGTAAGAATTTGGTTAGTTGTATAGGTTCGTGTAGATAAAGTTTTGTTGTTAGTTTTGTTTCTTTGTTTTTCTTCGCTAAGTGTGATGGGTAAAATGTTAGCAATGGTAGTGATTGTGATTGGCTGTACGAAGTCTGAGTAGTACGCAGAAGATATACCGTCGAATTTTTCGAACGCACTAAGCATGATTGTATAGTTGATTATTGTGTGTAAATAAAGATGATCTTGCCGTAGTGTTGTAACTGTAGCTAAGGACTAAGTGTGGGGTAACCTAGCGTAACCCGACCTTAGCCGAAGTTAATATCCGTTAGCTTAACATTGATCTTGTCTACTTGGGTTGACAGGTAAAATGGCAAGCAGGCAAGAGAAAGGGAAAGGCGCATCAACTTCAGGCGCCGGAAGGAAGCGAATCAGACTGGGCACAACAATCCCAGCAGCACCAGCAGTTCCACGCGGCCAACGCCGCCAATATGGAACGAGATGGGTGACTGATGAGGGGAAAAAGTGGTACGCAAAGCACAAAGAAAACAAATATTTCCCCGAGGAGCACATTGCACGGGAACCATTGGCACAGGAGTTCCCTAGGATGGTCCACCGCATCGAGGCAGCAGGGCTAAATTTCATTTTTGAGGAACCCAAGGAATGCAATCTGCACTTGGTTCGAGAATTTTATGCCAATTGGAACCCGACGATCAGAAGTCACACCATCAAGATTAGAGGGCAAATAGTCACCTTGGAGCCCCACCACCTCAATGCCATCATAGGAGCACGAGACACAGACACCCACGTACTCCGACAGCTGAACATTACCCCACCGTATGCGGACATCAGACACATATTGTGTGGGACCCGATCGAAAGCTAGATGGAGCAGACACAAAGAGAGGGGCTACCACCAGACTCTGCCATATTCACAAATGAACAGGGAAGCCCGAATATGGCTGAAGATAGTCTGCTCATGCCTAATCCCGGGGGTACATATGACAGATGTAACCCGGGATCGTGTATGCCTGGTGTACGCCCTGATGAAAGGGCTGGAGATCAACGTGGGGGCGGTAATTATCTCCGCCATGAAGAGAGCCCGGTTGCACCAGGGGCACAGGTATGGCTTTGGTGGACTAATCACCACCTTCCTCAGGGGCCTAGATGTTGAGGAGGAGGCCCTTGACTATATCCCGCAGATTGAGCGACGGGCCTTAGATGTTACTAAAACTAAGGCTCCCGACACCACCCACTGGCCAGTGCTTACACTTGGCGAGTGACATGCTCTTGATGACCAGTATATGGCTCGGATGTATGGGATGCAGATGGTCCAGCTGAGGATAGGAGGGAGGCCGGCGACAGAGGAGGAGCTATGGCAGCTCGAGCTAGACTACCCTTTCGGTGAAAACGCCAGGGCTCTATGCTGAGTGGGGCCAGTATTTGTAGAGCCCACAGATGATGATGTCCCTATAGACGAGGAGACACGTCGGGAGGACTCCGATGTGGAGTCCGATGATGACGATGGAGGCGACTCGGACATGGGAGATGAAGCAGCAGCACCCGACGAAGAAGTGGAATACTTTGATTGATCAGGGAGTTCCACCACCCGATTTTGTGCTATTTTCATTTTTGTGAACACTGGGGACAGTGTTCGAGCTAAGTGTGGGGTGGGAGTAGTTAGGTGCTGGGATGGGCTGTTTTGTATGTATGCTCTATTCTGTTGTCATGTATGTGAAAATTTGTTTGTCCTTGTGAGTTGTGAATTTGTTGTTCTGTTTGTAAGGTTATGTGAATTGATGTGTGTTGCTGAATGTTACTAGCTGATTCTGATTCTGTACATATTTTTGTTATCGAAATGATCAATATTTTTAAAATTTTTAAAATATTTTGTACATATTTTTCTATCAAAATGATTGATATTTTCAATATTTTTTTACTTCTTGGGTTTCTTGGCATTTGTTTTCGGTTCTTTTACCGAGAATGGTCCCATTGAACCGAAGTCAATAGTTAGTGACCGTTCCCTAGATGGATGGATGACGACCGTCTTAAGGGAAATGTAGTCGTTAGGAGTAGATTTTTTTCAATTATTTTTCAGTTTTTTTCTTTGGTGGGTTGCATCCCAAAACCTGTAGTTACTGTATGGTTGCGAAATTTTGGTTGCGTGTTGTACATGTTATTTAAAATGCAAAGGTGATTCGTATGAAAGCATGCAACTTTGTAAATATGTTGAGATACCTAGGCCGTAGAGTTTGATTCAGTGTGATTGAGGCTTAATGTTTGAATTCCTGTAATTAGCTGATTGAAGAGTCTGTGAATACATCTTAAATTGAGCATGTGCAAAAAGTGTGAAGTGAGGTGTTGTTATTCCATGCTATTGTGAAGTGTCTAGAACTTGCCTGGTGTGTGTACAAAACGAAATGAAGGAGGTGTATTGTAGGAAAGGATGTAGGCATTTATTTGTTTTAACCGAAAGTTTCTATTTTTCCTTGTTGTGCCACCCTTGATTGTATACCCTAGTCAGCCCGTTGAGCCTTTAGCCTATTATTTTTTTCTTTTGTCATAAAGTGTAAACCGAGCTTAATTCCTTCTTTTCATTAGCCGTAAAGTCTATACAAAACTCTTAAGCGCTTAAGAAGAGAAAATCGTCTTCCCGAAGTGTCAAGGAGTGAGAATGATGAAAAGAAAAAGAAAAGCAGAGTGATAGAAGAAAAGAAAAGGTTGAAGGTGCACTTGCTATAAATAAACGATAATGAAGGTGCATGAATAATCTTTGTTGTTGTGTCAAGTGTGCTTAATACAATGGGCCATACTAAAGAAAATCATCAATAATGGGATGATGAAAAAAAGAAACAATGTCCATGAGTTGATGGGATGTGTTGAAAAGGCGCTTAAGGATGCTAGTGGCTATTATTGGCTTACCCAATATTTACTAGTTCTGTAGCTTCCATTACAACCAGTTAAAGTGCTACGTGATCTTACATTGCACTTCTTTATATTAGTGGAGTAATACACTAAGGGCAAGCTTATGGGTCATGACATGATGCATGTGAATTCTTTTGGGAGAGAGAGCGAAATTGTTTTTACATGCCCCTGCTTGAATTCTTGTGAGTCATATGAGCAAAAAGGGGAAGATTCTCTTGTGTTGTGAGGGTACATGCTTGATGAAAGATTAATTTTCGTGTCGAATATCTTGATCAGCTGATTTGCATGAGTTTGCCAATATCGAGAGTCGATTCTTAAAGTCTAGGAGGTCTTAACGTATTGAAGGTCAATGCATTGATAAGACCATGCATGTTTTCTTGATGATTTGCTGTATTGAATAATCGGTATGACCGTAGCCTAAATTGTCGAACCAAAGTAGCGAGGTTGGGGTGTAAATTGCATGAAGTGTAGGATTGTTGTTCGAGGATGAACAAGGATTTAAGTGTGGGGTAAGTGATCTTGGGCAAATTTGTATGCCCAAGTGATACTCAAAAGTACCATTTTAACCTTGTTTATCTATCAATGTGTATACATTCTCATGTAATTGGTAATAAAATGTCAATTTATACTAAC
Organism: Datura wrightii; assembly: GCA_035772735.1. Lineage (NCBI taxonomy): Eukaryota > Viridiplantae > Streptophyta > Magnoliopsida > Solanales > Solanaceae > Datura > Datura wrightii. The sequence goes on along the minus strand of JASDFA010000001.1, from coordinate 151,926,663 downwards.
CAACATGATTAGCATTGTTTTGCAGGTAAAATGTAATTTCGGGAAGCTAAAATGCATGTTGGATGATATCGGAGTTGGACTTGGATGCGAGCAAGGGAAAAGGCATTGGACAACATGAATTAAAGGGGCTCCGAGATGGAGCCGTGTCACGCTGCCATCGCGGAGGCCTTCTTCCTGGATAGGGAAAATTCACCCGAATTCCAGAGAGGGTCCACGTCCGCTCCGTGGCACGGTGGCTTGGCTCCATGTTGCATGTCGTGCCATGTTGAGCCTTAATTCCTGGACCCCCATTTCCAGTGAGGGTCCGCGTCCGTAGCGTGTCACAGAGGCAGTGCTCCGCGATGCACTCCGTGACACGTTGCTCGTTATTCCGGGAAAAATTCCCAGCAGTATAAATAGAACACTTAGGTTCATTTTTCAATATTTTGACTTGGTGGAGCAAGGACGTGGGTTACAGGCAGTTGAGGGACGAAAATATCAGGGTTTTTTCTATCTTTCTTTCTTCTTTAATTCAATTGCTTGTATGATTAACAGTGATTTGAAGATGTTTAATCCACAAATGAGTGGCTAATTCCTCTTCTTGCTGAGGTTATGAACAATTGTGATGAAATTTGATCATTGATTCTTTGGTTTTTCATCTTTTCTTCCATGTTGTTCTATTAATTCTTGTTCTTACTACATTAATGTGTGGCCTATGTTAATGTACATCTAAAAAGTCCGGTTTCACTCGAGAGAGCAAGAAATTGGAATGTTGTGAATTAATAGGATATGTTCTTTACTTGGTTGGGAAAATTGAGTCTTGATTTGCTTTCGGGATAGAAATATACCTGAAAGTCATATTCATCAATTTAGGAACCGGAATTGTATGGCTAGAACATGAATTGCATTTGATCACAGAAATGTAGACGAATGGTTCATGATTCTTATGTGAGGTTAAATACGACAGTTTTAATCTCTTGGCAAATGTTCTTGGCTAGCAACTGGAGGAAAAGATTAACCAAAGTATGATGATAATTAATTTCATTACATGTTCGTTTAACCTCAGCATGCTCTCATTCATAGTTCAGATTCAAAGTAGATAATTGTTTTAGCTTTAGTATAAAAAATTATAAAACAAACAATCAAACTTTTTGTTACACTATTGTCTGCATTTTTAGAAGTAAAATATAGTACACTTGAGCAAATTGCACTTCATCCAAGTCTCTGTGGGATCGATACTTGGCTTACTAGAGCCACTTACTACTTGTTCGACCACGTGCACTTGCGTGTTGTTTTATACCCCACAAATCACGTGAACACCCACAACAGTAATCTTGCAATTGGCGGATCGATCCCTAGCCAAACCTGATGGCATTGTGGAGGACGTTCTGGTGCAAGTTGGCTCCCTAATTTTCCCAGTAGATTTTGTCGTGCTGGATTTTGAACCAGACGTGGAAGTCCTCTTTATTTTGGGACGTCCTTTCTTGGCGACCGGGAAAGCACTAATTGACGTAGCTGCGGGGCAGCTAACAATGCAAGCACGTGACAAAATAGAGGTACTTGATGTGTTTAAAGCCATGAAGCTGCCAGCTATACATGAGGAACTTTCAGCAATCAGTGTGGTTGAACATGAAGAAATTCGTCAGATTGTTGAATCTCAAGACCCATTGGAAAGAGTGTTGACGCACTCTGATCATTTTGGAGATAGAGAGGCGTACGGAATGGTCCAAATGTTGAATGAAGCACAGAATCATCCTAGGAGACAGGAATTTCAATCATTGATGAGGTCTCTAGAACCTTTGCGAAAACCATCTGTTGAGGAGGCACCGAAGCTGGAGCTGAGAGAATTGCCTCCCCATTTAAAATATATCTTTTTGGGGGAGGATGAGAGGTTACCAGTCATCATTTCTGCAGACTTGACGGAGGCACAAGAGAAGGAAGCATTGGGTGTCCTCAGAAAGAGGAAAAAAGCAATGTGTTGGCAAATGTCAGACATTCAAGGTATCAAACCAGCTTTTTGCACACACAGGATATTCATGGAGACAGGAGCCAAACCAACCGTTCAGCCGCAATGGAGACTAAACCCAGCAATGAAGGATGTGGTGAGGAAAGAAATAATCAAGTGGCTTGATACAAGTGTGGTCTACCCGATTTCAGACAGTGAATAGGTCAGCCCCGTTCAGTGCGTTCCGAAGAAAGGGGGGATGACTGTTGTCACTAATGAGAAAAATGAGTTGATTCCTACCCGAACCGTCACAGGCTGGCGGATTAGCATGGATTACAGAAAGCTTAATGAAGCCACAAGGAAAGATCATTACCCCATCCCATTTATTGATAAGATATTGGATAGGTTGGCTGGACAGGAATACTATTGTTTCCTGGATGGGTACTCTGGTTATAACCAAATAGCCATAGCTCCGTAGGATCAAGAGAAGACTACTTTTACCTGTCCTTATGGGACATATGCTTTCAGGCGAATGCCGTTTGGGTTATGCGATGCACCCGCCACATTCCAGAGATGCATGATGGCTATTTTCCATGACATGGTGGATCATTTTGTTGAGGTATTTATGGATGATTTTTCTATTTTCGGTAATTCGTTTGCTACTTGTTTGCAGAATCTTGATAGGGTGCTGGCTCGATGTGAGGAATCCAACCTTGTACTAAACTGGGGGAAATTCCACTTCTTAGTGAAGGAGGTATTGTCCTTGGCCACAAAGTGTCTCGAAAGGGGTTGGAAGTCGATCATGCTAAGATCGAGGTTATTGAAAAGTTTCCACCACCTGTGTCAGTGAAAGGTGTGCGCAGTTTTCTTGGGCATGTAGGATTCTAAAGACGATTCATCAAAAACTTTTCCAAAATTTCTAGACCACTATGCAGATTGCTAGAAAAAGAGGTAAAGTTTGAGTTGAATGATGAGTGTGTTAAAGCATTCGAAGAGTTGAAGCAGAAATTGATAGAAACACCTATCCTTACTTCTCCGGACTGGGAACAACCATTTGAGCTGATGTGTGATGCCAGTGATGTGGCTGTGGGAGCCTTATTGGGGCAAAGAAAAAATAGAATCTTTCATTCTATTCATTATGCAAGCAAAACGCTGAATACGGCCCAAAGCAATTACACAACCACAGAGAAGGAAATGCTAGCCTTGGTGTTTGCATTTGACAAATTCAAGTCCTATTTGGTGGGTTCGAAAGTTGTGGTGTACACAGACCATGCAGCGATTCGGTACCTATTCAACAAGAAGGATGCTAAGCCCAGGTTGATCAGATGGATCTTGTTGTTGCAGGAGTTCGACCTTGAGATCAAAGATAGAAAGGGGAGCGAGAATTAGGTAGCAGATCACCTATCACGATTGGAAAGCCGGTCGCATGTGATGGAAAGTGATAACATAAATGAAGAGTTCCCAGATGAGCAACTCTTCGCAGTTGGGGAAGCTGAAGTTCCCTGGTACGAAGACATAGTCAACTTGCTAGTGAGCGGAGTCTACCCACCTGATGCAACAGACCAGCAGAGAACGAAATTGAGGCATGATTGCCGGCACTTTGTGTGGGATGAACCATACTTATTTAAACAAGGACCAGATCAGGTAATGAGAAGATGCATCCCAGAGAGTCAGATTGCAGAGGTGTTGAGGGCCTGTCATTCTTCATTGTATGGGGGTAATCATGGAGGCGAGCGAACAACACACAAGGTTCTACAGTCAGGTTTCTTTTGGCCGACACTGTTAAGAGACTCTATGGCGTATGTCAAAATGTGTGATAGATGTCAGCGTATAGGAGCAATTGGCAGAAGTAAAGAGATGCCGCTGCAGAATATACTGGAAGTAGAGACCTTTGATGTATGGGGCATTGATTTCATGGGCCCATTCCCACCGTCATTTGGTAATCGTTACATCTTGGTAGCCGTAGATTATGTGTCAAAATGGGTGGAAGCAATAGCATGTCCCAGGAATGACAACAAGGTAGTAACGAAGTTTGTGAAAAAACACATCCTCACCAGGTTCGGGACACCCCGAGCCATTATCAGCGATGGAGGGGCTCATTTTGTCAATGCAAGTTTCAAGAAATTACTAGCCAAGTATGGGGTGCGCCATAAAGTGGCGACAACATACCACCCCCAAACTAGTGGGCAAGTAGAGGTGTCAAATAGAGAAGTGAAGCAGATTCTCCAGAAAATGGTAAACACACAACGGAATGATTGGTCAAGCAAACTTGATGATGCATTGTGGATGTACAGAACTGCTTACAAGACACCGATTGGAACCTCACCATACCGACTGGTCTATGGTAAAGCGTGTCATTTTCCGGTGGAATTAGAGCACCGAGCCTTTTAGGCTATCAGGAAGCTAAATATGGACTTAGAGCTGGCGGGCAAGAAGAGACTAATGCAGCTCAGTAAACTTGAGGAGTTCCACTGGCATGCCTATGAGAGTGCCAAGTACTACAAGGAAAGAACGAAAAGATGGCATGACAAGCATGTGATGCATCGCATTTTCGAGCCAGGACAAAAAGTCTTGCTCTTCAATTCAAGATTGAAGTTGTTTCCAGGAAAGCTAAGGTCTAAATGGTCGGGACCATTTGAAGTGGTAAGAATAACCCCGCATGGGGCAGTAGAGTTGTGGCAAGAAGATCGGAGTGCCACGTTCTTAGTAAATGGCCAGAGGTGTAAGCACTACTGGGGGGAGGACGGTGATCGAGAGAAATCATCCATCACCCTAGAGGACAACTGAGCTTAACGACGTTGAGCCGAGACGGTAAACCAGGCGCTGCACGGGAGGCAACTTGTGAAAATTTTTTTTTTCTTTCTTTTTGTAAAGTGTAAATAGATTTTTCTTTTTTTATTTTTTTCTTTTTCTTGATTTACTACAAAATTTTAGTTTTTGTTTGTGTTTTTATTTTTTATTTAGAGTGAAACCTATAATTCTAACCAATTTTGTATAGTGAGATGAATTTCAGGTCAAACGGAGGAAAATATGCACGGAATCGCAAAGGAAAAGTCGAGGTATGAAAGTTAACAAAAAGTGGCAAAATAGTGAGCTGGGCCGATAGCTCCGTGTCACGGAGGTGGATCTCCGCGTTACCCTCCGTGACATGTTGAGGTATAATCTGGATATTTTAAAAATTTCCAGAACGGGCTCGCGAGGGCTCCGTGTCACGGAGGCAGTGCACCGCGATGCACTCTGTGACACGTTGACGTGTATATCGCGACGGGTCACACCGGGTAGCCGGGTGACCCGCGCGATTTTACTACCTTTTAACCCCGAAAACCCCTCCCTTTCCCTTAATTTTCAATCACTCCGCGACCAAAACCCCCCAAAACCCATCCCCCTTACACGTGACACGGAGGAGGCTTAGAAAATCATCAAATTTGCGTAATTTCTTCAACTTCAAGGTATGTTCTTCGATTCCATCTCATTTCTTGTCAATTTTCTTCGATATTGAGCATGTGAGGTGAGCTAAGGTTGTCCTAAGTAGAAAGTAATTATGAATTCAATTTAATTGTTGTTGATGAATGTTCGGAATGTCGTTATGATTGCTTGAACTCGTCAATTGCATAAATTAATCAAAATTTCTTGATAATATCATTTCTAGGGCTTGTTTTTGAATTTGAAGTTGAAAATGTAGTGAACTTGTGAAATTCATGCCGGGATGTACATGTTGAATGAGATGAGTCGATGTACTAATTTTTAGGATGTTAATAGAACGACGGATTCTCGGGTTGGTTGTATAGGTTCGTGAAGATAAATTTTTGTCGTTGTTTTCGTTTCTTTGTTTTTCCTTGCTAAGTGTGATGGATAAAATGTTAGCGATGGTAGTGATTGTGATTAGCTGTACGAAGTCTGATTAGTACATAGAATATATACCATCGAATTTTTCGTACGCACTAAGCATGATTGTATAGTTGGTTATTGTGTGTAAATAAAGATGATCTTGCCGTATTGTTGTAATTGTAGCTAAGGACTAAGTGTGGGGTAACCTAGCTTAACCCGACCTTAGTCGAAGTTAATATTCAGTATCTCAACATTGATCTTGTCTACTTGGGTTGACAGGTAAAATGGCAAGCAGGCAAGAGAAAGGGAAAGGCGCATCAACTTCGGGCGCTGGAAGGAAGATAATCAGACTGGGCACAGCAGTCCCAGCAGCACCAGCAATTCCACGCGGCCAACGCCGCCAATACAGAACAAGATGGGTGATGGATGAGGGGAAAATGTGGTGTGCAAAGCACAAAGAAAATAAATATTTCCCCGAGGAGCATATAGCACGGGAACCATTGGCACAGGAGTTCCCTAGGATGGTCCACCGGATCGAGGCAGCTGGGCTCTACCTCATCTTTGAAGAGCCCAAGGAATGCAATCTGCACTTGCTTCGGGAATTTTATGCCAACTGGAACCCGACGATCAGAAGTCACACCATCAAAATCAGAGGGCAAATAGTCACTTTGGAGCCCCACCACCTCAATGCCATCATAGGAGCGCGGGACACAGACGCTCACGTGCTCCGACAGCTAAACATTACCCCACTGTATGCGGACATCAGACGCACCTTGTGTGGGACCCGATCGACAGCTAGATGGAGCAGACACAAAGAGAGGGGCTACCACCAGACTTTGCCCTATTCACAGATGAACAGGGAAGCCAGAATATGGCTGAGGATTGTCTGTTCCTTCCTAATCCCGGAGGTACATATGACAGATGTAACCCGGGATCGTGTATGCCTGGTGTACGCCCTGATGAAAGGGCTGGAGATCAACGTGGGGGCGGTGATTATCTCTGCCATGAAGAGAGCCCGGTTGCATCAGGGGCACAGGTATGGCTTTGGTGGACTACTCACCACCTTCCTCAGGGGCCTAGATGTTGAGGAGAAAGCCCTTGACTATATCCCGCAGATGGAGCGGCGGGCCTTAGATGTTACTAAAACTAAGGCACCCGACACCACCCACAGGCCAGTGCTTACACTTGGCGAGCGACATGCTCGTGATGACCAGTATATGGCTCGAATGTATGGGAAGCAGATGCTCCAACTGAGGATAGGCGGGAGGCCGGCGACAGAGGAGGAGCTATGGCAGCTCGAGCTAGACTACCCCATCGGCGAGAACACCAGGGCTCTATGCCGAGTGGGGCCAGCATTTGTAGAGACCACGGATGATGACGTCCCCACAGATGAAGAGACATGTTGGGAGGACTCCGATGTGGAGTCCGATGAAGAAGACAGGGGTGATTCAAACATGGGACATGAAGCAGCAGCACCCGACGAAGAAGTGGAGTACTTTGACTGATCAGGGAGTTCCACCACCCGATTTTTGTGCTATTTTTATTTTTGTGAACACTGGGGATAGTGTTCGAGCTAAGTGTGGGGTGGGAGTAGTTAGGTGCTGGGCTGTGTTGTTATGTATGTTTGAGCAAGAAATTGGAAAGTTGTGAATTAATAGGATATGATCTTTACTTGATTTGGGAAAATTGGGAATTGATTTACTTTCAGATAGAAATATACCTGAATGTCGTATTAGTCAATTTAGGAACCGGGTTTGTATGGCTAGAACATGAATTGCATTTAATCACAGAAATGTAGGTGGATGGTTCATGATTCTTAAGTGAGGTTAAATACGAGAGTTTTAATTTCTTGACAAATGTTTTTGGCTAGCAACTTGAGGAAACGACTAACCAAATTATGTCGATAATTAATTTCATTACATGTTCGTTTAACCTCAGCATGCTCTCATTCATAGTTCAGACTCAAATTAGATAGTTATTTTAGATTTAGTATAAAAATTATAAAACTAAATATCAAACTTTTGGTTACACTGTTGTCTGCATTTTTAGAATCGAAATATAGTACACTTGAGCAGATTACACTTCATCCCAGTCCCTGTGAGATCGATACTTGGCTTACTTAAGCCACTTTACTACTTGTTCGACCACGTGCACTTGCGTGTGAGTTATATACCCATATAACAGACCCGAACACTAATCAAGAGAGCAAGATAATCAAAATTGAGAAACAATAATGAGCAAGCGCTAGAGGTATGGTGTAGATGAGATGTCAATCACATTGGGATTTACTAAATAGTCAAGTTATTACTAATATGTGCAAATAACCTTGGAAAAAGATGGATCTCAATGTTTTTCAACTACTTGGGCTCCTTATCGTTGAATCCTTTCGAACCTCAAGGTACAATTCAACTATTCCAATATTGTTTGGATTAAGGGATGAACCATTTCTAGCCATCAACCTATAAAGGTATTATGATCATGGGTTTTGCCTATTTCTATCCCAACCCCACATATTCAAATTCCAATCCACTATTACATTCTCCCCCATTACTTAATTCTTCTTTTTCAATCAAAAATCAAGTAAGAAAACAATACCCATATTTACAAATATGAGCAATCAACTATAATTTGAGAAGAATTCAATAGATTTACACTAATTAAGTAATAAAAAGACAAATCTAGTATAAGATAATCAAATTAAACACCCATAATCACACCCCTCTAGCTATAGATTTAGCTACTTATAATTGAGAAACACAAGAGCATATTTGTAATGCCCTAGAAGCCCTAAGATCATACTCGACAGTTGAAACAGAGAGAAAATTAAAAAATATGCAGCAGGTCACAGAATGAGTCATTCTGTGACCCGTGGGAGGTGAACAAGAGTGGTTAGGTGACTCATGGTCAGGGGTTTGCCTCAAGTCATGAAATTTTGTAATGGGAAGACACCACGGGCATGACCATAAGTCGTGGTTAGACCCCATGATTCGTTGGGTCAGCCGTGGTCAAGATCAGTCAAGGGTCAGTGGGATTTTTGACAGTGGAGGCCACGAGAGGTGACCACGACAACCATGATTCATTAGGTCCCTCGTGGGGACCTGTGGAGGAAAGTGGACAGTGCACATGATGACAGCAGGCCACGACTTGTCTCCTATGATGACTACTCATCCAGTCCCTCGTTGGGACTGGCAGTCAGTTTTTAACTACGAATTTATTAAGGGTATTATTGTCATTCCTAATCCCTAGGGTCCTATACTACGTCATTTTAAGTTAATTTTAGGGTATATTAACATAGGTTAAGTCATTCTAACCTATTTAAAAACTCATGCATGCAAAGTTCAAGAGTGTAGAGGTTGATCAAGCATAAAAACCCAAGGTTCTTCATCAATTATTCTTCAATTCATCTTGGGCAAGTAAGGGAGTGATAAAATCCATGTCTCTCAAGTATGTAGCGTTATGAATGGGTGAATTCGTTCACACCCATGCCCAATATCTCCCAATTCATGAAGTTTTATTTGAAAATCTTATGAGGTTTTATCCCAATTTCTTATGAAATCCTAATGATCTAGCTATGGGTCACTACCTCTCATGTTTTACGTCATATTTTACGAATCATGGGTAGATTTTACAACGAATTTGATTATACATTTATTGACTTAAATTTCTAGTAAATTATGCCCAATCATGCATGTTCAATGATAAATCCATTTATGATTTCACCTTGATATTGATGTCTTTAATCCATCATGATTTATGACTTATGATATGGATTTACTCAAATGTTCATCATGAATTTATGATTTCCAAGTGTATACATATTTTACAAGTATGCATGAACCTCATGATTTACAATTTATGATTATGGCCGACTCACAGGCCTTATTTCATGGCTCGTTCACGTATTTTAAGCGTACTTATGATTATCATTATTTAAATAGCCTAAGAAATTTCATTATATTATTTTATGAGCACTATATATGTTTTGGGAGTAGTACTTAACATTTAGTAGGTTCAGGGCCCAAGTTTTGCCCCAAATCTCAGAACTACATGCCACCGTAGGTCATGATGGGACCTCTCTTGAGATTGTCCCCTTTTGCTCCTAAATGGGCCTTTAATGAGTGATATTAGACCTTTCATGGTTCTACCCTTGGCAAGGTATGAACACTCTCCCGTCTAGGGGTTTATAGGTCGGGCTCCATATGTTTATCATATGGGGTATGTCGGTTATAAGAATCTCCCACAGTTCCTCATGATTTATGTATGATTATGATTATATACTTTGGATCAAGTCATGTTTAATAAAGCTTTTCTCTTGAGGGTATGATTATGAATGATTTACGAATGTTTTGAAACCTTGAGCCTTATGTTACATTATGATATTTATGTTATGATCATGTTTTCCTACTCTGATGCACTTTTATGTATTTTAAAAGTTTGTTTTACTTTCCTTGCATACTCGATATTTCCACATACTAACCGCATACTCTATGTTGTATCATTTCATGATACAAGCTTCGATACTCAGATTCAGCCTTGACCCTAGCCAGCTTCTGGAGTAGCATCAATCTTTGTGGGTGAGTCCTCATCTATCGATGACCCCTCCTTAGTTTAGTTTTATTGGCGTATTTTTAGTTTCTATTTACAGAGTTAGTTGGGGTCTTGTCCCATTAACTCTTCTAAGATAGAGGCTTTCTCGGACATAGTGTATAATCAATTTTAAACGCATGTGATGTTTTTCAGATCTTATGCCATGTTTAGACTTCTGTTATATTATGTATGTTGAGTATTTTGTTTTAATGATTGAGTTAGTTAAATTTTCATGCCATGGGTCGACTCGGAGTTCCTTAGGGTTCCTTGTCCCGTGTCTTAATCCGGACTTCGTTCGGTCGTGAAAATTTTGGTATCAAAGCCATAGGTTTGAAGGTTCCTAGGGTGTCTGAAAGTCACATTATGTAGAGTCTTTTTCATAGGTGTGAAGCGCGCCACTTATGACGAAGAGGCTACAAAACATTTAGGAAATGTTCCCTTCTTTCATGATCTCATGTCGTGCGACGAAATGCCTATCTATCCTTCTAACTAGTGCTATACACGTTTGCAAAATCATGCCTCCACGTTGAGTAAATGGTAGGAGAAATAGAAACAGCCACAAGAACGGCAACGAAGAGGGAAACCATCAGGCTCCACCAGCCCATGAGGAGCATGCACCAGGCTGGCTGTCCACGCTGATTTCAGGGTAGTCATACAGATGCTAGCACATTCCTTTACCTACCAGGTCAATCAACAGGAAGTGGTGCATCTCCCTCAGAACGGGAATGCAGAGGCAGCTCGGGTCAGAGATTTTTTGAGAATGAACCCACCGGAGTTTCTTGGGTCGAAAGTAGATGAGGACCCGCATGAATTCACTGATGAGATTTTGATGATCACCCAAATCATGGGGGTAGCAAATGGTGAGTGCCTTGACTTGGCCTCTTATTAGTTGAAAGGGGTTTCACATATTTGGTTTAAAGGGTGGAAAGATAGTAGGGCAGTGGGAGCAGACCCTATCTTTAGGAAGAGTTTCATGGTACCTTTCTAGATTAGTTTTTCCCTTGTGAGATTAGGGAACTGAAGGCGGTCGAGTTTGTAAATTTGAAGAAGGGTGACATTCGGGTTCAGGAGTATACTTTAGAGTTTACCAGTTTATCCAAATACGCGCCAGAGTTAGTGGCAGATCAGAGAGCTCAAGTGAGTCGATTCGTACATGGAGTGGCAGACTACTTGGATAAGGATTGTAGGATCGCCATGCTGCATTAGGAAATGGATTTTCCCTGCATAGTTTTACACGCCCAGCAGATGAGGCTGTGTATCGGAGGCAGAGAGAGGCCAAGAGGGCCCAGATAGACAATTATGGGACTTCTTAGCCTAGGTCAGGGGGGAGGACATCGCCAACAGTCTCATAACATGTCTTTTGCTCCAGCACCATCATCATCTAGTGCACTATCTAGACCATGAGGAGATCAGAGGAGCAGGGCCTCCGATTCAAGGGGCCAGGGTAGCATGCATATAGAGATTAAAGGGCTTCATTGTTTCCCTGCAAAAATTCTCTGGTTAGAAAATCAGGAAGAGAATTGTTTTCTCCTTTTAAGAATATAAGGAGCATAGTCTAGGGCATCATCACTCTCTATGGATAATAATCAGTATGTTATAAATAGCATGAATTTATCTACCTCTAAGGTAGAAAACGATTTGCAAAATTGGTCTATCCCGAAAGAACCTTTTGAAAAGATTTACCAGTTAGGTAATTTTTCCATCTTTAAAAAATTTAATATCAAGATTTGTGAGTCTACTATTGCTATTAATAATTCGCTTGAATCAATCAAGTTATTAATTGCTGCTGACATTGATAGATATAGGAAGGAGTTCAAGTTCCTTCATATTGGTCTTGTTCAGGTAGCTATAAAACCTCTTTTCCGAAAAGGTTTAAATATCCCTCTTTGTCTGTTACTTAGAGATGATAGACTGTTAAATTTTGATGACTCTCTGTTAGGAGTTTTAGAAAGTAACCTCGCCAATGGCCCGGTATACTTTAATTGCTATCCAAATTTCTCGGTCGATATTCATGATCCAAACATCATGGATACCTTGACTCTTAACGTCAAGACCAAGAATATGAATAGTAAAATAGATACTAGAGAAGTAGCTGTAATATATCGGGTATATTACAAGCTAATGAAAACCACCATAGCCCCAAAGGCTATATCTTCCAGCGTCAAAGGTGTTACCATGCTCATGGAAGCAAACCAAGAGCACAGTACTACTTTCGTTCCGCGTCTTCTTAAATGGAACGATATCCTTACGGATGAAGAGTGGAAATTCGACTCTATCACCAACCCTTTACCCATTCAACCCGAAAGGTCTCAGATCGAAAGGGTTATCCAATTTCCAGATGGATGTATTAACCTTAAGTTTTTAAGATCCAACTCTCAAAGCCAAGCTTCTTCAAGTAGAAGAATGTCTTCGGCTAGACCTTCTTCTTTCAACCCCCCGGAGGGAGATGATGAATCCGTTAACCCTGCCATCATGAAGGTTCGTGGCGTAGATTTTACTCAAACTATCCCTAAAGTGTACTACGAAGACACCTTTTCCAGCCCTTCTCCTAACGATATGAGGCCTGATCATAGTCGGAAAGATTCTCTCGGAGTTCTCACCTCCGATGATGAATTTATCATCGACAAAAAGAAAATCAACTTGTGGTGGAAACTGCCCGAACACCAGAGAAAGGTAGAATGGTATAAAGCTACCTACACCTTGGAACAAAGAACCACGTTCAGAGACAAGCGGTTTAAAGACATGAGAAGATTCAAGACTGAGATTGAATTCTTTAAATGGTTTGAATGCTCAGGGCAAATTGATGATAAGCAGTCATCTCTCCAAGTCTTGGTCAACAAATGGTATACCAAGGATCAGGTTATTGAAAGCATTACTCCTCCTCTAGAAGGAATATCTATCCCTTACAAAAAGGAAGTTCTTACTGCAACACCCTTCAAAAAACTCAAGGGAAAAACCAGTTCTGCTCCTGTCTCCTCGGAATACATTGATAAAATCCTGGAACAGAACAACTATACCAACCAAATCCTTCATGTTGTCTCCAGACAGATTGAAGAGAAAACCAATCATAATTCCTTGGCCAAACCAAGTACCTCAAAGGTTAGCTCCAAAATCGAAACTAACCCCATTTTCAGAATCCCAGAATTCTCAAAAGAAAAATATCCCGATCTCTCTAAAGAATTCGGAAGTTCCCCTGACCTCCTAGAAAGGATTAATGAACAGCTTTCCAGACTTAAGCTTACTCAGGGAAGTGACAAAAAGATCAGTACCCTTTTGGAACGACATCCAAATAAAAGGAACTTTTATCCCAGACCTTCTTTTCCGGACGTCCAGTTTGAAGAAGACACCCTACATCCTCAGTCCACAGCAGATGGAATAGGTATTACGGAATGGAACATTGATGGAATGGCCGAAGGCCAAATCTACAACAAGCTCCAAGAGATTGGAATGAACATCACGGCCTACAAAATGAAAGGCGCCAGTGATAGACATGCAGCTACCATGATAACTGCAGGGTTTACTGGAACCCTCAAGAATTGGTGGGATAACTACCTTACTGAGCAGAATAAGAATGATATCTTCAATGCAACTGTTACTCAGACAGTAGTTAAGACTGAAAATGGAGCTCAGACTTCTGAGGTAGTCACGACAGAGGATGCTACTGCCACTTTGGTATATAGCATTGCAAAACATTTCGTGGGAGAACCACGACTCTTTCAGGACAGAAGCCTTGAAATCCCAAATAACCTATACTGCAAGAAGCTCACAGACTTCAGGTGGTACAAGGACATGTTCCTCAACAAGTTCATGATAAGACCTGACTGCAACAACGAATACTGGAAGGAGCGCTTCTTAAGCGGGCTACCTCCTCATTTTGCCGAAAAGGTTAAGTCAAAAATCAGAGATAGGTGCGAAGGGAAAATCCCTTATGATCAACTCTCTTATGGTGATCTCATCAGCATAGTTAATGTTGTCGCCATTGAACTCTACACTGACCTCAAGCTGAAGAAACAGCTTAAAGAGGATCAGAAGTCTTCACCGGCAGAATTAGGAACATTCTGCCAAGACTTTGGATTTCCTTTGTTAAAGCCCCCCTCTGCTAGGAGACCTAGCAAAAGAGAAAGGACTACAGGGAAATACAAGAAGACTTCCTCAAAGAAAGGAAGAGATTTCAGAGAAAAGAAATCTAAGATAAAGTTCAGAAGAAGGAATTCTGAAGAATCCTCGTCTCAAGAAACTTGTTGGACATGTGGCAAGAAGGGCCACAGGGCTAATAAATGCCCTAGGAACAGCAAGAAGAAGAAAAAGATTAACCTCCTCCAAGTAGACGAAGAGATTAAACAAAAGCTATACTCGATTCTTGAGGAAGAAGAATCAGAGTCTGATTACACTTCTGAAGAAGAAGGAAACGAGGAAGATGAATTCCTAAATGTTGCTCAACATTCAGAATCAGAAGGAGATGTTTCTGAATGTAACTGCAATGGAGCATTCTGCCTCTGTGATAGCCAGTCCATCAGGGTTATCTCTGAGAAAACGGCAGAAACTCTCTTCTCAACAATAGAGCACATCCAGGACGATGATGCTCGAAGAAATTATCTCATCGAGCTACAAAAGCTAGTCACTCACCAAAAGGAAGAGAAACCTAAGGTAACCCCTTTCAGCATGAAACAAATGATGCAGAGATTCGACACTAAGAAGGAAGAACCTTCCATAGAAGAACTTCGAAAAGAAGTAAAATTTCTAAAGGAAGAAATCAGGGAAGTCAAGAGCAGACTTCACAAGGTTGAAATTGATGTCCTTACAGAACAAGTTCTTAAAGGCGTCAACAATGAAGCTTCTACCTCTAAAGGTAAATCACTGAGGATCTCCGATGATGAACAATCAGAAGAACAGACTGACAACCTCATTGAAGAGTCAGAAGGTAATGCTGGCCTTGGAGTCATTATTAATGTAAGACCTCAATCTTCTCACATTTTGATCAAGCTTGTTATTAATAACGATTTAGTTCTTAATAAGATTGCTTTGTTAGACAGTGGTGCAGACAGAAACTGCATTTCAGAAGGATTAATCCCTACTAAGTACCTAAGTAAAGGTACTACCAGGTTATATAGCGCCACAGGTGAGCATATTGCTATCAACTATAAGTTGAACAAAGCCCATATCTGCAACAATGGTATATGCCTTGTAAATGATTTTGTTATAACAAGAAATATTAATGAGGACATTATTTTGGGAATTCCTTTTATTACCCAAATTAAACCATATGTTTCATATTTTAATGAAATTCGTACAAAAATTTTAGGAAAAGAAATTTCCTTTCCTTTTATCAAAACTCTTTCTCTTGAAGAAAGTAAATTTCTGCATAAACAAACTGCTTTTAAAACAAACCAGATTTGTTTTATTAAAGAAGAAATTAGGCTTAAGAAAATTGAGCAAATTTTAAAAACCCCGGGAATGGTTACTAAGATTTTCGACTTGCAAAAAACTTTTGAAAAAGAAATTTGCTCAGAATTTCCAAATGCTTTTTGGGCCAGAAAAGCCCACACTGTTGATCTCCCATATATTGATGGTTTTAATGAACAGACCATATCCACTAAGGCTAGGCCCATTCAGATAAACCATGAATTAATGGAAGTCTGTAAAAAAGAAATCGATATTCTTTTAAAAAATAAAATCATCCAGCCATCTAAATCACCTTGGAGTTGTTTGGCCTTTTATGTTAACAAACCAGCGGAGAAAGAAAGAGGTTCTCCCAGACTTGTTATCAATTACAAGCCTTTGAACGACACTCTGAAGTGGATTAGATATCCCATTCCTAACAAACGTGATTTGTTAAAAAGAACTTTCAAAGCTAATCTTTACAGCAAATTTGATATGAAGTCAGGTTTCTGGCAAATTCAAATTTCTGAGAAAGATAAATACAAAACAGCTTTCAATGTCCCGTTTGGACAATTTGAATGGAATGTTATGCCTTTTGGGCTTAAAAATGCCCCCTCTGAGTTTCAAAATATCATGAACTCTTTATTTAATTGCATCAGTCATTTTTCAATAGTTTATATTGACGATGTACTGATATTCTCCGAGGACATAGATTCTCATTTCAAACATCTAAATGTTTTTTTAAAAATTGTAAAACAAAATGGTCTTGTGGTTAGTGCCAGAAAGATCAAGTTATTTCAAACAAAAATTAGGTTTTTGGGTCATGATTTATTTCAAGGCACATATAAACCCATTTGCAGAGCCATTGAGTTTGCTGATAAGTTCCCTGATGTTATCACAGATAAAACTCAATTGCAAAGGTTCTTAGGAAGCCTTAATTATATTGCTGATTTCATTCCAAAAATTAGGCAAGTTTGCAAGCCCCTGTACGACAGGTTGAAGAAATCTCCTACCCCTTGGAGTAGTGATCATACTAGAGCAGTCATTAGAATTAAAGAAATGGCTAAGAATCTCCCTTGTCTGGGCATCCCGAATCCCGACTCCTTCATGATTGTTGAAACTGATGCTTCTGACATTGGTTATGGTGGTATCCTTAAACAGAAGAAATCCGCCAATGATCCGGAACAATTAGTTCGTTATACTTCTGGAGTCTGGAACTCCGCACAAAAGAATTATAGCACTGTTAAGAAAGAAATTCTTTCCATTGCTCTGTGTATTTCTAAATTTCAGGATGATCTTATTAACAAAGAATTCTTGCTTAGAGTAGATTGTAAATCTGCTAAAGATATTTTACAAAACGATGTGAAAAATCTAGTTTCAAAATAGATTTTTGCCAGATGGCAAGGTTTATTATCTAGTTTTGATTTCAAAATTGAATTTTTAAAAGGAGAAACAATTCTCTTCCTGATTTTCTAACCAGAGAATTTTTGCAGGGAAACAATGAAGCCCTTTAATCTCAGGCCTAAGCTCACAGGCTCATCATCATCCAGCCCTCCTTCCAGAAAGGAGAATGAAAACAAAACAGTAAAACCATTTAACATCCGACCGTCTATGAACGACCTTTCCCCTAACAAGTTTTCTGTTTTAGCAGGCATTCCACCGATGGACCCCAGGACGACCATCACCCCATTTCCTCCTCTTCCAGCAAAGAAGGAGGTAACTACCTCTCCATTCAAACCTTCGGAGCCAACCTCCGTTTCCCCCTCAGGTAATCCCAGGTTTACTGCCCTCCAAACCAGGGACAGTTACACCCTAAAAAATCCTGAAAGCTATGCTGAAGCGGTCCACCCGGATTCAGCAAACAAGCCAAAACCCCCGTGTTCACCTTCCAAGAAAGAAACTTTTGACACCATAGTCAAACAAATATCCCCAATCCTTGCTTTAGATAAGGATTATGAAAACTATGATATCAGAAACCTGATCCGACCCCTTTACACCAACAAACAATATGTTGATACTGACAACCCTTTGAAAACTCGAAAGTTTTTCGAATTCATTCTAGTTGACACCGGATCAGCTGACATTGAACACCAACTCAGAGATCCTTCAGATCCTGAAAGCATTGCCTATTCGAAAATCACCATTAAAAAGATTTTCACTCCTTTTTCTTGGATGGCAGATCACCTGCACACTCCAGTCCCCCTCTCAAGACCTTTTAAACCTCAGAGTTATAATTGGTTTGATTACCAGCATGCGTGGTTCAGTTTTATGTACCTACGCCCCACTACTCATACTTGGTTCATTAAATATGGACCGGAATTACCAAAATCAATTTTACCCAGATGGTTCTACGAATGGTGGAACTATTTTGGAGGAAATCACAGATCTTTGCCAAAATCATATTTGGAAAAATTTCCCCAGTTCATAACTGAGAACAATATCTCTACACTACCAGAGCACATCCAAATGTGCAAATACTTTGTCCAAAAAAGGATTTCGTACATTTTGAGCTGGTCTTTTTCAGTTCATGAATTTGACTGTATCAAATATCTATCCAGAGAAATCCTTATTAAAGGATGGGTTCCTGCTGCCAAAGAACCCAAGACCCAAATTCCCAAAGCAAAGGAAGTAAAAACTTCTTCAAGAAAAGAAGACCTCAAGAAGAGGTTACAAAAGGCTTTGTCCGATTTGGAGGATGATGTAGATGAAAATTCCATTACGGCCCTCATAGAAGAGGCCTCATCAAGTGAGGACAATGGAGACATGTTAAATCCCAAAGCCCTGGCACAATCCTATGCAGAAGCATTTTATGAGGATTAGTCCCAGTTGAGGATTTTAAAATCCAAAAATACTGCACTTCCACTAATAGAGGTTCAAAGAACCAGAATTATTAGTAGGAAAAGTGACTAAACCAAATAAAACTAATCCGCGAGATTACTGCCACTTTCTAAAGGAATTAAGCAGAAGTCTCCACTGGACCCCACCAAAGGTCATATCAAACAAAAGTTGTCTCCCACCTATGGAAAAGCAGCCACCCACTCTGAAGATAAGGACACAAAAGCAGATGCCCACTATCTTCCCACTCACGAAAAGAAGATGCCCACTTAAGTCCGAAGATAAGGGCAATCACCTTCAACAAACCAGAGAAGACCACGGAGTCTTTTACTTTATCTCTTTTCATCTATAAATAGATGTTAGTTTTCCATTAGAGGTATCAGAAAATTCTCCAGATAGAAAATTTCTCTGAAAGCCTTCCACTGTAATACTATTGTAATGCTTCCGCTTCAATAAAATAAACCTCTGTTCAAAGTAAGTTATTTGTGTTTATATTTACTTACAGCTATTTATAACTTGTCATCCTGTAAATGGAGAAAGAAAGAGGTTCTCCCAGACTTGTTATCAATTACAAGCCTTTGAATGACACTGTAAAGTGGATTAGATATCCCATTCCTAACAAACGTGATTTGTTAAAAATAACTTTCAAAGCTAATTGCCACATGTCCAACAAGTTTCTTGAGACGAGGATTCTTCAGAATTCCTTCTTCTGAACTTTTTCTTAGATTTCTTTTCTCTGAAATCTCTTCCTTTCTTTGAGGAAGTCTTCTTGTATTTCCCTGTAGTCCTTTCTCTTTTGCTAGGTCTCCTAGCAGAGGGGGGCTTTAACAAAGGAAATCCAAAGTCTTGGCAGAATGTTCCTAATTCTGCCTGTGAAGACTTCTGATCCTCTTTAAGCTGTTTCTTCAGCTTGAGGTCAGTGCAGAGTTCAATGGTGACAACATTAACTATGCTGATGAGATCACCATAAGAGAGTTGATCATAAGGGATTTTCCCTTGTCAAGAAACTTGTTGGACATGTGGCAAGAAGGGCCACAGGGCTAACAAATGCCCTAGGAACAGCAAGAAGAAGAAAAAGATTAACCTCCTCCAAGTAGACGAAGAGATTAAACAAAAGCTATACTCGATTCTTGAGGAAGAAGAATCAGAGTCTGATTACACTTCTGAAGAAGAAGGAAACGAGGAAGATGAATTCCTAAATGTTGCTCAGCATTCAGAATTAGAAGGAGATGTTTCTGAATGTAACTGCAATGGAGCATTCTGCCTCTGTGATAGCCAGTCCATCAGGGTTATCTCTGAGAAAACGGCAGAAACTCTCTTCTCAACAATAGAGCACATCCAGGACGATGATGCTCGAAGAAATTATCTCATCGAGCTACAAAAGCTAGTCACTCACCAAAAGTAAGAGAAACCTAAGGTAACCCCTTTCAGCATGAAACAAATGATGCAGAGATTCGACACTAAGAAGGAAGAACCTTCCATAGAAGAACTTCGAAAAGAAGTAAAATTTCTAAAGGAAGAAATCAGGGAAGTCAAGAGCAGACTTCACAAGGTTGAAATTGATGTCCTTACAGAACAAGTTCTTAAAGGAGTCAACAATGAAGCTTCTACCTCTAAAGGTAAATCACTGAGGATCTCCGATGATGAATAATCAGAAGAACAGACTGACAACCTCATTGAAGAGTCAGAAGGTAATGTTGGCCTTGGAGTCATTACTAAGGTAAGACCTCAATCTTCTCACATTTTGATCAAGCTTGTTATTAATAATGATTTAGTTCTTAATAAGATTGCTTTGTTAGACAGTGGTGCAGACAGAAACTGCATTTCAGAAGGATTAATCCCTACTAAGTACCTAAGTAAAGGTACTACCAGGTTATATAGCGCCACAGGTGAGCGTATTGCTATCAACTATAAGTTGAACAAAGCCCATATCTGCAACAATGGTATATGCCTTGTAAATGATTTTGTTATAACAAAAAATATTAATGAGGACATTATTTTGGGAATTCCTTTTATTACCCAAATTAAACCATATGTTTCAGATTTTAATGAAATTCGTACAAAAATTTTAGGAAAAGAAATTTCCTTTCCTTTTATCAAAACTCTTTCTCTTGAAGAAAGTAAATTTCTGCATAAACAAACTGCTTTTAAAACAAACCAGATTTGTTTTATTAAAGAAGAAATTAGGCTTAAGAAAATTGAGCAAATTTTAAAAACCCCGGGAATGGTTACTAAGATTTCCGACTTGCAAAAAACTTTTGAAAAAGAAATTTGCTCAAAATTTCCAAATGCTTTTTGGGCCAGAAAAGCCCACACTGTTGATCTCCCATATATTGATTGTTTTAATGAACAGGCCATATCCACTAATGCTAGGCCCATTCAGATGAACCATGAATTAATGGAAGTCTATAAAAAAGAAATCGATATTCTTTTAAAAAATAAAATCATCCGGCCATCTAAATCACCTTGGAGTTGTTCGGCCTTTTATGTTAACAAAGCAGCGGAGAAAGAAAGAGGTTCTCCCAGACTTGTTATCAAT
Organism: Datura wrightii; assembly: GCA_035772735.1. Lineage (NCBI taxonomy): Eukaryota > Viridiplantae > Streptophyta > Magnoliopsida > Solanales > Solanaceae > Datura > Datura wrightii. The sequence continues at coordinate 151,905,571 of JASDFA010000001.1, read as the reverse complement.
TACAAGCCTTTGAACGACACTCTGAAGTGGATTAGATATCCCATTCCTAACAAACGTGATTTGTTAAAAAGAACTTTCAAAGCTAATCTTTACAGCAAATTTGATATGAAGTCAGGTTTCTGGCAAATTCAAATTTCTGAGAAAGATAAATACAAAACAGCTTTCAATGTCCCGTTTGGACAATTTGAATGGAATGTTATGCCTTTTGGGCTTAAAAATGCCCCCTCTGAGTTTCAAAATATCATGAACTCTTTATTTAATTGCATCAGCCATTTTTCAATAGTTTATATTGACGATGTACTGATATTCTCCAAGGACATAGATTCTCATTTCAAACATCTAAATGTTTTTTTAAAAATTGTAAAACAAAATGGTCTTGTGGTTAGTGCCAGAAAGATCAAGTTATTTCAAACAAAAATTAGGTTTTTGGGTCATGATTTATTTCAAGGTAGCTAAACGGGTGTATAAGAGTTGCCCGGTCACAGTCCTTCAGAATCACCTCCGCAGACCTAGTAGAATTAATCATGACTGATTTCGATGTTATCCTAGGCATGGATTGGCTATTTGCATGTTATACCTCCGTTAGTTGTAGAACCCATCAGTAGAGTTCATATTTTCGGGTGAGCCAATCTTAGAATGGAAGGGTAGTTCAGTTGTGCCTGAAGATCGTTTCATTTCCTATCTTAAGGCCATAAATGATTTTCAAAAGTTGTGTGTACCACTTAGTTAGGGTTAAGGATGCTACGTCCGAGACCCCGACCATCCAGTTAGTTCTAGTGGTATGTGAGTATCCAAAAGTGTTCCCAAATGATCTATCGAGTATTCCTCCTGAGGGGGAAATCGATTTTGGTATTGACCTCCTACCGATACGTAACATATATCTATTCCTCCTTATAGAATGGCTTTAGCTGTAAGAGTTGAAGGATCAATTGAAGTACCTACTAGACAAGGGTTTCATTAGACCTAGCAAGTCCCCATGGGGTGCACCAGTTATATTTGTCCGAAAGAAGGATGGTTCCCTTCGGATGTGCATTGACTATCGACAGTTGAACAAAGTCTCCATTAAGAATGAGTATCCTTTTACCAGGATTAATGACTTATTTGACCATCTTCAGGGTGCCAAATGTTTCTCCAAGATAGATCTTAGGTTCGGATACCATCAGCTCTGGGTTCGGGAGAGTGACATTTTGAAAACAACCTTCAGAACTCGGTATGATCACTATGAGTTTGTAGTTGTGTCTTTTGGACTAATGAATGCTCCTGCAGATTTTATGGACTTGATGAACAGGGTGTTCAAGCCATATCTAGACATGTTCGTGATTGTGTTCATAGATTACATCCTTATATACTCTCAAAGCGAGGAGGAGCATGCCGCTTATTTGAGGGTGGGATTTCAGACTTTTAAGGATGGTAAATTGTATGCAAAATTTAGCAAGTGTGAGTGTTTGTTGAATTCTATGGCGTTCTTGGGTCATGTGGTGTTTTGTGAGGGTGTGCAGGTAGACTCACAGAAGATAAAGGTGGTGAAGAATTGGCCCAGACCAATGAATCCTTCAGATATCAGAAGTTTCTTGGGCTAAGCTGGATACTATCATAGGTTTGTTGAGGGGTTTTCATCTATTGCAACACTGTTGACTAAACTAACCCAGAAAAAGGTAAGGTTCCAATGGTCAGAGGCTTGTGAGAAGAGCTTTCAAGAGTTGAAGGCTCGACTCACCTCAGTACCAGTGTTGACCCTACTCGAGGGTACCAATGGGTTCGTGGTGTATTGTGATGCTTCAAGGATCCAAAAAATGGATAGCGCACACGATGACACCACCGTAGGTCATGATGAGACCTCCCTTGAGCCCATCCCGTTTTGCACCCAAATGGGCCTTTAATGAGTGATATCACACCTTTCATGGTTCTACCCTTGGCAAGGTACAAACACCCTCCCTACTAGAGGTTTACAAGTCGGGCTCCATGTGTGCTCATATGGGGTATGTCGGTTATAAGAATCTCCCACTGTTCCTCATGATTTATGTATGATTATCATTATATACTTTGGCTCAAGTCATGTTTAGTAAAGCTTTCTCTTAAGGGTATGATTATGAATGATTTACGAATGTTTTGAAACCTTGAGCCTTATGTTACATTATGATATTTATGTTATGATCATGTTTTCCTACTCTTATTCACTTTTATGTATTTTAAACGTCCGTTTTACTTATCTTGCATACTCGGTACATTCCACGTACTGACCGCATACTCTATACTGTATCTTTTCATGATACAGGCTCCGGTACTAAGATTTAGTCTCGACCCTAGCTAGCTTCCGAAGTAGCATCAGTCTCTGTGGGTAAGTCCTCATCTGTCGAGGGCCCCTTCTTATTTCAGTTTTGTTGGTGTATTTTTAGTTTCTGTTTAGAGATTTAGTTGAGGTCTTGTCCCATCAACTCTTCTGTGATAGAGGCTTTCTTGGACATAGTGTATACTCACTTTTAAACGCATGTGATCTATTTCAGATCTTATGCCATGTTTAGACTTCCGCTATATTATGTATGTTGAATCTTCCATTTTAATGATTGAGTTAGTTGAATGTTTATGCCATGGGTCGACTAGGAGTTCCTCGGGGTTCCTTGTCCCCTATCTTGATCCGGACCTTCGTTCGGGTCGTGACAAAATTCATTAATAAACTCAATAATTTCATCATTAGGAGTAAGCATAATCAAGCTCAAAATATCTCTACAATGGTGGTTATACCTTTCTGAAGAAGATAAAGATGAAAAACAAAAGCAATGTTCAAATATTTCTTCTCTTCTCTAATGGAGTTATTTCTCTCTCAAAAAGTAAAGGGAATATTCAATAATCTGTTCGGAGTATTTTTTTCTAGAATATATAGAAAAGTAGGTCATAACATTCTCCTCTTTTTTAGGGCTGGACCTTTTTGCCCTTTTCAGTCGTCTTTCACTTTTGATGGAACCGAAAGTTTGCCGGTTGCTATCTGCGAGCCGACGATTGCTTTCCTTTGTGATCCAGTGAAGTTCTAGGGCCTTTCGGTGATGCATTAGGTGATTCACCAGTTGCTATCCGTGAGCCGCCAATTGCAGTTGTTCATCAAGCCAGCGGTTGCCTGCTGTTAATCGGCGTTTTGTCGGTGTCCTTTGGTTGAGAGCCAATTTTCATTTGAATCTCATCCTTTTTACTCCATTCCGTGATCCTTCTCTTCAAATAAGATACCTGGATATACAAAGGAAAAAAAGGCATAAAATCCAACTAAAAGACTTGAAAACTAAGATAAAGTTCATATTTAAGAGCCTAATGAGTTGGCGAATTACCAACTCATCACTTCAGTAGGATGAATCCGCCAGAGTTTCATGGTTCTAACATTCAGAAGGAATAATCGAATGGAGTTCATGGATTTACTAGGTCAGTTTATGGTGAAAGATCTACAGGAGTTCATTGAGGAGATCCAGAAGATTACCCAAATTGTGGGAGTTTTGGGAGAGGAGAGTGCAGACTTGGCCTCCTATAAGCAGAAGGGGGTAGCTCATATTTGATTCCGACAGTGGAAGGAGAGTCGTGGAATAGGTGCAGCTCCTATTGATTAGGATGAGTTTGTCACAGCTCTCTTGGACAGGTTATTTCCTCGAGAGTTGAGGAAGCAAATGCAGCATAGTTCATCAATTTGAAGTAGGATAACATGATTTTTTAGGAGTACGCCTTTGAAGTTCACCCAACTGTCCAAGTATTCTCCGAAGATGGTTGCTGAGCCATGGGCTCATATGGGCAAGTTTGTACCAAGGCTTGCAAATTCGCTGGTCAAGGAGTGTAGGACTATGATGCATATCAATGACATGAACATCTCTCAATTGATGCTATATGCTCAGCAGCTAGAGGAGGAGTAGATGAAGGAGAGAGAGAGATAGGATAAGGAGCTTTGGGTATTCTTAGAAGAGGTCCAGTGGTGGACACTACTCACAGTATCATCAGAGGTTGTCAGCCCCAGCTCCATCATCAGCCAATATTCCAATAGGCCCAGAGGTTTTCACGACCTGAACATAGGCCCCAATCAAGACATGGGACAAAGAGCCCCAAGAGACCCCAAGTTGACCCATGGCAAGAACATACATCTAACTCAAGAAAATAAATAAAAGGATTGACATGATAATCTTAGCGGAAGTCTGTAATAAACATAACATTAGAAATACACGAATCTGAAGATGAATACATTCTATTGTCTGAAAAGCCTCTAAGCCTGATGAGTTGATGGGACAAGACCCCAACTAACTCTCTAATACTGAAACTGAAAGTACATCAATATCTAAATGCAAATAGTCCTCGGAAGATGAGGACTCACCACTAAGCTGGGTGCTAACTCTAGAACTAGCTATTAACGGGGCTGAGTTTGAGTACCGAGGCCTATATCATAAAATGTATAGCATAGAGTATGCGATCAGTACGTGGATTGTACCAAGTATGCAAGGTAAGTAAAACCGCTTAAATAAGTAAAATCATTTAAAACATGTATAATATAAAACATACACAAAATATGAATCTGAGAGTAGCACTTGCATGCTATCTTTCTGAAAACATGATCTTAACATAACATTACATAATAACTGAATCGATTGACCAAAAGCTGAAAATTAATAGTCATAAATAAAGATGAACATTTGGTCAAACCAGTTTTAGAACATATATAGATATGTATATCATGAATAATGAATATGCATAACTGAAATCATGAGGAACAATGGGAGACTCGTCCTTTAACTGACATACTATGATAGAGCTTACGTGGTTCTAACTATCACACTCAAATGGTTAGAGCCGTCCAAAGCCTTGCCAGGGCTAAGGACGATACCATGATATCGATATCAAGCTCGTGGAAAATCGGGGCAGGGGATAGCTCACATAGGAGATCCCAATATAATCTAATCATACATATGTTGGCGCGTAGTTCTGAGGCATAAGGTTGATTGACCCATAGCCTACTCGATACTAGACACTACTCCCAAAAACATGCATATGCTCTTCATCATTTTTCAATGAAGCTGACCATCATCTATGACGAAGATGAATAATAATGAATACATAAATCTGAATCATACATGAGGAGCCTTGGTCAAACCATACCACAAGCTGAACATAAATGGGAGTCTTCACTCCAAAAACCATATAGTAAGCTAAATTCATAAAATCATAATTATACTTGAACATATGGGCATTGGCCGATACTCTTAGCATACTTGGAAACACATAATTCACTTGAAAACTTGATCTTAAACATGGGTAACTTGAAAACATACTTTTCCCATTAATAATTCATTATAATTGAACATACATCATAAATCTCAACTTCTCATAAATCCTTCATGAATGGGCAGCATAATTTGGAAAACTAGTAAACATGATTAGTAATTAAAAACATGATAAAACTTGCCCATGAATCAGACTTTATCAATTAAAACATACTTAGATCATACCCATGACATAGATTTAGGAATTTCATGCATTGGGTTAAAACCCTATAAAATCAATTCATAGATTTTCATGAATTAGAGAGGAATTGGACATGGGAGTGAACAAAGTCACCCATTCATAACCTTACATACCTTATTTAGGCTAATTCTTACACTTCCTTGAAAGCCGAAGAAGAATTTGAGAAGAATTGGAAGGGCTTAAGCTTGATCTCCTCTTTAACTTCCTACCTTTGCATGCATGGGTTTAAAATAGGCTAGAATGACTTAACCTATCTTAATATACCCTGAAAATAACTTAAAACGACGTAGTTTAGGCCTTAGGATCATAGGAATTACGGAAAAGCCCTTACTAAATTCATAGGAAATAACTGACTGTCAGTCCCCACGAGGGACTGGATGACTCATCATTTCAGGCCACGACTCGTGGCATCATCCGTCATGTACACTGCCTAAAAGTCATCTGGGGCTCGTCACGAGGGACATCACGAATCATCACAGGTGACTACGACTCGTGGTCACCACTTGTCACATGCACTGCCTTAATTCCCAATAATTTTCATCCTGCTGAGAACGACCCATCCCACAAATCGTGGTGACTGACCACGACTCGTGGGGTCCTTCCGTAGGGTACACTGCCACATTTCTTCACTTCCTCAAAATCCTTACACAAGACTGACTTGACGAGTCGTGGGGCCTGACCACGACTCGTGGTCATATCCATGGGGACCTTAACTCCCAAAACTCTAATTAACACCCTGATCCTCACCACGAGTAACATCACGACTCGTGGTCTACCCCCACGGGTCATAGAACGACTTGTTGTGTGACTTGATGCCAGATTTAAAATTTTTTCGGTGTCAACTCCCGGGTCTAATCTTTGGGCCTTCGGGGTATAATAATATCTGTCCCTTGGTAACATTCATCCTCAAATGTTGGAAAACATACAGAAAAGTAGATAAATGCAATCATCATATTCAAATACTAATCATTTAAGCTGAAAACTAACAGAATGAATATCTCCAATTCAAAGTACATAGCTGAACTGAATTCACGAATCATATATACATCCATATACATAAATGAAACTTGGGCACATGAACTGAACTTGAAAACTAAATAGAGTTTTTAGGGTAAAAACTGATATCTCAAGTTGGAACTGAGTCGCTAGAGAATAAATGTGGGTATCTAGACATCATGTCTACTTCGTCTTCCTATGTAGCTCCTTCGACATGCTGATTCCTCCACAAAACTTTGACTGAAGCTACTTCCTTGTTTCTTAGCCTTCGAACCTGACGATCTAGTATTTCTACCGAAACCTCCTCATAACTAAGGTTGTCTTTCACCCCAACACTGTCCAGTGGAACAACTACAGCTTGATCACCCAAACACTTGTTTCAGAGCTATACATGGAATACAGGATGCATGGAAGTTAATTCTGAGGGAAACTCCAATTCATAAGCCACCTTGCCAACCCGTTTCACATTCCGGTAGGGGGCAACATAATGAGGGATGAGTTTTCCTTTATTTCTGAACCTCATCACTTCCTTCATGGGAGACACCTTTAGAAATACCCAATCATCCACTTCGAACTCGAGTTCTCTCCTTATCATATCAACATCGGACTTTTGGCGACTTTGAGCTGTTTTCAACATGTCCCGTATGAACTAAATCTTCTCCATAGCCATATGGACTGAATCTGGTCCTATCATCGCAGCTTCACAAACTTTGTACCAACTTATAGGCGATCTACATCTCCGCCCATAGAGAGCCTCCAACGGGGCCATCTGAATACTGGAATGGTAGGTTTTACTGTATGCAAACTTGATAAGAGGCAAATGATCATCCCAACTACCTTTGAAGTCAATCACGCATGCTCTCAACATGTCTTCAAGAGTCTGAATTGTCCGCTCCACTTGACCATCCATTTGCGGGTGAAATGTTGTGCTAAGCTTAACCTGAGTACCAACTCTTTTTTGAAACGACCTCCAAAACTGAGAGGTATACTGGGTTCCTCTGTCTGATATGATAGAAAAAGCCACTCCATGCAACCGAAATAGACCTGGGATGTATAGTTTGGAATAATTCTCTACTAAATTTGTCACACCCCACCTTCGGAGGTGTGACTGGTAGCTAGTGCCATACTGGGGTCTAGACTAACCTGATTGGCCTGTTGCACTTCTGGTGCGCGCTTGTAACTTAATTCAAGAAATTGATGGGCTATATCTCAGCTGTAAATACAGCCTCAGGCTGATAAGGCCACCTACAAAGGAACACAGCTAACCAACAACAATGCATTAACATGGATCCTATATGGGCTGACAGGACCATCATGTTGTCTAGTTATAACAGGAAGGAAAACTGGCAGCTATACTAGTCCCCACACAACAAACACATAAAAGAAGACATACATGGGCCCCACACGACCAACAACAATCAACTAACTGGAGACTGTAGTTTGCGAGCCTCTAAAAATAGGAGTAATGGTCGGGACAAGGACCCAAGCTACCCAAATGCAATATAAATAAAAAGTAGTTGTACTCTTTACAACTTGGAAGCTCGTAATGAAAGGAACTCGCCGACTTACTGACTCTGAACATCTGTTAATAGAGGTCCTGAACTCTGTCTGTCTAAACCTACAGGCAAGTATGCAGTGCCCCATAGTTGGGCGTCAGTACAATATGTACTGAATATGTAATGCGATAACAGAAGTTGAGTAAGGTTGATAAAAACTGAGAGTTAACAGTAATAAGGGCCAAAAGTTAACCTGTAAGCTTTCCTTTCCATAACCTACATCTAGTAAGTCATTACATGCGTATGAGCTAAAACTGTATGACTATTCATTCATAAGGAATAACTGGCAGACAAGTTTACAAAGAAGAACCTAACTAGGCCCCCATAAACATAGAAGGTTCAAACAACACAGAATAACCTACCTAGGCCCCCATAAGCCCCGGTAAGTACAAACAATATCTACTCCTGCTATTAGACTACTAATGGTTGTAAGCATACTATAACTCTTGAATACTCGTTCTTTGAAATTGAACCTGAGCCTGATAGGCTCCTATGGCTGTCTATTTCTGGACTGTCTGGACTCTACAACTGACCCCAAGCCTTGGCTCGACGGTGGGTCATAATGTAATGGTTGTAGCTAGATACGACCCTCACAACCTTTATCTGGGATAGCTAAAGATATCCCTCATAGACTTAATTAGATAGAACTCTCTATAGCCCTCAGGACCTCAATCTGATAGGATTCAATATGGCCCTCGCGGCCTCAATCTGATAGAACTTAACATTGCCCTTGCGACCTCAATCTGATATAACTTAATATGGCCCTCGCGGCCTTAATCTGATAGAACTCAATATGGCCCTCACGACCTCAACATGATAGAACTCACTATGACCCTCGCGGCCTCACTCTGGTCCCTTCGAACACTATACTACTCTTGTAAACATAATTTGTATAGGCAACAACATTTCAACCCCAAATATCATATACAACAATCGAACAGGCTAGAGTTAACTCTGACGAGGGTTTCTATATCATTGTTATCGTCTAGATTCAATTCATAATAGTTGACCCCAATAGGCTTATTTTGGGATATTGGTCCTCTATGTAGAACAACTGTGGGGCTGCTACTAATCATATATGTTCTTGAGCAGTTTGCCCTAACCTCCCATAGGCAGCTTATTATAACTCTTACTCCAATCATTTTGGAGATAGAGAGGCGTACGGAATGGTCCAAATGTTGAATGAAGCACAGAATCATCCTAGGAGACAGGAATTTCAACCATTGATGAGGTCTCTAGATCCTTTGCTAAAACCATCTGTTGAGGAGGCACTGAAGCTGGAGCTGAAAGAATTGCCTCCCCATTTAAAATATATCTTTTTGGGGGAGGATGAGACGTTACCAGACATCATTTCTGCAGACTTGACGGAGGCACAAGAGAAGGAAGCATTGGGTGTCCTCAGAAAGAGGAAAAAAGCAATGGGTTGGCAAATGTCAGACATTCAAGGTATCAAACCAGCTTTTTGCACACACAGGATATTCATGGAGATAGGAGCCAAACCAACCGTTCAGCCGCAATGGAGACTAAACCCAGCAATGAAGGATGTGGTGAGGAAAGAAATAATCAAGTGGCTTGATACAAGTGTGGTCTACCCGATTTCAGACAATGAATAGGTCAGCCCCGTTCAGTGCATTCCGAAGAAAGGGGGGATGACTATTGTCACCAATGAGAAAAATGAGTTGATTCCTACCCGAACCATCATAGGCTGGCGCATTTGCATGGATTACAGGAAGCTTAATGAAGCCACGAGGAAAGATCATTACCCCATCCCGTTTATTGATCAGATATTGGATAGGTTGGCTGGACAGGAATACTATTGTTTCCTGGATGGGTACTCTGGTTATAACCAAATAGCCATAGCTCCGGAGGATCAAGAGAAGACTACTTTTACCTGTCCTTATGGGACATATGCTTTCAGGCGAATGCCGTTTGGGTTATGCAATGCACCCGCCACATTCCAGAGATGCATGATGGCTATTTTCCATGACATGGTGGATCATTTTGTTGAGGTATTTATGGATGATTTTTCTATTTTCGGTAATTCGTTTGCTACTTGTTTGCAGAATCTTGACAGGGTGCTGGCTCGATGTGAGGAATCCAACCTTGTACTAAACTGGGGGAAATGCCACTTCTTAGTGAAGGAGGTATTGTCCTTGGCCACAAAGTGTCTCGAAAGGGGTTCGAAGTCGATCATGCTAAGATTGAGGTTATTGAAAAGTTTCCACCACCTGTGTCAGTGAAAGGTGTGCGCAGTTTTCTTGGGCATGCAGGATTCTACAGACGATTCATCAAAAACTTTTCCAAAATTTCTAGATCACTATGCAGATTGCTAGAAAAAGAGGTAAAGTTTGAGTTGAATGATGAGTGTGTTAAAGCATTTGAAGAGTTGAAGCAGAAATTGATAGAAGCACCTATCCTTACTTCTCCGGACTTGAACAACCATTTGAGCTGATGTGTGATGCCAGTGATGTGGCTGTGGGAGCCGTATTGGGGCAAAGAAAAAATAGAATCTTTCATTCTATTCATTATGCAAGCAAAACGCTGAATACGGCCCAAAGCAATTACACAATCACAGAGAAGGAAATGCTAGCCTTGGTGTTTGCATTTGACAAATTCAGGTCCTATTTGGTGGGTTCGAAAGTTGTGGTGTACACAGACCATGCAGCGATTCGGTACCTATTCAACAAGAAGGATGCTAAGCCCAGGTTGATCAGATGGATCTTGTTGTTGCAGGAGTACGACCTAGAGATCAAAGACAGAAAGGGGAGCGAGAATCAGGTAGCAGATCACCTATCACGATTGGAAAGCCGGTCGCATGTGATGGAAAGTGATAACATAAATGAAGAGTTCCCAGATGAGCAACTCTTCGCAGTTGGGGAAGCTGAAGTTCCCTGGTACGAAGACATAGTCAACTTGCTAGTGAGCGGAGTCTACCCACCTGAGGCAACAGACCAGCAGAGAACGAAATTGAGGCATGATTGCCGGCACTTTGTGTGGGATGAACCATACTTATTTAAACAAGGACCAGATCAGGTAATGAGAAGATGCATCCCAGAGAGTCAGATTGCAGAGGTGTTGAGGGGCTGTCATTCTTCATTGTATGGGGGTCATCATGGAGGCGAGCGAACAGCACACAAGGTTCTACAGTCAGGTTTCTTTTGGCCGACACTGTTCAGAGACTCTATGGCGTATGTCAAAATGTGTGATAGATGTCAGCGTACAGGAGCAATTGGCAGAAGACAAGAGATGCCGCTGCAGAATATACTGGAAGTAGAGACCTTTGATGTATGGGGCATTGATTTCATGGGCCCATTCCCACCATCATTTGGTAATCGTTACATCTTGGTAGCCGTAGATTATGTGTCAAAATGGGTGGAAGCAATAGCATGTCCCAGGAATGACAACAAGGTAGTAACGAAGTTTGTGAAAAAACACATCCTCACCAGGTTCGGGACACCCCGAGCCATTATCAGCGATAGAGGGGCTCATTTTATCAATGCAAGTTTCAAGAAATTACTAGCCAAGTATGGGGTGCGCCATAAAGTGGCGACAACATACCACCCCCAAACTAGTGGGCAAGTAGAGGTGTCAAATAGAGAAGTGAAGCAGATTCTCCAGAAAATGGTAAACACACAACGGAATGATTGGTCAAGCAAATTTGATGATGCATTGTGGATGTACAGAACTGCTTACAAGACACCGATTGGAACCTCACCATACCGACTGGTCTATTGTAAAACGTATCATTTTTCGGTGGAATTAGAGCACCGAGCCTTTTAGGCTATCAGGAAGCTAAATATGGCCTTAGAGCTGGCGGGCAAGAAGAGACTAATGCAGCTCAGTAAACTTGAGGAGTTCCACTGGCATGCCTATGAGAGTGCCAAGTACTACAAGGAAAGAACGAAAATATGGCATGACAAGCATGTGATGCATCGCATTTTCGAGCCAGGACAAAAAGTCTTGCTCTTCAATTCAAGATTGAAGTTGTTTCCAGGAAAGCTAAGGTCTAAATGGTCGGGACCATTTGAAGTGGTAAGAATGACCCCGCATGGGGCAGTCGAGTTGTGGCAAGAAGATCGGAGTGCCACGTTCTTAGTAAATGGCCAGAGGTGTAAGCACTACTGGGGGGAGGACGGTGATCGAGAGAAATCATCCATCACCCTAGAGGACAACTGAGCTTAACGACGTTGAGCCGAGATGATAAACCAGGCACTACACGGGAGGCAACTCGTGAAATTTTTTTTTTCTTTGTTTTTGTAAAGTGTAAATAGATTTTTCTTTTTTTCTTTTTTTCTTTTTCTTGATTTACTACAAAATTTTAGTTTTTGTTTGTGTTTTTATTTTTTATTTAGAGTGAAACCTATAATTCTAAGATGAATTTCAGGTCAAACGGAGGAAAATATGCACGGAATCGCAAAGGAAAAGTCGAGGTATGAAAATTAACAAAAAGTGGCAAAATAGTGAGCTGGGCCGATAGCTCCGTGTCACGGAGGTGGACCTCCGTGTTACCCTCCGTGACACGTTGAGGTATAATGTGGATATTTTAAAAATTTCCAGAACGGGCTCGCGAGGGCTCCGTGTCACAGAGGCAGTGCACCGTGATGCAGTCTGTGACACGTTGACGTGTATATCGCGACGGGTCACACCGGGTAGCCGGGTGACCCGCGCGATTTTACTACCTTTTAACCCTGAAAACCCCTCCCTTTCCCTTAATTTTCAATCACTCCGCGACCAAAACCCCCCAAAACCCATCCCCCTTCAACGTGACACGGAGGAGGCTTAGAAAATCATCAAATTTGCGTAATTTCTTCAACTTCAAGGTATGTTCTTCGATTTCATCTCATTTCTTGTCAATTTTCTTCGATATTGAGCATGTGAGGTGAGCTAAGGTTGCCCTAAGTAGAAAGTAATTATGAATTCAATTTAATTGTTGTTGATGAATGTTCGGAATGTCGTTATGATTGCTTGAACTCGTCAATTGCATAAATTAATCGAAATTTCTTGATAATATCATTTCTAGGGCTTGTTTTTGAATTTGAAGTTGAAAATGTAGTGAACTTGTGAAATTCATGTCGGGATGTACATGTTGAATGAGATGAGTCGATGTACTAATTGTTAGGATGTTAATAGAACGACGGATTCTTGGGTTTGTTGTATAGGTTCGTGAAGATAAATTTTTGTCATTGTTTTCGTTTCTTTATTTTTCCTTGCTAAGTGTGATGGATAAAATGTTAGCGATGGTAGTGATTGTGATTAGCTGTACGAAGTCTGAGTAGTACATAGAATATATACCGTCGAATTTTTCGTACGCACTAAGCATGATTGTATAGTTGGTTATTGTGTGTAAATAAAGATGATCTTGCCGTATTGTTGTAATTGTAGATAAGGACTAAGTGTGGGGTAACTAGCTTAACCCGACCTTAGTCGAAGTTAATATTCAGTATCTCAACATTGATCTTGTCTACTTGGGTTGACAGGTAAAATGGCAAGCAGGCAAGAGAAAGGGAAAGGCGCATCAACTTCGGGCACTGGAAGGAAGCGAATCAGACTGGGCACAGCAGTCCCAGCAGCACCAGCAATTCCACGCGGCCAACGCCGCCAATACGGAACAAGATGGGTGACGGATGAGGGGAAAATGTGGTACGCAAAGCACAAAGAAAATAAATATTTCCCCGCGGAGCATATAGCACGGGAACCATTGGCACAGGAGTTCCCTAGGATGGTCAACCGGGTCGAGGCAGCTGGGCTCTACCTCATATTTGAAGAGCCCAAGGAATGCAATCTGCACTTGCTTCGGGAATTTTATGCCAACTGGAACCCGACGATCAGAAGTCACACCATCAAAATCAGAGGGCAAATAGTCACTTTGGAGACCCACCACCTCAATGCCATCATAGGAGCGCGGGACACAGACGCTCACGTGCTCCGACAGCTGAACATTATCCCACCGTATGCGGACATCAGACGCACCTTGTGTGGGACCCGATCGACAGCTAGATGGAGCAGACACAAAGAGAGGGGCTACCACCAGACTTTTCCCTATTCACAGATGAACAGGGAAGCCAGAATATGGCTGAAGATTGTCTGTTCCTTCCTAATCCCGGGGGTACATATGACAGATGTAACCCGGGATCGTGTATGCCTGGTGTACGCCCTGATGAAAGGGCTGGAGATCAACGTGGGGGCGGTGATTATCTCCGCCATGAAGAGAGCCCGGTTGCATCAGGGGCACAGGTATGACTTTGGTGGACTACTCACCACCTTCCTCAGGGGCCTAGATGTTGAGGAGGAAGCCCTTGACTATATCCCGCAGATGGAGCGGCGGGCCTTAGATGTTACTAAAATTAAGGCACCCGACACCACCCACAGGCCAGTGCTTACACTTGGCGAGCGACATGCTCGTGATGACTAGTATATGACTCGAATGTATGGGAAGCAGATGCTCCAACTGAGGATAGGCGGGAGGCCGGCGACAGAGGAGGAGCTATGGCAGCTCGAGCTAGACTACCCCATCGGCGAGAACACAAGGGCTCTATGCCGAGTGGGGCCAGCATTTGTAGAGACCACGGATGATGACGTCCCCACAGATGAAGAGACATGTTGGGAGGACTCCGATGTGGAGTCCGATGAAGAAGACGGGGGTGATTCAAACATGGGAGATGAAGCAGCAGCACCCGACGAAGAAGTGGAGTACTTTGACTGATCAGGGAGTTCCACCACCCGATTTTTGTGCTATTTTAATTTTTGTGAACAATGGGGACAGTGTTCGAGCTAAGTGTGGGGTGGGAGTAGTTAGGTGCTGGGCTATGTTGTTATGTATGTTTGAGCAAGAAATTGGAAAGTTGTGAATTAATAGGATATGATCTTTACTTGATTTGGGAAAATTGGAAATTGATTTACTTTCAGGATAGAGATATACCTGAATGTCGTATTAGTCAATTTAGGAACCGGGTTTGTATGGCTAGAACATGAATTGCATTTAATCACAGAAATGTAGGTGGATGGTTCATGATTCTTAAGTTAGGTTGAATACGAGAGTTTTAATCTCTTGACAAATGTTTTTGGCTAGCAACTGGAGGAAAAGACTAACCAAATTATGTCGATAATTAATTTCATTACATGTTTGTTTAACCTCAGCATTCTCTCATTCATAGTTCAGACTCAAATTAGATAGTTATTTTAGATTTAGTATAAAAATTATAAAACTAAATATCAAACTTTTGGTTACACTGTTCTCTGCATTTTTAGAATCAAAATATAGTACACTTGAGCAGATTACACTTCATCCCAGTCCCTATGGGATCGATACTTGGCTTACTTAATCCACTTTACTACTTGTTCGACCACGTGCACTTGCGTGTGAGTTATATACCCATATAACAGACCCGAACACTAATCAAGAGAGCAAGATAATCAAAATTGAGAAACAATAATGAGCAAGGGCTAGAGGTATGGTGTAGATGAGATGTCAATCACATTGGGATTTACTAAATAGTCAAGTTATTACTAATATGTGCAAATAACCTTGGGAAAAGATGGATCTCAATGTTTTTCAACTACTTGGGCTCCTTATCGTTGAATCCTTTCGAACCTCAAGGTACAATTCAACTATTCCAATATTGTTTGGATTAAGGGATGAACCATTTCTAGCCATCAACCTATAAAGGTATTATGATCATGGGTTTTTCCTATTTCTATCCCAACCCCACATAATCAAATTCCAATCCACTATTACATTCTCCCCCATTACTTAATTCTTCTTTTTCAATCAAAAATCAAGTAAGAAAACAATACCCATATTTACAAATATGAGCAATCAACTATAATTTGAGAAGAATTCAATAGATTTAAACTAATTAAGTAATAAAAAGACAAATCTAGCATAAGATAATTTAATTAAACACCCATAATCACACCCCTCTTGCTATAGATTTAGCTACTTATAATTGAGAAACACAAGAGCATATTTGTAATGCCCTAGAAGCCCTAAGATCAGACTCGACAGCTGAAATAGAGAGAAAATTAAAAAATATGCAGCAGGTCACAGAACGAGTCATTCTGTGACCCGTGGGAGGTGACCACGAGTGGTTAGGTGACTCATGGTGAGGGGTTTGCCTCAAGTCATGAAATTTTGTAATGGGAAGACACCACGGGCATGACCATAAGTCGTGGTTAGACCCCATGATTCGTTGGGTCAGTCGTGGTCAAGATCAGTCAAGGGTCAGTGGGATTTTTGACAGTGGAGGCCACGAGAGGTGACCACGACAACCACGATTCGTTAGGTCCCTCATGGGGACCTGTGGAGGAAAATGGACAGTGCACATGATGACAACAGACGACGACTTGTCTCCTATGATGACTACTCATCCAGTCCCTCGTTGGGACTGGCAGTCAGTTTTTAACTACGAATTTATTAAGGGTATTATTGTGATTCCTAATCCCTAGGGTCCTATACTACGTCATTTTAAGTTAATTTTAGGGTATATTAACATAGGTTAAGTCATTCTAACCTATTTAAAAACTCATGCATGCAAAGTTCAAGAGTGTAGAGGGTGATCAAGCATAAAAACCCAAGGTTCTTCATCAATTATTCTTCAATTCATCTTGGGCAAGTAAGGGAGTGATAAAATCCATGTCTCTCAAGTATGTAGCGTTATGAATGGGTGAATTCGTTCACACCCATGCCCAATATCTCCCAATTCATGAAGTTTTATTTGAAAATCTTATGAGGTTTTATCCCAATTTCTTATGAAATCCTAATGATCTAGCTATGGGTCACTACCTCTCATGTTTTACGTCATATTTTACGAATCATGGGAAGATTTTACAACGAATTTGATTATAAATTTATTGACTTAAATTTCTAGTAAATTATGCCCAATCATGCATGTTCAATGATAAATCGATTTATGATTTCACCTTGATATTGATGTCTTTAATCCATCATGATTTATGACTTATGATATGGATTTACTCAAATGTTCATCATGAATTTATGATTTCCAAGTGTATACATATTTTACAAGTATGCATGAACCTCATGATTTACAATTTATGATTATGGCCGACTCACAGGCCTTATTTCATGGCTCGTTCACGTATTTTAAGCGTACTTATGATTATCATTATTTAAATAGCCTAAGAAATTTCATTATATTATTTTATGAGCACTATATATGTTTTGGGAGTAGTACTTAACATTTAGTAGGTTCAGGGCCCAAGTTTTGCCCCGAATCTCAGAACTACATGCCACCGTAGGTCATGATGGGACCTCTCTTGAGATTGTCCCCTTTTGCTCCTAAATGGGCCTTTAATGAGTGATATTACACCTTTCATGGTTCTACCCTTGGCAAGGTATGAACACTCTCCCGTCTAGGGGTTTACAGGTCGGGCTCCATATGTGCTCATATGGGGTATGTCGGTTATAAGAATCTCCCACAGTTCCTCATGATTTATGTATGATTATGATTATATACTTTGGATCAAGTCATGTTTAATAAAGCTTTTCTCTTGAGGGTATGATTATGAATGATTTACGAATGTTTTGAAACCTTGAGCCTGATGTTACATTATGATATTTATGTTATGATCATGTTTTCCTACTCTGATGCACTTTTATGTATTTTAAAAGTTTGTTTTACTTTCCTTGCATACTCGATATTTCCACATACTAACCGCATACTCTATGTTGTATCATTTCATGATACAAGCTTCGATACTCAGATTCAGCCTTGACCGTAGCCAGCTTCTGGAGTAGCATCAATCTTTGTGGGTGAGTCCTCATCTATCGATGACCCCTCCTTAGTTTAGTTTTATTGGCGTATTTTTAGTTTCTATTTACGGAGTTAGTTGGGGTCTTGTCCCATTAACTCTTCTAAGATAGAGGCTTTCTCGGACATAGTGTATAATCAATTTTAAACGCATGTGATGTTTTTCAGATCTTATGCCATGTTTAGACTTCCGTTATATTATGTATGTTGAGTATTTTGTTTTAATGATTGAGTTAGTTAAATTTTCATGCCATGGGTCGACTCGGAGTTCCTCAGGGTTCCTTGTCCCGTGTCTTAATCCGGACTTCGTTCGGTCGTGAAAATTTTGGTATCAAAGCCATAGGTTTGAAGGTTCCTAGGGTGTCTGAAAGTCACATTATGTAGAGTCTTTTTCATAGGTGTGAAGTGCGCCACCTATGATGAAGAGGCTACAAAACATTTAGGAAATGTTCCCTTCTTTCATGATCTCATGTCGTGCGATGAAATGCCTATCTATCCTTATAACTAGTGCTATACACGTTTGCAAAATCATGCCTCCACGTTGAGTAAATGGTAGGAGAAATAGAAACAGCCACAAGAACGGCAACGAAGAGGGAAACCATCAGGCTCCACCAGCCCATGAGGAGCATGCACCAGGCTGGCTGTCCACGCTGATTTCAAGGTAGTCGTACAGATGCTAGCACATTCCTTTACCTGCCAGGTCAATCAACAGGCAGTGGTGCATCTCCCTCAGAACGGGAATGCAGAGGCAGCTCGGGTCAGAGATTTTTTGAGAATGAACCCACCGGAGTTTCTTGGGTCGAAAGTAGATGAGGACCCGCATGAATTCACTGATGAGATTTTGATGATCACCCAAATCATGGGGGTAGCAAATGGTGAGTGCCTTGACTTGGCCTCTTATTTGTTGAAAGGGGTTTCACTTATTTGGTTTAAAGGGTGGAAAGATAGTAGGGCAGTGGGAGCAGGCCCTATCTTTAGGAAGAGTTTCATGGTACCTTTCTAGATCAGTTTTTCCCTTGTGAGATTAGGGAACTGAAGGCGGACGAGTTTGTAAATTTGAAGAAGGGTGACATGTGGGTTCAGGAGTATACTTTAGAGTTTACCAGTTTATCCAAATACGCGCCAGAGTTAGTGGCAGATCAGAGGGCTCAAGTGAGTCGATTCGTATATGGAGTGGCAGACTACTTGGATAAGGATTGTAGGATCGCCATGCTGCATTAGGAAATGGATTTTCTCTGCATAGTTTTACACGCCCAGCAGATGAGGCTGTGTATCGGAGGCAGAGAGAGGCCAAGAGGGCCCGGATAGACAATTATGGGACTTCTTAGCCTAGGTCAGGGGGGAGGACATCGCCAACAGTCTCATAACAGGTCTTTTGCTCCAGCACCATCATCATCTAGTGCACCATCTAGACCATGAGGAGATCAGAGGAGCAGGGCCTCAGATTCAAGGGGCCAGGGTAGCATGCATATAGAGTGCACCTTCCCAGCCTATGCAAAGTGTGGAAAGAATCACCCATGGAGGTTTTTAGTTGGCTCAAGCGCTTATTTCGAGTGTGGAAAACCCGGACACAAAATTAGGGATTGCCCTACGGTCAGATCATGGGCTGGTGGAGCCCGTATATCAGTCGCTAGTTCAGCACCTCCAACAACACGTCCCTCCCAATAGGGTGCTTTGACTAGTTTAGCTGGTGGTCAGCGTCAAAATAGATTCTATGCCCTTGCATCCCGTCAGGAGCAGGAGACTTCCCCCGATGTGGTTACTGGTATAATACGAGTTTTTCACCTTGATGCTTATGCTTTGTTAGATCCATGGGCTACCTTGTCTCTTGTGACCCCTTATGTTGCTAGTAGTTTTAGAGTTAGTCCCGAGATCTTGTCAGAACCCTTCTTATTCTCTACACCAGTGGGTGATTCAGTTGTAGCTAAACGGGTGTATAAGAGTTGCCCGGTCACAGTCCTTCAGAATCACCTCCGCAGACCTAGTAGAATTAATCATGACTGATTTCGATGTTATCCTAGGCATGGATTGGCTATTGGCATGTTATACCTCTGTTAGTTGTAGAACCCATCAGTAGAGTTCATATTTTCGGGTGAGCCAATCTTAGAATGGAAGGGTAGTTCAGTTGTGCCTGAAGATCGTTTCATTTCCTATCTTAAGGCCATAAATGATTTTCAAAAGTTGTGTGTACCACTTAGTTAGGGTTAAGGATGCTACGTCCGAGACCCCGACCATCCAGTTAGTTCTAGTGGTATGTCAGTATCCAAAAGTGTTCCCAAATGATCTATCGAGTATTCCTCCTGAGGGGGAAATCGATTTTGGTATTGACCTCCTACCGATACGTAACCTATATCTATTCCTCCTTATAGAATGGCTTTAGCTGTAAGAGTTGAAGGATCAATTGAAGTACCTACTAGACAAGGGTTTCATTAGACCTAGCAAGTCCCCATGGGGTGCACCAGTTCTATTTGTCCGAAAGAAGGATGGTTCCCTTCGGATGTGCATTGACTATCGACAGTTGAACAAAGTCTCCATTAAGAATGAGTATCCTTTTCCCAGGATTAATGACTTATTTGACCATCTTTAGGGTGCCAAATGTTTCTCCAAGATAGATCTTAGGTTCGGATACCATCAACTATGGGTTCGGGAGAGTGACATTTTGAAAACAACCTTCAGAACTCGGTATGATCACTATGAGTTTGTAGTTGTGTCTTTTGGACTAATGAATGCTCCTGCAGATTTTATGGACTTGATGAACAGGGTGTTCAAGCCATATCTAGACATGTTCGTGATTGTGTTCATAGATTACATCCTTATATACTCTCAGAGCGAGGAGGAGCATGCCGCTTATTTGAGGGTGGGATTGCAGACTTTTAAGGATGGTCAATTGTATGCAAAATTTAGCAAGTGTGAGTGTTTGTTGAATTCTATGGCGTTCTTGGGTCATGTGGTGTTTTGTGAGGGTGTGCAGGTAGACTCACAGAAGATAAAGGTGGTGAAGAATTGGCCCAGACCAATGAATCCTTCAGATATCAGAAGTTTCTTGGGCTAAGCTGGATACTATCATAGGTTTGTTGAGGGGTTTTCATCTATTGCAACACTGTTGACTAAACTAACCCAAAAAAAGGTAAGGTTCCAATGGTAAGAGGCTTGTGAGAAGAGCTTTCAAGAGTTGAAGGCTCGACTCACCTCAGTACCAGTGTTGACCCTACTCGAGGGTACCAATGGGTTCGTGGTGTATTGTGATGCTTCAAGGATCAAAAAATGGATAGCGCACACGATGACACCACCGTAGGTCATGATGAGACCTCCCTTGAGCCCATCCCTTTTTGCACCCAAATGGGCCTTTAATGAGTGATATCACACCTTTCATGGTTCTACCCTTGGCAAGGTACAAACACCCTCCCTACTAGGGGTTTACAAGTCGGGCTCCATGTGTGCTCATATGGGGTATGTCGGTTATAAGAATCTCCCACTGTTCCTCCTGATTTATGTATGATTATCATTATATACTTTGGCTCAAGTCATGTTTAGTAAAGCTTTCTCTCAAGGGTATGATTATGAATGATTTACGAATGTTTTGAAACCTTGAGCCTTATGTTACATTATGATATTTATGTTATGATCATGTTTTCCTACTCTTATTCACTTTTATGTATTTTAAACGTCCGTTTTACTTACCTTGCATACTCGGTACATTCCACGTACTGACCGCATACTCTATACTGTATCTTTTCATGATACAGGCTCCGGTACTAAGATTTAGTCTCGACCCTAGCTAGCTTCCGAAGTAGCATCAGTCTCTGTGGGTAAGTCCTCATCTGTCGAGGGCCCCTTCTTATTTCAGTTTTGTTGGTGTATTTTTAGTTTCTGTTTAGAGATTTAGTTGAGGTCTTGTCCCATCAACTCTTCTGTGATAGAGGCTTTCTTGGACATAGTGTATACTCACTTTTAAACCCATGTGATCTATTTCAGATCTTATGCCATGTTTAGACTTCCGCTATATTATGTATGTTGAATCTTCCATTTTAATGATTGAGTTAGTTGAATGTTTATGCCATGGGTCGACTAGGAGTTCCTCGGGGTTCCTTGTCCCCTATCTTGATCTGGACCTTCGTTCGGGTCGTGAAAAAATTCATTAATAAACTCAATAATTTCATCATTAGGAGTAAGCATAATCAAGCTCAAAATATCTCTACAATGGTGGTTATACCTTGCTGAAGAAGATAAAGATGAAAAACAAAAGCAATGTTCAAATATTTCTTCTCTTCTCTAATGGAGTTATTTCTCTCTCAAAAAGTAAAGGGAATATTCAATAATCTGTTCAGAGTATTTCTTTCTAGAATATATGGAAAAGTAGGTCATAAAATTCTCCTCTTTTTTAGGGCTGGACCTTTTTGCCCTTTTCAGGCGTCTTTCACTTTTGATGGAACCGACAGTTTGTCGGTTGCTATCTGCGAGCCGATGATTGCTTTCCTTTGTGATCCAGTGAAGTTCCAGGGCCTTTCGGTGATGCATTAGGTGATTCACCAGTTGCTATCCGTGAGCCGCCAATTGCAGTTGTTCATCAAGCCAGCGGTTGCCTGCGGTTAATCGGCGTTTTGTCGGTGTCCTTTGGTTGAGAGCCAATTTTCATTTGAATCTCATCCTTTTTACTCCATTATGTGATCCTTCTCTTCAAATAAGATACCTGGATATGCAAAGGAAAAAAAGGCATAAAATCCAACTAAAAGACTTGAAAACTAAGATAAAGTTCATATTTAAGAGCCTAATGAGTTGGCAAATTACCAACTCATCACTTCAGTAGGATGAATCCACCAGAGTTTCATGGTTCTAACATTCAGAAGGAATAATCCAATGGAGTTCATGGATTTACTAGGTCAGTTTATGGTGAAAGATCTACAGGAGTTCATTGAGGAGATCCAGAAGATTACCCAAATTGTGGGAGTTTTGGGAGAGGAGAGTGCAGACTTGGCCTCCTATAAGCAGAAGGGGGTAGCTCATATTTGATTCCGATAGTGGAAGGAGAGTCGTGGAATAGGTGCAGCTCCTATTGATTGGGATGAGTATGTCACAGCTCTCTTGGACAGGTTCTTTCCTCGAGAGTTGAGGAAGCAAATGCAGCATAGTTCATCAATTTGAAGTAGGATAACATAATTTTTTAGGAGTATGCCTTTGAAGTTCACCCAACTGTCCAAGTATTCTCCGAAGATGGTTGCTGAGCCATGGGCTCATATGGGCAAGTTTGTACCAAGGCTTGCAAATTCGCTGGTCAAGGAGTGTAGGACTATGATGCATATCAATGACATGGACATCTCTCAATTGATGCTATATGCTCAGCAGCTAGAGGAGGAGTAGATGAAGGAGAGAGAGAGATAGGATAAGGAGCTTTGGGTATTCTTAGAAGAGGTCCAGTGGTGGACACTACTCACAGTATCATCAGAGGTTGTCAGCCCCAGCTCCATCATCAGCCAATATTCCAATAGGCCCAGAGGTTTTCATGACCTGAACATAGGCCCCAATCAAGACATGGGACAAAGAGCCCCAAGAGACCCCAAGTTGACCCATGGAAAGAACATACATCTAACTCAAGAAAATAAACAAAAGGATTGACATGATAATCTTAGCGGAAGTCTGTAATAAACATAACATTAGAAATACACGAATCTGAAACTGAATACATTCTATTGTCTGAAAAGCCTCTAAGCCTGATGAGTTGATGGGACAAGACCCCAACTAACTATCTAATACTGAAACTGAAAGTACATCAATATCTAAATGCAAATAGTCCTCGGAAGATGAGGACTCACCACTAAGCTGGGTGCTAACTCTAGAACTAGCTACTAACGTGGCTGAGTTTGAGTACCGAGGCCTATATCATAAAATGTATAGCATAGAGTATACGATCAGTACGTGGATTGTACCAAGTATGCAAGGTAAGTAAAACCGCTTAAATAAGTAAAATCATTTAAAACATGTATAATATAAAACATACACAAAATATGAATCTTAGAGTAGCACTTGCATGCTATCTTTCTGAAAACATGATCTTAACATAACATTACATCATAACTGAATCGATTGACCAAAAGCTAAAACTTGATAGTCATAAATAAAGATGAACATTTGGTCAAACCAGTTTTAGAACATATATAGATATGTATATCATGAATAATGAATATGCATAACTGAAATCATGAGGAACAATGGGAGACTCGTCCTTTAACCGACATACTATGATAGAGCTTACGTGGTTCTAACTATCACACTCAAATGGGTAGAGCCGTCCAAAGCCTTGCCAGGGCTAAGGACGATACCATGATATCGATATCAAGCTCGTGGAAAATCGGGGCAGGGGATAGCTCACATAGGAGATGCCAATATAATCTAATCATACATATGTTGGCACGTAGTTCTGAGGCATAAGGTTGACTGACCCATAGCCTACTCGATACTAGACACTACTCCCAAAAACATGCATATGCTCTTCATCATTTTTCAATGAAGCTGACCATCATCTATGACGAAGATGAATAATAATGAATACATAAATCTGAATCATACATGAGGAGCCTTGGTCAAACCATACCACAAGCTGAACATAAATGGGAGTCTTCACTCCAAAAACCATATAGTAAGTTAAATTCATAAAATCATAATTATACTTGAACATATGGGCATTGGCCGATACTCTTAGCATACTTGGAAACACATAATTCACTTGAAAACTTGATCTGAAACATGGGTAACTTGAAAACATACTTTTCCCATTAATAATTCATTATAATTGAACATACATCATAAATCTCAACTTCTCATAAATCCTTCATGAATGGGCAGCATAATTTGGAAAACTAGTAAACATGATTAGTAATTAAAAACATGATAAAACTTGCCCATGAATTAGACTTTATCAATTAAAACATACTTAGATCATACCCATGACATATATTTAGGAATTTCAAGCATTGGGTTAAAACCCCATAAAATCAATTCATAGATTTTCATGAATTAGAGAGGAATTGGACATGGGAGTGAACAAAGTCACCCATTCATAACCTTACATACCTTATTTAGGCTAATTCTTACACTTCCTTGAAAGCCGAAGAAGAATTTGAGAAGAATTGGAAGGGCTTAAGCTTGATCTCCTCTTTAACTTCCTACCTTTGCATGCATGGGTTTAAAATAGGCTAGAATGACTTAACCTCTCTTAATATACCCTGAAAATAACTTAAAACGACGTAGTTTAGGCCTTAGGATCATAGGAACTACGGAAAAGCCCTTTCTAAATTCATAGGAAATAACTGACTGCCAGTCCCCACGAGGGACTGGATGACTCATCACTTCAGGCCACGACTCGTGGCATCATCCGTCATGTACACTGCCTAAAAGTCATCTGGGGCTCGTCACGAGGGACATCACGAATCATTACAGGTGACTACGACTCGTGGTCACCACTTGTCACATGCACTGCCTTAATTCCCAATAATTTTCATCCTGCTGAGAACGACCCATCCCACAAATCGTGGTGACTGACCACGACTCGTGGGGTCCTTCCGTAGGGTACACTGCCACATTTCTTCACTTCCTCAAAATCCTTGCACAAGACTGACTTGACGAGTCGTGGGGCCTGACCACGACTCGTGGTCATATCCATGGGGACCTTAACTCCCAAAACTCCAATTAACACCCTGATCCTCACCACGAGTCACATCACGACTGGTGGTCTACCCCCACAGGTCATAGAACGACTTGTTCTGTGACTTGATGCCAGATTTTAAATTTTTTCCGTGTCAACTCCCGGGTCTAATCTTTGGGCCTTCGGGGTATAATAATATCTGTCCCATGGTAACATTCATCCTCAAATGTTGGAAAACATACAGAAAAGTAGATAAATGCAATCATCATATTCAAATACTAATCATTTAAGCTGAAAACTAACAGAATGAATATCTCCGATTCAAAGTACATAGCTGAAATGAATTCACGAATCATATATACATCCATATACATAAATGAAACTTGGGCACATGAACTGAACTTGAAAACTAAATAGAGTTTTAGGGTAAAAACTGATATCTCAAGTTGGAACTGAGTCGGTAGAGAATAAATGTGGGTATCTAGACATCATGTCTACTTCGTCTTCCTATGTAGCTCCTTCGACATGCTGATTCCTCCACAAAACTTTGACTGAAGCTACTTCATTGTTTCTTAGCCTTCGAACCTGACGATCTAGTATTTCTACCAAAACCTCCTTATGCTTTATGTACCATTTCTTCCCTTCGTCTGTCACCCATCGGGTTCCGTATTGACGTCTTTGGCTGCGCGAAACCGCTGGTGCTGCTGGGACTGCTGTTCCCAGTCTAATCCTTTTCCTTCCGGCGCCCGATGTAGATGCACCCTTTCCTTTGTCTTGCCTGCTTGCCATTGTTCCTGTCAAATCAAACAGATAGTCCCAATGTTATTCAAATTAAAATTAGCTTCGACTAAGGTTGGGTTAATCTAGGCCACCCCACACTTAGTCTTTAGCCACAATTACGACATTACGGCAAGACAATTCTCACTTTCCAATTTTAAAAAAAACAACAACATGCCTCGTGCATTCAGAGAATTCGATGGAATAAATTCTACGTACTACTCAGACTTCATACAGCTAATCCAAATATCACCATCGATACCATTTCATCACATAACACTTAGCAAAAAAAAAACTTCTCTCAACACAACCTATGCAATTCACCAAGTTCTATTCAATTCAACAATTTCATTATCCCGAAAATCCATCGTTTACTTAGCATATTCACCTCAAGCCAACACAATTTACCTTACCCAACATGCCCAACCCAAAATTTCCACATTTTCAATCACATTTAGTTTCTTGGCAATCAAATTCTAACCCTAGCTACATATTTCACCAAAATTCGATCAAGTATGTATTTATCGAGTTCATACAATCAAAATGATACTACGAATATCAATCAACAATAACTTAATGAATTCAAGCTCAATTTACAATTAGAGCAAGTTTTACTCACTTTACATGTTGAAAATCGAAAAATTTGACAAGAATTGAGATGAAAGTAGAGAACATACCTTTAATTCGATGAAATCAAAGAAAATTCGAAGAAAACTTGTGCCTAGGTCCGTGTCATGTTGGGGAAGGGGGAGTTTTTAGGTGTTTGTCATGGAGGGGGTGAGAAATGAGGGAAAATGGAGGGAATTCATGGTTAAAAAGGGGTATTTTCACGCGGGTCACCCGGCGACCCAGTGTGACCCATCGCGATTAAAGCCACAACGTGTCACGGAGGGTAACGCGGAGCACCCCCTCCATGACACGGAGCCAATGCAGAGAGGTATTCTGGAATTTTAAAAATTCTAGAATTACACCTCAATGTGTCACGAAGGGTAACGTGGAGGCCCTCCTCCGTGACACGGAGCCATCGCGCAGGCTCACTGTTTTGCCACTTTTTATTATTTTTCTCACCTCAATTTTTCCTTTGCGATCCTTTGCATTTTTGCCGTCCGTTCAACCTTAAATTCATCTCACAACAAGAAATTGGTTAGAATTCATAGGTTTCACATAAAATACAATTTTTGTATTTATTTTTGTTTTTTTATTTTTTTATTTTTTTCCTTTTCTACTAAATCTACTCAAGTATTACAACAATTTCACGGGTTGCCTCCCGTGTAGCGCCTGGTTTACCATCGCGGCTCAACGTCATTGAAGTTTAGTCATCCTCTAGGGTGACGAATGTATTCTCTCAACTATCGTCCTCACCCCAGTAATGCTTACATCGCTGCCCATTGACTAAGAACGTTGCACTTTGATCTTCTTGCCACGATTCCAATTTTAGGGGGTCCTTCACCGGTGGTTTTCCCACTGGCTCTCGCGAATCAACACTCTGAGCAATATTCGCTCGATCAAGCACGTTGATCATTGAGAGTTCCTCATACACGGCCGGAAGATTCGTGGCTTTGTACACGTCAAATACCTCCACCTTGTTGTGTGCCTGCATGGTTAGCTTCCCTGCAGCTACATCGATCAATGCTTTCCCGGTCACCAAGAAAGGACGTCCCAAAATAAATGGGACTTTCGCATCCGGCTCAAAATCCAGCACAATGAAGTCAACCGGGAAGATAAGGGAGCCCACTTGCACCAGCACGTCCTCCACAATGCCATCTGGTCTGGACAAAGAATGATCCGCTAGTTGCAAGATCACTGTTGTCAGTCTAGGACTGCCTAGCCCCAATTCTTGAATATCGATGTCGGCATCAAGTTAGTGCTTGCTCCCAAATCACATAATCCACGAGCTTGGATACTCTGCCCAATTGTAAGTTGAATTGTAAAGCTCCTAGGGTCTTTGATCTTTGTGGGCAACCTATTTTGTATCCGGGAAGTGCACTCCTCCATAAGCGCCACCGCAGCGTACTCCGTCAACCTGCTTTTGTTCGCCATGATATCCTTGATATATTTTGTGTACTTCGGCACTCCCTACAAAACACCAACAAGAGGTATATTAATGTGTACCTGTTTAAGCACCTCCATGAACTTTTTGAAATACGCTTCCTCCTTGTGTTTCTTTAATCTTTGACGGAACGGGGGTGGTGGTCTTTCTGGTTCAGCTTCCTTCTCCTTCCCCCTATCATCATTGTGTTCCCTCTCATTCTCCACTACTCCCGACTGTTGTGGTGGTCTTTCTAGTAACACCTCCTTGAGTTGTAAACCACTCCTTGTGGTCACTGCATTCACTTGCTTGGGGTTGGGGTCAGTGTCACTCGGAAGTCCTCCTCTCGGCCTGGTGTTCTGAGCTCCAACTAGTTGCCCAAACTGGTACTCCAATGCCTTTGTAGCTAACTGATTGTTCTTTACATCGGCTACCAATTTCACATAGTTAGCCTGCAATTGATCTTGGTTAGCTATCATCATTTTGAACATTTCCTCGATGCTGGGTGATAGTGGTGGAGGAGGTGCATTGTTGCTTCTGTATTGCGACTGATAGTTCTGCTGCCCTCATTGATTTCTCTGTGCTCCCTGACTCGAACTCTGCCCTTGATGGCTATTACTACCCCAAGAGAAATTCGGGTGACTCCTCCAATTAGAGTTGTAGTTGTTGCCATACTGTTGGTGATTATTTCTCTGTACATTACCAACAAAGTTTACTGAATCAGGATTCGCACCACAACACTCAGCTGAGTGTTCATTACTGTCGCACACTTCACACCAAATCTGCTCTGCTACATTCACTGGGGCTTGAGAAAGATTCATGGTCATATTGCTGAAGTGGGTATTGAGTTGATTCTGTAACGCAACTATCTATGCAGCGATAGCTAGAAAACCATCCACTTCCAAGACTCCTGTAGCTTTCCTTGTTCCTCCTATAGAAGAGTCCGCATTCCACTCTGGATTTCCCTGCAAAATACGATTCAACAAAGTATACAGCTCCTCATAAGTTTTTTCTAATGCTTGTCCCCCAGCTGCTGAGTCTAACAAGATTTTTGTGTGGGGTTCCAAACCCTCTATGAAAGTATTCACCAGCACATTATTGGATTGGTGATGATGAGGACAATCCCGCAACATGGATTTAAATCGTTCCCAAGCTTGATACAGATTCTCCCTCTCTCTTTGTTTAAAACTTAGAATTTGACTTCTAAGTCTTGCTGTTTTACCGGATGGAAAGAACCGTATCAAGAATTTCTTTGCAAGATCATCCCAAGTAGTGATGGAATTAGGTGGCTCAGCTTTCAGCCATCTCTTTGCTTCTCCCAAAAGTGAAAATGGGAACAATGTAAGCCTGACCTAATCGGGTGACACTCCAGCGGGGATGTAAGTGCCACTTATCTCCAAAAAGTTTTGGAGATGTTGTGGATCCTCGTGAGGGAGACCTGTGAATTGCCCGCTGGTGTGCAGCAATTGCACCATATTCTGTTTAAGCTCGAACCTCCCTCCTGGCTCAGGTTTGCGAATTTCTAGATGTAACGTTGTTAGCATATGGGATTTCCACTACGCGAACCAGCCTAGCTGCCATTTCTTTGGGCACTAACACTGCCCTTACAATGGGTGGATTCTGTTGTTGCTCCAGGATTGTCTGTCTGAGAAACTGCAGCTTTCTCTCTAGAGCTTCTCTCCTTTGACGATGGAATTGTCTTTCCGGCTCTGAATGTGAATCCACCAGCTCCTTGTCCCTTGCCAGTGTTCAATAGAATTCAATATCTGCAAAAGACAAGCTAAGACCAAGTTGTCAACACTAATAAGAAATCGTAAACTAACACATAAGACAACAATTTTACCAATTGCCAGTCCCCGGCAACGACACCAAAAACTTGTTCGGTGGTTTGGAATACCTACACACAAGTGCACATGGTCGAACAAGTAGTAAAATGGATAGAGTAGCCAAGTGTCGATCCCACAGGGACTGTACCAAGGTAATAATCTAATTAAGTGTTAATAAACTCTAACTCTAATAATGCAGACAACAGTTTCAAGAAGATTTTGGGAGTTTGTTTCCTAATTTATACTAATCTAAAACAAATGTACAATTTGAGTCTGAACTATAGTAATGAGCATGCTGAGGCTAAAACAAACATGCAGGGAAGCAATTTATTGATACAAATTGGTTAATCTTTCCTTCGGTTTCTAGTCAAGAATTATTGCCTATGGATTAAAACTCTCGTATTTAACCCAACTTAAGAATCACGAACCTTCCACCTACATTTCTGTGATAAGAAGAAATTGATGTTCTAGCCATACGAAACCGATTCCTTAATTGACTAATACGACTTTCAGATATACTTATGTTCTGAAGGTAAATCAATTCTCAATTTTCCCAAACCAAGAAGAGATCATATCCTATTAATTCACAATTTTTCAATTTCTTTCTCTTTCGAGCGCAAACCGGATTTGTTAGATATACATTAATATTGGCCAAACATTAATGCAGTAAGAACAAGAATTAATAGAACAACCATAGAAGAAAATATGAAAAACCAAAATGATCAATAATTACCTTCGACTACAAATGTTCTTAACCTCAGCAAGAAGTGAATTTAGCCACTTATTTGTGGATTAAAAATCGTTAAATGTGTGTAAATCATACAAACAATTGGAATAAAGAAGAAAGAGATAGAGAAGAACCCTAAGAATTTCGTCCTCTCAACTGCCTGTAACCCACGTTCTTGCTCAACCAAGTCAGAATAATTAAAAATAAACCTAAGTGTGCTATTTATACTAATGGAAATTTTTCCCGGAATAACAAGCAACGTGTCACGGAGTGCATCGCGAAGCACTGCCTCCGTGACACGCCACAAACGCGGACCCTCACTGGAATCCGGTCCTCCAGGTAATTATGCCCAACGTGCCACGGCGTGCAACGCGGGGCTTGGCCAACGTGCCACGGCCCCAACGCAGACCCTCAATGGAACTTGGCCTATTTTAATCCTCTGGGGCAGAATGCATCCGCGATGGCAGCATGACACGGCTCCATTTCGGAGCCCCTTAATTTGCTGCATGACCTTGGCCTTTTCCACTGCTCGCTTCCAAGTCCGTTCCCGGTTTCTCCCAACATGCATCTTAACTTCCTAAAATTGCATTTTTCCTGCAAAACAACACTAATCATGTTGGTTAGTATAAATTCACATTTTAATTACAAATCACATGAGAATGTACAAATATCAATGGATAAACAAGACGAAATAAAGCATTTGAGTATCACTTGGGCATATAATTTTGCCCAAGATCACATTCTGATCACCAACACCACCATTGGTCGAGTCAACCGAACAAACTCCCAACCGTGTAAGCCGATGCACATCCTTCACCAGCTCCTTTCTTCCCTCTTCTACATGGAACACACTCTCAATAGAAAGCCTAGTAAGAGCGTTTTCTACCACATTAGCCTTGCTCGGATGGTAAATGACACTTATATCATAATCCTTGAATAACTCCAACCACCTTCTGAGACATTGACTTAGATCCTTCCGGGTAAACACATATTGTAGGCTTTTGTGGTCCGTAAACACATCTATATGGACCCCATATAAATAGTGTTTCAAAATCTTCAAGGTAAATACTATCACTGCCAATTCGAGACCATGAGTCGGGTAATTCTTTTAATGAACCTTCAACTGCTTGGAAGAATATGCTATAACCTTGCCATGCTGCATCAATACACAACCAAGGCGAATCCTCAAAGCATCACAATATACCACAAACCTATCGGTACCCTCAGGTAGGGATAACAACGGTGCTGAGGTGAGTTGAGTCTTCAACTCTTGGAAGCTCCTCTCAGAAGCCTCTGAACATTGCAACTTCACTTTCTTTTGGGTTAGTTTGGTCAATGGTGCTGCAATTCATGAAAACCCCTCAACAAATCTCCGATAATAGCCAGCTAAACCCAAGAAACTCCAGATATCCGAAGGATTCATTGGTCTAGGCCAATTCTTCACCGCCTATATCTTTTGAGAGTCTACCTATACACCCTCATTTGACACCACATGACCCAAAGGGCCACCGAGTTCAACCAAAACTCACATTTAATGAATTTAGCGTATACTAAAGATCCTTCAAGGTCTGCAGCACCACCCTCAAATGAGCGACATGTTCCTCCTCGCTCCCAACGTATATAAGGATATCATACATGAACACAATCAAGAACATGTCTAGATATGGCTTGAACACCCTGTTCATCAAATCCATAAAAGCTATAGGAGCATTTGTTAGTCCAAAAGACGTAACTACAAACTCATGATGATCATACCGAGTCCTGAAGGCTATCTTCGGAATATCGCTCCCCCGAACCCTAAGCCGATGGTATCCGAATCTGAGATCTGTATTTGTAAAGCATTTAGCCCCCTGATGCTGGTCAAACAAATCATCAATCCTAGGGAGAGGATACCTGTTCTTTATGGTGACCTTGTTCAATTATCGATAATTAATGCACATATAAAGAGAACCATCTTTCTTGTGGATAAAGAGAACTGGTGCACCCCACGGGGATTTGCTCTGTCTAATGAAACCCTTCTCTAGAAGGTCTTTCAACTGCTCCTTCAACTCCTTTATCTGGGATGGAGCCATTCTATAAGGAGGAATAGATATAGGATGTGTATCAGGAAGAAGGTCAATACCAAAGTCGATCTCCTGCTCGGGAGGAATTCTCGATAGATCATCTGAGAATACTTCTGAATACAAACATACTACTGGAACTGACTGGATAGTTGGGATCTCGGACGTAGCATCCTCAACCCTAACTAGATGGTACATGCAACCCTTGGAGATGATCTTTCTGGTCTTAAGGTAGGAACTAAAACGACCTACAGGCACAGCTGAACTGCCCTTCCACTCTAAGACTGGTTCACCCGGAAATCTGAACTCTTTAGCACGGGTTCTACAATTCACTGAGGCATAACATGTAAATATCTAATCCGTGTTGAGGATAACATCAAAATCGATCATGGCTAACTCTACTAAATCTGCTAAGGTGACTTTCCGAAAGACTGTGATAGGGAAACTTCTATACACCTATCTAGTTATAACTTAATCACCAACTGGAGTATAGATTCAGAAGGGTTCTGATAAGATTTTGGGAATGACTTCAAAACTACAAGAAACATAGGGTGTCAAAAAAGATAAAAGTATCCCCTAGATCTAACAAAGCATATACATAAAGGTGGAATACTTGTAACATAGTAGTGACTACATCTGGGGAGACCTCGTGCTCCTGATAGGATACTAGGGCATAAAATCTTTATTGGCACTGTCCGCCACCTGCACTAGTAGAAGCGCCCTGCTGAGCTAGGCATGCTGGTGGAGCTACTGAACTGAAACCTGGGCCTCAGCCCCTATCATGACCCTGTCTTGCTGCTAGAAAATCCCTAAGCATGTGTCCAGGCTTCCCGCACCCAAAGCAAGCACCTGTACCTACCAAACACTGGCTTGTGTGTCTCTGGCCATATCTGCTACACTTTGGAGGGCTGGTCTCTGTGGGTCCGCTACTCTGAACTCTCAAGCCTGATGCTCTCCCCTCTGAAGCCGCCTAGACCTGTATGGCACAGTCATAGCAAAAGGCGTTAGGCATAAAGATTTCTAGTGGGACTGCTGACGCTGCTCACTAGGTCTCTGCTGGGAGAATCCGATGCTATCAGGCCTGGATCTCTTGGCCTCTCTCTGTCGCTCACTAACCTGCACTGCCTCCATCTTCTGAGAGTACAGGACTACCCGAGCAAAGTCAATATCTGAAGAAGCATCCTGGTTTGGCAATCCCTGTACAAACCTGCTCACACGGGCTCTCTGATCTACCACCATCTCAGGTGCATACTTGGACAAACGAGTGAACTCCAAGGAATACTCCTGAACCGTCATCTTTCCTTGCTTAAGATTCAAAAACTCGACCGCTTTCATCTCCCTCATCTCATGAGGGAAGAAACGATCTAGAAAAGCGGCATGGAACTCATCCTAACTGATAGGGCCTGCTCCAACTGTACTACTATCCTTTCATTGCTTGAACCAAATGTGCGCAACCCCTTTCAGCTGATAAGAGGCTAAGTCGGTGCACTCCACTCCTGTTACCCCCATGATATGGGTGATCTTCGATCCAAGAAACTCGGGAGGGTTCATCCTAAAAAACTCTCTAACTCTTGCTGCTTCCGCATTCTTGTTTTGAGGGACATGCGCTACCACCTGCTGATTGACGTGGGTGGTCAAGGCCTACGCTAACATCTGAATGGCTGCCCTGAACTCCGCATGAGCAACCAACTCGGGTACATGCTCCGCATAGGTTGGTGGGGCGTGCTGATGCCCGTCTCCATTGCCATCCTCGTGGCCATTTTGTTTCCATTTCTCCTTCTGTTATCTCTACAGGGAGGCATGATTCTGCAAACGAGTATTGCACGAGTTTGAAGGATAGAGAAATATTTCATCACACGACTTATATCATGAAAGAAGGGAACATTTCATAAACATCTCATAGCCCCTTCGTCATAAGTGTGGTGCACTTCACACCCATCAAAAAGAATCTACTTAACGCGGCTTTGGGACACCCTAGGATACTTCAAAACCTAATGCTCTGATACCAAGTTTGTCACAACCCGAACATAGGCTTGGATTGAGACACGGGACATGAAACACCAAGAGGCTCCAAGTCAACCCATGGCATAAACATACATCTTACTTAATCGTAGATGAGTGGTAGATCATCATAAATAACATAGCATAAGTCTGAACATAATAGAATATCTGAGTATATACATGTATCAAAAGCTGAAACACAAGCTATGTCCAAAAAACCCTTTAACACTGACGAGTTAACTGGACAAGACCCAACCTAACTCACTAAAATCTGAAGACTAAAAATACGACATACAACTGATAAGAAGGGCCCTCGCAAGAAGAGGACTCACCAATGGAGGCTAAGGAAAGCTAACTCATGGAATCTAACTAGTAGTGGGACTGAACTTGGCTATCGGATCCTGTATCATACAACATAGAGTATGCGGTCAGTACGTTGAATGTACCGAGTATGCAAGGTAAGTAAAACCGCTAAGTAAGTAAAATCATTAACCATGCATAGTATAAAACATAATCAAGATAAGATTCTGAGAGTAGGACCTGCACGCTATTTTCTAAAATAATGACCTGAACATAACTGAACATCATAACTAAATCGAATGACCTAAAGTTGAAAACTGATAATCATAAGTAAAACTGAACATTGGGTCAAACCTGTTGAAAGCAAAATAACATGACTAATGTACATGCATAACTGAAATCATGAGGAATAATGGAAGACACATCATATAAACGACATTACCACGATAAAGCTTACGTGGTCCCGACTATCACACTCAAGTGGGAAAAGCCGTCCAAAGCCTTGGCAGGACTAAGGTCGTTATCATGATATTGATATCAAGCTCAAGGCCCCTTGGGGGCAGGGGAAATCTCCAAAGGAGGTCCGAAATAATCTGATCATACCTACATTGGCGTGTAGTTCTGAGGCATAGGGTTGACTGACCCTTAGCCTACTCGGTGCTAGACACTACTCCCAAAAACATGCATATGCTCTCCATTGTTTTTCAGCAAAGCTAACCATCGTCTATCAAAGAAGCTGAATAATAACATACATGCATAATCTGAAATTATAACATGAGGAGCCTTGGCTCAAATCATAACACAAGCTGAAAATAATGGGAGTCTTGAGTCCAAACCCATGTGGTAATAAGACATAGTTGATCATATGGGCTTTCCCAATACGTAAACATACTTTAAATCAACTTGATTCACTTTGAAAACATGAACATAAAAATGGGTATTTCGAAATCATACTTTCTTCATAAACATCACATCATAGTTGAACATATATCTCATAGATCTCAACTTTCATGAGCATTCATTGACTTGAAAAACATAATTTATAATTTTAAACATTGTAAAATCTGCCCATGAATCATATTTCATCATTTGAAACATAGTAAGATCATACCCATGATTTAAGACTTAGGAATTCATGCATTGTGTAAAAACCTCGTGGAATCATCCATTATAACATCATGAATTAAGAGGGAATTGGACATGGGTGTGGACAATTGCACCCATTTGTATCCTTACATACCTGAAGGGATCTATATTTCACACTTCCTTGATTGCCCAAAGAAAATTGAGGAGTAACTTTATAGAACTAGCCTTGATCAACTCCAAACTTATAAACTTGTATGCATGATAGGATAGGGTTAAAATGACTTAACCCTTCTTAAAACACTCCATTGTGACCTTAAAACGATGTAGTTTAGGCTTTAGGAACATAGGAATTATGGAAAAGCCCTTAATAAACTTGCAGGGAAAAACAAACTACGAGTCCCAACGAGGGACTGGACGAGTCGTCGTCACTGGCCACGACTCGTGGTCTACCTTCATCATGAATACTACCAAAAATCTGTTAAAGGTTACCACGAGGGAATTAATTGATCGTTGTTGGTGACCAAGACTTGTGGTCACCTCCCGTCCTCCTTACTACCGAAATTCTCCTGGGGGTCACCATGGGGGACACCACGACTCGTGGTGTATCCGACGAGTAATGGTGATGATCCGTTAGGTGCACTGCCCAGGTTACTTGATCCTCCAATCTCTCTTGACCATGAATGACTTAACGGGTCATGGTGCTGACTATGACTCGTGGTCACCTCCCGAGGTCACTCTAAACATAAAATCTCAACCAAGTCCCAGCCCCTTCGCACGAGTCACTTAACAACTCGTGGGTTCTAGACGGGTCACATGATGACTCATCCTGTGAGCTGGTGTAGAAAATCCTATTCTCTTCATTTCAACACCCCAATCTGATCATAGGGCTTTTGAGGTATAACAATAAATGTAAGGACAGTGATACGTAACGCCTGTCTCACTTAGGCAAATTCCACATTGGAAAAGAGAGGGAAAGTCCTGGGCTATTTAGTAAAAGATTGGACTTAATACTATGAGGGGCCTTTTGGGTTGAAAATCCAAGGGGATAAAACTGTGAGGCACCGAGGGACAAAAGTTGACAATACTTCACAATGTTGGGCTAGGGTCGTTAGAGGTGGTATCAGAGTCGACTCTCGACTATTACGGTAGTGGGGAAAGCCGCATCGAGGATGCTGATTCGCTATAGGGGGTGAGTGCAGGGACGATGATACGTAATGCCTGGCTTACATAGGCAAATCCCATATCAAAAAAAGAGGGAGAGTCCTAGTCTATTTAATAAGGACTGGACTTAATACTATCAGGCACCTTTTGGGTTTAAAATCCAAGGGGACAAAACCGTGCTGGGACGAGGCCCAAAAGCGAACAATACTTCATAGTGTTGGGCCAGGGTCGTTATATCCACGTAGGGCTTGAACATTAATATATACCTGGTGGCACGTAGTCATAATAATAATCATAATCATACTTGATATGTGTGAAATAACCATGAAAAGGATGCCATATAGTTGGCCATGATACTTCAACTTGAATTTCATGAAAATCATACATGCATGAATGAATCTTCATAACTTGAAATCATAAAATTCATAAATATTCATGCATCCTTTGATAATCCAACATACTTGAAATAATGGGCTCGTAAGTTTGAAATTCATAAATCATGCATAATAGGGAATAATCTTCATAAACTTGAAATCATATATTATAAAGTATATTGAGGGTTAAATTTTATCCAATATCCATAAAACATCCATTGAAACATAAGAGAATTGAACCCATAGAGATAACATGGATGATTGCATTGAATTGGGGTTAACACTAAAATTTTAACTTGACAGGCTTAGAGACTTGAAATTCTAGACTGTGGATGAAATTGGGCATGAGGGTGGAAGAACTTCCCCTATTCATAACCCTACATATCTGGGTAATTGACTCCTGAACTTGTCTTTAAAACCCACGAAGATTGAAAGAGAATTGATGAACAACCCTAGCCTTGATCTTGAGAGAGGATTTCAAATACACAGTAGTTAGAGAGAATAAGGACTTAGGCTAGATTAAACCCGTTTAATATGACCCTTAGGAAGCCTATAATACCTTTATTTAGGAGTTAAAAGTATAGGGCATTACAAAAATACCCTTAGGAAAACGTATTTAGAAATTGTCCTGTCCAGTACTACAGCTCGTCCTAAAATTTATAGGACCTCACCATGACTCGTACTGAGTCTCATGGTCTCAGGTCCTACCCCTAGTCATTCTCTGAACTTCATGCCACGGGTGCTTACCATGATTCGTACCTGCTTACCACGGGTCATAACTTGACTCGTGGTTCCTCTCATTATTTCAAGATATTGCTCTGAATCTCTTCCTACGACTACCTAGTATGAGTCGTACCATCTAGGTACAAATCATAAGTCCTTTTTGTGGTCTCAATCTACCATTTCTGGATAGCATGCTACGACCAGTAGTACGACTCGTAACACCCATCAACAAGTCGCCTTGAGGCCCGTGTTTGGTGTTCTTTGGGTATATAACTACACGCAAGTGCACGTGGTCGAACAAGTAGTAATGTGGCTCAAGTAAGACAAGTATCGATCCCACAGAGACTGGACTAAAGTAATAATCTACTCAAGTGTCAATAAACTTTAACTCTAAAATGCAGACAACAGTGTGAAGAGAAATTTGATATTTTGCTTCCTAATTTTATACTAAGTCTAAAACGAATATACAAATTGAGTCTGAACTATAAGTATGAGCATGCTGAGGTTAAATGAACATGTAGAGAAATAAATTATCGATACAGTTTGGTTAATCTTTCCTCCGGTTGCTAGTCAAGAATTATTGCCTATGGATTAAAACTCTCGTATTTAACCCAACTTAAGAATCATGAACCTTCCACCTACATTTCTGTGATAAAACGAAATTCATGTTCTAGCCATACAAAACCGATTCCTTAATTGACTAATATGACTTTCAGGTATATTTCTATCCTAAAGGTAAATCAATTCTCAACTTTCCCAAACTAAGAAAAGATCATATCCTATCAATTCACAACTTTCCAATTTCTTGCTCTCTTGAGTGAAACTGGACTTTTTAGATATACGTTAACGTTGGCCACACATTAACGTAGTATGAACAAGAATCAATAGAACAACCATGGAAGAAAAGATGAAAAACCAATTTATCAATAATCACATTTCAATACAAATGTTTTTAACCTCAGCAAGAAGGGAATTTAGCCACTCATTTGTGGATCAAACATCGTTAAATGAGTGTTAATCATACTAGCAATTGAATTAAAGAAGAAGGAGATAGAGAAAAACCCTGAGATTTTCGTCCCCTCGACTGCCTGTAACCCACGTTCTTGCTCAACCAAGTCAGAATTATTAAAAATGAACCTAAGTGTTCTATTTATACTAGTGGGAATTTTTCCTGGAATAACAAGCAACGTGTCACGGAGTGCATCGCGGAGCACTACCTCTGTGACATGCCACCAATGCGGACCCTTGCTGGAATCCGGACGTCCAGGTATTTAGGCCCAACGTGGCACGGTGTGCAACGCGGGGCTAGGCTAACGTGCCACGGCCCCAACGCGCACCTCCACTGGAAATAGGCATAATTTCACCATCCAAGCAGAATGCATCCGCGATGGTAGCGTGACACGGGTCTATTGCGGAGCCCCTTTAATTCGTGCCTTCAAGTGTTTTTCTTCCTTGCTAGCTTCCGAGTCCAATCCCGATCTCTCCCAACATGCATCTTAGCTCCATAACTTTATATTTTTCCTGCAAAACAACGCTAATCTTGTTGGTTAGTATAAATTCACATTTTATTACAAATCACATGAGAATGTTTAAACATTGATAGATAAACAAGGCAAAATGACACATTTGAGTATCACCTGGACATATAAATTTGCCCAAGATCACTTACCCCACACATAAATCCTTGTTCGTCCCCGAACAATAATCTTACACCTCATGCAATTGACACCCCATCCTGGCTACTTTAGCTCGACAATTCAAGCTATGGTTATACCGATTATTTAATATAGCAAATCATCAAGAAAACATGCATAGTCTTATCAATAGAATGACCTTCAACACATTAAGACCTCCTAGACTCAAGAATCGACTCTCGATATCGGCAAACTCATGCAAATCAGCTGATCAAGATATCCGACATGAATTTTTAATCTCTCGTTGAGCATGTGTCCTCACAACACAAGAGAATTTTTCCCCTTTTTTAATTACATGAACTCAAAGACATTACATGCAGGGGCATATAAACACAATTTCACTCTCTCTTCCAAAAGAATTCACATGCATCATGTCATGAACCATAGGCTTGCCTTTAGTGTATTACTCCACTAATATAAGGACGTGTGATGTAAGATCACGTAGGACTTAACGGGTTGTAATGTAAGCTACGGAACTAGTAAATACTGGGCTAACCAATAATAACAACTAGCATCCTTAAGCGCTTTTTCAATACATCCCATCAACCTCATGGGCATTGTTTCTTCCTTCATCCTCCCATTCTTGAAGTCTGTCTTTATTTTTGACCCCATATCTTTAAGCACACTTGACTCAATAACAAAGATTATTTATACATCTTCATTATATTTAATTTATAACGAGTGCACCTTCAACCTTTTCTTTCCTTTCATCACTCTGTTTTTTCTTTTCTTTTCACCATTCTCACTCCTTGATACTGTGGGAAAATTATTTTCTTTTCCTGAGCGCTTAAGAGTTTTGGATCAAATTCATGGATAATGAAAAGAAGGGGTTAAGCTCGGTTTACACCTTTTTGACAAAAGAAAAATAATAGGCTAAAGGCTCAATGGGCTAACTAGGATGTACATTCAAGGTGGGTACGATAATGAAAAAAAACATTTGGTTAAAGCAAAGAAATGCCTGCATCCTTTCCTACAATACACATCCTTCATTTCGTTTCGTACACACACTAGGCAAGTTGTAGACACTTCACAATAGCATGGAAGAATCGAAACCTCACCACACTCTCATTGCACATGCTCAACTCAAGACATAATCACAGACTCTTCAATCAGCTAATTACAAGAATTCAAACATTAAGCCTCAATCACACCGAATCGAACTCTATGGTCTAGGTATCTCAACATGTTTACAAAGTTGCATGCTTTCATACGAATCACCTTTGCATTCTAAATATCATGTACAACACGCAACTAGAATTCCGAACCTTAAAGTAACACGTTTGGGATACAAACAAACTAAAGATAAAAAAATTAAAAAGAACAAAAGAAATCTACTCCTATCAACTACATTTTCCTTAAGACGGTCGTCATCCATCCATCATAGGGAATGGTCACTATTTACGACTTCGGTTCAATGGGACTATTCTCAGTAAAAGCACCGAAAACAAACGCCGAGAAACCCAAAAATTTAAAAATTCATGAAAAAGTTTAAAAATATCGATCATTTCGATAAAACAAAAATATGTTAAAAACCAGCTAACAACATTCAACAGCACACAATAGCTTCACCTTAATTACAATACAGACATACAAACAAAAATCACAGGGCCACAAGTTTATCCAAGCACAACAACAGAACAGAGACATACATTAATAACAACAACAACAAACACCTAACTACTCCTACCCCACACTTAAATCGAACACTGTCCCCAGTGTTCATAAAATTCGGCGTAGCACAGAAATGGGTGGTTAAACTCCCTCATCAATCAAAATATTCCACTTCTTTGTTAGGTGCTGTTGCCTCATCTCCCATGTCTGAATCGCCCCCATCGTCATCATCTGACTCCACATTGGAGTCATCACGATGTGTCTCCTCATCTGTGGGGACATCATCGTCAGTGGGCTCCACAAAAGCTGGCCCCACTCGGCATAGAGCCCTAGCATTTTCGCCAAAAGGGTAGTCTAGCTCGAGCTGCCACAACTCCTCTTCTGTTGCCGGCCTCCTGCCTATGCGCAGCTAGAGCATCTACATCCCAAATATGCGAGCCATGTACTGATCATCCCGAGTGGTGTCGGGTGCCTTAGTTTTGGTGACATCTAAGGCCCGCCTCTCCATCTGCGGGATGTACTCAATGGACTCCTCCTCAATATCTAGACCCCTCAGGAACATGGTAAGTAGGCCACCAAACCCGTACCTGTGCCCTTGATCCAATCGGGCTCTCTTCATGGCGGAGATAATCACCGCCCCCACATTTATCTTCAGCCCTTTAATCAAGGCGTAGACCAAGCATACACGATCCCCGGTCACATCTGTCATATGCACCCCCGGGATCAGGCAGGAACAAACAATCTTCAGCGATATCCTGGCTTCCCTGTTCATCTGTGAGTAGGGCAATGTCTGATGGTAGCCCCTCTCCTTATGCCTGCTCCAATGTGCTGTAGACCGAGTTCTACACAAAGTGCATCTGATATCAGAGTATGGTGGAGGGATATTCAGTTGCCGAAGCACATGGGTGTCTGTGTCCCGCGCCCCTAAGATGGCATTAAGGTGGTGGGGGTCAAAAGTGACTATCTGCCCCCTTATCTTGATGGTGTGACTTCTGAGTGTCGGGTTCCAATTGGCGTAGAATTCCCGAATCAGGTGCAGGTTGCACTCCTTGGGCTCTTCAAAGATAAAATTTAGACCGGCTGCCTCAATCCTGTGGACAATCTGAGGGAATTCCTGTGCCAATGGTTCCCTAGCAATGTGTTCCTCGGGGAAGTTTTTGCTTTCCTTATGTTTGGCGTACCATTTCTTCGCCTCCTCTGTCACCCATCTGGTTCTGTATTGACGGCGTTGGCCGCGTGGAACCGCTGGTGCTGCTGGGACTACTGTTC
Source organism: Datura wrightii (assembly GCA_035772735.1). NCBI lineage: Eukaryota > Viridiplantae > Streptophyta > Magnoliopsida > Solanales > Solanaceae > Datura > Datura wrightii. The sequence goes on along the minus strand of JASDFA010000001.1, from coordinate 151,862,488 downwards.
CCAGCCTAATTCTTTTCCTTTCGGCACCCGATGTAGATGCGCCCTTCCCTTTATCTTGCCTACTTGCCATCTTTCCTTTAAAACTCAAAAGACAGTCCCAATGTTATTCCAATTAAAATTGGCTTCGACTAAGGTTAGGTTAAGCTAGGCTACCCCACACTTAATCTTTAGCCACAATCACAACATTATGGCAAGATCATACTTATATCCAAAAAAAAAAACAAAAACATAACAAATATACCTAGTGCATTCAGAGAATTCGACGGTATAAATTCTATGTACTACTCAGACTTTGTACAACTAGTGACAACATTACCATCGATAACATTTCATCACATAGCCTTTAGCGAACATTTCTATCAACAAAACTGATACAATTCCCCCAATTTCTATGCAATTTCAACAATTTCATTAACCTGACAATCAGTCACGCCTTACTCGTCTTAACGTTAAGCACAACCTCATGTTCCTCACCCAACATGCACACACCAAGAAGAATTACACATTTCAACTCGATTTTAACATCTTCATATTCAAATTCTAACCCTAGCTACCATTTCGCAAGAATTTCAATCAAACGTGTATTTATCGACTTCATACCATCACAACGATACTGGGAACTTCAATCAATAATAATTTACAAGAATTCATGCTCAATTTACACTTAGGGCAATTTTTCCTCACTTCCTATGCTAAAAATCGGAAAAATAAGGTAAGAAATGAGATGAAGTTAACAAACATACCATAAATTCGATGATATCGAAGAAAAGTTGATAAAATTGAGCTCCTAGTCCATGTCACGTTGGGGAAGGGTGGATTTTAAGGTGTTTGTCGCGGAGGAGGTGAAAAAATGGGAAAAATGAGGGGAATTCGGAGTTAAAAAGTGAAGATTTCGCGCGGGTCACCCGGTGACCCGGTGTGACCCGTCGTGAAATACACTTCAACGTGTCACGGAGCCATCGCGCAGGTGTTCTGGAATTTGTAAAAATTCCAGAATTACCTTCAACGTGTCACGGAGGGTAACGCGTAGGCCCTCCTCTGTGACACGGAGCCATAGCGTGGGCTCACTGTTTTGCCACTTTTTATTATTTTTCATACCTCGATTTTTCCTTTGCGATCCTTTGCATATTTATCCTCCGTCCGACCTTCAATTCATCTCACAACAAGAAATTGGTTAGAATTATAGGTTTCACATAAAATACAACTTTTTTTTTTATTATTTTATATTTTTCTCATTTTTTTTTCTTTTTTTTCTACGAAATCTAATAAAATAATAAAACAAAAATTTCACGGGTTGCCTCTCGTGCAGCGCCTGGTTTACCATCGCGGCTCGACGTCATTCAGCTTAGTCATCCTCTAGGGTGATGGACATTTTCTCTCGACTACCTTCCTCACCCCAGTAATGCTTACATCGCTCCGGTGGTTTCCCCAATAACACCCGTAACTCAATTCTCTGAAAAAGATCAGCTCGATTAATCACATTGATCACCGAGAGTTCCTCATACATAGCTGGGAGCTTGGTGGCCTTGTATACATCAAACACCTCCACCTTGTCGTGTGATCGCATGGTTAGCTGCCCTGCACCTACATCAATAAGTGCTTTCCCGGTAGCCAAGAAAGGACGTCCCAAAATAAATGGGACTTCCGAGTCTGGCTCAAAATCCAGCACGATGAAATGTACTAGGAAGATAAGGGAGCCCACTTGCACCAGCACGTCCTCCACAATGGCATCAGGTCTCTCCAAGGACCGATCTGCTAGTTGCAAGATCACTATTGTTGGTCTAGGACTCCCTAGACCCAACTTCTTGAATACCGATGACGGCATCAAGTTAATGCTCGCTCCCAAATCACATAATCCGCGAGCTCGGATACTCTGCCCAATTGTAATTTGTATGGTAAAGCTCCCAGGGTCCTTGAGCTTTGTGGGCAACCTGTTTTGTATCTGGAAAGTGCACTCCTCCATAAGAGCCACCGTAGCGTACTCAGTTAACCTGCTTTTGTTCGCCATGATGTCCTTAATATACATTGCGTACTTCGGCACTCCCTGCAAAACATCAACAAGAGGTAAGTTAATATGTACCTGTTTCAGCACCTACATGAACTTTTTGAAACATGCCTCCTCCTTGTGTTTCTTTAATCTTTGAGGGAACGGGGGTGGTGGTCTTTCTGGTTCAGCCTCCTTTTTCTTCCCCCTCTCATCACTTTGCTCCCTCTCAATTTCTGCTGCTCCCGATTGTTGAGGTGGCCTTTCTAGTTCCACCTCTTTAAGCTGCAAACCACTCCTTGTGGTCACTGCATTCACATGCTTGGGGTTGGGATCTATATCGCTCGGAAGTCCTCCTCTAGGCCTGGTGTTTTGGGCTCCAGCAAATTGCCCAAACTTGTACTCCAACGCCTTTGTAGCTAATTGATTGTTCTTTACCTTGGCTGGCAATTTCACGTAGTCAGCCTGCAATTGAGCTTGGTTATCTATCATTGTCTTGAACATTTCCTCGATGCTGGGTGATGGTGGTGGAGGAGGTGCATTGTTTCTTCTATATTGTGCCTGATAGTTCTGCTGCCCTCCTTGAGTTCTCTGCGCCCCCTGACTCAAACTTTGCCCTTGATGGTTGTTGCTACCCCAAGAGAAATTTGGGTGATTCCTCCAGTTGGAATTGTAGCTGTTGCCATACTGTAGGTGGTTGTTTCTCTTTATATTTCCCACAAAGTTCACCGAATCAGGATTTGCTCCACAACACTCAGCTGAGTGTTCACTACTCCCGCACACTCCACACCAAATCTGCTGCACTACATTCACTGGGGCTTGAGACTGGTTCATGCTCATGTTACTGAAGTGGGTGTTGAGTTGATTCTGTAAAGGAGCTATCTGTGCAACAATAGCTGTAAAACCATCCACTTCTAGGATACCTACTGCTTTCCTTGTTCCTCCTCTTGATGAATCAGCATTCTGATCTTGGGCAGATTTATATGCCCAAGTGATACTCAAAAGTATCATTTTCGCCTTGTTTATCTAGCAATGTGTATACATTTTCATGTAATTGGTAATAAAATGTGAATTTATACTAACCAACATGATTAGCATTGTTTTGTAGGTAAAATGTGATTTTCGGAAGCTAAAATGCATGTTGGATGATATCGGAGTTGGACTTGGATGCGAGCAAGGAAAAAGGCATAGGACTGCATGAATTAAAGGGGCTCCGCGATGGAGCCGTGTCACGCTGCCATCGCGGAGGCATTCTGCCTGGAGGGTGAAAATTCATCAAATTTCTAGTGGAGGTTCGCGTATGCTCCGTGGCATGGTGGCTAGCCTCCGCGTTGCACGTCGTGCCACGTTGGTGTTTAAATTCCCGGACCCCCAGTTCCAGTGAGGGTCCGCGTTCACGGCGTGTCACGGAGGCAGTGCTCCACGATGCACTCCGTGACACGTTGCTCATTATTCCGGGAAAAATTCCCACTAGTATAAATAGAACACTTAAGTGTATTTTTCATAATTCAGACTTGGTGGAGCAAGGACGTGGGTTACAGGCAGTTGAGGGACGAAAAGTTCAGGGTTTTTTCTCTCTTTCTTTCTTTTCTAACTCAATTGTTTGTATGATTAACACTCGTTTTATGATGATTAATTCACAAATGAGTGGCTAATTCCCTTCCTTGCTGAGGTTGTGAACACTTGTGATGAATTTTGATTATTAATTATGGTTTTTCATCTTTTTCTTCCATGTTGTTCTATTAATTCTTGTTCTTACTGCATTGGTGTGTGGCCTACATTAATGTACGTCTAAAAAGTCCGATTTCACTCGAGAGAGCATGAAATTGGAAAGTTGTGAATTAATAGGATATTGTTCTTAACTTGATTTGGGAAAATTGAGTTTTGATGAACCTTCAGGATAGAAATATACCTGAAAGTCGTATTAGTCAATTTAGGAACCAGAATTGTATGGCTAGAACATGAATTGCATTTGATCACAGAAATGTAGACGGATGGTTCATGATTCTTAAGTGAGATTAAATACGAGAGTTTTAATCTCTTGGCAATTGTTCTTGGCTAGCAACTGGAAGAAAAGATTAACTAATTTATGATGATAATCAGTTTCATTACATGTTCTTTAACCTCAGCATGCTTTTATCCATAGTCCAAATTCAAAGTAGATAATTGTTCGTAGTTTTAGTATAAAATTTATAAAACAAATTATTCAATTTTTGGTTATTTAGTTGTCAGCATATTTAGAAGTAAAAATATAGTATACTTGAGCAAATTGCACTTAACCCAAGTCTCTATGGGATCGATACTTGGCTTACTAAAGCCACTTACTACTTGTTCGACCACGTGCACTTGCGTGTCGGTTATATAATACCCATACAACGCACCGAACACATTCCACTACAGATTTCCCTGCGAAATACGATTTAACAAGGTATACAGCTCCTCATAAGTTTTCTCCAATGCTTGTCCTCCAGCTGCTGAGTCTAGCAAGATTTTTGTGTGGGGTTCCAAACCCTCTATGAAAGTATGCACCAGCAGATCATTGGATTGGTGATGATGAGGACAATCCTGCAACATAGATTTGAATCTCTCCCAGGCTTGATACAGTTTCTCTCCCTCTCTCTATTTAAAACCAAGAATTTGACTTCTAAGTCGTGCTGTTTTACCGGATGGGAACAACCGAATCAAGAATTTCCTTGCAAGATCATCCCACGTGGTGATGGAATTAGGTGGCTCAACTTTCAACCACCTCTTGGCTTCTCCCAAAAGTGAAAATGGGAACAATGTAAGCCTGACATAATCTGATGACACTCCAGCGGGGATGTAAGTGTCACTTATCTCCAAAAATTTTTGAAGATGTTACTGTGGATCCTCATGAGGGAGACCTGTGAACTGCCCGCTGGTGTGTAGCAATTGCACCATATTCTGTTTAAGCTCGAACCTCCCTCCTGGCTCAGGTTTGCGGATGCTAGATGTGACATTATTAGCATGTGGGATTGCCACCTCGCGAACCGGCCTAGCTGCCATGTCCTCGGGCACTAACATTGCTCTTACAACTGGTGGATTCTGTTGTTGCTCCATGATTGTTTGTCTGAGCAACTGCAGCTTTTTCTCTAGAGCTTCTCTCCTTTGACGATGAAATTGTCTTTCCAGCTCTAAATATGAGTCCACCAACTCCTTATCTCTTGCCAGTGTTCAACAGAAATTAGTATCTGCAAAATACAGGCTAAGACCAAGTTGTCAACACTAAAAAGAAAAAGTAAACTAACACTTAAGGAAAATTTACCAATTGCCAGTCCCCGGCAACGGCGCCAAAAACTTGTTCGGTGTTCTTTGGGTATATAACTACACGCAAGTGCACGTGGTCGAACAAGTAGTAAAGTGGCTCAAGTAAGACAAGTATCAATCCCACAGAGACTAGACTAAAGTAATAATCTACTCAAGTGTCAATAAACTTTAACTCTAAAATGCAGACAACAGTGTGAAGAGAAATTTGATATTTTGTTTCCTAATTTTATACTAAGTCTAAAACGAATATACAAATTGAGTCTGAACTATAAGTATGAGCATGCTGAGGTTAAATGAACATGTAGAGAAATAAATTATCGATACAATTTGGTTAATCTTTCCTCCGGTTGCTAGTCAAGAATTATTGCCTATGGATTAAAACTCTCGTATTTAACCCAACTTTAGAATCATGAACCTTCCACCTACATTTATGTGATAAAACGAAATTCATGTTCTAGCCATACAAAACCGATTCCTTAATTGACTAATACGACTTTCAGGTATATTTCTATCCTGAAGGTAAATCAATTCTCAATTTTTCCAAACTAAGAAAAGATCATATCCTATCAATTCACAACTTTCAAATTTCTTTCTCTCTCAAGTGAAACCGGACTTTTTAGATATACGTTAACGTTGGACACACATTAACGCAGTAAGAACAAGAATCAATAGAACAACCATGGAAGAAAAGATGAAAAACCAATTTATCAATAATCACATTTCAATACAAATGTTCTTAACCTCAGCAAGAAGGGAATTTAGCCACTCATTTGTAGATTAAACATCGTTAAATGAGTGTTAATCATACAAGCAATTAAATTAAAGAAGAAGGAGATAGAGAAAAACCCTGAGATATTCGTCCCCTCAACTGCCTATAGCCCATGTTCTTGCTCCACCAAGTCAGAATTATTAAAAATGAACCTAAGTGTTCTATTTATACTAGTGGAAATTTTTCCCGGAATAACAAGCAACGTGTCACGGAGCACTGCCTCCATGACACACCACCAACGCGGACCCTTACTGGAATCCGGACGTCCAGGTATTTAGGGCCAACGTGGCACGGCGAGCAACGTGGGGCTAGGCCAACGTGCCACGGCCCTAACGCGCACCTCCACTGGAAATAGGCATAATTTCACCATCCAGGCAGAATGCATCCGCGATGGCAGCGTGACACGGCTCCATCGCAGAGCCCCTTTAATTCGTGCCTTCAAGTGTTTTTCTTCCTTGCTAGCTTCCGAGTCCAATCCCGATCTTTCCTAACATGCATCTTAGCTCCATAACTTTATATTTTTCCTGCAAAACAACGCTAATCATGTTGGTTAGTATAAATTCACATTTTATTACAAATCACATGAGAATGTATAAACATCGATAGATAAACAAGGCAAAATGACACATTTGAGTATCACTTGGGCATATAAATTTGCCCAAGATCAGCCCGTACTAAGGCATTTTTGTGGATTTTTTGCTGGGTCAAATTCCATATCCCGAGCGTAGTAGTAGGAAAGTTTGGGGTATAACATTATCTCCCCCTTGGGAACACTCGTCCTCAAATTGAGACTAATTAAGATGAAAAGATAGAGAAAGTGCTGCAATCCCAGAATTGAAAGCTATAGACTGAAAGACTAACTGATTGACCGACTCCAAACTGAGATACATTACTGTACTGAATTCATGAAATACACATGCATGCTATAACATGAAAGAAACTGAGAGACATGAATTTGACATGAAACTGAGTGGAGAACTAACAAGGAAACTAGTACCTCGTGCTGGAACTGACCTGGAAGGAAAAAGATGTGGGTATCTAGCCATCATATTTTCTTCAGCTTCCCTAGCTCCCTCAACAAGCTGATTTCTTCACAACACTTTCATGAAAGCTACTTCCTTATTTCTAAACTTTCGAACCTGACGATCAAGGATATCAGTCGGAACCTCCGCATAAGTAAGGCTATCCTTTACACTAATGCTCTCTACCGAAACATTTGAAGTTGGGTCACCAATGCACTTCTTCAACAGAGATACATGGAAAACAGGATGCACCAAGGCTAACTCGGCTGGTGATTCCAACTCATATTCCACCTTACCAACTCACCTCAGAATCCTATAAGGACCAAAATATCAGGGGCTAAGCTTCCCTTACTTATCGAACATAATGAATCCTTTCATGGGAGACACCTTCAAAAACACACAATCATCAACCTCAAACTCAAGCTCTGTCCTCCTGACAATCGCATAAGATTTCTAATGACTCTAAGCTGTTTTTAGCCTTTCTCTAATAAGCTGAACTTTCTCCATAGCTCTGCATTGAATCTAGCCCTATCAATGTAGCCTCATGTATTGCCCCAAAAGTCCCTAAGATCAGACTCGAGCCTTGAGTAGAGAAAATAGGAAAATCTATTCCATCTCATAGAATGACTTATCAGGTGACTCATCAGGTCACCCAATGAATCATTAAGTGGCTCGTTAAGTGATGCCAAACTTGTAAGGAATCATCATTAGGGGGTTACCAGGAATAGTGTAATGACTCATCGTTTGACTCAATGAGTCATTAGTGTGCCTGTTATGTGCTGAGAAAATTAGGAGACTTAACGAGTTAAGGAAGGAGCCATGGTGTCACTTCATGACTCATCAAGTGGGTCATTGTCAGGATGGCTGAGATTTCCAATCATGACAATGAAAGAAAGCAACGAGTCATCGTCGCTTGTTAATGACTCATCATGTCAGTCATCCATTGAAGTAGTTTAGTAAGAGTGGAAATTGTCCAGTTGTGATGACAAGTTGGAAGACGAGTCATCCAGTTTGGTAACGGCTTGTCCAGTCCTTCGCTGGGACTGGCAGTGGCAGTTTTTTTGGGATTTATGTAATGGCATTTCGGTAATATCTAAACCCTAAACTATGTCGTTTTAAGCTTTATTAGGAGGGTTTTAAGAGAGATTAGTCAATTCTAACCCATTCCCTTCTCGTGCATGCTAGTTTAGAAGATCCCAGAGGAGATCAAGCCTAGAATTCTTCAAGTTCTTCCTTAAATCTCTTGGGCTTTCAAGAAAGAGTATAGATTCAGCTTATCTAGGTATGAAGGGCTATGAATGAGAGTTTCTTTCACTCTCATCCCCATAATTCTCCTCAATTCTATGAATTCAACTTCTAAATCATATTCACGATCTTATGGGGTTTTAACCCAACTTTATGAAATTCTTTCTACTATATTTATAGGTCATCCCCTTCAATTTTCAAATGATGTTTTAAGATTCATGGAAAGATTTAAAGTACATATTAATTATAAATTCATGATTTCAAGTTTTAGAAGAATTATTCCCAATTATGCAAGTTTCATGAAAATTCAAGTTTATGATTCATGATTTCAAGTATTATGAAGTATCTAGCATGATTAAAAATTTTCAAATTACCCATGTGTGAATCTATGTTATTTATTTTTGAAGCCTATTTTAAGTATGCATGAATTTATGATTTGGGAAAAGCCCACGCAAGTTATGTCACGACTCGAACATAGGCCCGGATTGAGACACGGGACAAGGAGCCCCGAGAGACTCCAAGTCAACCCATCACATGAACATACATCTAACTCAATCAAATAAACCGAAAGACTTAACATAATAACATATCATAAGATTAGCATAACACAACATCAAAAGAAAAATCCACAAGATACATGACGAGCTGATTACTACATACTGTCTGAAAGCCTCTACATAACTGATGGGTTGATGTGACAACACCCCCAATCAACCTGATAAGTCTGAAAATAATAAAGAACATCAATATTTGAAATTAGATGGTCCTCGAGTTATGAGGACACACCACTAAGCTAGATTTCTTACTCTGGAACTGGCTAATGACAGGGCTGAGTCTAGAGATCGAAGCCTGTATCATGAAATGATACAATAAAGAGTATGCAGTCAGCACGTGGAATGTACCGAGTATTCAAGGTAATATAAAACAATTTAATGAAGTAAAATCATTTAAAACATGCATAATAGAAAAATCATGATCTGGACATAACATAACATCATAACTGAATCGACTGACCTAAAGCTGAAATCTGATAATTCATAAGTAATACTGTACGTTGGGTAAAACATGCTTTAGAACATATATATATATATATATATATATATATCATGAGTGACAAACATGCATAACTTAAATCATGAGGAACAATGGGAGACTCGTCATATAACAAACATAATACGATAGAGCTTACGTTGTCGTAACTATCACACTCAAGTGGGTAGAGACGTCCAAAGCCTTGCCAGGGCTAAGGAAGGTACCATGATATAGATATCAAGCTCGAGGCCTAATCAGGGAAGGGGATAGCTCACAAGGGAGTTCCCAAAGTATATATATCTATGATATGTATAAACTACATTGGCGCATAGTTCTGAAGCATGGGGTGATCGACCCTTTGCCTACTCGGTGCTAGACACTACTCCCAAAAACATGCATATGCTCTCCATTATTTTTCAACGAAGCTCAATAATCAAATACATATCAAATCTGAAATCATATATGAGGAGGTTTAGCTCAAACCATACCACAAGCTGATAATAATTAGGAGTTTTCTCTCCAAAACCATGTGGTAAGCTTAATTCGTAAAATCATAAATCATACTTGAACATGTGGGCAATGCCCAATACTTTAACATTCTTGAAAATACTCAATTCACTTGAAAACATGATTAATAACATGGGTATCTTGAAAACATGCTTTTCATCAATAATATCTCATCATGCTTGAACATTCATCATAAATCTCAACTTTCATGTATAAATTTGAAACATGATTTTAATGGAAAACAATGTAAAAATTGCCCGTGATTCATAAGACAAATAGTAAAAACACATTTAGATCATACTCATGCAGAGAATTAGGAATTTCATGCATTGGGTTAAAATCTCATAGAATCAACATATGAATTTTCATGATTTAGAGAGGAAATGGGCATGGGTGTGAACGAGTTCACCCGTTCATAACCCTACATACCTGGGGAAGAACTGATTTTACCATTCCTTGATTGCTCAATGAAAGATTGAAGAAAAACTTAAAGAAAGTCTGACTTGATCACCTCCTAAACCCCCTTCAATTTGCATGCATGATTAAGAATGGCCTAAAAATGAATTTACCCCTCTTAAAACTCATCATTCATAGCTTAAAATGACGTAGTTTAGGCCTAAGGATAATATGAATTAGAAAAAAGCCCTTACTAAATTCGCAGAAAGTAACTGACTGCCAGTCCCCACGAGGAACTAGACATATCATTCCCAAGACCACGAGTCGTGGCATTAGTCATCATGTGTACTGTCCAAAATCTCAAATAATTAGCAACCGGCTGACCACGACTTATACCACGAATCGTGGTGTCCGGACACGACTCATGCTAACCAACTGTAGGGTACACTACCAACTTTTTCTTCTCCTTCCCATAGCCCTTGACCACGACTGACTCAACGAATCATGGGGACTAACCGCGACTCATGGTCAAGTCCGTGGGAACTTCAAAACCCAAAGTTTTAACTCAAGTCTCTAACCTCACCACGAGTCTGTTCATGACTCGTGGTCTACCCCACAAGTCACAAGATGACTCGTTCTGTGTCCTGGTGCCAGATTTCTAGTTTTCTCCATTTCAACTCCCTGGTCTGATCTTTAGCTTTTGGGGTATTGCAATATCTCCCCCTTGAGAACACTCATCCTCGAATGTTGAAAATCATACAGAAATGTAGATAAATGCAATCATCATACTCAAATGCTGATCATATAATCTGAAAATTGACGGAATGACTAACTTTGATTCAAACTACATGGCTGAACTAAATTCATGAATCATATACACATCCATATTGTTCGCGGCTTGTACTGCTCGGGTTGATATTAAATATTATCAACCGACACGCAAGTGCACGTGGTCAAACAAGTAATAAAGTGGCTAAGTAGCCAAGTATCGATCCAAGGAGGCTGCTCTAGATATGTAAAACTGCCTAGTTTACTATATTTCTATTCTATCCCTAACTATGTTAACAACAATCCAACCAAGAGTTGAGTGAGTTTTTGTTTCTAAACTATTTATATACTACAATTAATAACAACTATTTACTTTAGAATTTAGACAATGGATACGCACATGCCAAGGTTAAGAACGAGTAATGAACTTGATAATCATGATAATTTAGTCATCCTCTTCTTCATGTTGCTAGCCAAGAACGTTGCCTAGAAATTAAAACTTTCGTATTTAATTTCACTTTAGAATCATAAACCATCCGTCTACATTTCTGTGATGAAATGCAATTTATGACCTAGCACTACAATTCCGGTTCCTAAATTGACTAATACGGCTTTCAAGTATATTTCTATCAAGAAAGCACATCAAAACCCAATTTTCCCAAATCAAGTTAAGAACAATACCCTATTAATTCACAACTTTCCAATTTCGTGCTCTCTCGAGTGAAATTGGACTTTTTAGATATACATTAATGGTGGCCAATCAATAATGTAGTAAGCACAAGAATTAATAGAACAACATGCAAGAAGAAGAAGAAACCATATCAATTATCACCAAAATTCATTACACAAGTTCAAAACCTCAGCAAAGAAGGGAATTAGCCACTCATTCTTGGATTAATCATCCTAAAATGAGTGTAAATCATGCATACAATTGAAGGAAAGAAGAAAGGAAGAGAAGAAAACTCTTAGCTTTTCTATTCTTCAACTGCCACAAACCCACGTTCCTGCTCTCCACTTCTGAACTCAGTCTAAAAACTAAAAACTGATTAAAAATAAACCTAAGTGTGCTATTTATACTAGTGGGAAATTTTTCCCGGAATAACAAGCAACGTGTCACGGAGGCCAACGCGGAGCACTGCCTCCGTGACACGGCGTGGACGCGGACCCTCTCTGGAAATTGCAGCTCCGAATAATTGGCCTCAACGTGGCACGGAGGCCATCGCGGAGTCCTGTCTCCGTGCCACGGAGCTGTCGCGAGGCGTCACTGGAATCTGCCAATTAATTTCCTCTCCAGGCAGTGTGCTACCGCGATGGCAGCGTGGCACGGCTCCATCGCGGAGCCAGTGTAAAATGTGCCATCCAAGGTCTTTTCCACGCTCGCATCCCAGTCCAACTCTGACATAGTTCCAACACGCATTTTAGCTCTTAAAAATCACATTATCCTGCAAAACAAATGCTAATCATGTTGGTTAGTATAAATTCGCATTTTATTAACAAATACATGATATTATATACAGATTGCACAACAAACAAGGTAAAAATGATACGTTTGAGTATCACTTGGGCATATGAATCTGCCCAAGATCACTTACCCCACACTTAAATCCTTGTTCGTCCTCGAACAACACATACACAAATCATGCACATCACATCTCAACCTTTGTCACTATGGTGCAACCATTTTACGCTACGGTCATACCGATTATTCAATTCTTGCAAATCATCAAGAAAACATGCTTGGTCGTACAAGACAATGACCATAATACATCGAGGCTTCCTAAACTTTTAAGAATTGATTCTTGATATCGGCAAACTCATGCAAATCAACTAATCAAGAAATCCGACACGGAAATCAATCTTTCATCAAGCATGTACCCTCACAACTCGAGAGAAACTTCCCCTTTTATGTTCGTGCAGCACACAAACATGCAAGTAGGGGCATAAAAATTAATTTCACTCTCTCTCCCAAAAGAATTCACATGCATCATGTCATGACCCATAGGCTTGCCCTTAGTGTATTACTCCACTAATATAAAGAAATGCAATGTAGGATCAAATAGGACTTTTAATGGGTTGTAACTGGGCTATGGATCTAGTATATATATATTGGATTAGCCAATAATAGTCGCTAGCATCCTTAAGCGCCTTTTCAACTCATTCCCATCGACTCATGGACATTGTTCCTCTCTTTTCTCTTTTTCTCCCATTCATGTTGGTTTACTTTCATACAGCCCATTTCATCAGGCACACTTGACACAAAACAGAGGGTTTTCATGTACCCTCACTATCATTTAATTACAACTAGTGCCTCTTCAACATCATCTTTTCTTTCCTCACTTTGCTTTTATTTTCTTTTCACTCTTTTCACTCTTTAACACTTTGGGAAACATTTTCTGTTCTTTGTAAGCGCTTAAGAGCTTCTTATAGACTTTAAGGCTAATGAAAAGAAGGAATAAAGCTTAGTTCATATAAATCTGGACAAAAGAAAGAAATCGGCTAAAGGCTCAACGGGCTGACTAGGGTATACAACATATAAAAAGGTAGAATTTGACAAGAAAAAAAATGGAAACTAAAGGTTAAAACAAAGAAATGCCTACATCCTTTCCGACACTGCACCTCCTTCATTTCGTTTTGTATACACACCAGGCAAGTTCTAGACAATTCACAATGACATGGAATAGCAAAACCTCACTCACACTTCATGCACATGCTCGAATCAAGATGCATTCACAGACTCTTTAATTAGTCAATTACATGAATTCAAGATTAAGCCTCAATCATAATGAACCAAATTCTATAGCCTAGGTAACTCAACATATTTACAAAATTGAATGCTTTCAAACGAATCATTTTCACATTTTGAACATCAATTACAACACGCAACGAAATTTTAGCAACCATAAGCAACTACAGTTTATTGATGCAATCCACCAAAGAAACTAAAAACAAACAAAAGAAAGAAAATAAAAGAAAGAAAAACTACTCCTATCGACTACATTTTCCTTAAGACGGTCGTCATCCATCCATCATAGGGAACGGTCACTAACTATGACCTCGGTTCAATGGGACTATTCTCGGTAAAAGAACCGAAAACAAACTCCGAGAAACCCAAAAATAAAACTTCAAAATTTTTGCAACACATCGATCATTTCGATAGAAAATATTTACAAAATATTTTGATAAGTGCAAAATCTTTTCACAAAAAATTTGAAAAATATCGATCATATCGATAAAGAAAAAAAATATTTACAAAATTTACAAAATATTTACAAAGGCAACCATAACTTTCAAAAACACACATCACTAGCCACAAACGAATATATACACATAAATCACAAATCAGTTCACAACAACAGGGAAAGCACAAACATACATAAACGTCAAGGAAAAATTATACAGCAAATTTAGAGCCTATGTCCCAGCACCTAACTACTCCCCACCCCACACTTAAATCGAACACTGTCCCCAGTGTTCACAACAATACAAAGCATAAAATTTTTGGTGGTGAAACTCCCTGCTCAGTCGAAATATTCGACTTCCTCATCCGGTGCTGCGGCCTCGTCGCCCATATCTGAATCAGCTCCATCGCCGTCATCGGACTCCACATCAGAGTCCTCACGACGTGTCTCCTCATCAGTAGGGACGTCGTCATCAGTCGGCTCCACAAAGGCTGGCCCCACCTTGCATAAAGCTCTGGCGTTCTCGCCAAAGGGGTAGTCCAGCTCCAGCTGCCATAATTCATCCTCGGTGGCTGGTCTCCCACCTATCCGTAGCTGCAGCATCTGCATGCCGAACATACGGGCCATATACTGGTCGTCACGAGCATGTCGCTCGCCCAGAGTCAGCACCGGTCCGTGTGTAGTGTCGGGGGCCTTGGTCTTTGTCACATCAAGGGCCCTCCGCTCCAACTGCGGAATGTAATCCAAGGCTTCTTCCTCAACGTCGAGGCCTCGGAGGAAGGTGGTGATGAGTCCGCCAAACCCGTATCTGTGGCCCTGGTGTAGTCTGGCTCTCTTCATGGCGGATATTATGACCGCCACCACATTAATCTCAAGCCCTTTTATAAGGGCATACACCAGGCAGACACGGTCCCGAGTCACGTCTGTCATATGCACTCCCGGGATCAGACACGAACATACAATTTTTAGCCAGATTCTGGCCTCCCTGTTCATCTGCGAATAAGGCAGAGTCTGGTGGTAACCCCTCTCTTTGTGTCCACTCCATCGGGCTGTGGATCGAGCCCCACACAACGTACGTCTGATGTCGGCGTACAGTGGGGTGATGTTTAACTAGCGGAGGATGTGGGCGTCTGTGTCCCGCGCTCCCACGATGGCATTAAACTGCTGGGGTTCTAGAGTGACAATCTGCCCTCTGATTTTAATAGTATGGCTCCTGATGGCCGGGTTCCAGTTGGCGTAGAATTCCCGGACCAAGTGAAGGTTGCACTCCTTGGGCTCTTGAAAGATAAAGATGAGCCCAGCTGCCTCAATCCTCTGTACGATGCGAGGGAACTCCTGTGCAAGTGGTTCCCTTGCAATATATTCCTCCGGGAAGTACTTGTTCTCCTTATGCTTTGCGTACCACTTCTTTCCTTCCTCGGTAACCCATCGTGTTCCGTATTGGCGGTGTTGACCGCGTGGAATAGCAGGTGCAGCTGGGACAGCAGTGCCCAGTCTCATTCTCTTTCTGTCGGTGCCTGAGGTTGAAGCACCCTTGCCTTTATCTTGTCGGCTGGCCATTGTACCTGTCAATTTACACAAACAAGCACAACGTTAAGCTAAAAACTTGCTAGCTTCGGCTAAGGTCGGGTTAAACAAAATTTACCCCACACTTAGTCTTTAACAATATTTACAACATTTTAGCAAGGATAGCTCTATTTACACCCCAAACACAATCACTATAACATATTGCTTAGTGCGTTCACAAAAATTCGACAGCATAACGGCTAGCGAACTACTCAGACTTCATACAGCTAACCCAATCCTACTATCGACAGCTATTCACCCATAGCACTTAGCAACAATAACAACAACAAAATAGAAACAACAATACAAACATTTTATATACAACTAATATAAGCAATTCAACCAATTCACATATTACGCAATTTCCCACAAAAATTCGAGAATTAGTCGTCTTTCAACAATTATACAATATTTACCACAACTTATCTCAAATAATAAACACACCCCGGCATCAATTTCGTCAAACTATCAAGTTACCCAAGTTAAAATTCAACAACCCCAAGCCCTAGAATGCAATTCGACAATCAAAATTGAACTATTCAATCAATCGATAAGTTCAAACGTCAACTACAACAATCCGAACATAATCAATCACAAAATAATTCACGTCATGTGTAATTTCTACCTAGGGTGATATATCTCACCTCACATGCTCAAAATCGACAAAAATCGCCAAAAATTTGAGATAGATGATGAAAACATACCTTGGAATTGAAGAATCGACGAAAACTTGACGTTTTCCTTGCCTATTAACGTGGCATGGAGCTTGGGGGTAGGGGAATGGGTGTTTGGTCGCGGAGGGTAGAGGGAATGGGGAAAAATGGGCGAAAATCGGGGGTTTATTTAAAGGAAACACGCGGGTCACCCGGAAACCCGGTGTGACCCGGCACTGGGATAAGGGCAACGTGTCACGGAGGGTAACGCGGAGACCCTCCTCCGTGACACGGAGCCAACGCGTTGGCTTACTGGAATTTTTAAAAAATTCCAGATTTGCCTTCAACGTGTCACGGAGGCCAACGCGGAGCATTGCCTCCGTGACACGGCGCCAACGCGCCAGTGCTCTGTTTCACCATCAAATTTTATTTTTCATACCTCGCCTCGTTTCCTCGATTCCAAGTATTTTTCCTCCGGTATACCTGAAAATCACCTCACTAAACAAAAATTGGTTAAATGAATAGATTCCCTACTAAAAAATAAAAATTTACTAAATTACTAAATAAAATGCAAATCTAAGCCTAATCAAGAAAAATAAAATAAAATAAAATAAAAGAAAAACTTTACACTAAAGAAAGAAAAAGAAAAAAAATATTTTTCACGGGTTGCCTCCCGTGCAGCGCCTGGTTTAACGTCGCGGCTCGACAGCCTTTATGCTCAAGTGTCTACTAGGGAGATGGACGATTTGACCCGATCATGGTCATCTCCCCAGTAGTTCTCAACCTTGTCTGGTGGCCTACCTAGTAACTCTCGGGGATCACTCAATCCATTCACATTCCCATGATCAATCACGTTGATCACCGAGAGTTCCTTATAGACAGTCGGGAGCTTAGGTGCCTTGTACACGTCGAACACCTCAACCTTGTCATGTGCTCGCATTGTGAGTTGACCCGCAGCTACATCGATCAATGCCTTTCCGGTTGCCAAAAAGGGTCGTCCCAAAATAAATGGGACTTCCGCATCTGGTTCAAAATCCAGAACAATGAAATCTACCGGAAAAATGAGGGAGCCTACCTGCACTAGCACATCCTCAACAATGCCATCCGGCTTAGCTAAAGACCTGTCTGCTAGCTGCAAGATCACTGTTGTAGGTCTAGGGCTCCCTAGTCCTAACTTTCTGAATACCGAAGATGGCATCAGATTTATACTTGCCCCCAAGTCGCATAACCCACGAGCTCGGATACTTTGCCCAATCGTCAGCTGGATAGTAAAACTTCCAGGATCCTTCAGTTTAGTGGGCAACCTGTTCTGAATACGGGATGTGCATTCCTCCGTTAAAGCCACCGTGGCATACTCAGTCAAGCGACTTTTGTTGGCCACGATGTCTTTGATATACTTCGCATATTTTGGCACACCCTGCAAGACATCAACAAGAGGTAAGTTAACATGTACCTGTTTAAGTACCTCCATGAATTTCTGGAAACACGCCTCCTCCTTGTGTTTCTTAAGTCGTTGAGGGAACGGGGGTGGAGGGCTTGCTGGTTCAGCTTCTTTGGTCTTCCCCGTATCTGAGGTTTGTTCTCCCTCAACATCTGCTGCTCCTAACTTCTGAGGCGGTCTTTCCGGTTCCACCTCCTTTAATTGTAAACCACTCCTCGTGGTCACTGCATTCACCTGCTTAGGATTGGGATCCGTGTCGCTAGGTAGTCCTCCCCTTGGTCTAGTATTTTGGGCACTAGCAAATTGCCCAAACTGATATTCAAGAGCCTTGGTTGCCAATTGATTGTTCTTTACTTCGGCTGCCAATTTGACATAGTCAGCCTGCAATTGTGCCTGGTTGGCAATCATGGTCTTGAACATTTCCTCAATAGTCGGTGATGGTGGTGGAGGAGGGGCATTGTGATTTCTGAACTGATTCTGATAGCCTTGTTGCCCTCCTTGGTTTCTGTGCATACCCTGCCCTGAACCTTGACCTTGTTGATTGTTGCTACCCCACAAAAAATTTGGATAATTCCTCCAATTCGAGTTGTAGCCACCGCCAAACTGCTGTTGATTCCTCTGTGCATTGCCCACAAAGTTGACAGAATCAGGATTTGCACCACAGCATTCAGCTGAATGCTCACTACTACCACACACTTCACACCACATCTGTTGGACTGCATTGACTGAGGCTGACGGCTGGTTCAAATTCATATTGCTGAAGTGAGTGTTTAACTGATTATGCAAAGCAGCTATCTGTGCAGCGATAGCTGTGAATCCATCCACTTCAAGCACTCCCGCTGCTTTCCTTGCTCCACCTCTTGAAGAATCTGCATTCCATTCTGGATTGCCTTGTGAAATTTGGTTGAGCAAAGTGTACAGCTCCTCATAAGTCTTCTCCAGCGCTTGCCCTCCAGCTGCTGAGTCTAACAAAATTTTAGTGTGGGGTTCCAAACCCTCAATAAAAGTGTGGACCAACACCTCATTTGACTGATGATGATGAGGACAATCCCGCAACATGGACTTGAATCTTTCCCAGGCTTGATAAAGATTTTCTCCTTCCCTCTGTTTAAAACTTAGAATCTGACTTCTAAGTTTAGCTGTTTTACCTGAAGGGAAAAATCTGATCAAATATTTCCTTGCAAGATCATCCCACGTTGATATAGAGTTGGGTGGTTCAGCTTTTAACCACCTCTTGGCTTCACCCAGTAAGGAAAATGGAAATAAGGTGAGCCGAACATAATCTGGTGACACTCCAGCGGGTATGTAAGTGTCACTTATCTCCAAAAAGTTCTGGAGATGTTGTTGCGGGTCTTCGTGAGGGAGACCGGTAAATTGCCCGCTAGTGTGCAAAAGTTGCACCATATTTTGCTTTAACTCAAATCTCCCTCCAGGCTCTGGTTTGCGGATGCTGGAATGTACATTATTAGCGTGTGGGATTGCCACCTCGCGAACCGGCCTGGCTGCTACTTCCTCGGGCACTAACACTGCCCGCACAACTGGTGGATTTGGTTGCTCCATCATAGACTGTTTAAGCAACTGCAGCTTCTTCCGAAGAGCTTCTCTACGTTGACTGTGCAATTCACGTTCTGGCTCTAAGTAAGATTCCACCAGCTCCTTGTCCCTTGCCAGTGTTCACAGAAATAAAAATCTGCAAAATACAGGCTAAGACCAAGTTGTTAACACTTAAGAAATTAAAAATACAAATACAACAAATTTACACTAAACACAATTTTACAAATCGCCTAGCCTCCCCGGCAACGGCGCCAAAAACTTGTTCGCGGCTTGTACTGCTCGCGTTGGTATTAAATATTATCAACCGACACGCAAGTGCACGTGGTCAAACAAGTAATAAAGTGGCTAAGTAGCCAAGTATCGATCCAAGGAGGCTGCCCTAGATATGTAAAACTGCCTACTTTACTATATTTCTATTCTATCCCTAACTATGTTAACAACAATCCAACCAACAGTTGAGTGAGTTTTTGTTTCTAAACTATTTATATACTACAATTAATAACAACTATTTACTTTAGAATTTAGACAATGGATACGCACATGCCAAGGTTAAGAACGAGTAATGAACTTGATAATCATGATAATTTAGTCATCCTCTTCTTCATGTTGCTAGCCAAGAACGTTGCCTAGAAATTAAAACTTTCGTATTTAATTTCACTTTTGAATCATAAACCATCCGTCTACATTTCTGTGATCAAATGCAATTTATGACCTAGCACTACAATTCCGGTTCCTAAATTGACTAATACAGCTTTCAAGTATATTTCTATCAAGAAAGCACATCAAAACCCAATTTTCCCAAATCAAGTTAAGAACAATACCCTATTAATTCACAACTTTCCAATTTCGTGCTCTCTCGAGTGAAATTGGACTTTTTAGATATACATTAATGGTGGCCAATCAATAATGTAGTAAGCACAAGAATTAATAGAACAACATGCAAGAAGAAGAAGAAACCATATCAATTATCACCAAAATTCATTACACAAGTTCAAAACCTCAGCAAAGACGGGAATTAGCCACTCATTCTTGGATTAATCATCCTAAAATGAGTGTAAATAATGCATACAATTGAAGGAAAGAAGAAAAGAAGAGAAGAAAACTCTTAGGTTTTCTATTCTTCAACTGCCACAAACCCACGTTCCTGCTCTCCACTTCTGAACTCAGTCTAAAAACTAAAAACTGATTAAAAATAAACCTAAGTGTGCTATTTATACTTGTGGGAAATTTTTCCCGGAATAACAAGCAACGTGTCACGGAGGCCAACGCGGAGCACTGCCTCCGTGACACGGCGTGGACGCGGACCCTCTCTGGAAATTGCAGGTCCGGATAATTGGCCTCAACGTGGCACGGAGCCATCACGGAGTCCTGTCTCCGTGCCACGGAGCTGTCGCGAGGCGTCACTGGAATCTGCCAATTAATTTCCTCTCCAGGCAGTGTGCTACCGCGATGGCAGCGTGGCATGGCTCCATCGCGGAGCCAGTGTAAAATGTGCCATCCAAGGTCTTTTCCACGCTCGCATCCCAGTCCAACTCCGACATAGTTCCAACACGCATTTTAGCTCTTAAAAATCACATTATCCTGCAAAACAAATGCTAATCATGTTGGTTAGTATAAATTCGCATTTTATTAACAAATACATGATATTATATATACATTGCACAACAAACAAGGTAAAAATGATACGTTTGAGTATCACTTGGGCATATAAATCTGCCCAAGATCACATATACATGAAAGAAACTAGGGCACATGAACTAAACATGAAAACTAAATCGAGTACTAGGGAATAAATTGCTACCTCAAGCTGGAACTGAGCCGATAGAGAATAAATGTAGTTATCTAGTCATCATATCTGCTTTGGCTTCTCCAAAAGCTCCCTCAACATGTTGATTCCTCTCTAAAACTTTAATTGAAGCTACTTCCTAGTTTCTTATCCTTCAAACCTAACGATCCAGTATTTCCACCGAAACCTCTTCAAAACTAAGGCTGTCTTTCACACCGACACTGTCCACCGGGACTACTAGAGCTGGATCACCCAAACACTTCTTTAGGAGTGATACATGAAAAACAGGATGCAAAAAAGCTAATTCTAAGGGCAACTCCAACTCATATGCCACCTTGCCAACCCGCTTCACAATCCGGTAGGGGCTAACACAACGAGGACTGAGTTTTCCTTTATTTCCGAACCTCATCACTCCCATCATAGGAGACACCTTTAGAAGCACCCAATCATCAACTTTGAACTCTAGATCTCTTCTTCTCACATCGGCATTGGACTTTTGGCGACCTTTGATCTGTTTTCAACCTGTCTCGTATGATCTGAACTTTATCCATGGCCTCATGAACTAAATCCGGACCTCTTGTCGTAGCTTCGCTAACTTTAAACCAGCCAATAGGCGATCTACATCTCCACCCATAGAGAGCCTCAAACGGAGCCATCTGGATACTGGAATGATAATTATTATTGTATGCAAACTTGATAAGAGTCAATTCATCATCCCAACTACCTTTGAAGTCAATCACACATGTTCTCAACATGTCCTCTAGAGTTTTAATTATTTGCTTTGCTTGACCATCCGTTTGCGGGTGAAATGTTGTACTGAGCATAACCTGAGTACCATGTCCGATTTGAAACAACTTCTAGAACGGATAGGTAAATTGGGTACCTCTGTATGATATAATGGACAAGCAAACTCCATGCAACCGAACTAGCTCTCGAACGTATAACTTGGCATAATCCTCTACCTAATCTGTGGTTTTGGCTAGTAAAAAATGAGCGTCTTTGGTCAACCTGTCTACAATAACCCAAATGGAGTCATATTGTGAGGGAACCCTGTTATGAAGTCCATATTAACTTCTTCCCACCTCAAAGTAGGAATATTGATATCCTAAAGACAGCTCTCGGTCTCTGATGTTCAACCTTCACTTGCTGACAGTTTGGACACTTAGCCACAAATTCTACTATGTCCTTCTTCAACCATTCCACCAATAGACTTCCCGTAGATTACGGTACATATTGGTGGCATGGGGATGGATAGAATACCTAGATCCATGAGCCTCGTGCAATATCCGGTTCCACAAATCATCAACATCCAAAACACATAAGTGACCCTGGTATCGAAGCACACCATCTCCCCCTTTGGAGAAGAGCTCTACCTTCTAATTCTGAACAGCTTTCTTTAACTTTACCAAAATAGGGTCCTCTTCTTGTCTAGAATTTACATTAGTCACCAAGGATGGTTCTGATCCGTTCTGAACAATAACACCGCCACCGGCCTAATTAACCAATCGAACTCCCAACCTTGCAAGTCAATGCACATCCTTCACCAGATCTTTTCTCCCCTCATTCACATTGGACATACTCTCCATAGAGAGTCTACTAAGTGTGTCTGCTACTACATTGGCCGTTCCTGGATGGTAAAGGACACTCATATTATAGTCCTTGAGTAGCTCCAACCACCTCCTTTGACGAAGATTGAGGTCCTTCTGGCTAAACACATATTGTAGACTCTTATGCTCCGTAAACACATCAACATATACCGCGTACAAATAATATCTCCATATCTTCAAGTTGAACACCACCGCCATCGATTTAAGATCAAGGGTCGGGTAATTCTCTGCATGAACTTTTAGCTGTCTGGAGGCATATGCTATATTTTTTCCATGCTGTATCAATACACAACCATGTTCGATTCTCGAACAATCGCAATACACCACAAACCCATCGATACCCTCGGGCGGAGTTAACATCGGTGCTAAGTTGTATCGGGTCTTCAACTCATGAAAGCTCCTATCACAAGCCCGACCATTGGAACTTTACTTATTTTTTGGCCAATTTGGTCAATGGCACTGCAATAGATGAAATGCCCTCAACAAGTCTCCGATAGTGCATGGCTAAACCTAAGAAAATCCTGATATCTGAAGGATTCACCGGTTTAGGCCAATTCTTCACTGCTTCTATTTTCCGAAAGTCCACCTTTACTCCCTAATTTGATACCACGTGGCTCAAAAATGCCACTGAATTTAGCCAAAACTCATACTTGCTAAATTTAGTATATAATTGATGATCCTTGAGAGTTTGTAGTACCACCCTCAAATGAGCGACATGCTGCTCCCGCTCCGAGAGTAAATCAGAATGTCATCAATAAACATGAAACCAAACATATCCAAGTATGACTTGAACACCCTGTTCATCAAGTCCATAAAAGCTGCAGGAGCATTCGTTAGTCAGAAAGACATAACTACAACCTCATTATTACCATACCGCATCCTAAAGGATGTTTTTAGGATGTCGCTCTCCCGAACTCTGAGCTGATGGTACCCGGATCTAAGATCTATCTTCGAAAAGCACTTGGCACCCTGAAGATGGTCAAACAAATCATCAATCCTGGGTAGAGGGTACCTGTTCTTGATGGCGACCTTGTTCAAATGCCGATAATCAACACACATACGAAGAGAGCCATCTTTTTTCGGACAAAGAGAATTGGTGCACCCTATAGGGACTTGCTCGGTCTAATGAAACCCTTATCTAATTGGTCCTTCATCTGCTCCTTCAACTCCTTTAACTCGGTTGGGGCCATTCTGTAAGGAGGAATAGATATAGGTTGTGTATTGGGAAGAAGGTCAATACCAAAATCAATCTCCCGCTCGGGAGGGCTTCCTAGTAGAACTTTTGGAAAGACTTCTGGATGCTCACATACTGCTGGAACCGACTGGGTAGTCGGGGTCACAGACGTAGCATCCTTAACATTAACTAGATGGTATACAAAATCTTTGGAGCTCATCTTTCTGGCCTTAAGATAGGAAATGAAACGACCTACAGGCACAATAGAGCTACCCTTCCACTCTATGACTAGCTCATCCAGAAATCTGAACTCTACTACCCGGGTTCTACAATTAACAGAGGCATAACATGAAAATATCCAATCCATGCAGAGGATAACATCAAAATTGGTAATGGCTAACTCTACTAGATCTGCTGAGGTGATTTTCTGAAGGAGTGTGACTGGCCAACCCCCATACACACGTCTAGCTACAACTGAATAACCCACTGGAGTAGAGACTTAGAAGGGTTCTGAAAAGACTTCGGGAATGACTCTGAAACTACTAGATACATAAGGTTTCACAAAAAATAAGGTAGTCCCTAGATCTAACGAATCATATACATCAAGATGGAAAACTCGTAACATACCAGTGACTAAATTTGGGGTGACCTCCTTCTCCTAGTGGGATGCTAAGGCATAAAGTCTATTTTGGCACTGACTGCCACCTGTTCTAGTAGATGCCCCTACTGTGCTGGGCGTGCGGGTGGAGCTGCTGAACTGGAAGTTGGGCCTCGGCCCCTATCATGGCCCTGTCTAGCTGCTGGGCAATCTTATGAGCATATGTTCAGGCTTTCCACACCCGAAGAAAGCACCTTTACCCGCCAAGCACTGACCTGTGTGCCCCCGAGCACACCTTCCGCAAACTGGGATACTGGAATCTACGGGCCTACTGCTCTGACCCCGAGAGCCTGATGCTCTCTCTCTCTAATCATTCCTTGATCTAGATGGCACACTCATCATTGAAGATTTTGAGGCTAAAGATCTCTAGTGGGTCTACTGTCGGTGCTCACCACCTGTCCTTGAGAGAATCTATAACTATCAGTCTTGCCCTCTTAGCCTTTCTCTCCATCATATGAGCCGCCTCCAGGTTGTGTAATAGTATCCGAGGGAAATCCATATCCTAATAAAGCTTGGCGGTCCTTCATTCCTTGTCTAGATAGTCCATCACCCCATGAATAAACCTGCTCAGTCACGCCCTCTGATCAACCACTAACTCTGGGCATCCTTTCACAGACGTGTGAACTCAAGGGCATACTCCTGCACCTTCCTCCTTCCCTGCTTAAGATTCACGAACTCAACTGCTTTCAACTCCCTCATCTCATGAGGGTAAAACCGATCTAGAAAAGTAAGGTGGAACTCATCCCAACTGATAGGGCCTGCTCCGACTGTCCTACTATCTTTCCACTATCTAAACCAAATATGTGGGACCCCCTTCAACTGATATGAGGCGAACTCAGCACACTCAACTCCATTTAGCCCCATGACCTGGGTGATCTTTACAATCTCGTCGATAAACGCATGTGGATCCTCGTCCACTATCAACCCAAGAAACTCTGATGGGTTCATCCTTAAGAAATCCCTAACTCAAGTTACCGCTGCATTCCCATTCTACGGGACATGCACCACTGCTTGCTGGTCGACTTGGGTAGCCAAGGCCTGTGCTAGTATCTAAATTGCTTCCCGAAATTCATCATGGGCCAACCGGCTCCAGTGCATGGTGCTCCTAGACTGGTGGGGTTTGTTTATGCCCATCTCCATTAACATCCTCATGACCATTTTCATATCCAATCCTCCTACTGTTAACTCTTCGGGGAGCCATGATTTTGCAATCGCAAATAGCATGAAGTAGAAGAATAGGGAGACATTTTATCACACGAAATAAATCATAAAAGAAGGGAACATTTCCTAAATGTCTCGTAGCGTCTTCGTCATAAGTGTGGCACGCTTCACACCCATGAAAAAGACTCTACTTGACGCGACTTTCAAACATCCTAGGACACTTCAAACCTATGCTCTAAGACCAAGTTTTTCACGACACAAACATAGGCCCGAATCGAGACACGGGACAAGGAACCTGAGAGACTCTAAGTCGACCCATGGCATGAACATACATCTAATTATATCAAATAAAGAGGAAGACATAAAATAATAGCATATAAGAAGTATAGCATAACACAACATCGAAAGAAAAAGCCACAAGATACATGACGAGCTATTTACTACATACTATCTAAAAGCCTCTACACAACTGATGGATTGATGAGACAACATCCCCAACCAACCTGACAACTCTAAAAATAATAAAGAACATCAACATCGGAAATCAAATGGTCCTCAGGAGATGAGGACTCACCACTAAGCTGGATTTCTGACCCTGGAACTGGCTAATGATGGGGCTGAGTCTG
The DNA here is from genome assembly GCA_035772735.1 of Datura wrightii. Lineage (NCBI taxonomy): Eukaryota > Viridiplantae > Streptophyta > Magnoliopsida > Solanales > Solanaceae > Datura > Datura wrightii. The sequence continues at coordinate 151,836,075 of JASDFA010000001.1, read as the reverse complement.
GAGATCGGAGCTTGTATCATGAAATGATACAATAAAGAGTATGCGGTCAGCACGTGGAATGTACCGTGTATTCAAGGTATGTAAAATCTCTTAATGAAGTAAAATCATCTAAAACATGCATAATATAAACATAATCAAGATAAGAATCTGAAAGTAGGGGTTGCATACTATTTTCTAAAAATCATGATCTAGACATAACATAACATCATAACTGAATCGACTGACCTAAAGCTGAAATCTGATAATTCATAAGTGATACTGTACGTTGGGTAAAACATGCTTTAGAACATATATATATATATATATATCATGAGTGACAAACATGCATAACTTAAATCATGAGGAACAATGGGAGACTCGTCATATAACCGACATCATACGATAGAGCTTACATGGTCCCAACTATAACACTCAAGTGGTTAGAGACGTCCAAAGCCTTGCCAGGGCTAAGGACGGTACCATGATATAGATATCAAGCTCGAGGCCTAATCGGGTCAGGGGATAGCTCACAAGGGAGGTCCCAAAGTATATATATCTATAATATGTATAAACTACATTGGCACATAGTTCTGAGGCATGGGGTGATCGACCCTTAGCCTACTCGGTGATAGACACTACTCCCAAAAACATGCATATGCTCTCCCATCATTTTTCAACGAAGCTCAATAATCAAATACATATCAAATATGAAATCATATATGAGGAGCTTTAGCTCAAACCATACCACAAGCTGAAAATAATTGTGAGTCTTCGCTCCAAAACCATGTTGTAGGCTTAATTCATAAAATCATAAATCATACTTGAACCTGTGGGCAATGCCCAATACTTTAACATGCTTAAAATACTCAATTCACTTGAAAACATGATTAATAACATGGTTAACTTGAAAACATGCTTTTTATCAATAATATCTCATCATGCTTAAACATTCATCATAAATCTCAACTTTCATGAACTTCACATATACGGGCATTTTAATATATAAAGTTTGAAACATGATTTTATGGAAAACAATGTAAAACTTGCCCATTATTAATAATTCAATAGTAAAAACACATTTAGATCATACTCATGTAAGGAATTAGGATTTTCATGTATTGGGTTAAAACCCCATAGAATTAGCATATGAATTTTCATGATTTAGAGAGGGATTGGGCATGGGTTTGAACGAATTCACCTATTCATAACCCTACAAACGTGAGGAAGAACTGATTTTACCACTCCTTGATTTCCCAATGAAAGATTGAAGAAAAACTTGAAGAAAGTCTGATTTGATCACCTCCTAAACCCCCCTCAATTTGCATGCATGAGTAAGAATGGCCTAAAAATGAACTTACCCCCTCTTAAAACTCATCATTCATAGCTTAAAATGATGTAGTTTAGGTCTAAGGATCATAGAAATTATGGAAAAGCCCTTACTATATTGGCAGAAAAGAACTGACTGTCAGTCCCCATGAGGAACTGGACAAATCATTCCCAAGACCACGACTCGTGGCATCAGTTGTCGTGTGCACTATCCAAAATCTCAATTAATTAGCAACCAGCTGACCATGACTCATCCCACAAATCGTGGTGTCTGGCCACGACTCGTGGTAACAAACTGTAGGATACACTACCAAAATTTTCTTCTCCTTCCCATAGCCCTTGACATGACAAACTTAACGAGTCATGGGGACCGACCATGACTCGTGGTTAGTTCCGTGGGGACTTCAAAGCCCAAAATTTTAACTCAATTCTCGTACCTCACCATGAGTCTTTTCACGACTCATGGTCTACCCCATGGGTCACAAAATAACTCGTTCTGTGACCCGGTGCTAGATTTCCAATTTTCTCCTTTTCAACTCTTGGGTCTGATCTATGGCTTTTGGGGTATTACAAGTTATGTATGTTTTCATGATTTAGCGAAGGATTATAATATCATCTTATTATATGTGTTGGAGTCAAGATTCCTATGTTCAGATTTCAGACTACGCATGTAATTACATTATCAGCTTCATTGAAAATCATGGTCTCAGCTTATTGAAAAAAATCATGGATACCACTTTGCATGCTTTCGGGAGCAGTGTCTAGCACCGAATAGGATTAGGGTTCCAAGGTTCCTCGGTCTCAGAACTACATGCCAACATAGGTTTATATATTTATGTTGGGACCTCCTTTTTGAGTTTTACCCACTCCCATGGGGCTTTCAACTTGATATTGATATCATGGCAGCGCCCTTAGCCTTGGCAAGGCTTTGGACGGCTCTGTCCGCTTGAGTGCAATAGTTGGGATCACGTAAGCTCTATCTTGATGTTGTCGGTTATATGATGAGTCTCCCATTATTCCTCATGATCTTAATTATGCATGTTTATCAGTTCTAATATTATATTTTCAGCAGGTTTGACCCAATGATCAAGTTATCAGTTTTACTTAAAATCTCAATTTCATTTTTGGGTCATTCGAGTCAGTTATGAAGTCCAGTTTATGTTCATTCATGTTTTTTGATATCAGCATGCAACCTTTACTTTTAGAATCTTATGATGTTATGAATTATGTTATGCATGAATTCAGTTTTTACTTACTCAATATATTTTACTTACCTTGCATACTCAGTACATTCCAAGTATTGACCACATACTCTATGCCGTATCGTTTCACGATACAGGTTCAAAAGTTCAGACTCAGTCTCTCCTTAGCCAGTCTCCCGAGTTTATCCTAGTGCTGTTGTTGGTGAGTCCTCATCCTTTGAGGACCTTCAGTTAGTTGAGTATGTTATTTTAAGTTTTAGATTTCTAGTGAGCTAGTTGAGGTGTTGTCCCATCAGCTCATTAGTATATTAGAGGCTTTTCAAACATATAACTATGTATTCAGCTTCGGATTCTGCATTGTGATGTTTTCATTGGATAAACGTTTGTTATTCAGATTTCGGCTATTTCAAAATTTAGTTATCATCTTTGTTATAATGATCTTTAGACATTATGTTCATGCCACGAGTTGACTTGGGACATTTACGGTTATAGGTTTCATGTCTCGATCTGAGCCTATGTTCGGGACATGACACCTCACCTACCTCTAAACATCCAATAGGTGACCTATACCTCTGCCCGTAAAGAGCCTCAAATAGAGCTATCTGAATGCTGGAGTGATAATGTTATAGTAGGCAAACTCGATGAGAGGCAAGTGATAGTTCGAACTACCCTTGAAATCAATCATACACGCTTTCAACATGTCCTCAAGAGTCTAAATGGTCTACTCAGCCTGAAATTCTGTCTACTGGTGAAAATTTGTTCTAAGCATCACCTGAGTACCAAGACCCTTCTGAAACAACCTCCAAAATTAAAAGGTGAACTGAGTACCCCTATCCGAGATGATGGAAAAGGGAACTCCATGCAACTAAACCAACTCCCGAATGTAGATCCTAGCATAATCCTCGGTGGAAACTATAGTTTTGACTAGTAGGAAATAGGCTGGTTTGGTCAACTTGTCCACAATCATACTGCCTGCATGTATGAGGCAAACCTGTAATGGAGTCCATATTGATCTCTTCCCACTTCCAAGTAGGAAATCTAATTTCCTAACGCATACCTCCAGGTCTCTAATGCTCAACATTCACTTGTTGGAAGTTCATGCATTTAGCCACAAACTCCGCTATGTCCTTAATCATGCCATTTCACCAATAGACTTCCTGTAGGTCACGGTACATCTTGGTGGCACTTGGATGGATAGAGTACCAAGAGGCATGAGCCTTGCTCAATGTCCACTCTCACAAGTTGTCCACAACCATAACACACAATTGGACCTGATCACGGAGTATACCATCTCTCCCTTGAGAGAAAACCTCCATTTTCTTATTCCGGACAGCTTCCTTCAACATCAGCAAGACAGGACCCTCATCTTGCCTTGCTTTAACCTCCATCACCAATGAAGATCCCAACCCATTTTGAATGATAACACCACCATTCGACCAACTTGTAAGGCTAACTCCTAAACAAGCAAGCCTATGGAAATACTTCACCAACTCCTTTCTCCCATCCCCGACATGGGACACACTCTCCATGGACAGCCTACTAAGAGAATCTGCAACTATATTGACTTTACCCAGATGATAAAGAACACCCATGTCATAGTCCTTAAGAAGCTTTAGCCATGTCCTTTGCTGCAAATTCATATTTTTCTGAGTAAACATGTACTGAAGGATCTTGTTGTCCGTGAACACATCCACATGCACCCCATACAAATAGTGTCTCCAAAACTTCAAAGAAAACACCACTGCAGCTAACTCTAGGTCATGCATTGGATAATTCTTCTTATGATTCTTAAGTTGTCTAGAGGCATACATAATGACCTTACCATGCCGCATCAACACAGAATAGACCAATCCTAGAAGCATCACAGCACACAAAAAAGCCATCTGAGCCCTTCAGTAGCGTCAATGTTGGGGCTAAAGTGCGTTCAGTGTTTAACTCTTGAAAACTCTTCTCACAAGCATCTGAGCGCTAAAATTTGACCTTTTTGGGGTCAACTTAGCCAATGGTGCTGCAATGGATGAAAATCCCCCTAGGAACCTCCTGTAGTAGCTAGCTAAACCTAAAAAGCTCCTAATATATGTAGGACTGAATAGTCTAGGCCAATTCTTCACTGCTTCTATCTTTTGAGAGTTCACTCATAAACCCTAACAAGCAACCACATGACCCAAGAATTCTACTAAGTTCAGCCTAAACTCACACTTGCTAAATTTAGCAAATAGCTAGTGGTCCTTGAGAATCTGCAGCACAATCCTCAAATGAGCAGCATGATCCTCCTCGCTCAGAGAGTATATGAGGATATCATCTATAAAGACAATCACAAAAATATCCAAATACTACTTGAATACACTATTTATCAAGTCCATAAAAGTTGCAGGAGCATCCATTAGTCCAAAAGACATAACTACAAACTCAGAGTGACCATACCTAATCCTGAAAGTTGTCTTCGGGATGTCACTCTCCCTAACTCTGACTTGGTGATACCTGGATCTTAGGTCTATCTCTAAAAAGCACTTAGCACCCTAAAGCTGGTCAAACAGGTTATCAATCCTGTAGAGGGGATACTTGTCTTGATTGTAAGCTTAACTACTGATAATCAATGCACATCTTAAGGGAACCATCCTTCTTCCGAACAAAGAGAACTGGATAACCCCATGGGGACTTACTAGGCCTAATGAAACCCTTATCTAGGATATCCTTCAACTACTTTTTCAACTCCTTTAGTTTGACTGGAGCCATTCAGTAAGGAGGAATAGGTATAGGCTGTGTATCAGGGAGGAGCTCAATACCAAAGTCAATCTCCCTCTCGGGAGGGACTACTGGTAGATCATTTGGGAACACCTCAGGATACTCGCACATAACAGGAACTGACTGAAGACGTGGTCTCAAACGTAGAATCCTTGACCCTAACTAGATGGTACACAACACCTTTGGAGATCATCTTCCTGTCCTTGAGGTAGGAAACAAAGCGAACTACAGGCATAGATGAACTACCCCTCCACTCTAGGATTGGTTCACCCGGAAATTGGAACTCTACCGTACGAGTTCTATAATTGACTAATGCATAACAAGCATATAATCAATATATACCAAAAATAACATCAAAATCAGTCATATCTAACTCCACTAAGTCGGCCAAGGTGACTTTATGAAGAATCATGATAGGGCAATTTCAGTACACTCGTCTCGCTAAAACTTACTCACTAATAGGAGTAAAGACTGAGAAGGGTGTTGATAGGATTTCGGGACTGACTCTAAAACTAACAGCAACATAAGGAGTCACAAAAGACAATATAACCCTTGGGTCTAACAATGCATACACATCAAGATGGAATACTCATAACATACCAGTGACCACATCGGGAGAGACCTCCAGCACCTATCGATATGATAGTGCATAGAACCTATTCTAGCGTTGTCTGCTACTATAATAAAAGAGGTGCCCTGCTAAGATGGGTGAGTTGTTGGAGCTGTTGAGTGGTGGTTTGGGCATGGCCTCTGCTATCACCTTGCCTAGCCAAAGGACAACCAATGCGCATGTGCCCAGGCTTCCCACACCCGAAGCAAATGGCTAAGACAACCAAGCACTCTCATAGGTGGTTCTTACCACATTTCCTATAGATTGGGAGAATGCACTCTACAATCGTGCTTCTCTGGCCCTTAGAACCTGACACCCTACTCCACTGATCACCCCAAGGTCTGGGGAACACTAGTTGATAATGGGGCTGGGTCTGATGACCTCTGGTAAGACTGAGAGCAATGTCCACTACCGGATCTCCACTGGAATGGCCCATAGTTCCATGTACTCGCCCTCTTGGTCTCTCTCCCCTTCTCCTTCATCTTCCTGCCTCTATCTGCTGGGCATATATGATCAACCGGGAGATATCTATATAATTAATCAGCATGGTAGTCCTACACTCTTTGACCAAAGAATTTGCCACCCTATTCACAAACCTACTCATACGAGCCTTCGAATCAACCACTATCTTTGGTGCATACTTGGACAATCAGGTAAACTCCAAGGCATACACCTAGACAGTCATGTTATTCTACTTCAGATTGATAAAATCGGTTGCCTTTGCCTCCCTTATCTCTCGAGGAAAGAATCTATTCAAGGAAGAGGTAAGAAACTCATCCTAACAAAAGGGAACCTCACCAACTCGCCTACTCTCCTTCCACTGATGGTACCATATATGAGCAACCTCCTTCAGCAGATAGGAGGCTAAGTCTGCACTCTCCTCTCTAGTCACCCCCATAATTTGGGTGATCTTTTATACCTCCTTTATGAACTCATGTGAGTCCTCATCTTCGTTGGACCCAAGAAACTCAGGTGGGTTCATCGTGAGGAAGTCTTGCACTCTCACAGCCGCTACATTCCCATTCTATTAGACATGGGCCACTACCTTCTGGTTGACCAGGGCTACTACCTTCTGGTTGACCAGGGCTATCATAGCTTCAGCCAACATTTGAAAAGTAGCCCTAAACTTGACATGAGTAACCTGCTCGGCCAAGGGATCCATTGGAGCTTGTGGGCTGGCTGATGCCCATCTTCACTGTCGTTACCATGACCATTGTTGTTGCCATTTCTTCTCCTATTGACTCAATGTGGAGGAATATTTCTGCAAATGCGTACTGCACGATTAAGAGAAATATCGAGAGATATTTCCTCACACGACATAGATCATGAAAGAAGGGAAATTTCCTAAAATATCTCATAGCCTCTTCCCAATAAGTGTGCCATGCTTCACACCTATGGAAAGGACTCTACTTGATGCAGTTTTCAGACACCCTAGGACATACCCAAACCTTGGCTCTAACACCAAGTTTATCATGACCCGACCTGGGACCTGGATCGAGATACGGGACCTAGAACTATGAATGACCCTAAGCTAACCCATGGCACATGCATAGCACCTCAAGAGTATGAAGTAAAGCAAAATTTAAGGCACAAGAATGGATAAGCAGAAGTCTATACATATAAAGCATAAGTAAAAGTGACAAATTCATAATGCTGAGTCATCTACTACATATCTTTCTGAAAATCCCTCTAGTCATAAGATGAGCTGATGGGAAAAGAGCCCCAAATGGCTCACTATGTTTGAAACTAAAACAAGACATGAAAATAGAATTGGTAAACATCATAGAAAGATAAGGACTCACCAAGACTAGGAACTGAGTTGGTCTGAGCGGGGGCGAGCTAACGACGGGGCTGAGAAGGATCACCCGAACCTATATCTTGAGATGATAGCATAGAGTATATCGTCAGTACTTTTAATGTACTAAGTATATAGAGGAACTAAAACATATTAGTAAACAATAGTATGAAATCATGATTATAATTCAAAATAGATCATGAGTATAAGGGCAACATGCTAAAAGCCATGTATCTGAAGTATACATAATCATAATCTATTCATCGAAATCTGAACATAATGAACCAAGGCTTAGAAATAAAAATCATATAGCATGTAATTCATAAAAACATAAGTGAAAACTCATGAACTGATCAACGTGTCTAATATACTATGAAACATAATATCATAGGACATGAGCTTGAGTATCTAAAAACATGAGGAATTATGGGAGGCTTCTTCATAACTAACACCATCATGAAAGAGCTTATATGATTCCCTATTTATCTCATTTAAGTGGGTAAAGTCGTCCCAAGTTTGTTAAGGCTAGGAACGATTAAGGCATGATATTACCTTTGAGTCCCTGTAGGGCTTGAACATGAATATATACCTGATGGCGTGTAGTTATAACACTCGGGGTTTGCCTGAACCCGTAGCCTACTCGGTGCTAGACACTACTCTCAAAAACATGCACATGACTCATATTCATTATCGTGAAAGAAGACTTGAACTTACATGGGCTAGACGAAATATGAAATCGTAGTCATAATCATAATCATACTTGATATGCGTGGAATAACCATGAAAAAGATGCCATAAAGTTGGCCATGATACTTGAACTTGAATTTCATGAAAATAACGCATACATGAATATATCTTCTTAACTTGAAATCATCAAAATTCATAAATATTCATGCATACTTTGATAATCCATCATACATGACATGGGCTCATAAACTTGAAAATCATAAATTATGCATGATAGGGAATAATCTGCATAAACTTGAAATCATATATTAGGAAGTAAATTTAGGGTTAAATCTGCCCCAATAGCCATAAAACATCAATTGAAACATGAGAGAATTGAACCCGTAGAGATAGTACAAATGATGGCATTGAATTGGGTTAAACACTAGAATGTTAACTTGACATGCTTAGAGACTTGAAATTATAGGATTGGGATGAAATTGGACATGAGAGTGTAAGAATTTTCCCCATTCATAACACTACATACCTGGGTAATTTACTCCTAAACTTGTCTCAAAAACCCGCAAAGATTGGAAGAGCATTGATGAAGAACCCTAGCCTTGATCTTGATAGAGGATTTCAAATATACAGTAGTTAGAGACAATAAGGACTTAATCTATGTTAAAACACTTAATCTAAACCCTAAGAAGCCTAAAACAATGTAATTTTGGAGTTAAAAGCATAATACGTTACAAAAATACCCTAGGAAAAATGTATTTAAAAACCGTCCCTTCCAGTGCTAGACTCATCCTACGACTTATAGGACCTTACCATGACTCGTACTGAGTCTCATGGTCTCAAGTCCTGCCCCTGATCATTCTCTGACCTTCATGGCATGGGTGCTTACCATGATTCTTACCTCCTTACCACGCGCCATACCCTGACTCATGGTTCCTCTCATCATTTCAGGACATTACTCTGAACCTCTTCCTAAGACTCCCTACTATAACTCATACCATATAGGTACGCACTATAATTCCTTTTCGTGGTCTCAATTTATCATTTCTGGATAGCATGCTACGACCATTAGTATAACTCATATCACCTAGCAGCGAGTCATATTGAGGCCCGTACTAAGGTATTTCTGAGATTTTCAACTGGGTTAAATTCCAAATTCCGAACCTAGTCTTAGGAAACATTGGGTTGTTACAGCACTACAATGATGTGACAACTCCACTGAGCCTATATCAACAACTATCTTCTTTTTCAAAAGCTCCTTCATAAATTTGGCCTAACTAGGCATTTGCAGCAAAGCATCAGCCGCACTTCATGAATGGGTTCTCCTAGGTGTTGCCAAAAGTTCGTGATCTCTTCACGTAGTTGAACCATTCAAAAGGGTGGAAAGAATCTATCAAGGAATGCTTCAATCAACTCCTTCCAAGATGTGATAGACACAGGTGGTAGCTCCTCCAACCATGTCGTAGCTTCTCCTATCAAGAATAATGGGAATAACCTCAAGCATATTGATTCTTGGCTGATGTTAGATATGTTGAATGGTTGACAAACTTCAATGAAGTTCCGATTATGCCGATTAGCATCCTCACTCGCTAATCCACCAAACAGCCCTTTCATTCGCAAGAGATGTAACATTGTTATTGTCACATGAAATATAGTATTCCCTACCGTTGATAGTAGGCAAATGACACCAGCTATATTCTGAGTCATGGGCTAATCTTCTACATCCATTAACTCCTCCACACTACCAGTATCACTAGCATGGATCATCTTTTTCACTTCAAGTGATCAACAAAAACTCAAAACAAATTAAAAGCAACATAATATCCAAACAAAATTTGTATCGATAAAAAAATAGCAATCACATCTCTATCCTCGGCAACGACATCATTATTTTTGTAATGTTTAATACAACTTTTCCTTTTAAAGGAGGTGGCTTGGGTCACTGTCAAAAAACAAATTTTCAATGACTTTTGGGGTCGAATCCCATAGATATAGAGAGGCGATGATCCACAATCGTAAATCAACTCAAACTAGCTAGCATCATGTTTAAATGACATAATGTAAATATTAGGGGGAAAAGGAAGAAAGTATCAGTTTCAAATTATAACATAAAGCAGGGGCAAGCTACTTGTTGCAATCAATGTGAGCGACTAGGGGTGTACATTTGATAAGTCGTCGACTTGATAGTGGTTGATTAAAATTACTTAGATTCAATTAGATCATGGAGAGTATTGATTATGGCTACACCCTACGTTTCTCAACCAAAAGGATGTTTTTACATTGGGTTTCCTCAAATCTCAAAGCCAATCAACAAACCAATCAACAAAGCTTGAGGAAGGGTTAAACTGTCCTAGCCTTAACCCTTTAATGAAGTATGAATATGGGCCTTGACTATCTCTAGCTCAAGCCTTAGCATCACATACCCAATTCCTCACTATTGAATCCTCACCCAAACCTCACTTCTTTCTTTCAAGGAAAAACAAGATAAGAAAGCTAAATCAATGTTTACAACTATTAATTATTGAATTAAAACTTGGAGGAAACAATAGATCCATTTTTACTAGTCAAACATAAGAACAATTCATCAACACCCAACGAAATCTAGACACCCACCATGAACGCACACACCTAACAAGAAATTTAGCTACTCATAAGTAAAGAGAAAGAAATTATACCAATAAGGAATTCCTCTAAATTCATTATATTAAGTAAGTAACTTCAAGCTTAAGGTCTGCAACAATGGAGTTCTTGTCCAATAAAAAAATTGAATAAGAAGAAGTAATTGTACTCTACTTTCTATCTCTATGAACTTCACTCTAAAAAAATAAATGTGACATAATGTGTTAATGTACAATTGGGGTAAAAATTTGCAAATTTCTTTTTGCACAACTTTTCTAAATTGCCCTTGAAAGCTTCTCAGGTACATTTGTTTCAAAACTGGATGATTTTTCCCTTGTCAGCAATTTGGATCACTTGCGCGGCACCTGTATTTCGCAGGTGCCTATCTGCAGCTTGCAGATCCTTCACCAAGCTGAGGCAGTATTCTGTGTGAGCCCTCTACGATGGCTCATGCATTTTGCAAATGCCAATTTGCAGCTTGCAAGTCTAGTTCAGCAGATCCTCCAGTGTTTACCTGCATGGCACCTATAATTTACAGGTGCCCATGTGCGGCACACGGGTCTCTTTTTCTTCCAGCATATCTCTTTTAGTTCAATTCTTTTATTTTCTTTGTCTAAGTCAAATGCTTGCATAAAAAAAAGAGAAAAGGCATAATACCTTCCTAATTTGTTTGAAAACAAAGCAATAGCTTATGCTTAAAAGCCAAATGAGTTGGTAAATTACCAACTCATCATTTTTCTCATAGAGAAATGTGATTGAAAATGCTTTGAAATATGACATTTTAATTTTTGAGAGTGAGAATACATGTTTTATTCTTTCATCTTTAATTGATTATTTTCTTGTTAAATACAATGTCGTATTTTATGATGATGAGATCATTGATGGTGATATACTTAGTGGTGTGAAATTTAATGTTGGAGATGTAGTATTCTTGAGATATATAAATTATTTGATGACATAACCCACTATCAATTGACAACACCCTTCCCTACGAAGGAAATCTCTTTTTGGAGAATGATAATACATTTTTTGGGAAGGATTGTTTAAAAGAGAAGATGATACTTATTTACAAAATGATATTTCTATTCGCGTGTTCTAATTTTTATCAATATTCTTGATAGTATTCTTAAATTTAATGGTGATCTTATATGTGAGAACACCTTGGATGAATTATTCTGCGTGACACCTTTCTTTACTATAATGATGCCACTGATTCTTGTGTAGGGAGCATATCTTATGTGGTGAGGAGTTTAAATGGGGCAAACGGTTATTTTATTGACCGTGAAATGTGATTCTTCTTTCCTTTTGATTTCGAAATACTTTTTGAATATGTGTGAGTTAGTCATGGTACCATCTTGGAAGTGGTATTGCCGTGACAAAGAGGATCATTTGTGTTTAATATCTACTAGAACAATTGTGACCTTACCTATTTGGTGTTTGGAAACCATTGGTTACTTGATGATATCCTTATTTCATGATGTTTTGAATATCCAAGTACTTTGTGCTTCATGAGAATTTATTATTCATATGGATAGTTGATGCTTCTTTATATCACAAGTTTATGCATTCTTTGCATGTAATAAACTTGTTAACTTTTATGCTCACCCTCTTGCTTGGAGGCTCTTACTGGTTCTGGTCCTATGTATGATCTTATAAGGTTTGAATTTGAGAAGGAATCCTTTTCAAGAAAAAGAGAATGATATATCACAAGTTTCCTCAAGAACATGCACACGAAGATGAGGAGGTTTAGGACCTCACTCTCAAGTCGCCACATTGGAGGCTTAGAAGGAGCGCAAAATCAAGGGATAAAAACCAACAAAAAGTTGAAGTTGAAGTACAAGAGTCCAGCTAAAGAAATACTCAAAGAGGAGGAGAGTTTAGATGAAGAGACAACCACAACTAAAATAAAGCCAAGCCCTGATAGTGAAAGTCTCATATGGCCCTTACCAAAGAATTGTACTTAGGAGTTGAGAGAAGATGGAAACACTAGCAGATTTGATGTTGCATACATTGTGCCATTGAAGGACCCGGGGATCCAAAAAATCATATCTCATAATAGACAGTCTATCTAAATCCAAACTTTCATCCTCAGTACAAAATACTGACCTAAAACTCCACCAGGTGTATGTATACTAGTAACAAGTAGAATACCTTTCTTAATTCACATTATTTGTATATGCCACTTTCGGGAATTTATGTGATAGACCTCTTTAGGTTTCAAAACTATAAATAGCAGGGACTATCCCCTTTAGACCTGGATTATGTTGATTAATGTATTGAGTACACTCCTGGGAGAGTTAGGGATAAGGCCACGGTTGCTAAATATTGTTGATATGATTGCTTACTTGAGGAATCATTTGTTTTATTGTTATATTAGATATAGATTTCTTGATTGAGGATCTATCCTCTTGAGGGTTATCTTTATAGATTTGGTACATTTGGTATTTCTTTAATTGAGGGTTTTAGCTTTCCATAGCTATAGTTTCCAGTTAATATCCATATTGTGTGTATCTTCTATCTTTTAGTTCTTGTTCTTATATTCAGGGTTTTATTCCACATATTGTGCATGTATTAGGGAATAAGGGAAAAATTTGTTGAAGATATCGCTGGTGTGTTAACTATGCTATGAGACTTGAACCTTTTATAATTGAGTAAGATTCCTTGCAAGACATGCAAAGGTAGGATTTTGTATAAACCAGAGATTTTTGAGTATCATATCTATAAAAATTGGTTTGAAGAAGGTGATCAAGTGTGAACTAGTTATAGAGTAACTGACTATAGTATTGGCAGATTTCAAACTTTGTTGCTGGTGAAAGTAGTAAGTCGGTGGAATAAAACATTCAAGATTCTAGAATATATGACATTGTTTAGGATGTTTATGGGATGCATTCTGATTTTGAATCCACTGACCATAATGAAGAAGCTAAATGAAGAAGTAAGATGCTTTATTGAATAATTACATGCTACTAGTCACCCTTTATGTGATGAGAGTCCACACTCTTTATTTTCTACTGCAGTTTAATTATTAAATATAAAATTAGACTGGAATATTGGTCAAGAAGAACTGGACTCTATGATTGACCTTGTTTATGAATTAGATGTTCTAATCTAGAGAAACTTGATGACTACTATAATGCAAAGAAATTGGTGTCTAGTTAGGACTCTCGTCGATTATTGTGAGAATGAATTCATCTCACACTATCAAAATGATGTTGATATAGAATCTCATAAGTTTTGTGAAAAAGGCCATTTCAAGCAGGCTTCTAATGAAAAATGTTGTTAAGGTGGTTCACTAGTTACCTCTTATATCAAAGTTAAAGTGGTTGTATACATCAAATTACACTATTCTTCATATGATATAACACTATGAAAATATAAGGCTGCCAAGTGTTATGTGTCATCAATCAGATAGAGAGGCTTGAAAGTATTTTGATAGAACCTATTCATATTTTACAACTGTACCAAGGTATTAGGTTGGATTTATGTGCATATGGACTTACACCATTTTATGTTTCTGCCGCACCATATTCATGTTTCCGTATCTTTATTACACCATATAATAATTATCTTGATATATTTAAGACTAGCTCATATATATATGTGTGTGTATGTGTGTGTGTGTGTGTGTGTGTGTGTTTGTACATATTCCTTAATTGCATTGTTCTTGGCCCGCATAATCCAAAAAGTTTAATTGATGTATACAGGTAACCTTTAATTGATAAGTTGATATAATACTCCATACATCTATGTTAACAAAGGACTAGTCAAACGGAAATAAATTGGTGTGAAATTGGGAGATTGAAGACCCAAATGGATATGTTAATCCACATATATATGGATGTGATTGGAATGTTAAACTAAAGTTTTAGGTCAAGGGAAGCCTTAAAACAAAAGTTTAAGTCAAAAGATGTCTTGTGGAGGGTCACTTCAAGAGATCTGGCATATGGTATGATATTACAAGATCATAGATCCCGATATATAAAGAGTTAGAGGATGTACAATCAAATTAAATACCAGTAAGCCTAGTTTTTAGAAAAATGTATCGCTTGTCAATGTGAATTCTAGATTAATAGTTATGTGAGTTTGAATAAGACACTATTGGCAGGATTTCTCGTATGACCAAGTCGCGTGTATATGTATAAGGTAACATCGATATGATTATTTGATCTTGGAAAAATGAAACCATAATTTAGCCTAAAGTCTAAGGTGTTCAAGTGTGCAAAAGTGAAGGTAATAATTTAAAATAATAAGATTTGGAAGTAAAATGAATGTGAGACAAAGCAACTTGCTAGCTCAACGTCCTACTAGCGTAAATGTCCTACGTGTTTGGACTTTTTACGTGGTTAAATTATTTATTTTGACATCCAAATTTCTTGATACACTTATATATGTAGCATATATTAAATGAAAGGGATAAAGGATGAAAGTGTAGGAGAAGTAGGTGTTAACCTACTTAAGAAAATATTAGGCCAAAACATAAAGTTAGAAAGTAGGTGGATCACCTACTTTAAAATATTTTGCCCAAAATGGCTTGCTATGTAGAAAAATGGGATGAGTCACGAAGAACCTAGGGTAGTATGGGAAGAGGAGTAGGTTAACCAAATGATCCAAAAAGAGAATCTACCATTTGCGATGGTTGGAAAATTCTCCTATAGATGGCTAGAGATTCAAGATTTGAGGAGGATGATACCAAAACAGTGTGAGTTGAAAGGGGAATGCACTGTTGGTCTATTGAGTAATAGGCATGTACTGATCAGGGCATCGAATATGGAGAACTATGTGAGCCTATTATTAAAACCGGAATTTTACCTAACACAAAGAAACTGGACTTATCCAATGAGGATGTTGAAGTTGGATCTAATGTTTGATACGGAGAAAGAGACATCAGTAGAAATAGCATGGATTTAATTTCCATCATTACCTCACAATTTTTTCATGAAGGAACAAGCATTTCAAATAGCGGCTGTAGTGGAAAAACCATTATAGGTTGATCTGGCGTGAAGGAATCAAACACACGCTAGATGTACGCGAGTGAAGGTAGAGGTGGATCTGTTAGGGAAACTTCCAAAGAGAATCAATATTAGAATGAGGAAGCAAAATAGGGAGAGTGTGGAAAAATGGATAAGAATAAAGTATGATTATGTACCTAAATCTGCAAGAGTTGTAGAATTCAGGATCACAATGAAAAAGAATGTTTCATAATACACCCTTAGTTATACCCGAAGAATAAGGAGAGGGAGCAAAGTGGAGCAGAATAAGAAAAGGGTGTTACTAAAATAATAGCAATAGCAAAAGGAGACATACGAAGAGAGGATAATGTAAGAGTGAATGCAAAAAGGGAGGAAGACTTATAGAAACCAAAAGTGAGGAAGAGGTATGGTAATGGGAAAGGTTGAATGTAGGGAAATTTGGCAAGGGAGAAGGAGCAAATCTTGAGTCAAAACAAAATTCAACAGGACAATACCATCAATACATCGAACAAATTTGATGCATTGAAGGATCAGGAAAAGTCACAGGACCATTTAAAGGGGAAACAATAATCATACAAAAAAAAGGACATAATAGAGAGGAATAAAAAGGAGAAAAGGGAAACAAGGATACACACAGAGTTAGAGGTAAGGTAGAAGAGAAGTAGCAACCAGAAGCAAAGCACCAAGCCTCTCCAGATATAAGGAAGGAGGAGAAAATCACTGATTTGGTGATATGGAGTCTAAGGAGAGAAGATTAGATGGTGAGTGCAGGCAGAAGGATAGTTCACCAAATCCTCTCAGCATCATAGTTCATGAAGAAATGTGGAGTGAAGTGCCATACATACAAGAGATGAATGATAGATATAAATAACAAATCCAGGAGCATGAGGAGGATGAAGACATGGAACTAAACATCAACGATTCCATATAGATAGAGGATTTATCCCAAGGCAGGGGGGTAATGATGAAGCCAGGGGGAAAAGAACAAAGGGCGGAATACTCTCCCTTTATTGGTTCAAACAAGGAGACGTAAGAATTAGAATACCAATTGTGATCAATGAATGGAAAGATACTGTTTCAGAATATTAGATCTATTAATTCTCAAAATTCATTTGAGAGATTAATAGACTTGAATAAAAAACATTAATACTCAGTCATCGTTATAATGGAACCATTTCAAGGTCCTGAAGAGTTAGATCAATACAAAAGAAAATTAGGAGCACAAAATTGGGTGGCAAGCTGTTCCTTAAAGATTTGTGTATTTTGGAGAAAGGACTAGGAGGTACAAGTAATAGTAGATACAATACAACAGATAACTGATAATGTCCAAATTCACCCCTCATAAAGATAGATTGTAAACGGTCGTTGCAAAATAAATATACCCGATGAGTATCGGGGTCAAATCCCAAAGGGAATAGTACTTAATGGCACAAAAGTTGTCTATCAAGTTAAACTAAAAAGCATCATTGTATTGAAAATAAAAAAGTAAAATTTTGGGGGTTTAAAGAATTATAATTAAAATTAAAAACAACTATTGATTAATCAATAGGATAACCAATGTGAATTACAAATGTGAGCAAGAGCTAGGGGTATGCTTTTAAATGGGGCATCAATTGGATTGTAATTGAATAGAAAATTGAATTATTACTCATAAATATAAATAATCACGAACGAGGTGGCACCCGATGTTTTTAAATCACTTGTGTGCCTTTTGCCTCGGGTTTTCTCAAACCGCAAGGTCCCAACAAATATATCCATTAAGATTTGGGTCAGATTTAAGCTATTTCTAGCCTCAAATATCTCATGGGTGAATGATTATGGGTTTTAGTTATCTCTAGCCTAACCCCACACAATTAACACCCAATTACCCATCATTGCTTTCTTACCCATACTTAATTTTCCCTTTTCAAGTAAAAATAGAGTAACTAGACATAACCCATATTTGCAACTATGAGTAATTGAATTATAAATAGCTAGAAAGCAACAAATTTATATTAAAGGAGTAACTCTAAGATCAATCTAGCAACACCAAATCCAATTTAACCCCAATCATGTACGCACCCTTAGCAAAGAGATTTAGCTACTCATTGATGAGAAATAAAAAAGTATATTAACAATTAAAATTATAACATTCATCATCAAAAGTTAATTTCAAGCTCACAATTGTCTTCAATGGAGGTTTTTACCTTGAAGAAGAAGAAGAAAAAGCTACTCAATATTTCTCTCTCTAACTTTCTGTAAATCTGGAATGGAATTCTTTGGAACTTCCTAGAGAATGTACAAAAATAGGTTGAAAATGCTCCTCAAATTCTACGCTGGATGATTTTCCCTACTGAAGGCGGCCTCACGTGCGAGTCGCCAGGAAACCGCGGAACGCCGCTACGTCGCAAGTGCGGGGGTAGTGACTCTAGGTCTAGCCGGCGTTAGCACTGGCGGTTCACAGGTGCTGATATGTAATTTTGCCAGTGCACCTTCCACACTTGTCCATTTTTCAGCCGATGAATCCAGTAAATCGCCAGTCCCATTAGGTCAAGCTTTGGCCCTCTTCTTTAATTCCATGCTTTTGTCCAAGTTCTTTCTTTCTATCCTTATATTAAATACTTGCAAAACCTAAAGGGAAAGAGCATAAAATCCTCTCAAATGACATAAAAACTAAGCAAAAGCTCATATTTAAAAGTCTAATGAGTTGGTAAATTAGCAATTCATCAAACCCCCAAACTTGAACCATTGCTTGTCCTCAAGTGATGCAATTTTTTACATATAAACATTAGAAATAAGCATGTCATAAGAGATTATGCACAAGATACCACTACGACCTAGACAATCCAAAGATATCTCACAAACACAAAAGAAAAGAAGAGACTCAACACTTTATGAAATGCTTCAACAGATAACCACAATGAATTGGCATGATTCACATTTAATTCGTTTATTCAAAACAAGGGGGATTATTGGTCACAACAAGCTTACATAGCATCTTAAGTCATGAAAAGTTCACATTCAAAGTTTGCCTTCAAGCTTACTACAATCCTTTCTCAATCATATCTTTTGGCACGTGCAAGCTTGTTCCCCAAGGAGGTAATGCTACTCAAAACAAGAGAGAATCCAATTTAATTATCAAGAAATTCACACTCAAGGGATTATAGAATGCAACAAATACGCTCACTCTCACAAAGAAATTCTCACGCACATAACTTGACCCTTAGGCTTGCCCTTCATGTAAGTTGCCACTAATGTAGAGTTGCTACACTAAACTTTCATTAGGAATTGGAGGTCATGATGTAGGCTAGGGGTAAAGGTAGGATGAATTTTATGTTGTAGTGACTAGAACCTCCCTAATGCCCTTTTGTGAATCTTATGGTGCTCCATTTTCTTCTGTGATTACCATCACCTTATCTTTTCTTGAACATCATTTAGAAACAACATCCCTCCTTATCTTTCCTTAATAACCACTTTTCATCTCATTTGAGCAAGAGGAAACACCTTTTTACAATTCAGTCTTTTCACCCAAACAATTCATTCATTCTTTTCATAATGTGGTGCTACCTCATATTGAAGTTCACATCATTTTTCCCATTGTCCTTTTTGTGACCCCCAAACTTTGGCCTTTGCCTCATCTTTGCCTTTTATACTCCCACACTTTTGGGACTTCAAACATCATTTTGCATTCCTTCTCACAACAAGCACAAGGGAGGATGGGTGCCAAAGAGGGATTATGAAAGGGGTAATAGGATTGTAATGTGGTTTCCAAGGAAAAGGCTTAAAGGCTCAACATTGACTAGTAAAGGTTCATGCTCAAGGAGGTCATGCAGGTAAAGTAGCTATCCAAAAGAATGCCTAAAATCATTTTCCAAGTTCAACTACATCTAGGATTTCACCTTGAGTCACACTTGGGGCAAGTTCTAGACAATCATTCATGCAAGAGAATTAAACTAAAACCTTTCTCACATAGCCTCACCCTCAAAGGGATTCACGCCATTTCATCACCACATCAAGAGTCATAAAACAAGATATCATGAAAATCAAGAAGCCAAACAAAGAATGTGTAACTTATAAAAATAGAGTACTCAACTTCTCAAATTCAAACGCCCGTTTCTTTCTTAAAACTCATCTTTTTCAATACCCATGCCATTTAAGAAAATTTTTCTGGTTGTACCTCTCGGAATCCATTGCAATCATTGAGTCAAAAGAACTTATACTCGGCATTTAACCTTAAGAATGTCGCCTCTAAATCCGTTATTGGAAAATGCCACCCGGTTGGACAACAAAACAAAAGAAAAAAAATCACTCCTCGGGAAAGAACCGTGGTATGAAGAAAATCTTGAAGTTTATTCACTAACTACTATAAACAAAAGGCGATAATTAAAACATGGGTCAACAACATTTTTCAGTTTAACACCGACCCAATTAATGGCACTAACTATTTAAAAACAATTTTTTCATTTATTTTTCCTTCATCACATACCCGACAAGGGAAACAACCAACCAATCATAGCATCACAAAAAAAATCAAATCCTCCCTACAAGGGCATTCAACCATAATTAAAAACTACAAATCATCTAGTACATCAGAAATTCATCCCAGCAAAGGCAACACAAACATCAACACCAAGCTCGACAAGGGCACAACCACTCAATAACAACCGTAAGAGAGAAAAGGAGAGCTAGACCCACCCCCAACTATAACAATACATTATCCCTAATGTATGCATGAAAAAAAAGGGTGGTGGGAACTCCTTGAAGTAGCTACTCCTCATCCTCATTATCAGCCTCTTCATAATCAAAGTCGCCCATATGAGGTTCCTCCTTCCTATCCAAGCCCTCGAACAGATCATCGGTGGGGCCTTGAGCTATGGATATGGAAGCCATTGCTGCATCAAGAGCACTCTAATTTGGGTTTGCCAGTGGCGCTCATTCCCGCCATTCCCTCACTTCAGCTCGAAAAGATGTTACGATGCCCTCTACTACATCCACTCGAGTGCAGAGTTTGGTTAGGCTGACATAAGCATTCTTCAACCCCCGCTTCATAGTTTTGGTGATAATTCCCAGGAGATTTTAGTCTGTTTTTACAGTTGGGTCTCATGAGAAGTAGTCATTTCAGCTAGCTTTTGTATACCGCTTGGGCGAGAGGATGTGGTGGGAGGTGAAGGTCGTCGAAATGGTTCTTCCCCTAATGGTTGACTCGATGTCTCTAGATGTGGCATATTAAGGTTGGGATCAATGGAGTTCTTTTCTATGTCATAGGAGGTGGAGCCTCAAAAGCCTACAACCTTTTTCTCTTCACATTGGGTGCCTTAGGATCAGTTTTCCTTTTTACATTTATCATACCGATGGTGGATCTAGGAGACATGTCAGGAAAGAGTAGCACCCCTGCATTGAGGCATAGTTGAGAGATAAGCATCGCATATGGCATCGACGTTCCCAATTGCCTGGCCTTTCATTTCATTTGGTTGGCCATGATCTCCTCAAAGTTGATGGGACCCCTGTCATGATATAGGGAATGAGGATAACAACCTCCAAGTTCACTCTTTGGTCATTCTTTGATGGCATGATCCGGCCATACACAAACTCCAACAATAGTTTTGCCTCAAAGTTGAGGCCGTGCCTTGAAATCTCCCCACCAATAAAGACCCATAATGGCTGACCATTGGCAATAATCGGAGCTATCCTATTGAACTAAGCTTCTTTGTTAGCCACTCTTTTAGTGTACTCAGTTCTTGGGTCAATCTCATTAGCCCAAAATAATGTATTGATGGCATTTGGGGTGATATCACCCTCCACACCCCTGATCCGGACTGAAGGTAGGAAAGGGAATTTATCTACATTCCCCTTATGCTTCTTAGCCTCTTATCGTTCCTGATATAAAGCATAAAACTCACGCACCAAGTTGGTGTAGTACTTCTGCAAAGGTTCAGCAAATACATGCCGTTGACAGTGGTTGAATTGGGCAATGATGTTGGGAAAGTCAAATCTCATCCCCTCCAGATGGAATCTCTTCTCCGTTGTGATGGATCTGCCCTTACAAATGGCATAGTGCGCCTTCATATTTGGCACATAAAATATGATTGCTTCCCTTGTGTTTATGGAGGTTGGCTTTAACTTGGCCTTCTCTTTGCTCTTGCTTTTTGAAATGGATGGAGCCTTGCCCTTTTCTGACTGCCTGGATGAAGTCATAATGCTGCAAAACCATGTTAGTACCACAACAAACAACATTTCTTTTTGTATTTTTAATAATAGAAATGAAAAATTAACAACTATCCTAAGCTAAGGAAAAAATTATAACAATTGGATGACCAACAATTTGCAAGATCAATATCAAGTACTGGAAGTACCGACAAGAGACTGATAAAATATAGGTGGGGACTTGCGAATCGCCGTTGAGCCGCCGGTGCTTTAAAGAAGACTGGGTGAAAAATTATCCATTTAGCGCCACACCGGTGTTTTGCCATTCTTGACCCAGGAAGCGCAGGTGAAATGTGGGTCTTAGCAGTAGCCTAAAGCGTTGCACCCAGACTTGTGATTGAACTGGTGTTTCACTGAGCCTGACCGGCGGTTCGCTGGTGGATGCCATTCAGTGCATTTCACCCTTAAACTCAGTTAAATAGAAATACTTCACCTTCATGACTCACTCACTCACTTTACATTATGATTTTATTCACTCAAGCAATAGAACAAAAATAAAAATGACAATTTTTCCTTAAGAACGACGTTACTCGTTCTATTATCAGGGAAACTGTGCCTTTTTAACACATGGGCTTAGTCAGACTTCAGCCCAACTATCATATCCAACATACACATAACCTTATACTTTCAACCAAAATGAACATTCATATCCATAATATGCAATTAATATTCAACTACCAACATACCCACATTTTAAGAAATATTCAACATTGAGAAAGCACAAAAATGGGTAATAGGGAACATGATTATTGAAAATATCAAATGCATCATGATTCACATTCTCAATAGTGAGAAAAATTAAAGAAATCTAAGAGCTCATGAACACATACCAATTTGAGAGTTGAGAAGATGTGAAGAAATTAAAGCTTTGTGCTTGACCAACAAAGGGGTTCCAAAGAGTGAAAACTTATGTTGCTAAGAGAGAATTTGAGTGAGTAGAAGTGTGAATAAGAGAATGAGAATGGGGGTTTATATAGGTTGAAGAGAGGAAATGTGATTGGGTAGTGGAAAGGTGGGTGTTAGTGGTAGGCTTTAATGGAGGTAAGTAATGAAGGTGAAAAGGGTTGTGGTTAGGTGAAAAGGTGGAGAGAGAGAGGGTATTGCAAAGGTAAAAAGGGTGTTTTGACCTGTTTGGATAATTTTTAAAGTGTTATGGGCGAGTTAGTCAATGGGTTGGTCAAGATACAAAAACACACTTACTTACCTTCACCTGCGCTAGACCTGCGATAGCCGGTGGGTACCAGAGTTTTGCTGGTTCAAGCGTTGGTGACTTCTTGACTGCACAGTTCATTGTTTGCTAACTACGATCAACCGGCATTTCATGGATCTGCACCTGCGTTTCACCGATGATTCAGTGTTTACATTTTTATTTTCAACTTTCCTCCTGGTACATTGATTTACACCTGCGCTAAACCAGTGTTTCGCAGAATGCTTCCAGCATTTCGCCGATTCCCTCCTCTTTTATTATCCACTTCTGCTTCTCTTCTTCGATGGGGCGAGCAACTCATGCTTAAGCATTGACATTTCACCGGTCTAAAGTAGTGGCTACCTTATTTTCCTTCTCCTTGTTTCTCATCTGATCATCCTACCAAAACAAAATCAACAAAGAATAAAAGCATTAAAACATAAAAAAATTGGGTTGCCTCTCAAGAAGCGCCTTATTTAACATCGTGGAACGATATATACTTCCTCAACTATCAGTTTTTAGGAGGGTCATCCTCTAAATAAACATCAACACAATCTTTGTCTTGTGCTGCCTCGTCATTCAAAACCCCTATCACCTTACACTCATCCGGGGGCTCAGTTGTTTGACAAAACTTAAAGGTGACTTCGTTACCTCCTACTCAAAATTTTAGCTCACCAAGCTCCATATCTACCAAAGCTCTACCGGTGGCATGTAATGGTCTCCCTAAGATGATAAGTACTTCAACATCCATATCACAATCAAGCATGACAATGTCAGCTGGATGGATGAACTTGTCGACTCGAACCAACACATCCTCCAACACTCCCACGGGTTTCTTTATGGATTGATCTGTCATCAACAACCTCATTGAGGTGGTTTGGAACTCCCCAACGCCATCTTCTTGAAAATAATGGGAGGTATTAGATTTATTCTAGTCCCAAGATAACATAGGGCCTTTATGAACACGCAAAACACAATGGTACTGCCCCGCCCCGCCTTTGGGGATATGACTGGCACCTAGTGCCCTACTAGGGTCTGGACTGATCTGATTAGACTTATGCACTTCTGGTGCAGACTTACTTCTCAATTAAGGAAAACAACGGGCTATATCTCGGCTGTAAACACAGCCCTCGGCCAATAAGGCCGCATATCCACCTGTAGAATAAAACCTACCCAGAAATATATAATAATAGGGAACCCTATGCGGGCCGATAAGACCACCATGATATCTAGTTATGACTGTAATGAAAATCAAGTGACTCACATATACTATAGCCGACAAGGACACTATCCACCAGCTAAACAAGGCCCCACACGACCATTATCACAAAATGAAACACACATCTGGACCCCACACGACCAATAATAGACTAACCACAGGGAACTGTACATCTGCAAGCCTCTAGGAGTAGAGTAGTGGTCGAGACAGGGCCTCAAACTATCCCTAAACTAAACAATCAAAAGAGCAGACCTTATAACTTTTAGCTCTAGAGAAAGGGAGCTGACTGTGATACTAACCCTGGCTAGAAGCTACGAAGGTCCTGGTTTATGCCTATCCGCACCTGCAGGCAAGTAATGCAGCGCCCAAGGAGGGTGTCAGTACAATATATACCGAATATGTAAGGAAGTAAAGTAATAACTAAATGAGAGCTGAAGAACTAAAATAATCATACAGAAGGGAAATGGTTTAACCTGAACGATCTCGCTATCTGTAGTATTTAGTTAACAAGATAAACATATATACAAACAAGAACCTCACCAGGCCCCCATAAGCCTAGAAGGTACAACCCATACAAGAGTAACCTACTTGGACCCCCATAAGCCTCGGTAGTTACAAACAATATATGTTCCATTACCTGGTTGTTGATGATTGCAATATACGGTACCTCCAAACGACCCTCACAACCTCGATATAATATGACCCACTATCTCCCTCATGACCTCAATCTGATGGGACTCACTATGGCCCTCACGACCTCAATCTAATGGAACTCGTTTTGGCCCTCACGGCCTCAGTAGAATAGGACTCAATATGGCCCTCGCGGCCTCTGCACAATAGAACTCAGTATGGCCCTCGCGGCCTCAGTGTCACAGAACTCAATATGGCCCTCCCGGCCTAAATATAACAGAATTCAATATGGCCCTCCCGACCTCAATATAATAGAACTCAATATGCCCCTCGCGGCCTCAACATAACAGAGCTCAATTAATCACAATAGTTATGCCTTTGACTCTATTACAGGGACTCAAACTATATTACAATAATAAGGAAGCTAACTTGACGAAGGAATTCTCCTGAACCTACATCGATTGTCGTTTTCCCCGGTAACTGGCGAGTTTCAACTGGTATTCAATAGCCCTTCCTAACTCGAATCGTACTACTGAGGGAATGAGAGTAGTTTTAGTACCAAATTCGGTAGAAACAATAACTTATAATAATGATATTGACTATACTTCAATTTAATGAAACATGGCTGTTCGCGGTTAGTTGCTACGGTTAAAAACCGACACGCAAGTGCACGTGGTCAAACAAGTAATAAAGTGGCTAAGTAGCCAAGTATCGATCCAAGGAGGCTCAAGATATGTAAAATTTCCTAATTTACTATATTTCTATTTAACTTCTAATTATGCTAACAACAATGTAACCAATAGTTAATTGAGTTTTTGTTTCTAAGCTATATACTACAATTAATAACAACTATTTACTTTTGAATTCAGACAATGGATGTGATCATGCCAAGGTTAAGAACAAGTAATGAACTTGATAATCATGATAATTTTTGGTTAATTCTCTTCTTCATGTTGCTAGCCAAGAACATTCGCCTAGAAATTAAAACTCTCGTATTTAATTTCACTTTAGAATCATAAACCATCCGTCTACATTTCTGTGATCAAATGCAATTTATGACCTAGCACTACAATTCCGGTTCCTAAATTGACTAATACGGCTTTCAAGTATATTTCTATCAGGAAAGCACATCAAAACCCAATTTTCCCAAATCAAGTTAAGAACAATACCCTATTAATTCACAACTTTCCAATTTCTTGCTCTTTCGAGTGAAATTGGACTTTTTAGATGTACATTAATGTTGGCCAATCACTAATGCAGTAAAAACAAGAATTAATAGAACAACATTAAAGAAGAAGAATACAACCATATCAATTAAAATCAGAATTCATTACACATGTTCAAAACCTCAGCTAGGAAGAGAATTAGCCACTCATTCTTGGATTGATCATCCTCAAATGAGTGTAAATCATACGTACAATTGATAGAAAGAAGAAAGGAAGAGAAGAAATCCCTTAGCTTTTCCAATCTTCAACTGCTGCTAACCCACGTTCCTGCTCTCCACTTCTGAACTCAGTCTAAAAACCAAAAAAACTAAAAACTAATTAAAATAAACCTAAGTATGCTATTTATACTAGTGGGACATTTTTCCCGGAATAACAAGCAACGTGTCACGGAGGCCAATGCGGAGCACTGCCTCCGTGACACGGCGTGGACGCGGACCCTCACTGGAATTTCCAGGGTCCGGAAAATGAACCTCATTGTGGCACGGAGGCCATCGCGGAGGCCTATCTCCGTGCCACGGAGCTGACGCGCAGGCACACTGGAAATTGCAAATTTAATTCCTGCTCAGGCAGTGTGCTACCGCGATGGTAGCGTGGCACGGCGCCATCGCGGAGCCCCTATAAAATATGCCTTCCAAAGTCTTTTCCACCCTCGCATCCAAGTCCAACTCCGACATAGTTCCAACATGCATTTTAGCTCCTAAAAATCACAATTACCTGCAAAACAAATGCTAATCATGTTGGTTAGTATAAATTCACATTTTATTACCAATTACATGATATTATATACACATTGCACAACAAACAAGGTAAAAATGATACGTTTGAGTATCACTTGGGCATATAAATCTGCCCAAGATCACTTACCCCACACTTAAATCCTTGTTCGTCCTCGAACAACACATACACAAATCATGCAAATTACATCCCAACCTTCGTCACTATGGTGCACCAATTTACGCTACGGTCATATCGATTATTAAATTTTCGCAAATCATCAAGAAAACATGCTTGGTCGTACAATACACTGACCTTTAATACATCAAAGCTTCCTAGACCTTAAGAATTGATTCTTGATATAGGCAAACTCATGCAAATCAGCTAATCAAGAAATCCGACACGAAAATCAATCTGTCATCAAGCATGTGCCCTCACAACTCGAGAGAAACTTCCCCTTTATGTTCATGTAACACACAAACATGCAAGTAGGGGCATATAAAAATTAATTTCACTCTCTCTCCCAAAAGAATTCACATGCATCATGTCATGACCCATAGGATTGCCCTTAGTGTATTACTCCACTAATATAAAGAAATGCAATATAGGATCACGTAGGACTTTAATGGGTTGTAACGGGGCTATGGATCTAGTATAGATATATTGGATTAGCCAATAATAGTCGCTAGCATCCTTAAGCGCCTTTTCAACTCATTCCCATCGACTCATGGACATTGTTCCTCTCTTTTCTCTTTTTCTCCCATTCATGCTGGTTTACTTTCATACAGCCCATTTCATCGAACACACTTGACACAAAACTAAGGGTTTTCAAGTACCCTCAATAACATTTAATTCCAACAAGTGCCTCTTCAACATCATCCTTTCTTTCTTCACTTTGCTTTTCTTTTTCTTTTCACTCTTTTCACTCTTTAACACTTTGGGAAACATTTTTTGTTCTTTGTAAGCGCTTAAGAGCTTCTTATAGACTTTAAGGCAAATGAAAAGAAGGAATAAAGCTTAGTTCATATAATTTTGGACAAAAGAAAGAAATCGGCTAAAGGCTCAACGGGCTGACTAGGCTATACAACATATAAAAAGGTAGAATTTGACAAGAAAAAAAATAGAAACTATCGGTTAAAACAAAGAAATGCCTACATCCTTTCCAACACTACATCTCCTTCATTTCGTTTTGTATACACACCAGGCAAGTTCTAGACAATTCACAATGACATGGAATAGCAAAACCTCACTTCACACTTCATGCACATGCTCGAATCAAGATGCATTCACAGACTCTTTAATTAGTCAATTACATGAATTCAAGATTAAGCCTCAATCATAATGAACCAAATTCTATAGCCTAGGTAACTCAACGTATTTACAGAATTGCATGCTTTCAAACGAATCACTTTCACAATTTGAACATCAATTACAACACGCAACGAAATTTTAGCAACCATAAGCAACTACAGTTCATTGATGCAATCCACCAAAGAAAAACTAAAAAAACAACAAATAAAAATCCTACTCCTACAGACTACATTTCCCTTAAGACGGTCGTCATCCATCCATCATAGGGAACGGTCACTAACTATGACATCAGTTCAATGGGACTATTCTCGGTAAAAGAACCGAAAACAAACTCCGAGAAACCCAAAAAAATAAAATTCGGAAAAAATTTTACAACACATCGATCATTTCGATAGAAAGAAAATATTTACAAGTGCAGAATATTTTCGCAAAAAATTTTGAAAAATATCGATCATGTCGATAGAGAAAAAAATTATTTACAAAATTTACAAAATATTTACAATGGCAACCATAACTTTCAAAACACACATCATTAGCCACAAAACAAATATATACACATACATCGCAAAACAGTTCACAACAGGGAAAGCACAAACATACGTAAACATCAAGGAAAAATATACAGTAATTTAGAGCCTTGACCTAGCACCTAACTACTCCCCACCCCACACTTAAATCGAACACTGTCCCCAATGTTCACAAAAATACAAAGCACAAAATTTTGGGTGATGGAACTCCCTACTTAGTTGAAATATTCGACTTCTTCATCCGGTGTTGCGGCCTCATCGCCCATATCTGAATCAGCTCCATCGCCGTCATCGGACTCCACATCAAAGTCCTCACAACATGTCTCCTCATCAGTAGGGACATCATCATCTGTCGGATCCACAAAGGCTGGCCCCACCTTACATAAGGCTCTGGCGTTCTCGCCAAAGGGATAGTCCAGCTCCAACTGCCATAACTCCTCCTCGGTGGCTGGTCTCCCACCAATCCGTAGCTGCAGCATCTGCATGCCGAACATACGGACCATGTACTGATCGTCACGAGCATGTCGCTCGCCCAAAGTTAGCACAGGTCCGTGTGTAGTCTCGGGGGCCTTAGTCTTTGTCACGTCAAGGGCCCTCCGCTCCAACTGCGGTATGTAATCCAAGGCTTCTTCCTCAACGTCGAGGCCTCGGAGGAAGGTGGTGATGAGTCCGCCAAACCCGTATCTGTGGCCCTGGTGCAGTCTGGCTCTCTTCATGGCGGATATTATGACTGCCCCAACATTAATCTCAATCCCTTTCATAAGGGCATACACCAAGCAGACACGGTCCCGGGTTACATCTGTCATATGGACTCCCGGGATCAAACACGAACACATAATCTTTAGCCATATTCTGGCCTCCCTATTCATCTGCGAATAGGGTAGAGTCTGGTGGTAACCCCTCTCTTTGTCTCTACTCCATCGGGCTGTGGATCAAGCCCCACACAACGTACGTCTGATGTCGGCGTACGGTGGGGTGATGTTTAGTTGGCGGAGAACGTGGGCGTCTGTGTCCCGCGCTGCAACGATGGCATTCAGCTGCTAGGGTTCCAGAGTGACAATCTTCCCTCTGATTTTAATAGTGTGGCTTCTGATGGCCGGGTTCCAATTTGCATAAAATTCCCGGACCAAGTGAAGGTTGCACTCCATGGGCTCCTGAAAAATAAAGCTGAGCCCAGCTGCTTCGATCCTCTGTAAAATGCGAGGGAACTCTTGTGCGAGTGGTTCCCTTGCAATATGTTCCTCCGGGAAGTACTTGTTTTCTTTGTGCTTATTATACCATTTCTTCCCTTCATCGATGACCCATCTTGTTCCGTATCGGCGGTGTTGGCCGCGCGGAACAGCAGGTGCAGCTGGGACTGCAGTGCCCAGTCTCATCCTTTACCGTCCGGTGCCTGAGGTAGAAGCACCCTTGCCTTTGTCTTGTCTTCTAGCCATTGTACCTGTCAATTTACACAGACAAGCACAATGTTAAGCTAAAAACTTGTTAGCTTCGGCTAAGGTCGGGTTACACAAAATTTACCCCACACTTAGTCCTTAACATTATTTACAAAATTTCAGCAAGGATAGCTCTATTTACAACCCCAAACACAAACAACTATGCACATATTGCTTAGTGCGTTCACAACAAAAATTCGACAGCATAACGGTTAGTGTACTACTCCGACTTCATACAGCTAATTCCCAATCCTACTATCGCTAACAATTCAACCATCGCACTTCGCAACAGAACAACAACAAAAAAATAAAAACAACTAGAAAAACATTTTATATACAAAATAATCTAAACAATCTAACCAATTCACGCATTATGCAATTTCCCACAAAAATTCGAGAATTAGTCGTCTTTTAACATTTACACAATATTTACCACGACTTATCTCAAATAATAAACACACCCCGGCATCGAATTCACCAAACAATCAAGTTGCTCAAGTCAAATTCAACAACCCAAGCCCTAGAATAGAGTTCGACAATCAAATTTGAATTATTTACATAATCGATAAGTTCAAACGCTAACTACAACAATCCGAACATAATCAATCACAAAATAATTCAATATCATGTCTAATTTCTACCTAGGGTGATATTTCTCACCTTACATGCCCAAATTTGACAAAAATCGCCAAAAAATTGAGTTAGACGATGAAAACATACCTTAGAATTGAAGAACCGAAGAAACTTGACGTTTTTCCTTGCCTATCAACGTGGCACGTTGCTTGGGGAGGGGGAAATGGGTGTTTGGTCGCGGAGGGAAGAGGGAATGGGGAAAATTGGGTGAAAATCGGGGTTATATTTAAAGAAAACACGCGGGTCACCCGGAAACCCGGTGTGACCCGGCACTGAATAAGGGGCAACGTGTCACGGAGGGTAACGCGGAGCCCCTCCTTCGTGACACGGAGCCAACGCATTGGCTTACTGGATTTTTGAAAAGTCCAGATTTTGCCTTAAACGTGTCACGGAGGCCAACGCGGTGCACTGCCTCCGTGACACGGCGGCAACGCGCTAGTGCTCTATTTCACCAATAAATTTAATTTTTCATACCTCGCCTCATTTTCTCGATTCCATGTATATTTCCTCCGTTATACCTGAAAATCACCTCACTAAACAAAAATTGGTTAAATTAATAGATTTCCCTAACTAAAATTAAAAAATACTAACTAAAATGATAATCTAAACCTAATCAAGAAAAAGAAAAGAAAAATAAAAATTATTTACACTAAAAAGAAAGAAAGAAAATATTTTTCACGAGTTGCCTCCCGTGCAGCGCCTGGTTTACCGTCGCGGCTCGACGTCTTTTAAGCTCATTTGTCTACTAGGGAGATGGACGATTTGTCCCGATCATGATCATCCCCCCAGTAGTTCTCAACCTTATCCGGTGGCCTACCTAGTAACTCTCGGGAATCACTCAATCCATTAGCATTCCCATGATCAATTATCTTAATCACCGAGAGTTCCTTATAAACAGTCGGGAGCTTAGGTACCTTGTACACGTCGAACACTTCGACCTTGTCATGTGCTCGCATCGTGAGTTGACCCGCAGCTACATCAATTAATGCCTTTCCGGTTGCCAAAAAGGGTCGTCCCAAAATAAATGGGACTTCAGCATCTGGTTCAAAGTCCAGAACAATAAAATTGACCAGAAAAATGAGGGAGCCTACTTGCACTAACACATCCTCAACAATGCCATCCGGCTTAGCTAAAGACCTGTCTGCTAGCTACAAGATTACCGTTGTAGGTCTAGGACTCCCTAGACCTAACTTTCTGAATACCGAATATGGCATCAGATTTATGCTTGCCCCCAAGTCGCATAATCCACGCGCTCGGATACTTTGCCCAATAGTCAGCTGGATAGTAAAACTTCCAGGGTCTTTCAGTTTTGTGGGCAACCTATTCTGAATACGGGAAGTGCATTCCTCCGTTAAAGCTACCGTGGCATACTCAGTCAAACGACTTTTGTTAGCCACGATGTCTTTAATATACTTCGCATATTTTGGCACTCCCTGCAAGACATCAACAAGAGGTAAGTTAACATGTACCTGTTTAAGTACCTCCATGAATTTCTGGAAACACGCCTCCTCCTTGTGTTTCTTAAGTCGTTGAGGGAACGGGGGTGGAGGCCTTTCTGGTTCAGCTTCTTTAGTCTTCCCCTTATCTGAAATATGCTCTCCCTCAACATCTGCTGCTCCTGACTTTTGAGGCGGTCTTTCCGGTTCCACCTCCTTCAATTGTAAACCACTCCTCGTGGTCACTGCATTTACCTGCTTTGGATTTGGATCCGTGTCGCTAGGTAGTCCTCCTCTGGGTTTAGTATTTTGGGCACTAGCAAATTGCCCAAACTGATATTCAAGAGCCTTGGTCGCCAATTGATTGTTCTTCACTTCGGCTGCTAATTTGACATAGTCAGCCTGCAATTGTGCCTGATTAGCGATCATGGTTTTGAACATCTCCTCAATAGTCGGTGATGGTGGTGGAGGAGGGGCATTATGATTTCTGAATTAAGCTTGATAATGTTGTTGCCCTCCTTGGTTCCTGTTCATACCCTGCCCTGAACCTTGGCCTTGTTGATTGTTGCTACCCCACGAAAAATTCGAATGATTCCTCCAATTTGAGTTGTAGCCACTACCAAACTGCTGTTGATTTCTCTGTGCATTGCCCACAAAGTTAACAGAATTAAGATTTGCACCACAGAATTCGGCTGAATGCTCACTACTACCGCACACTTCACACCACATCTGTTGAACTGCATTGACTGAAGCTGAAGGCTGGTTCAAATTTATATTACTGAAGTGAGTGTTTAACTGATTTTGTAAAGCAGCTATCTGTGCAGCGATAGCTGTGAATCCATCCACTTCAAGCACTCCAGCTGCTTTCCTTGCTCCACCTCTTGAAGTATCTGCATTCCATTCTGGATTGCCTTGTGAAATTCAGTTGAGCAAAGTGTACAGCTCCTCATAGGCCTTCTCCAGCGCTTGCCCTCCCGCTGCTGAATCTAACAGAATTTTAGTGTGGGGTTCCAAACCCTCAATAAATGTGTGTACCAACACCTCATTGGACTGATGATGGTGAGGACAGTCCTGCAACATGGATTTGAATCTTTCCCAGGCTTGATATAGATTTTCCCCTTCCCTTTGTTTAAAACTTAGGATTTGACTCCTAAGTCTGGCTATTTTACCAGAAGGGAAAAATCTAATAAGAAACTTCCGTGCAAGATCATCCCACGTTGATATAGAGTTGGGTGGTTCAGCTTTTAACCACCTCTTGGCTTCACCAAGTAAGGAAAATGGAAATAAGGTGAGCCGAACATAATCTGGTGATACTCCAGCGGGTATATAAGTGTCACTTATCTCCAAAAAGTTCTAGAGATGTTGTTGTGGATCTTCGTGAGGGAGACCGGTAAATTGCCCGCTTGTGTGCAAAAGTTGCACCATATTCTGCTTTAATTCAAACCTCCCTCCAGGCTCTGGTTTGCGGATGCTAGAATGTACATTATTAGCGTGTGGGATTGCCACCTCGCGAACCGGCCTTGCTGCTGCTTCATCGGGCACTAAAACTGCCCGCACAACTGGTGGATTTTGTTGCTCCATCATAGACTGTTTAAGCAACTGCAGCTTCTTTCGAAGAGCTTCTCTACGTTGACTATGAAACTCACGTTCAGGCTCTAAGTAAGATTCCACCAGATCTTTGTCCCTTGCCAGTGTTCACAGAAACAAAATCTGCAAAATACAGGCTAAGACCAAGTTGTTAACACTTAAGAAAATAAAAATACAAATACAGTAAATTTACACTAAACAAAATTTTACAAATCGCCTAGCCTCCCCGGCAACGGCGCCAAAAACTTGTTCGCGGTTAGTTGCTACGGTTAAAAACCGACACGCAAGTGCACGTGGTCAAACAAGTAATAAAGTGTCTAAGTAGCCAAGTATCGATCCAAGGAGGCTCAAGATATGTAAAATTGCCTAATTTACTATATTTCTATTTAACTTCTAATTATGCTAACAACAATGTAACCAATAGTTAATTGAGTTTTTGTTTCTAAGCTATATACTACAATTAATAACAACTATTTACTTTTGAATTCAGACAATGGATGTGAACATGCCAAGGTTAACAACAAGTAATGAACTTGATAATCATGATAATTTTTGGTTAATTCTCTTCTTCAAGTTGCTAGCCAAGAACATTCACCTAGAAATTAAAACTCTCGTATTTAATTTCACTTTAGAATCATAAACCATCCATCTACATTTCTGTGATCAAATGCAATTTATGACCTAGCACTACAATTCCGGTTCCTAAATTGACTAATACGGCTTTCAAGTATATTTCTATCAGGAAAGCACATCAAAACCCAATTTTCCCAAATCAAGTTAAGAACAATACCCTATTAATTCACAACTTTCCAATTTCTTGCTCTTTCGAGTGAAATTGGACTTTTTAGATGTACATTAATGTTGGCCAATCACTAATGCAGTAAAAACAAGAATTAATAGAACAACATTAAAGAAGAAGAATAAAACCATATCAATTAAAATCAGAATTCATTACACATGTTCAAAACCTCAGCTAGGAAGAGAATTAGCCACTCATTCTTGGATTGATCATCCTCAAATGAGTGTAAATCATACGTACAATTGATAGAAAGAAGAAAGGAAGAGAAGAAATCCCTTAGCTTTTCCAATCTTCAACTGCTGCTAACCCACGTTCCTGCTCTCCACTTCTGAACTCAGTCTAAAAACTAAAAAAACTAAAAACTAATTAAAATAAACCTAAGTGTGCTATTTATACTAGTGGGACATTTTTCCCGGAATAACAAGCAACGTGTCACGGAGGCCAATGCGGAGCACTGCCTCCGTGACACGGCGTGGACGCGGACCCTCACTGGAATTTCCAGGGTCCGAAAAATCAACCTCAACGTGGCACGGAGGCCATCGCTGAGGCCTATCTCCGTGCCACGGAGCTGACGCGCAGGCACACTGGAAATTACAAATTTAATTCCTGCTCAGGCAGTGTGCTACCGCGATGGTAGCGTGGCATGGCGCCATCGCGGAGCCCCTATAAAATATGCCTTCCAAGGTCTTTTCCACGCTCGCATCCAAGTCCAACTCCGACATAGTTCCAACATGCATTTTAGCTCCTAAAAATCACAATTACCTGCAAAACAAATGCTAATCATGTTAGTTAGTATAAATTCGCATTTTATTACCAATTACATGATATTATATACAAAATGCACAACAAACAAGGTAAAAATGATACGTTTGAGTATCACTTGGGCATATAAATCTGCCCAAGATCAATGGCCAAAAACGTATAATTTCCTGAGAGTTTAGAAGGGGAAATACTTACTTGAAGTTGTGATCATATAGAAATCAGTTTGAAGCAATTCTGATAGCGTTTGCTCGGTGGAGTTACAATTCACCGGGCGAATTTCACGAAAATAACTCCGTAGTAATACTCCCTGTGAGCTTAGGATTCAATACCGAAAGCTAATTTGAATTTGGAAGGCGTTTCGTAGCTTAAATGGACAAAAATCTCTTAATTCCCTCGACTTTTACTCTCTCTGCCCGAAGATATATATATATATATATATATAATGAAAGAAATGATAGCAACTTGATATATATAACATTTGGGCGGTGGACAGGGGGTCCGTGGCATGGAGTCCATCGCACCAAAATACGGGCGTGTCACGGAGCCCAAAGTGGAGAAGGAGGGTCCGTGACACATTGCCCCTCTGGCAGCCTACTCCAGCCTTCTGCCTGGCTTTCCCGATCCCGCACTCGTTTGAACTTTACTTGGGCTCTTTCTCGTGCGCACCGAACTCTAAAACTCTTGACTTATGTACAAATAGACCGACTAAATGTTAAAATTTTACGGGGTGTAACATTCTCCCCTCTTAGACACATTCGTCCTCGAATTCCATTTACATGAGTTTAACTCTTTCAGCTATTATTATGGAAAAATTTTGGCAGAGCCTCCCCTGTAATATGGACTATTTAAAAACCCTGAAACACAGAAAAGTCCAACACAAATATCTCACACAACACAATAATAACTCTTCCACAGCTAAGGAATATCCAATCAGGCAGTACTGATAACATAAGTAACAAAATAACAACTAAGTAACAATATCATCTTAACTGTATAATCTGAGTCAATCCTAGAATAAGTGAGGATATCTAGACCTCATGTCATCCTCAGCTTCCCAGGTCATCTATTCTTTATTTCTATTCCTCCACAACACTTTAACAGAGGCCACATCTTTAGTTCTCAACCTGCAAACCTGTCGATCTAATATTGCAACTGGAATCTCTTCGCAAGCTAGCTCTTCAGTGACCTGAATATCTTCAACTGGTACCACTCGGAATGGGTCACCTATACACTTTCACAACATAGACACGTGAAATACTGGATGGACAGATTCTTACTCTAGAGGCAACTCTAATTCATATGCCACTTGGCCTATTCTTCGGATGATCTGATATGTCCCAATAAACCTCGGGCTAAGCTTGCCCTTCTTACCAAATCTCATCACGCCCTTCATCAGCGACACTTTAAGGAATACCCAGTCATTCAAATCAAATTCTAAGTCTCTACGCCATACATCAGATTAAGATTTCCGATGACTCTGAGCTATTAGTAACCGGTCTCTGATAAGTTTCACTTTCACTTCTGACTGGTGGATCAGATCTAGCCCAACTAACCCTGCTTCTCCTACTTCAAACAACCCAACCGGGGACCTGTATTTCCGCCCATATAGTGCCTCATAAAGCGCCATGTGTATGGCAGAATGGTGATTGTTGTTATATGCAAACCCAATAAGGGATAAATGCTCAGCCCAGCTCCCTCCAAAATTTAGCACACACTCTCATAACATGTCCTCAAGAGTCTAAATGGTGCACTCTGCGTGGCCATTTTTCTGCGGATGAAAAGTTGTACTCAGATTAACTTGTGTCCCCAAACCTTTCTAAAATAACTACCAAAATCTAGCCATAAATTGTACTCCTCTTTCTAAAATAATATATACTAGAACACTGTGCAATCGACTATCTCTTTAATGTATAACTTTGCATAGTCTTCTGTTGAAAATGTGGTCCGAACTGGTAAAAAGTGAGTTGATTTCGTCAGTCTGTCAACAATAACCCAGATAGAGTCAAACTTACGTCTAGTACGGGGTAACCCTATCAAAAAGTCCATATTAACTGCTTCCTATTTCCACATCGGTATAGCCATCTCCTGAGTTAATCTGCCAGGTCTCTGGTGCTAAGCCTTCACCTGCTGCCAATTAGGGCACTGGGCTACGAATGCGGCTACATCTTTCTTCATTCCAGGCCACCAGTATTCCTTTATGTCATGGTACATCTTCGTCGAACCAGGATGAAGAGAGTAACGAGAATACTGTACCTTTGCAATAATCTGCTGACGGAACCCTGCTACATCTGGAATGCAGAGACGACCTCTGTACCTCAACACCCCATCTTCAGCTATCCCAAAAGCTGCTAGTTCGCCCTGTCGAACTCTATCTCTGAACTACGCCAACTGAGAGTCCTCATATTGCTGCTCTTTTACCTCTACCACTAGGGATGATACTGTTGTATTTTGAATTGTGGCTCCATTGTCCCCTGAATCTATCATTCGAACTTCTAAACTGGCTAACCGATGCAATTCTCGAGCCATCTCCCACTTCTCTGGCCCCAAATATGCTAAACTCCCTATAGATCTACAACTGAGGGCATCTTCTACAATATTAGCTTTTCTTGGATGATACAATATGTTCACATCGTAATCTTTTTACAACTCTAACCAACGGCGTTGTTGCAAATTCAGCTCTTTCTACGTGAAAATATACTGGAGGCTTTTATGGTCTATGAAAATATCTACATGTACACCATACAAGTAATGCCTCCATGTTTTTAAGGCATGAATTACTGCGACTAACTCCAAATCATGGGTAGGATAGTTCTTTTCGTTGTTTCTAAACTGTCTGGAGGCATAAGAGATTACCATCCCGTGCTGCATTAGGACATACCCTAACCCAACACCTGAAATGTCATAATACACGGCATACCCTTCTGAGCCTTCTAGCAATGCTAACACTAGTGTTGATGTCAACCTATTTTTCGATTCTTGGAAACTCTACTCCCAAGCCTCGGTCCATTGAAATTTGGCTACTTTCTGAGTCAATTTATTCAAGGGAACCGATAGGGTAGAAATCCTTCCTCAAATCTCCTGTAATACCCGACTAGGCCCAGAAAGCTGCGAACTTCTATGGGAGTGGTAGGTCTGGGCCATGTCTTTATTGCCTCTATTTTCTGCGAATCAGCCTAAATACCAGCCTCTGATACAATGTGGCCCAAGAATGCTAAAGAACTCAACCAAAACTCACATTTAGAGAATTTCGCATATAATTGGCGGTCTCTAAGTGTCTGGAGTACTATCCACAAACGATCCCCATGCTCTGCTACTGAGCGGAAGTACACTAAAATATCATCAATAAACACGATCATAAACAAATATAAGTATGGCCGGAAGATACTGTTCATTGGATCCATGAATACTGTAGGGGCATTTGTCAACCCGAAGGATATAACTAGGAACTCAAAATGACCATACAAGGTCCTAAAAGTCATCTTGAGGATATCCTTTTCCCGCACTCGAACCTAATGTTATCCATATATCAAGTGAATTTTAGAAAAATATTTTGCCCCTTGCAGCTGATCAAACAAATCATCTATTCAGGGAAGCGGGTATTTATTTTTAATAGTTACTTTATTGAACTGTCGATAATCTATTAACATACAGAGAGAGACATCTTTCTTCCTCAAAAATAGAACTAGTGCACCCCAAGGTGATGTACTCGGCCTGATGAAGTCTTTATCTAATAATTCTTTCAGTTGTTCTTTCAGTTCCCTTAATTCAGCCAGAGCCATCCGGTATGGAGGAATAGATATAGGCTAAGTATCTGGCAGCAAATCAATAGAGAAATCAATTTCCCTTACTGGAGGGATGCCACGGAGTTCGTCTGGGAACACATTTGGAAACTAATTAACCACTGGGATGAACTAAAAAGTCAGGAACTCTGCTTGCATATCATGATCCATAAAATTATGGTAGATGCAACCCTTTTCTATCAACTTCCTTACCCTAAGATAGGATATGAACTTACCCTTTGGCGTGACTGTACTACCCCTCCATTCTCGTACTACTTCCCCTAGGAAGTGGAAGCGGATGATTCTGCTCCAACATTCTTTAGTAGCATAACACGGTGCCAACCAATCTATACTCATAATTACATTTAAATCAATCATTTCTAGCTCTACTAGATATGCTGAGATCTAACGACCCAGAATCTCTACTGTACAACCCTTGTAAATTCTTTTAGCAATAATAGAGTCACCTACAAGTGTAGATACCAAGAAAGGTCATTGAAGCAATTCTGGAACTATATCAAACTTTCGGGCTACTAACAGAGTAACATATGACAAAGTATAGCCCAAATCTATTAATGCATAAACGGAGTGGGAACAAACATCTAATATACCTATCACAAGATCAGGCAACTACTCTGACTCCTGTTGTCCTGGAAGTGCATATGTGCTGTCCTGGCCGTTTCCTGAACTGGATGCCCCGGATCTGCCTCGGTCCCTGCCAGTTTGAGCCGAGGGCCCGCGCCCTGCAGAGGGTGTTAGGGCATACGAACTTACTGAGGATCTATCCTGCCAGTTTTGACTACTCTGGCATCTAGTTGGACAATTTCTCATCACAAGTCCCTCCTGCCTGCAAGAATAGTAGAATGTGGAACCATATCTGCACCTCCCCACGTGCTACCTATGGCAAGTATTGCCTGGGCATCGCTAATTCTATCTGATCCGGTCCTCTCTGCTACTGTGAGCCTGATGCCCGTGAAGTCTCAGAGGGACCTGAGTGTCAACGACGATTTGACCTTCTACCCTGCCACTAATGGAACGGGGGCTTGGGCGGCCTTACTAATAAATGAGGTCTGGGTCCACCGAGAAAAACTGCCTAGAAATCTGTAGGTCTACCCCTCTGACGCCACTCCTAACCTGCCCTCTCCATGGCAAACTTACATTGTCTGAGCTCCTCTATATTCTAAGAAAATGCCTAAACCCATAAAATATCTATATCCTCTCGCAGTGTAGCCGTAATATATAACTCCACATACTCTGGCGCAAGTCCCATAATGAACTGATGCACCCTGGCTAGCATGGTGTCAACAAACGAGGGTGCATCTCTAGCTAAGGAATCAAACCTCAATGCATATTCTCTAATGTTCATTCTGCCCTACTCTAGGTGCAAGAACTACTCTACTCTGTCCTACCAGACCTCTCGGGGTAGGTAATGGTCTATGAATGCCTCAAAGAAAACAGGCTATGCAGGTGGAGGTGCATCTCTGTCTCAGGATCTCTCCCAACTCTCGTACCACAAAACTGCTATATCTCGCAATCGAAACACTGCTAGCTCAACTGATTTGGTAGTTGAGGCATGCATAAACCTAAATATCCTCTACAATTGATCTATAAAATTTTGGGGATCCTATCTATGATTGGTCCCAGTAAATTGTGGGGGACTCAGAGCGAGAAATTGATGAACTCTCGATCTACCAGGCCCCTTAGTGGGCTCAGCGACAGCTGGCACTACTGGCTGAGGTTAATGCTGGGCAGTCATCATCTAAACCCACATTCAAAATGCACCTCTAAGCTCCTGATCCGATTGTAGTGGAATAGCTAGGGGTGGTACAGGTGTATCTGCTGCCCTGGTGGGCTCTGAGTATGGTGGCGAGTGCTAGCAAGATCGAGGGGATGTCTCCCTATCGTCCTCAGGCAGGGTCAACTCTGACTGGGTTCCCCTACTAGCGCCCTCTCCTGCCACCATATCTAA
This sequence comes from Datura wrightii, assembly GCA_035772735.1. Classification (NCBI taxonomy): domain Eukaryota; kingdom Viridiplantae; phylum Streptophyta; class Magnoliopsida; order Solanales; family Solanaceae; genus Datura; species Datura wrightii. Next base: position 151,794,748 of record JASDFA010000001.1, on the reverse strand, counting down.
ATCTCGACCAGTCGCAGTCTGTCGTGCATCTGACAATTATCTCTGTAAATAAAAATAAGCTTAGGGGATTACCCTATACAACTTAGCTCTATAGCACGAATGGAGGATAAATAAGAGTAGCCATACTATTATGTCTTGTAGCCTCCTGTCTATAGAATGTTGTGCACAACACATCCATAGACAAGACTCTACTTGACACGGCTTACAGACTCCCTGGGATATGACTTGCTCTGATACCAAGTTTGTCATGCCCCGTCTTGGGCAGTATGGCTGGCACCTGGTGCCCTACTATGGTCTGGACTGATCTGACACTACTTATACACTTTTGGTGCAGACTTACTTCTCAAATCAAGAAAACAACGGGTTATATCTCGGCTATAAACATAGCCCCCGACTGACAAGGCTGCATAGCCGCCTATAAAATAAAATAGCTACCCAAAAATATATAATAATAGGGAATCCTATGCGGGCCGACAAGACCACCATGATGTCTAGTTATGACTGTAATGAAAATCAAGCGACTTACATATACTATAGCCGACAAGGCCACTATCCAACAGCTAAACAAGGCCCCACATGTCTGTCTTCACAAAAACAAAGACACATATGGTCCCCACACGGCCAACAATAGACAACCACAAGGAACTATACATCTGCAAGACTCTAGGAGTATAGTAGTGGCCGAGACAGGGCCTCGACCTACCCCTAAAATGAACAATCAAAAGAGCAGACCTTATAACTATTAGCTCCGGAGGAAGGGAGTTGATCGTGCTGCTAACCCTAGCTAGAAGCTACAAAGGTCCTAGTCTGTTCCTATCCGTACCTGCAGGCAAGTAATGCAGCGGCTACGGAGGGCGTCAGTATAATATGGACCGAATATGTAAGGCTGTAATGTAATAACTAAATGAGAGTTGAAGAACTAAAATAAACATATAGAAGGGCAAGGGTTTAACCTAAATGATCTCGCTATCTATATTATTTAATTAACAAGATACATATATATAAAAACAAGAACCTCATCGGGCCCCCATAAGCCTTGAAGGTACAACCCATACAAGAGTAACCTACCTGGGGCCCCATAAGCCTCGGTAGGTACAAATAATATATGTTCCACTACCTTCTTGCTAATGATTGCAGCATACAGTAACTCAAACGACCCTCACAGCCTCGATTTAATGGGACTCCTATCGCCCTCACAGCCGCAATATGATGGGACTCACTATGACCCTCACGGCCTTAATTTAATGGAACTCGCTAAGGCCCTTGCGGCCTCAGTAGAATAGGACTCGATATGGCCCTTGCGGCCTCTGTACAATAGAACTCAGTATGGACCTTGCCGCCTCAGTGTCACAGAACTCAATATGGCCCTCGTGGCCTCAATATAATAGAACTCAATATGGCCCTTACGACCTCAATATAACAGAGCTCAACTAACCACAATAGGTATGCCTTTGACTCTATTACTGGGAGGCAAACTATATTACAATACTATGGAAACTAACTTGCCGAAGAAATTTGCCTTAACGTACCTCGATTGTCGTTTTCCCCGATAACTGGCAAGTTCCAACTGGTATTCAATAGCCCTTCCTAACTATAATCGTACTACTGAGGGAATGAGAGTAGTTTTAGAACACAATTCAGCAGAAACAAGAACTTGTATTACTGATATTGACTATACTTCAACTTAACAAAACACGAACGAAAATGTATAATTTCCCTAGAGTTCAGAAAGGAGAAATACTTACTTGAAGCCCGTGATCGTATAGAAATCAGTTTGAAGCAATTCTGATAGCGTTTGCTCGGTGGAGTTATGATTTTCCAGGTGAATTTCACGAAAATAACTTCGTAGTAATGCTCCCTGTGGGCATAGGATTCAATACTCAAAGTTAATTTGAATTTGGATGGCGTTTCATAGCGTAAACGGATGAAAATTTCTCAATTCCCTCGACTTTTACTCTCTTTTCCCGAAGATATATATATATAAAATGAAACAAATGATAGCAACTAGATATATATAGCATTTGGGCGGTGGATAGCGGGTCCGTGGCATGGATTCCATCGCGCCAAAATACGGGTGTGTCACGGACCCCAACCAGGAGGAGGAGCGTCCATGACACATTTCCCCTCTGGCAGCTTGCTCCAGCCTTCTCCCTCGCTTTCCCGATCCCACGCTCATTTGAACTTTACTTGGGCTTTTCTCGTGTGCACCGAACTCTAAAACTCTTGACTAACGTACTAATAGACCGACAAAATATTAGAAGTTTATGGGGTGTAATAGGTACAGGGAATAGTAAAGTCACTTGGATTCTCTCTTTAGGAGCGAGATTGCTTTTCATCATAGAACTATAGTGGTGTGTTACTTCCCTTATACCAGCATCAGCAATCTTCTTTTTCTTCAACAAATCTATCATAAATTTGGCATAAGCCGGCATTTGGAGCAATGCATCCACTAGAGGGATATTAATGAAAAATTTACTAAACATCTCAACAAATTTTTGAAACTAACTATCCTCCTTTTTCTTTGCTAACCTCTAAGGATAAGGAGGTGGAATCCTAGGCTCTTGGACTATGTTGGGTAAAGCCTTTTTTCTCATTTCCTCTTCAACAACATCATTCACGGGAGTTACATCAACTTCTCCCTTATCCTATCCTTCTTCATCATTCACAATCTTTGGTACTTTTGGCACCACATCCATTACTTCATATCTACTTGTTTTTGGGTCAACAACTTCTTTGGGATTCACACCACATTTTCCAACACTTCACCACTTCTAGTCACAATTGCAATGCAACGACCATCCTTCTTGGGGTTGGGTACAGTGTCACTAGGAAGTTTCCTTTTCATTCAGCGATTCATTTGGGAAGACAAATGATTTATTTGCACTTCAAAGTGCTTAATCAATGTCGAGTGGGAGTTCACTATTTGGGTGAGGTTCGAAACCTTCCCTTTCAATTCCTTGACTCCACTATTGGTGGATTCCACTCTCTTATGTACTCTAGCCAGCATCTTTTCGATCTTGGAGCTTCCCACATCATTTACAATAGGTTGCAATTGGGGATTTTCAGCCTTTGGATGGGGTACATATGGGTTTGAGCTTCGGTGATAATGTTCCCCATCACAATTTTGATCACAATTACCCTATCTATTATTTCTATCAACCCAACCTTGATTGTCGCAGTTTTTTCAACCTTGATTGTCTTCACTTGGCGCCAAGGGCCTTGATTTGCACCTTGGTACCCCGGGCGAGAACCCCTCATTTGATTTACGATGTGGCCCAAGTGCACGCAAGGAAACATGGTCGTAAAGTAATATAGGATTTTAAAGTTCAGTTATCGTACCCATAGAGACTTGTCAATTTAATTGTTATAAGGTTGTCACTTTTAATTTTACTATTCTACAAAATAGTTAAAATGGGGATTGGTTTGAGAAATTAAACTATCAAAATTTTAAATATAAAATTAACTAAAAACGATTGTGGGCTTGATTGTATTACGATGATAATGACAGTCTAGGGCAAAGGCGCTTGGTTGGTTTCAAGCTAAGTTTTCAAGACATAATTACACTAGTATGATTCTTCCTATAGTTGTTAGTTGCAAGTTACTATCCCATTTCTTGCCACTATCCCTAGCATCCAAGAACTAGTTCATGAACTCTAACGCCCATATCCCTATGGTTGCATAAGAACAATGAAACGATAATTATGCCTACTTGTATTTCAACTAAGAAAGGTTTACGGGTATATGCGTATCCTTAATAACAACTTTTATCCTATCACCAATGGGTTCAAGGGTCTTTGCATTCCTATTTTGTATTTATTTTTAACCCTTTCGATTTACTTTCCCAAGTTTCAATTAAAGTCCAAAGGATTATTTATAAGGTGATCAATTCATAAATAAAAATTAACAAAAATAAATACAAACAACCATAATTGAAGAATAGAAAGTAGATTAAATTAGTCTTTCAAACATTCAACCATCCACCATGGACACAACGCTAGAATATAAGTTTACCCACTCATAGACAAGAAGAAAAATGAATACTTATTCATCATCATACGAAAATACAAGAAAAGAAGAGAAAAACCTAGTGTATAACTTTGTCTTCCTTCCAAACGGCTTACAAGCCTGATGAGTTGGTAATTTACCAACTCATGAGGCTCTTAAGCATGAGTTTTTGCTTAGTTTTTGAGTTGATTATATGGATTTTATGCCTTTTTTGCTTTTGTTGTGTGTAGATGCCTAAATGTATAGAAAAAATAAATAATGTAGCAAAAAGAAGGAAGTGAGAATAAATCGGCGGTCCACCAATGAAAACCAGCGAAACGCTAGCGAAAGGCCGATTATCACTGCTCTTGAGGAAAAATTCCACCAGCGAATTGCGAGTTTCCAATGGAAATTCACCGGTCCAACCACCGAAAGACACCCGATTTTCTGGAAAGAAGCATAAAGATCCGGCAGTTCACGGATTGGGATCGACTAAACGCTAGATGAATCGCCGATGCTCACTAGAGTTGAGTGATGGCTTAAATAATACACTCAGTGGTTCATGAATTTGAACCGGAAAATTTTCGGTGTCTCCGCTGATTCTAGAATAATGCTCAGAGGTAAAATTGTCCAACACGAAAAAAAGAGATAGAAGATGCTCTATTTTCCTTGATATAAATACCAAATAAAGTACTGTGTACTGGGGGATATAGAGAGAGCATATCACATCACATCATTGTTTCCTTTCTTAGTTTTAGAACATTCTCTTAGCAGAGATAAGGAGATTTTGATTGTTAAACTTGAAAAAAGTACTCTTCTCTACTTCTTTTTAATAGTAAGTTACAACCATTGTTGGAGACTATTTGTGAATTTGATTTTACTACTCTTGTTATTAAATCAATGAAGTTATTGATGAATGTGCTTTTGAATTTCTCAATTATGATTAGCTAAATCATTAACTAGAGGTGTATTATGATGAATACTTAATTAGAGTGGGTATTGCTAAAGTCATCTTCATATTGTTTAAATAAGTGTAAATTTGTTAGATTCTCTTCAATCTATAAAGGAAGATCCATTGATTATGATATGGGTCTATTTATTCTTTCTTGATTGTTGCTTGTAAAAGAACAATTATGTATTGAAGTGAATTTAATAGTGGGTATGGATGAGAGATTGTGAAATTGGGCTAGAAATAGCTAAAACTTGCAGTCTCATTCCTCATTAGTAGCTAATAGCTAGAAATTGGTGTAGCTACTAATCCAAATCTAATCCGGTTAAGCTCAATAGTGATTAGAGGTTTGAAAAAACTCTAATAAGAGGTAGTTATAAGGATTAAAAGCGTAACCATCCACTTTCCAAGATTATTTACACTAATTGAACTTATAAGATGACCTAGCATGTCCCGATCTAGTTAGTATATCATCTACACCACACCTCTAGTCTTTCACACTCTCGTTGACAACCTTGCTGACCTTGCTATTTTATTCCACTAAATTACCAAATACAATTCACTGTAAATTCCAATCTCCCCAATTTTATTTATTTTTATGTTAACTCTACGTGGTGCAAGCTAACTTTAATTTCTCAACCGACACTTGTAATGATCATTCACTAGTCCTTGTGGGATTCGAACCCGACACCCATTGGGTTACTTGTTTTGATACTTCGACCGTGTATATTCCTTGCATAAAAGATATATTTTGGACGTTATCAAAAATGGCACTGTTGACGGAGACTAGCGCTTGATATTCTTGTGTTGATTGTTAACATGAATTAGTTCCACACTAGAGTTGTTTCTACTAACCTATCGTGTGTGGCTCATGAGCAGTTTCATAGGATAGTCACAAGACACGGAGGGGGTTCCTTGTGTGGAGACCATCAAGCTAGTAGACAAGATGTGGCGTAAAGAGGGGAAGAAAGACGCAATGTTGTTAGTCATGATGAAGTAGATGGAGTTGCTGGCAAACTATATGAAGGGTTTCTATGCAAGATATAGCCAAGATAACCATGACTATGAGTATGTTTATTATGGAAACCAAGGTTGGAACAACGTTCGGTCAGTCAATGCGACTAGTCAGGAGAGCAATGAGTCAGTCCCACCCCATATGGAAAGTACTCTCGAAGTGGTGCTTGAAAAGGTCCTTTCGAATGAAGAGGGAGTCCAAGATTTATGGAGTAAACTCTTGGAACTAATAACCACTAGAAAGAGTCATGATGTCATAATTCAACAATTGGAGGACCAGATGAACGAGTTAGCATCTCAGGTGGCATCTCAAACAACCAAAAACAACACGGACCCAATGCAGGCCATTGTGGATAATGATATATTCGAGTGGGAAATTGAGGAACAAGTTGTTGGAGAATTTGTTGTCGATGTTGTTTTGAAAGGTGAAGAACTCGAGAAGGTCATCATGTGCATAAGGAGATAAGAAATTATCCATTCCCACCAAGAAAGTCGGTCCTTGATTTAAAGAATCGTACAACTCCTCCGTCATAGACATCTATTATGACCCCACCAAAGCTGGAGCTCAAACCCTTGCCCACTCACCTACAATAGGCATACCTGGGAGAGAATGAAATGCTCTTGGTTATCACTTCAGTGAAGCTCACCCTGTTGCAGGTAGATAAACTCATTGAGGTGTTGAAAAGGTACATCTGAGCTATAAGATGGTTAATAGTTGATATTATTGGTATTCCTCTGAGGATTTGCACTCAAAAATTCAATCTTCAAGAAAATTGTAGCCCATCAGTTTAACATCAAAGGAGGTTGAATCCATTAATGCAAGAGGTGGTCAAGAAGGACATTATAAAATGGATAGATGCAGGGGTGGTATATCCTATCACAGATAGTAGTTGGGTAAGCCCGGTATAGTGCGTGACAAAAAAAGGAGGCATCATGGTTGTTTCGAATGAAAAGAATAAATTGATAGCTACTCGTCCAGTCATGGGATGGAGAGTTTGCATGGATTACCGTAAGTTAAACTCCTGGACAAAGAAGGATCATTTCCTAGTTCCAATTATTGACCAAATGTTACACCGGCTAGCCTGTAAAGAGTACTATTTTTACTTGGATGGATACTCGGGATATAATTCAAATCTCAATCGCACCTGAGGATAAATAAATAACCACATTTACATGTCCCTATGATACTTCCGCATTCAAGAGGATGCCTTTTGGTCCATGCAATGCCCGGACCACTTTCCAGAGATGCATGATATCCATCTTTTCTGACATGGTGGAAAATACTATGGAAGTCTTCAAGGATGACTTTTCAGTTGTGGGGAACTAATCTTGGGCATATTTACATGCCAAAATACTATTTTCTACCCATGTTGTACCTTAATTTAAGAATAATCTCATGTAATTTGTGTATTTGTGGCCATGGACTAACAAATATGATTACCTCTCTTAGTAGGTTGAAATTGCCAATGTATGGAGCTCAATGTGGATATAATAGTCCTAATATTGAAGATAAATGTTAAGGAATGGATTATGGATGATGAGACAAGCTAAAAGGAACATTTGGAGTCAACTCCGTGTCAGGAAGAAGCATTTGGGCGTTCAACAACGTGCCATGGAGTAAAGAATTAATTTATACGAGCAGGGGCTGCCAAACCAGTGTGCTGCAGCATTACCTCCATGCCACGGAGCAGTTCACCAACGTGCCACAGAGCAGTTCACAAACGTGCCATGGAGCAGTTCACCTCTGTGCCACGGAGCAGTTCACCTCCGTGCCACAGAGTCATTCCATGACATGCCAAAAAATTCAAATTTCCTATTTACTATAAATTAAATCCTTAGCTCCTAAAATCATTGGTCATGAAATATTTTCTAAAAACCATAGAGGAGCGAAGGGAGAAGTGAAGAACTTACCTAGGGTTCACTAATTTTACAATCTTTTTTACCTATTCTTGTAAGTACTCTAATTTAACGATGTTTTTAAGTTATTGTACGAACATGAGTGGCTAAAACCCTTCCTCTAGGGTGGAGGCCATGTGATATGATTGTAATGCATGAATTCATTTTGGTTTGAGTTGTTAATTGTTGTTTTGTCTTACAATCTTTATTATGGTTGTTTTTATGCTTGATCACCATGAAAACATACATGTTAAGCTAGCTAAACGCTTGAGAGAGTAACCTTAGGCTAGAACAAGAGAATGTATGGCGCAAGTTCTTATCTTATGATAGGATTCGCGGCTAGGACAGAAATTATACCTAATTTTCCTTGCTTGGTTGATAAAACGGGATGATAGCAAGACACCGGCTTACACTTGTCACTCCACCACTCGTAGAAGTAGTTGTGAAGCTAAGTTAGGTTAAATGATTAGAGGTACGAAAGTCTCTAATCAAGAGCACAAACCCCGTAAACCACTCCACATAGTTGAATTGCCCACAAACTAGGATGTCACATCCCCGCTCAACGATGTTGTTGTGAAGCTAGTTTTTCATGTTTAGAGGCTTGAGAGACCATGAACATCGCATTTTCCAACTATGTGAGACAAAAATTGATAATTTCATGCGTGAAACATTACAAAGTGTAGCATTGCATTATTATCCGGCCTTAGCTCTAGCTGTTTCTTATATTTTTTCCAGATTGTTTTGTGACCACCCTAAAACTTAATTATAATTTACTAAAAACATTTGTAATCAACACTTGTGAAGGTTATCTTACACATGAACTTCATAATTTTCTAAATTGGTCCATTCCCTATGGGTTCGACATCCGGCTCTTAAAAAGAGCCACTGTATTACTTGTATGACCGCGTACGCTTGCGTGTGCGTTGGAGCTCAAACAAGTTTTTGGAGTTGTTGTTGGGAACTGGTGTAGTTGGTGAATTTCTTGTTTTGTGTTAGTTTCTATTTTTCTAAGTGTTGAAAATGTCTTTTATTAGTTTTAGATTTATTTTATTTTTATTTTTAGTCTGATACTCTTCTTTACATGACATCATGGACCACAAATAGGTTGAATGGTGGGTACTCATATTTTTGTGAGTCGTGTTTTAATTGTGGAGGACTCCACTTGTGGAAACACTATTACACTTGCAGTATATGTTGTGGTCAATATGGCCATTGGGATGGTTGTCCAAATGCAGATTCTCCTTCCCCAAGCCCCTATTATGATCCTTCTGTTGTTTTTGATGAGTATAGGAATGATGAAAAGGAGGACCTTGAACACCAAGCTCAGATAGAAAACATGTTAAAATAGGTCCTTGAGCGGATAGAAGCAATGAGGGAGCAGATGGAAGTATTGGGAGTCAGACCAAGGAAAATGGAGAGGCCTTAGAAGTGATAAGCGCCAAGTTCATGGAGATGATGGCTGAGGCTGAAGCTTGCTTTGATTTGAAAATGACGGTCTTATGCAATACCCAAGAGGGACTACAAGGGGAAGAAAAGGGTGAGTTCTTGGAAGAAGTTCAACAGGTAGAAGCTCCTGAGAGTCCCCATGATGGTCTCACACATATGGCCAATCCAGTCATGAAAGGAGAGATAGAGTCCCAACCATTTGACATTCATGTGGAGTTAGATGTTGATGTGGAGAAGGTGTACACAAGTAAGGAGGTCAAGAACAATGCAGTTTCAGCTTTGAGGTGTATTGTACCCCACTCGAAGCATTTCTCGACATTAAGTTTGGTTGCAAGCTTGTAGATAAAGGTCTAGAGGAGGAACAAGCCCCGTATATTCTAAAATTTGCTGATTCTGAGAGACAAAATGACTTCACCTACGTAAGGGCCAACAAGTGCTAGAGGCGACATCTACTGCTTGGTCTTTTCATATTTTCACCACCACCCCTGGAGGATAAGAGGAAACTGGAGAAGAAATTATGGGTGAGATTCATATCCTCAAAGTGGAGAAAAAAGTGGTGAAACTTGATGCGTCGTGTCGTGACGTAAAATAAGGTGCTACTTGGGAGGCAACCCAAGGGTACCACAGGTACAATTTTAATTTCTTTCATTTGTGTTGATTTTGTTTGTTTTCATCTTGTTGTTGTTTTTGGTGGAGAATTAAGCACAGATTGAGGGGAAGTCTGAGTACCCTTGGAGGAGCAAGCTAAGAAGCATGAAAGAGGGAAAGTGTGGGGTTGAATACCCATTTGTTCAAAAATGAAGAAAAACATGCTATTAGCTAGGCCTAGAGGCCCCAGGGAGTATTTCTCACCCTTTTTGAATTTTAATTGGATGCTTTGGGGACATAGCATGATTCAAGTGTGGGGTGAGGGAAATTTCAAAATTTTGTGCTTGATGATTTTGGGTGAATTTATTGCTTGATAGGTATTGGTTGAGGGAAATTTTTTGAGTTGAGCATGATTCCCCACCTATTGGTTTTTCTTTTCGATTCTTTTCCAATGGGGGGCACTTTGAACCGAAGAATAAATTTTTTTTCTTTGTCTGTACATAGTTGTTTTTAGTCATAGTTAGGGACTATTCCCGACGATGGATGGATGAGGACCGTCTTGAGGAAAATTGGTCAATAGGTTTTGGTTTTTGAACTCGTAGCTAATTGATGGATTGATGTTCTTGTTATGTGCTATACATGATTGTGAGATGCAAGTGTGGTTAGTGTTGAAGCATGTGAGAAGTTGTATAACTCTGTTTGAGACACCTAGGCTCTTGAATGTGACTATATGTGCTTAAAGCTTAATTTTGAATTCTTGTGATTAGCTGAGTTAAGAGTCTGTTGAATTTGCCTTGAATTGAGCATGTGCTATGAGTGTAAGGTTTTTGAATATTCCATGCTATTGTGTACTGTCTAGAACATGCCTAGTGTGTATACAAAACGAAATGAGAGATGTCGATTGTAGGAGATGATTTAGGCATTTCTTTTAATGAGCCTAATTTTTATCCATCACTTACCTATCTTGAAAGTCTGATCCTAGTTAGCCCCATTGAGCCTTAAGCATATTCTTTGATAGCTGCAACACAAGCTTAATCCTTTTCTTTCATTAGCCTTGAATTTGATCCAAAATTCTTAAGCGCTTATGTGGAATTGCAAAGAATATAAGGAGGGAGAAGTTGGAATGAGAAGAAAAATAGTGGTTGTGGGAGTTAAAGAAAAGACTAGAGGTGCATTTTTTTTAAAAAAAATTGAACAAGAGTTAGTAAGGAGTAAAAGATGAAAAGAGCGAAAAAAAAGATTAAAGAAAATAATTGCTTAAGTACTCCTTACTAGCAGTTTGAGTGTGTTTAATGAAATGGGGAAAGGAAAGAGGAAAATGGGAGAAAAAAGAATAAAGGTAAAGTAAGAAGATGAAAATTCCTAAGGAAAGTGTCATGTATTAAAAGCGCTTGGGGAAGATAGCCACTATTATTGGCCAGAATAGTAGCTACCCATCCCTTAGCTTACATTACAACTCGATAAGTCCTACTTGATCTTACGTTCAAATATTCGTAAATTAGTGGAGTAATACACTAAAGGCAAGCTTATGGATCAATACATGATGCATGTGAATTCTTTGTGGGAGTGAGTTGAATTCCTATTCATATACCCATACATATTATAATTGGAAAACATGCAAGTGAAAAATGGGTATCTCCCTTGTTATGAGGGCACATGTTTGAGAAAAGATAGAATTCATGTTAGAATTCTTGATTGGCTAATGTGCATGAGTTTTCTGTGGTTGTAGAGTCGAGTTTTGAGGCAAGGAGGTCTTAACTTGGTTGTATTAGATTTGATTTATGTTATATGTTATATATATAACATGCTTTATTTGAACTTGTAATCTAAATCAATCATTGTAGCCTTAATTTGAGTTGTCTTATGTCAATTGGTAAATTGTGAGTCTTCCTTGTGCATGAGATGTAAAGGATTTGTTCGAGGACGGACAAGGATTTAAGTGTGGGGTATTGATCTTGGGCATATTTACATGCCCAAATACTATTTTATACCCATGTTTTACCCATGTTGTACGTTAATTTAAGAATAATCTCATGTATTTTGTGTAATTTGTGGCCATGGACTAACAAATATGATTAGCTCTCTTTGTTGGTTGAAATTGCCAATGTATGGAGCTCAATGTGAATATAATGGTCCTAATATTGAAGATAAATGTTAAGGGATGGATTATAGATGATGAGACAAGCTAAAAGTGACATTTGGAGTCAACTCCGTGTCACGGAGAAGCATTGGGGCGTTCAACAACGTGCCGAGGAGCAAATAATTAATTTATATAAGAAGGGGCTACAAAACCAGTGTGCTGCCGCATTACCTCCACGCCACAGAGCAGTTCACCGATGTGCCACGGAGCAGTTCACCTCCGTGCAACGGAGCCATATCATGACAGGCCAAAAAAATTGCAAATTTCCTATTCATTATAAATTAAACCCTTACTTCCTAAAATCATTACTCACGAAATATTTTCTGAAAACCATAGAGGAGCGAAGGGAGAAGTGAAGAACTCACCTAGGTTTCACTAATTTTACATTCTCTTTTACCTATTCTTGTAAGTACTCTACTATAACGATTGTTTTAAGTTATTGTACGAACATGAGTGGCTAAAACCCTTCCTCTAGGGTTGAGGCCACGTGATATGATTGTAATGCATGAATTCGTTTTGGTTTGAGTTGTTAATTGTTGTATTGTCTTAAATTCTTTATTATGGTTGTTTTTATGCTTGATCACCATGAAAACATACATGTTAAGCTAGGTATGCTTGACAGAGTAACCCTAGGCTAGAACAAGAGAATGTATTGAGCAAGTTCTTATCTTACGATAGTATTCGCGGTTAGGATAGAAATTATACCTAATTTTCCTTGCTTGGTTGATAAAATAGGATGATAGCAAGACACCGGCTTAGAATTGTCACTCCACCACTCGTAGAAGTAGTTGTGAAGCTATGTTAGGTTAAATGATTAGAGGTATGAAAGTCCCTAATCAAGAGAACAAACCTCGTAAGCCACATCCACATAGTTGAATTGCCCACGAACTAGGATGTCACATCCCCGCTCAACGATGTAGTTGTGAACATAGTTTGTTGTGTTTAGAGGCTCGAGAGACCATGAACATCGCTTTTTCCAACTATGTGAGACAACAATTGATAATTTCATACATGAACGATTACAAACTGTAGCATTGCATCATTATTCGGCCTTAGCTCTTGCTATTTCTTATATTTTTTCCATATTGTTTTGTGACCACCCCAAAACTTAATTATAATTTACCGAAAACATCTCTAATCAACACTTGTGAAGGTTATCTTACACTTGAACTTCATAATTTGCTAAATTGGTCCATTCCCTATGGGTTCGACATCCGGCTCTTAAAAAGAGCCACTGTATTACTTGTATGACCGCGTACGCTTGTGTGTGCGTTGGAGCGCAAACAGGAACTCATTTGATGAATGCTTGACACATTTAGATGAGGTATTAAAGAGATGTACTGAGACAAATTTGGTCCTTAATTGGGAAAAGTGTCATTTCATGGTCAAAGAAGGGATTATGTTAGGACACAAAATTTTTGAAAAAGGGATTGAGGTGGATCAAGCCAAAGTAGATGCCATTGCTCAGTTACCTCCACCGTGTACCGTGCAGGGTGTTAGGAGTTTCCTCAGATATGTGAGTTTCTACCGTCGATTCACTAAAGATTTCACTAAGATATCTCATCCCCTATTTCGACTATTAGAGAAAGAGGAAAAGTTCAATTTTGATGAAGATTGTTTGAATGCTTTTATGGAGTTGAAGGAAAGGTTGATTTCCTCTCCAATCATTGTAGCACCTGATTGGTCAAAACCCTTTGAGCTCATGTTCGATGCAAGTGGGGTGACATTAGGAGCGGTCCTTGTTCAGTGAAGAGACAAGATCTTTCACCCGATCTACTATGCTATTAAAGCCCTAAACAATGCACAAACAAACTGCAAAGTAACGAAATAGAAGCTACAAGCTGTTGTGTTTGCATTTGAAAAATTCTGGGCATACTTTCTAGGAACAAAGTGGTAGTGCACACGGACCATGCAGCACTTCGGTATCTAATGGCCAAGAAAAAGGCTAAACCAAGGTTGATCAAGTGAGTTTTGTTGTTGCAGGAATTCGACTTTGAGGTGAAGGACCGCAAAGGATGTGAGAGTCAAGTGGCCGACCATGTATCACGCCTAGAGACAAATGGGCAGCCAGGAACACAGGAAGAGATCAATGATGTATTTTTGGATGATCGAATCTTAGTCGCAACCCACAATCTAACACCGTGGTTCATTGATTTTGCTAATTACCTGGCCAACAACATTGTACCCAAAGGCTTGAACTTTCAACAAAAGAAGAAATTCATACATGATATCAGAAAATTCTTTCGGGATAAACCTTACCTTTTCCAAAGTTGTGCAGTTGGTTTAATATAGAGGTGTGTTCCAAAAGTAGAGATGGTCCCAATTATAGAGGCTTGTCATTCTTCCCTGTTCGAGGTCATTATAGGAGTGTGCAAATAGTAGCTAAGGTGTTACAATGTGGGTTTTATTGTCCTACATTACATCAAGATGTCCATGACTTTGTGAAGCAATATGATCGATGCTAGTGGACAGGTAGTATTTCAAGGCTGCATGAACTTCCGCTAACACTAATCTTAGAGATTGATTTGTTCGATGTATGGGCGATCGACTTCATGGGTCCTTTTGTAAGCTCTTATGGGAACACATATTTTGGTGGCGGTTGATTATGTCTCCAAATAGGTGGAAGCTGTTGCACTAGAAAACACCGCTAACACTAATCTTAGAGATTGATTTGTTCGATGTATGGGCGATCGACTTCATGGGTCCTTTTGTAAGCTCTTATGGGAACACATATTTTGGTGGCGGTTGATTATGTCTCCAAATGGGTGGAAGCTGTTGCACTAGAAAACAATGAAAGGAAGAGTGTAACAACCTTTTTAAAGAAACATATCTTCTCACGGTTCGGTACTCCAAGAGCCATCATTAGTGATGGAGTCTCTCATTTTTGCAACCGAGTGTTATGCACACTACTAGCTAAATATGGTGTAAAGCGTAGAGTGGCCACCCTCTATCACCCGCAAACCAGCGAACAAGTGAGAGTTTCAAATCGGGAAATAAGATCCATCTTGACTAAAACAGTCAATGTGAATAGAATCGACTGGGCACGGAAATTAGATGATGCATTGTGGGCATATCAGTCTGGATTTAAAACATCGATTGGAATGTCTCCTTATCAGCTTGTGTTTTGAAAATAATGTCACCTCCCGGTTGAGCTAGAACACCAAGCTTTGTGGGTATTGAAAAGTTTAAACCTTGAATGGGGAAGAGCTATCCGAGGTCGAATCCATAATTTACATGAGATGGATGAATTTAAAATGAAGGCATATGAGAATGTAGCTATTTACAAAGACAGAATGAAATACTACCATGACCAAAAAGTGTTGCAGCATAGTTTTGATCTAGGGGATTGTGTGTTGCTATTCAATTCATGACTACGACTATTCCCAGGAAAACTAAAATCTAAATGGTCGGGGCCTTTTAAGGTGTCTCAAGTGTATGAGAACGGGGCCATTGAACTCCATGGAGAGAATGGGAGCAAGTTCAAACTAAATGGCCAACGGGTTAAAAGATATATAGGGTGTTGGAAGTAGTTGGCCGAATAGAGGTTGTGTATCTAGATGAACCGTAGGCCTTGAGGAACTTTTGTCGTGACACGAGGTTAAATAAGGCGCTCCTTGGGAGGCAACCCAACCATCATTCATTTTTTTCTGATTCTTCTTATATGTTTTGTTGCTTTTGAAATTTTTTAAGAT
Source organism: Datura wrightii (assembly GCA_035772735.1). Classification (NCBI taxonomy): domain Eukaryota; kingdom Viridiplantae; phylum Streptophyta; class Magnoliopsida; order Solanales; family Solanaceae; genus Datura; species Datura wrightii. Next base: position 151,779,039 of record JASDFA010000001.1, on the reverse strand, counting down.
GGGATGGTTCACTTCAGGAAGAGCATGAGCATGGAAGACCGACACAGCAACCGGTGAAACGCATGTAGAATTTCATGAAATGCAGGTTAGGCACCGACCTGTCTAGTGCACTGAAGGATTCAAGACAAAGCAGCGACCCAACTCGGAGAAATGCTGATACTACTTCATGAAGTGCCACTGGGGAGCTGATCTTATCTAGCAAACTGAAGGTTCCAAGGCCAATTGGCGGCCCCACCTGCAAAGCGCCATGTCAAAGCGTTGACCACCGGTTTGTCGCTGCTGTCAACCAGTATCCTAGCAATGGATCGTGCATTGACTTATTTCCCAGTGAGACGTCGAATGCGTTCCATGAAACAGGATCTTCCGACGATTTTTCTCCCAGAGTCGTGTATAAGTAATGTTAGCGGCAGACCCATCGACAAATCATCGGTCCATTTCGGCAACCGCTGGTGTGGCCCACGGTGGAATACCCCTATTCGTTTTTCGAAAATACCCCAAAACTTTTCCACTCGCTGCAATAGCCCGTAGGATTCCCGGCACCTAGATGACCTATTCGCACGTTGGTTAAGCATATTTGAAGGCCATACGTGCTAGAGAAAGGCCCGGGAAAAAGATCGGACGAGAAACCTGTCGAACCATCGCGGAAGGAGCCGAGGCAGAGCCCCTCCGCGATGGCAGCGTGTCACGGAGGTGAAGCCTCTGTGTTGGCTCCGTGACACGTTGGCCTTGTCCAGGCCCAAGTATATAAAGCCCCACTTCGGTTTTAAATCATATAAACTTATAAATTTCCAGTGAAACAGAGAGGAAACATCAGAGAAGAGAGAAGAACGAAGGGGGTAATATAATTTTTATCCGATTACGCTGCTAAACGTTGTCCAAACTCAAATTAACCCCAAATACTGAGGTATTTAGCAGCAGAGAGCATTCCTACGGATTTAGTTTCGTGAAATACGGCCGACGAATCGTCGAGCTACCGAGCTAAGGTAAGTAGAATTGCTCCAAACTAGTGTCTATGTGTTTCTAGCGGTGAAGTGAATATTTCTCTCTTCTGTACCTCTGAAAAATAGCGAGTTTTCGAACGTCTTTCGATAAGCCTAAGTTTAGGCTATAAATTACATCGAAGTGACGTTGTTCATTTAAAATAAAGTTATATTTGGTATTAATTGATATATTTATGAATGCAGTTGGGAGAAAATAGTTGAAGTACCGGCCAAGCCTCATCCGTCAGACGGATAGTTCGAGGATAAGGTATGTAAAGCGAGTTTCCTCGGCAAGTTAGTAAATCTCGGTATAGTAAAGCAATTTAAAGGCCAGTAGAATATCCAGAAGTCATGTGTTGTGTTTATTACGAATGTTGGTATGATATTAGAAGCATCAGGTTATAATTAGCACAAAACTTGTTAGCACGATATAGATTCTAATACAAGTGTTAGGAACTGCACAGCATGCTCAGTATATGATATAGTACAAAATGTCAGGATATTATCGTATTCAGTTGAAACCCAGTAAAGCAATGTAATATCTGTAAGTCATCTCAGAAGTAGAATGATAGGTTAAAATGAAGTTTAGAAAACATATTAGAAATAGCAAATCATGTTACTATAGAAACTCAGCATACAGCATGGTTTTCAGCAGAAAGACTATATCTTGTCCAGCATTAGACTCAGTATGGTATGGCAGAAGATTATATATTATATATGCATACTATTGTCAGTCTCAGCATGTGTTAAGTATGTACATATTACTATTACTAGCTCAGCATATAGTATGTACAAATACTTTACTACTATTAGCTTCAGTATATGGGATATGCAGACAATATTACCAGTTGAGACCGTTGTATTGTTTTGGGGTTGGTTTACCTAGCATCCATGACCGCCCCAGGGTTAATAGCTGTATCGACTCGTCCGCCAGAGGATGAGGATACGTCGCTCTGTGGAGTGGCATGCCGTCCCACAGGGGACGAAGATGGGATGCCAGTTTTCCCCATATTGTGCCTTGATCGGCCCTTACACACCCCTATCGAGAGGATACGCCCGGGTGTTGATTCAGGAGTCCCCCGGACTCAGATGCAGTTATAGTCAGGGGCTCAGCGAGCCCAAGTGCATACCCAGGGGACCGGCAGGATGCTTACAGCGATTATAGGAGATGGGATGACCGGGGTAGGGGTATAGATTCTGTGCTGGTTGTACCTCTCGGCTTATGGGGGCCGGGTAAGGTTTGTGTGTGCTATATTATGTTATGTTATGTTATTCCATGTTACATTAGACACGAGTAGTTCGGCAGTAGAACGATACATCTCCAGGTATGACTCCTGCTCCTTCCAGTATAATTAAGAGAAGGTATGATTTACATTATCAGACAGTTAATCTATTCCCTCCTACTTCAGTTTCATCAGTTGTATTGTTGTTTTCAGATATTTCCTTCAGTTATTTCTTTACATACTTAGTACCAGTGGTACTGACGCCCGGTGGGGAGCTGCATTACTTGCCTGCAGGTACTCATAGACGAGCAGGCGATACCTCGTGATTCCTGTCAGCGATCGAGTATTCAGCTCCTGTCATCCGGAGACTGAATCCCAGAGGTGCATTTCGTTTTCTTTTGTTGTAAATTACCGGTAGGTCGGGGCCCTGTCCCGATCATTTCTATTACTATTCCTAGAGGCTTGCAGTCTGTATATATTTCCCCGTTGTCAGTTGAGCCGGTCGTGTGAGGCCGTGCAGTCGTATAGCTGTTAGTACTTTTATCTCTTTTATGTTGGCCGTGTGGGGCCATAGTTTGACAGTAGTGGTGACCTTGCCGGTCACGTAGCTTTCTAGTATTTCATTTTCAAGTTACTGATAACTAGACAGCATGGTGGCCTTGTCGGCCCGCATAGGTTTCCCTATATTGAATATGTTCTGGTTAGCTGTCATGACAGGTATAGGAGGCTATAGGCCAATGGGCCAGGGGCTGTGTTTACAGCCGTTATATAGCCCTTTGTTTCCAGAAATGTGGGTTAGAGCCAGCCAGGCACCAGATGTGCCCAGGCTCAGCAGTCTAGCAGTTCAGGTCCTAGTAGGGCACCAGGTGCTAGTCATACCCCCCAAGGCGGGGTGTGACAAACTTGGTATCAGAGCAGGTTGTATCCCAGGGAGTCTGCAAGCCGTGCTAAGTGGAGTCCTGCCCATGGATGTGTTGTGCACCCCATACTATGGGTAAGGGGCTGCAAGGCATGATAGGATGGTTGTCTTTTATTCTTATTCAATCGTGCTGTAGAGCGGTACAATATAGGGTTGAGTCCCTAAAAGCTTAGTATATTCTTTGGTTACAGATAATGTCAGACCAACGACATCCTATCACAAGCCGGAGCTTAGATATTGCAGCAGGGGAAGGCACCAGCAGGATGCCTCACCCTCATTTAGAACCAGCCCAGTCAGAGGACACTACAGAGGCATCGTCCCAGCCTTCTCAGCAGTCTCCACCACATCAGGAGCCACTAGGGGCGACACTACCTCCAGCAGTCCCTATACCGACTCCTTCCGACCAGGAGGTTAAGAGTGCGGTAGTTATGTTAGCACAGATGATGGCTGCTCAGCGTCAGCCGATGCCATCTACAGTTGTGGAGTCGTTAGAAGGGCCCGGTAGTTCAAGGGTCCGAGAGTTCTTGGCTCTGAATCCCCCACAGTTCACAGGTACAGACCGAACAGAGGACCCTCAGGATTTTCTGGATCAAATGCAGAGAATTTTCAGGGTTATGCATGCCACGCCTACAGAATCAGTTGAGTTGGCAGCATTTCGGTTACGGGACATCGCCGTATTGTGGTATGAAAGCTGGGAGAGGTCCCGAGGGAGAGATGTTTCCCCTCCGACCTGGTCCAACTTCTCAGGAGCTTTTCTGGATCACTATTTGCCGCGGGAGATTCGACAGGCCCGGGTGGACCAGTTCCTACATCTAGAGCAGGGGGCCATGAGTGTTCGGGAATACTCCTTGCGGTTTGATTCTTTGGCTCGATATGCATCGGCCTTTGTTGATACCTTGGCATCCAGAGTACACCGCTTTATCATGGGGTTGAATCCAGAATATGTTGAGACTTGCATTACGGCTACACTACGAGAGGACATGGACATTGCTCGAGTTCAGTCATTCGCCCAGAATATTGAGGGCATCAGACAGCGGCATCGGGAGATCGGAAGGGCCAATCAGGAATAGTGCCGCCGGACAGGCCAGTTGAGTTACAGAGGGAGGCTCGGGGAGGACCCATGACACGATTGTTAGATAGGCCGCCCAGGCCCCCGCCTCCGCCACAGCCGCAGGGGGGTAGATTCAACCGTAGGGGGCAGTCTGAGGCTGGTAGAGGCTCGCAGATGGCAGATTCACCATTACAAAGGAGGGCGGAGCAGAGTAGGTATACTCTACCGCTCTGCCCTATATGCAGTCGATGCCATCTTGGAGCATGCAGATATGGCTCCACCGCATGTTATAATTGTGGCCAAGAAGGCCATTTGATGAAAGATTGCCCAGCTAGAGGTCGAGAGGACCGAGATAGACAGGATAGGGCATCTGCAGGGTCACGAGCCACAAAATCTTCGACAGGGCGCAGGCCCTTAGTTTCAGCAGGCAGGGGTCGGGGCAGATCAGAGGCCTCTAGTACAGGTGCGGGCCCAAGCCGCATATATGCCTTAACAGGGAGGCAAGATTCAGAAGTGTCACCTGATGTTGTGACAGGTATGCTAACTATCTGCTCACACCCTGCTTATGTATTGATTGATCCAGGGTCTACTTTGTCCTACATTACTCCATTTGTGGCACAAAAGTTTAGTATTGCACCAGAATTATTGCAGCAGCCCTTTTTAGTATCCACGCCCGTCGGTGACTCTATTGTGGCTAGCAAAATTTACCGAGGGTGTACAGTAGAGGTTGCTGATCGTCAGACCACAGTAGATCTGGTCGAGTTAGAAATGATAGACTTCGATGCCATAATGGGGATGGATTGGCTAGTACCGTGTTTTGCCAACGTTGAACGTTGGACCAAGACGGTCCGATTCCACTTCCCAGGAGAAGCAGTGCGAGAGTGGAAGGGAAGCACCGCTACGCCAAAAGGTAGGTTTATTTCCTACCTTCAGGCGAGAAAGTTGATATCTAAGGGATGTATTTACCATCTGGTCAGAGTTCAAAATGTCCAAGCAGGATCTCTGACACTCCAGTCTATTCCGGTAGTGAATGAATTCCCTGATGTGTTTCCTGATGAGTTACCTGGTATTCCCCCAGAAAGGGAGATAGATTTTGCTATTGACTTGTTACCAGGCACTCAGCCGATACCAATTCCTCCCTATCGTATGGCTCCTGCAGAACTCAGAAAATTAAAGGAGCAGTTGAAAGATTTATTGGATAAAGGTTTTATCAGGCTGAGTACTTCACCGTGGGGTGCGCCAGTTCTATTTGTGAGGAAGAAAGATGGCTCGCTCCGAATGTGCATAGATTATCGGCAATTAAACAAAGTTACAGTAAAGAACAAGTACCCGCTTCCCAAAATTGATGACTTATTTGATCAGTTGCAGGGAGACAGATACTTTTCTAAGATTGACTTGCGGTCCGGATATAACCAGGTTCGAGTACGTGAGAGAGATATTGCTAAGACAGCGTTCAAAACCCGATATGGACATTTTGAATTTCTAGTCATGTCCTTCGGGTTAACAAATGCCCCGACAGTCTTCATGGACCTGATGAACAGTATTTTCAGACCTTTCCTAGACTTGTTTGTGATAGTATTCATTGATGACATTCTGGTGTATTCTCGCTCTGAAGCAGATCACCGGACTCATTTGCGGACAGTGCTCCAGATCCTCAGGGACCGCCAGTTGTATGCTAAATTTTCTAAGTGTGAAATCTGGCTTAACTCAGTGGCCTTTTTAGGGCATATCGTGTCGGATGCTGGTATACAGGTAGACAAGCAGAAAATAGAAGCAGTTAAGTCATGGCCTAGGCCTACCACTCCGACTGAAGTTCGTAGTTTTCTGGGGTTGGCAGGATATTACAGGAGGTTCGTTGAAGGGTTCTTGACCATTGCGGCACCTCTTACCAAATTGACACAGAAAGCAGTAAAGTTTCAGTGGACAGAAGCATGCGAGCAGAGCTTCCAAGAACTGAAAGACAGATTAACCTCCGCCCCAGTGTTAGCGTTGCCGGAGGGGACAGAAGGTTATTCGGTGTACTGTGATGCATCAGGCGTCGGGTTAGGTTGTGTTTTGATGCATCATGGTAAAGTGATTGCATATGCTTCCAGACAGCTGTGGAAACACGAAAAGAACTACCCTACCCACGACCTGGAACTAGCCGCAGTGATCCACACTTTGAATATATGGAGGCATTACCTGTACGGCGTCCATGTTGATATTTACACAGATCACAAGAGCCTACAGTATATCTTCACTCCGAGGGAGTTGAATCTACGGCAACGCCGCTGGTTGGAGCTGTTAAATGATTATGATGTGAGTATTCTATACCACCCCGGAAAAGCTAATGTAGTGGCAGATGCCTTGAGCCGTAAGTCAATGGGGAGTTTGGCGTATTTGTGACCTGAGAAGCGGGAGTTAGCTAAACAAATCCATCAGTTAGCAGGTTTGGCCATTCGAGTATTGGAAACAGAAAATAATAGAGCGGTAATTCAGAATTCTGCTGTGTCATCATTAGTTACGGAGGTAAAAGAACGATAGTATGAGGACCCTGACTTGGTCCAGCTCAGAGATAGAGTTCAGAAAGGTAAGGAGTCAGATTTCCAAATGACTGAGGATGATGTGCTATGCTGTAAGGGCCGCCTCTGTGTCCCGAATGTTTCAGGGCTTCGGGGGCGGATCATGCATGAGGTACATTACGCTCGCTATTCCCTCCATCCAGGAGCGACGAAAATGTACCACGACATCAGAGACATCTACTGGTGGCCAGGTATGAAAGCTGAGATAGCTGAATTTGTATCTAGATGTTCTAACTATCAGCAGGTGAAAGCGGAGCACCAGAAGCCGGGCGGTTTGACGCAAGATATAATGGTGCCTACGTGGAAATGGGAAATGATAAACATGGATTTTGTAACAGGTTTACCCCGTACCAGACGCAGAAATGATTCCATTTGGGTAATAGTTGACAGGCTGACAAAATCAGCTCATTTCCTGCCGGTGAAGGCTACCTTCTCGGCTGAGGATTATGCCGAATTATATATCAGAGAAATAGTTAGATTGCATGGAGTGCCGGTATCCATCATTTCAGATAGGGGAGCACAGTTTACAGCTAGATTCTGGCAGTCATTCCAGAGGGGTTTGGGAACGCAGATCAATTTGAGCACAGCATTCCACCCCCAGACAGATGGGCAAGTTGAGCGGACTATCCAAACGCTCGAAGATATGCTACGAGCGTGTGTGCTAGATTTTGGGGGTAGCTGGAATTAGGATCTTTCGTTGATTGAATTTGCTTATAATAACAGTTATCATTCAGCTATCCAGATGGCGCCCTTTGAAGCATTATATGGGCAAAAATATAGATCGCCGGTGGGCTGGTTTGATGTGGAGGAATCCGCATTGGTTGGACCAGACATTGTTCGGCAGTCAGAGGAAAAGATAAAGCTTATCCGAGAACGTTTACTGACTGCTCAGAGCCGCCAGAAGTCTTATGCAGATATGCGGCGCAGAAATCTAGAATTTGCGGTAAATGACTGGGTATATCTGAAAGTGTCTCCGATGAAAGGGGTGATGAGATTTGGCAAGAAAGGCAAGCTTAGCCCGAGATTCATTGGGCCATATCAGATTCAGCGAAGAATAGGCCGAGTTGCATACGAATTGAACTTGCCTCCGGAGTTAGCATCTGTTCACCCAGTATTCCATGTCTCTATGTTGAGGAAGTTCGTAGGGGACCCTTCTACAGTAGTTCCCGTTCAGGATGTCCATGTCACAGAAGAGTTAGCATATGAAGAGGTTCTAGTAGCTATTTTAGACAAACAGATTCGCAGGTTGAGGACTAAAGATGTTGCGTCTGTCAAAGTATTGTGGCATAACAGGAACCGTGAGGAAATGACGTGGGAAGCTTAAGAAGATATGAAAGCTAGGTACCCTCACCTATTCCAGGCCTAGTCAGGCAACAGGTATGTCCGTATTATTGCTTATGTAGTATCTTATGATTGTATATGTATAAGTGAGAAAGATTGATACTTAGCCATCCAGTGAATCCTAGAGTATTGTGTACAGTACCTGTGTTGGACTTTTCTGCATTTCAGGTTTTTGGTATAGTCCATATTACAGGGGAGACTCTGGCGAAATTTTTTCTAAACAAGTAAGTTAAGTAGTCCTCTAGATAGCAGTATACATTCGAGGACGAATGTTCTTAAGGGAGGAGAATGTTATACCCTGTAGGATTCCCGGCACCTAGATGACCTATTCGCACATTGGTTAAGCATATTTGAAGGCCATACGTGCTAGAGAAAGGCCCGGGAAAAAGATCGAACGAGAAACCTGTCGAACCATCGCAGAAGGAGCCGAGGCAGAGCCCCTTCGCGATGGCAGCGTGTCATGGAGGTGAAGCCTCCGCATTGGCTCCGTGACACATTGGCCTTGTCCAGGCCCAAGTATATAAAGCCCCACTTTGGTTTTAAATCATATAAACTTATAAATTTCCAGTGAAACAGAGAGGAAACATCAGAGAAGAGAAAAGAACGAAGGGGGTAATATAATTTTCATCCGATTACGCTGCTAAACGTTGTCCAAACTCAAATTAACCCCAGATACTGAGGTATTTAGCAGCATAGAGCATTCCTACGGATTTAGTTTCGTGAAATACGGCCGACGAATCGTCGAGCTACCGAGCTAAGGTAAGTAGAATTGCTCCAAACTAGTGCCTATGTGTTTCTAGCGGTGAAGTGAATATTTCTCTCTTCTGGACCTCTGAAAAATAGCGAGTTTTCGACCGTCTTTCGATAAGCCTAAGTTTAGGCTATAAATTACATCGAAGTGACGTTGTTCATTTAAAATAAAGTTATATTTGGTATTAATTGATATATTTATGAATGTAGTTGGGAGAAAATAGTTGAAGTACCGGCCAAGCCTCGTCCGTCAGACGGATAGTTCGAGGATAAGGTATGTAAAGTGAGTTTCCTCGGCAAGTTAGTAAATCTCGGTATAGTAAAGCAATTTAAAGGCTAGTAGAATATCCAGAAGTCATGTGTTGTGTTTATTATGAATGTTGGTACGATATTAGAAGCATCAGGTTATAATTAGCACGAAACTTGTTAGCACGATATAGATTCTAATACAAGTGTTAGGAACTGCACAGCATGCTCAGTATATGATATAGTACAAAATGTCAGGATATTATCGTATTCAGTTGAAACCCAGTAAAGCAATGTAATATCTGTAAGACATCTCAGAAGTAGAATGATAGGTTAAAATGAAGTTTAGAAAACATATTAGAAATAGCAAATCATGTTACTATAGAAACTCAGCATACAACATGGTTTTCAGCAGAAAGACTATATCTTGTCCAGCATTAGACTCAGTACGGTATGGCAGAAGATTATATATTATATATGCATGCTATTGTCAGTCTCAACATGTGTTAAGTATGTACATATTACTATTACTAGCTCAGCATATAGTATGTACAAATACTTTACTACTATTAGCTTCAGTATATGGGATATGCAGACAGTATTACCAGTTTAGACCGTTGTATTGTTTTGGGGTTGGTTTACCTAGCATCCATGACCGCCCCAGGGTTAATAGCTGTATCGACTCGTCCTCCAGAGGACGAGGATACGTCAGTCTATGGAGTGGCATGCTGTCCCACAGGGGACGAAGATGGGATGCTAGTTTTCCCCATATTGTGCCTTGATCGGCCCTTACACACCCCTGTCGAGCGGATACGCCCGGGTGTTGATTCAGGAGTCCCCCGGACTCAGATGCAGTTATAGTCAGGGGATCAGCGAGACCAAGTGCATACCCATGGGACCGGCAGGATGCTTACAGCGATTATAGGAGATGGGATGACCGGGGTAGGGGTATAGATTCTGTGCTGGTTGTACCTCCCGGCTTATAGGGGTCGGGTAAGGTTTGTGTGTGCTATATTATGTTATGTTATGTTATGCCATGTTACATTAGACACGAGTAGTTCGGCAGTAGAATGATACGTCTCCAGGTATGACTCCTGCTCCTTCCAGTATAATTAAGAGAAGGTATGATTTACATTATCAGACAGTTAATCTATTCCCTCCTACTTCAGTTTCATCAGTTGTATTGTTGTTTTCAGACATTTACTTCAGTTATTGCTTTACATACTCAGTACCAGTGGTACTGACGCCCGGTGGGGCGCTGCATTACTTGTCTGCAGGTACTCATAGACGATCAGACGATACCTCATGATTCCTGTCAGCGATCGAGTATTCAGCTCCTGTCATCCGGAGACTGAATCCTAGAGGTGTATTTCATTTTCTTTTGTTGTACGGTACGGGTAGGTCGGGGCCCTGTCCTGATCATCTCTATTGCTATTCCTAGAGGGTTGCAGTCTGTATATATTTCCCTGTTGTCTGTTGAGCCGGTCGTGTGAGGCCGTGCAGTCGTCTAGCTGTTAGTACTTTTATCTCTTTTATGTTGGCCGTGTGGGGCCATAGTTTGACAGTAGTGGTGACCTTGCTAGTCACGTAGCTTTCCAGTATTTCATTGTCAAGTTACAGATAACTAGACAGCATGGTGGCCTTGTCGGCCCGCATAGGTTTCCCTATATTGAATATGTTCTGGTTAGCTGTCATGACAGGTACAGGAGGCTATAGGCCAATGGGCCGGGGGCTGTATTTACAGCCGTTATATAGCCCTTTGTTTCCAGAAATGTGGGTTAGAGCCAGCCAGGCACCAGATGTGCCCAGGCTCAGCAGTCTAGCAGTTCAGGTCCTAGTAGGGCACCAGGTGCCAGTCATACCCCCAAGGCGGGGTGTGACACTCCCCTATTTTTCTTTCCTCTTTTTCCTCCCCAGATCTCACTCTCCCCAAAAGATCCATTACTTCCCACCTAACACCTATTAATAACTACCACCCCAAACATCCGTTCAACTTCCCCGCCTTTTCAATTTAAAACCCCCCCAAATTACTTTCATCTTCTCCATTCCTCCACAAAGCTTAACACGCATAGTCCACTGGTGGTAAAAATTCTATCACTCATGCTTTAAGGTTCCTAACAACATTGGTGATACTTTTATCTCGTCGTGTTCATCATATTTTTTTCTTCTCTGCTATATGTGGGCGAATTTGGTTTTGTTGTGGTTACTAAGTATCCAGGTATAATTTAAGTTTCCCGATGAATTTCCCAATGATTGATTGATTGACACCTTTATTAAGGGAAATTTGTCATTTTTGTTGAGATAAGATTGTGATTGATTTGCATATATATGGTTCCGCCGGATCGGTGGATGAATATACTCAGGACGGCTGCTAATGGATCACCAGTGATGTTCTGCCAACGAAATGCTGTTGCACCTTACACTACTTCTAACTTACTGCGCCCATCGATGAGTCATTGGCGACCAGCAAAAATACAACAGCCTCTCACCGATGGTTCGCCGTTGGCACCTGAGCACATCACAATCCTACCTGATTTCTTCTTTTTACCTTGTTCTTGAGTTACAAATAATGGCACACTACTAATCTTCATTTGCAGCATCATGTTTGTTTCCTCGCGCTCTCACACAGGACAAGCATCAGTGCACACAAGCAACACACAAGTTTGGTTCGGGCTGGAATGAAGGAGTATTATAATGCTTTCAAGGAGAAGCATAACATCTATGTAGAAGCCCAGTTTGATGCAGAATATTTCAAGACAGCATGCCCAATTATCTATTACCAGATTGGGACACGCGATTGGGGCCCATTCACCATACAAGTTGACACATATTTTCTAGAACTAGTGTGGGAATTCAATGCATCATTGTCACGATCCACCCTAGCCGTAACACGGGATGAAGAACCCCGAGAGGCTCCAAGTCAACCCATGGAATAATCATAGCATAACACTTAACAATATAAACAACTAATAGAAACATAACTGAGTGGAAGCTAACTGAAAGAGTCTAATATAAAACCCAAAATAACGAATCACAAAAAGCTCGAATACAAGCTGAATTTGTCTATACATGTCTGAAAGCCTCTACTAAATTGATGAGTTTCTAGGACAAGCCCCCAGCTAACTCCTAAATTCTTAAAACTAGAACATAAATGAAATAGAAAGCATAGATCGCATCCTCGAGAGATGCACACCACAAACATCTGAGATAGGAGCGGAGCGTATCTAACCACGTGGTTGAATCTGGAAAGCTAAATCTATATCATGTAACGATATAGCACATAAAGGCATGCGATCAGTACTTGGAATGTATTGTGTATGCATGAAGCGAAAATAAACTAAAACATGCAAGTATACAAGAAGAAAGTAAGCTGAACCTACTATTAGTAATATTATTGAAAGGAGATGCAACAACCTTGTCTGAGATACACATATACGTATCAACATGATGCTTTTATAAGAAAAATTTGCCGAAATATGATCAACTGATGCGCAAAGATTATATACTGAACAAATACTGAGGATCGAAGCAATGACTGATATCATAGAGAGTCCCGAACTGTTAAAGGGAAATGTTCTCGACTGTGGAGAGTCCATGACTGTCTAAGGGTGAGTTCCTGACTATCAAAGGGAAATATTCTCGGCTGTGGAGAGTCCCTGACTATCTAAGGGAGAGCATTCTCTGATATAGAGAGTCATTGACTGACTAAAGGAAACATTCTCTGCTGTGGAGAATCGCGGACTAACTAGGGAAAAATTCTCTACTGTAGAGAATCCCTGACTGACTAAGGAAACATTCATTGCTGTAGAGAATCCTTGACTGACTAGGGAAACATTCTCTGTTGTAGAGAGTCCCTGAGTAACTAGGGCAACATTTTCTGCTGTAGGGAATCCCTGACCGACTGATAAGGTAGAACATGGAGTACAATAATCTAACATCATTCTTCTAGTCTAAATTACTGCAGCTAATCAGAGACATGAGCATTCAACTAATTACATCATCCTAAAGTCATTTAGAGTTGATTATGACTACCTTCTATTCACAACAAGCCAGATGTCTGAAGGATCATTCTCATGCTTTATTATCACCATTCATATCATCATGATCCTAAATCATCATTTAATCTGCATAATTTACATTCACGGACATCTATAGATTCAGATCATACTTTACACACCTCCACAACATTCAAATTTCGGGTTCATAAAATAAGAAATATAAGATAGAGTGATGTAGGATCCGTAGGTCCAATCCATACTTTAACATGCATACATGAATTCATACATTCTAGATTTATGGAAAGCCCATGTAATTAACTCATATATTAAACATGTACAATGAAATCATGGTAGAAGCATATGATTATTTCATGGGCACCATTTCAAAATTTACTCTAATTCGCGAAGAAAATTAGATAATCATGCCATTACGATATGTCCAACTCATACCCAATATATTTACATCATGATCAAAGCGAAAACATCCACAAGCTTCACATTGGTCAAAGCCCATAAGTTCCAACCATGTTCCAACACATACAATGCGATATATGTTTTAGATTTGCAGAACTCATCTGATTTAAATATACATTAAACAATGACATAACTTCATGATAAGAGTATGTAATCAATTTATGAAATCCCATTTGAAATCCTAGGCTAATTCATGGTGAAAATCCTATATTCATGTTACTTAGATATCACACAAATATTTTAGGAATGTTGTAAGTAATTACATGGATATACACTACTATTATTCATGAGAGTTCTTAGAATTTTAGAGAATACATATGAGAATTCATGCGTAAGTTGAAACCCTAGAACATGCTTTTCTAGAATCATGGATTTAGGTTTTTAAAATAAAAAATATGGGGTACAAGGATGAAAGGATATCCTTGTTGAAAGCCCACATACGAGGGTTGATGATCCCTTGCCTTGAAGATCCAAGAGGAATTGAAAAGTTGGAGGTTATGAACCCTAGCTCCTTCGTGAGAGAAAATCTGATCTAAGCATGTTTGAAGAGAGTAAGGATTTAAGCTATGTTAAACCCTTTAATCTAACCTAAGTAAAGACCAAAATGATGTCATTTTGGAGTTAGAAGCATAGGAGTTTACAAAAATGCCCCCAAATCTATCGAAATAAAACCTGTAACTGGCAGTTACTACGACCAACAGTAGGGATCGTAAGTTGATTGTATGACTCGTATCGAGAGTCGTACAATGCCTTTTGCGGCTTCACTAAATCACTCATAACTTTTTACTCTGAACTCCGATTAACGAAAGGTTGGATGCATTGGAAAGAAGACTCAAAGGGATTGAATTTGATATGCTGAATCACCCAAAACCATTTTCTAACATAGAAGCTATGATTTCACCCTTATATGAACTTATAGGAAACACCCAATAAGTGGAAGGCCCTCAACTCAACTTCATGCTAGAGGTTCCTTTTAACCTTAACTTACATTTAAAGCACTTCTTATGCTTAGAAATTGATCTTAACACCTTGTTTCCATAAGTTCATTGGGCTGAGGTCTATTTATATACCTAGAATGGTTTTAAACATAGCCTGAAAGTCTGAGGCATTATAATATACCAACTCACGACCAAACTGATGATTCACACCATTATATTATGACTCGTACCATGAGTCATACCACCAACCTACGACTTGTGGTTTCCTCCAGTGACTAATGGGTGTATTTTTCCCCAACTCTCTGAATATTTCCATGACTCATACCACGACCCGTAACTCCATCGTACGAGTCATACTATTACCCATACAATCATTCACATGATAACTCCAAGGACTTGCTACGACTTCTAGCCATCATTCGTACCCACATACTACGGCTCGTAGTGGGGACTCGAGGTTGGGAAACAATTTATTTGATATGGACCAGGGGTCTTCCTATGGCCCATACTACCAACTTACGACTCGTAGGTTGAGTATATTTCTACTGATCACACTTTAAATGTCAGGTTTAGTCTTAGGAACTTTCGGGGTATTACAATATCTCCCCCTTGGTAACATTCATCCTCGAATATGGGTTAAGAATATTGAAGAATTGGGGAAAGAAATGCAATCCCAAATACTGAACATCTGAAGTTGAAAACTGACAGAGTGACTGAATCCGAATTGATACACATGATTGAGCTTAATTCATGAAACATACATACATGCTAAGACATCAATGGAACTGTTATGCATGAAGTTGACATAAAACTAAATAGTGTTCTAAGGATTAAATTTATACCTCCAACTGGAACTGAGCTGGTAGAAAAAGATACCTGTATTTAGCCATCATAGCTGCTTCGGCTTCCCACGTAGCTCTCTCAACAAGGTGATTCATCCACAAAACATTCACCGAGGATACTTGCTTGTTCCTCAACTTACAAACCTTATGATCAAGGATTTCAACTGATACCTCCTCATAGGTAAGGTTGTCCTTCACCCTAATTTCCTCTATCGGAAACATAAAAGATGGATCTTCAATGCATTTCTTCAACAAGGACACACCGGACGCACTGAAGCTAAATCCACTGCTTTCTCCAACTCATCAATCACCTTGCCAACACGTCTCACAACCCTATATGGCCCAACATTCTAGGGACTAATCTTCTCCTTTTTGAACCCTTAAATAATTAAGAAATCTCTACTTGCCTCAAATTATGAAGTTTCCCTCATGTGACCATTCCCAATGATCAAAATCTGGTCAAATACGCATTCTATATAAGAAAATAAAATCATGGACACCCATATTGATATACTTTAATTATGGGCCTAAATAGTAAATCCAAAAGTCAACACCGAGCCCACAAGGGAAAAACTGAAATTTTATTTGAAAATCGTGTTACCCCTAATGTGAAGAACTCAAATATGAAATTTCATACAAAATGGAGCTCAAATCGACTTTGAATTCATTAAAATACGGTCTCTTAACTCTAGATCAAAAACCCTCAATTTTCCTCCAATAAATTCATGGATACAAATGAAAACCAACTAAGGAAATCATGGAGAAATACCAAATTAAGGATTAGGTACTTACCCCTTTATTAAATAGAGATGAATTCTGCAAAAATCACTCAATTCCAAACTCCAGAACTCCAAATATACTGAAAATACCAAATAAACACAGTCTGTGCAAAAATACACTATTCAAGTATTTATATAGGGCTGCACCAGCATCGCACGAGCAACTTTAACTTTTACTAAACTGGTCATAACTTCATCGTACAAACTCAAAATGAGAAAATTCCTTTTCCTATAGTTCTCAAACAATGATAAGGACCTACTCATTCAATCGAAACTCCTGGATAGATTTCATTTTTTGCTCATTTAAGAATTATGTCATCTTTTGTGATAAAACCCGACCTTGACTTACCGAAATTGCACCAAACTTTTCAGATAACTCCTATAATTCATGCTAAGAATTTGAAAGTCTTGGAATAATTTTTCGATCTCCAAAAAAAAACGAACCTCTGAGTTGTAATATTTTATGCTTAAAATCATGCTAAACACATAAAACGTTCAAACCCACCCGAAACTCATCCGGAATCCTCCGTTCACAAATCAAACATGCAATTCAATAATAAAATATATTCTGGACCTGTTGGAATCATCAAATCACCGATATGAGGCCGTTTTGATCCAAAGTTGACCGTGGTCAAAATTTCCTTCCTCAAAGCTCACAAATCAAACCAAAGGTTCAAATCACTCCAGAACACCTCAGGATCCATGAAAACTACCCAACTAAGTCATAAATCACCATTCGGAACTAACAAATCTTTTAGAACTAAAGCTCGTTAACCTGAAATGTTGACTTTGGTCAAATCTCTCAAACATCAAACCTTCCAAAAATCGAAAACCTTATCCAATCTTCATTCTATCATCTTGTATCTTGTGTTATCCATTTTTGCAAGTCATAAGTAACAAAATAAGGATACAAAAAGGTTCAACCAAGGGAAATGGATCAACAATAACAAAATGACCATGTGGGTTGTTACACTTCTAGCCTTGGCTAGTAACTACGCTTCCTAAACTTCTACATACCCGGCATCTATAGAAGGGACAGGGAGTTATACTGAATGTACACATTTTAACCATCATTTCCATGATGGGAGAACATTCATAGGGCTTAGAGTAAGGAAATTATGAGCATGAATCATTCAAGAAATCTAAGTTGGGCATATACTGGATATAACACGATCTTATGAGCCGATACCAAAAATCTTAAGGACTTAGTCCATAGATCTGAGCATGCTGAGAAAAATGAGTTTACATACATAAAGAGGGACACAATATGAAGCTGAGATTTGTGGAGTCATGGAAGTAGGCTGGAATCACCATATGAAGTAGTTACTTCTCATTCTATGAATCTGAGTACGAATACATGTAAGGAGTACTTGGAACTTAGACATGGGCATAACATGTTCACATACAACATAAGTAGAGTATCACATATACTGAAGTACAGAAGGACACCTGAATAAGCGTGGATCGGTCTCCCATAGTTATTGATCCTGGACTTTCACACTTGAAACTCAAGGCATGACCTGGTCCTTCACCTTATAATCTCCCCTTAGCGTAAAGGTCATCATTCTGAGGATTAGTCCCCTTCTTAAGGCTAGGAAAAATCAGCATCTCTTGACTTCCTATTTGCCTCTAAGGATATAACAGAAGGCTTCATTCCTCTTCTGTCGTACTCCCCCACTCTTGGTTCCTTACGTCAAGTTCACAAATTCTTCTGCCTTAGATTTTCTTAACTCTTGCAGGGAGAAATGACTCGAGAGCGCCTCTTATTGGACTGACTGGTGTTATTATTTGGAGTGTAAATACATGAGTTAGAAGGATAGAAAGATATTTCATCACATGACATAGATTAATATTTTCTAAACATTTTGTTGCCCCTTTTTCATAAGTGTTGCGCCCTTCACACCAATGAAGAAGACTCTACTTAATGCGGCTTTTAGAAACCGTAGGACACTCTAATCCTTTGCTCTGAAACAAAGATTGTCATGACCCGAGTTTACACCCTAGCCGTAACACGGGACAAGGAACCCCAAGACGCTTCAAGTCGACCCATGGAACAATCATAGAATAACACTTAACAAGAAAAACAACTAATAGAAGCATAACTAAGCGGAAGATAACTGAAAGAATCAAATGTAAAACCCAAAATAACGAATCTCATAAAACTCCGATATAAGCTGAGTCTGTCTATACAAGTCTGAAAGCCTCTACTAAACTAATGAGTTGCTAGGAAAAGCCCCCACCTAACTCCTAAAGTCTGAAAACTGGAATATAAATGAAATAGAAAACATAGATCGCATCCTCGAGAGATGAGGACTCACCACAAGTAGTTGAGATAGGAGCGGAGCATATCTAACCACGTGGATGAATTTGGAAACTTAAATTTATATCATGAAATGATATAGAACATAAAGGCGTGCGGTCAGTACTTCGAATGTACTGAGTATGCAGAAAGCATAAATAAACTAAAACATGCAAGTATACAAGAAGAAAGTAAACAAAACACATTAATAGTAATATAACTGAAAGAAGATACAACAACCTTGTCTGAGATACACATATACATATTAACATGATGATTTTATAAGAACCATTTAATAAAATATGATTAACTGATGCACAAAGATTATATACTGAAAAAATACTGAGTAATGAAGCAGTGACTGATATCATAGAGACTCCCGGACTGTCGAAGGGAAACGTGCTCGGCTATGGAGAGTCCCTGACTATCAAAGGGAAACATTCTCGATTGTGGAGAGTCCCTAAGTGTCTAAGGGAGAGCATTATATAATATAGAGAGTCATTGACTGATTAAGGGAAACATTCTATTTTGTGGAGAATCTCGGACTGACTAGGGAAACATTCTCTGTTGTAGAGAATCCCTGACTGAACAGGGAAACACTCTCTAGGGTACACAATCCCGAACTGACTAGGGAAACATTCTCTACTGTAGAAAATCCCTGACCGACTGACTAAGGTAGAAAAAGGAGTACAATAATCTAATGTCATTCATCTAGTTTAAATTAATGCTTCTAATTAGAGACATGAGCATTCAACTAATTACATCATACTGAAGTCAATTAGAGTTGATTACGGCTACCTTCTAATCACAGCAAGCCCGATGTCTGAAGGATCATTCTCATGCTTTATTATCACAGTTCATGTCATCAAGGTCCAAAATCATCATTTAATCTGCACATTTTACATTCACGAACATCTGTAGATTTAGATCATACTTTACACACCTCCACAACATTAACATTTCGGGTTCATAACATAAGACGTATAACATAGAGTCATGTAGGATCCATAGGTCCAATTCATACTTTAGCATGCATATATTGATTCATACATTTTAGATTTATGGAAATCCCATATATGTAACTCATACCTTAAACATGTACAACGAGATCATGGTAGAAGCATATATTTATTTTATGGACCCCATTTTGAAATTTACTCTATGTCGCGAAGAAGATTAGATAATCATGTCATTACCATAGGTTCAACTCATACCAAATATATTTACATCGTGATCATAGCGAAAACATGCACAAGCTTCACATTGGTCGAAGCCCATAAGTTCCAATCATGTTCCAACACATACAATGAGATATACGTTTTAGATTTGCGGAACTCTTGTGATTTACATATACATTAAACCAGGATATAACTTCACGATAAGAGTATGTAATCAATTTATGAAATCCCATTGGAAATTCTAAGCTAATTCATGGTGAAAATCCCACATTCATGTTACTCACAAAGCACACACATATTTTAGGAAATATATAAGTAATTTCATGGATATACCCTACTATTAATCATGACAGTTCTTAGAATTTTAGGGAAAACATATGAGAATTCATGCATAAGTTGAAACCCTAGAACATGCTTTTCTAAAATCATGGATTTAGGTTTTTAAAATTAAAAAATATGGGGCATAAGGATGAAAGGATATCCTTGTTGAAAGCCCACATACCTGGGTTGATGATCCCTTGCCTTGTCTTGAAGATCCAAGAGGAATTGAAAAGTGGGAGGTGATGGACCCTAGCTCCTTCTTGAGAGAAAACCTAATCTAAGCATGTTTGAAGAGAGTAAGGATTTACACTACATTAAACCCTTTAATCTGACCTAAAGAAAGACCAAAACGATTTCATTTAGGAGTTATAAGAATAGTAGTTTACCAAAATTCCCCAAAACTATCGAAATAAAACCTGTAACTTACAGTTACTATGACCAACAGTAGAGGTCGTAGGTTAATTGTACGACTCATTCTGAGAGTTGTCCAATGCCTGTTGCAGCTTCACTAAATTGCTCATAACTTTTTACTCCGAACTCCAATTGGCGAAAGGTCAGATGCGTTGGAAAGAAGTATCAAAGGGATTCAATTTGATATGCTGAATCACCCCAAAAAAATTTTTAACATAGGATATATGATCAGTTGAAGTTGACCCTTATACGAACTAATACGAAAAACCCATTCGATAAGGCCCTCCACTCAACATCATGCTACAGGTTCCTTATGACCTTAAATTGCATTTAATGCACTTCTTTTACTTAGAAATTTATCTTAACACCTTGTTTCCATAAATTAATTAGGCTCAGGTCTATCCATATACCTAGAACTTTTTCAAACTTAGCCCGAAAGTCTGAGGCATTATAATATACCAACTCACGACCAAACTGATGATTCACACCATTATATTATGACTCGTACCATAAGTCGTACCACCAATCTATGACTCATGGTTTCCTCCAATGACTAATGGGTCCATTTTTCCCCAACTCTCTAAATTTTCCACGACCCGTACCACAACCCGTAACTACATCCTATGAGTTCTACTATTACCCTTATAATCATTCGCATGATAACTCCAAAGACTTTCTATGACTTCTAGCAATGTTTCGTACCAACATACTACAGCTCGTAGTGGGGACTCGAGGTTGGAAACAACTTATCTGATCGGGACCATGGGTCTTCCTACGACCCGTACTACCGACCTACGAGTCATAGGTTGAGTACTTTTCCTACTGATGACACTTTAAATCTCAGGTTTAATTTTAGGAACTTTTGAGGTATTACAATCATATAGAGCAAGGCAACAACTACTAAAGCATAAGGGCCGCACTGTAGCATTCCCATGCCTAACATCGGTATGGGTGCGAGGGCGAAAGGTGCTTGTAACTCTAGAAGCAATCAACTCTCTTTATTGGGACGAGCTGATCCCATCACACCCAATATTCCGCAAAAAAGTGGAGGAAAAAGTAAACCAATTCTAATGGGTGGCCAAATTGATTGCAAAAGGTCGAATACAATGGGCTATCTCCAAGGACCTCATTCATTGGTGTGATTTAAAATTTGAAGCCCGCATGTGGTTAGATTTGATTTGTGCGAGGTTGATACCCTCTCGAAATACCTGGTGAGTATGTTATGTATGCGGGCTTCTTGTCCTTTGTTCCGACCATTGGATAGGACTATGCAGGCCAATAGTGTGATTACATTAGCCACCAAAACCGACAAATAGGCTCTAGTAATGAAGCAGGAAAAGTATACAGGGAACATGACTCTGCCACCACCTTCGGCATCCACTCACACAGCAGCTACCCTGCTCCAATCAGATGAGTTCCATAGTTCCACGCCTCTTGATTTTCTCAATATTGCACAAATGGCCAAAATGCATGAGAGCCAGCTTGTCTGGTTAGCCAAGGCTATTCCATCCATAATACAGATTGCCATCAAGAAAGCATTACAGCCTGCTAAAGAAAAGTTGACAAGCGTATGCTCTATAGTTGCGTCCTTGAAAGCTAAGTGGGTTTTTTGTTAAAATGGAATTTTAAAATGAGGGCATGAAAATGAAGATAATGAGCAAATGTTGACAAAATAACATAGCATTCGTTGTCATACGTTGTAAATTCTTTACTTGACTTATGATGTTTGCCTGCTTTTATTTCCTAATTTGAAATCTTGTGTTGAGAATGAATCTTGTGGACCCTTTAAGGGTGATTCCTTGTCTAGTGAGGAATTTTTTATGAATCTCATGCATGACTTCTTGTCTAGAACTTGCCCTAAATATCATTCAATGCAAAATCCTAGATGTAGTTGCACTGAGAACATGATTTTAGGCTTTACTTTGTCTAGCCACTTCACCCATATACCCTCTCTTAGCAATGATCCTTGTCAGCCAACGTTGAGCCTTAGACCCTTTCTTTAGCAACCACATTACAAGCCTTAAGACCATTCTTAATAACTATCTTTGGCACCCATTCTCCCAAAATTCTAGTGACAAGATGGTGATGAAATGAGGCTTTAAGCCTAAGAAAAAGGGAGGGATAAAAAAAGGAGAAATGAGGCAAAAGCCTATGTTTGGGGGTGTGCAAAAAGGGGAAAATAAGAATTTCAGTTTGAGGTAGCACCGCATTGTACCAAAATGCACAAAAGTATAAATGAAAAAGAAAAAACAAAGTTGTTGAACCGGTGCTTCCTCTTGAGGTGATGAGGCTAGTTGTGAAATCCAAAGGGGTTATAAGGAGAGTTGTTAAAGAAATGAAAGTCAGAAACAATGAAAGAAGTGAAAAAAAGTGACGTGTGTGGAAGGAGTTGATGTAAGTTATGTTTACAAAAAGTATTAGGGGGGATCTAGTCACTACAACCAAATTTTCATCCTACCCTTACCTGGAGCCTACATCATAACACGCAAGCCCTATGTCACGCCCCTCCTTGGGAGGCATGACTGGCACCTGGTGCCCTACTAGGACCTGGACTACTGGACTACTGAGCCTAAGCACTTCTGGTGTCAGGCTAGCTCTAATTCTGGATTTATGAAAACAACGAACTATATATCGGCTGTAAATACAGCCTCTGGCCAACAAGGCCAATAGTCACCTATAGGAATAAAACAGCTACCTAGAACATCTGAACATAAGGGAACCTATACGGGCTTACAAGGCCACCATGCTGACTAGTTATCATTGAAAAGTAGAATCAAGGGCTAAACTGATCTGTGACCGACAAGGTCACCAACTGACAACTGAACAAGGCCTCACACGGCCATCACATGCAAACTAAAAACAAACACACGGCCCCACACGACCCGTACAACTAACCACAGGGAATATACAATTCGCAAGCCTCTAATAATAATAAGATGGTCGGGACAGGGTCCCGGCCTACCCATATTGTACAAACAAAAAGGGAAGTAAACCTTTAGCTGTAAAGCTCCAGATGATAGGAGCTGAAGACTCTATACACTAGCTGGAACTACGAGGGATCTGCTCCTCGTCTATGAGTATCTGCAGGAAAGTAATGCAGTGCCCCCAAACAGGTGTCAGTAGCACTGGTACTGAGTATACAAAGCAATAACTGAAAATAACTGAAAGCAAACAATAATACCGATAGATACTGAAGTAATAGGAGACAGGCTGAGACTGACTGAAACGAGCGTAACTTTGCTGAAGAGAGTAAAAGTCATACCTGATAACGTGGCGGTCCACTTTCTACCTATTAATAACTAACAAAACATAGCATACAAGAACCTTACCAGCCCCCATAAGCCATAAGGTACCAACCAACACACAATCTATATTCCCCTACCCAGGTCATACCATCCACCTAGTAACTATGAGCATCCTGCCGGCCCCCTGGGTATGCAACTTGGACTTGCTGGGCCCCTAACTATAGCTGTATCTAAGTCCGGAGGACTCCTGAAATTTGAAATCTGAAATCTGTAATCTGAAATATGAAATTTGCACCCCGGGCGCAAGCGCTCGATAGGGGGTGTGGTATAGTGTTGATCAGCCTGCTATGGGGAATCTGCATCCCATCTTCGTCAGCTGGCACACAGAATGCCACTCCGTAGAGCGACGTATCCTCCACCCTCTGGCGAGCGAGTAGACACAGCTATTAACCCTAGGGCGGTCAAGGAAGCTCTAAGGGTGCCCAACACAGAATAATCACGTCTCCACAGATAACAATAGGAACATATAATATATAAATACTGGATCTGATAATAATATTTATGTTTTGGTATTCTGTTCTGAATCTCATATTGAAATGTACTGAATCTGATACTGAAATATACTGAATCTGTAATAATATTTCTTGAATATTCTGCTGGGACTTATACTGTTTTTCTGAATTTCATGTTGAACAGTGTATAATATTTCTAACATGCTTACTAAATTTCATACTGAACATAATATATGACTTTTGAAACAGTCTACTGAAATTAATAATATTTTTCTATACTAGAACTACTAGCTTGCCGAAAGAAACTAGCTTTACATACCTCAACTGCCGACTTTCTGATTAACTAGCGTAGCTCGGCTAGTATTCAGCTATTTCTCCAAACTGTATTCATATTCACGAAAGAATAGAATTAATTCTACTATTTTTTTGGAAAGAAGCCATTCTTATTCTTTGACTTATCGAGGAACGGCCGAAAACTCGCTACTTCTCGGAAGTCTAGAAGGGAGAAATACTCACTTTAATGTTGGGAGTATATTAACACTAGTTTGGAGCAATTCCACTTACCTTGGCTCGATGTGATGATGATTCGTCAGCCGGATTTCGCTAAACTAACTCCGTAGGAATGCTCCCTGCAGCTTTATACTTCGCTACCCGAAGTTAATTTGAGTTTGGACTGCATTTGACGGCGTAAACGGAAGGAAATTTAATCAAACCCTTCGTTCCCCACTGTTTCTATTCGTTTACTGAAAATTATATGAAGGGAAAATGATTTAAAACGAAATGGGAGCCTTATATACTTGGGGCCTTTAAGTCGCATTTGTCGAATGCTATTTATAAGTCGCATTTGTCGAATGCTATTATAAGTCGCATTTGTAGAATGCGATTTATAAGTCGCATTTGCCTTGCAATGCTCCGACTTGGCGCTTGTCCGGTCTCTCCCCCAACCCTTTTCTCACACGTGTGGCATTCTAAAACTCTTAACCAACATGCGAATAGGTCAACTAAGTCTCAAGAACTTACGGGGTGTAACATCCTCCCCCCTCTTAAGAACATTCGTCCTCAAAAGTTAACTTCCGTTTACAAAAATTTTAACTTGCTCTACCTTTTCTAGAAAAATTTCGGCAGAGTTTTCCCTATAATATGGACTATCTCAAAAATCCTGAAACGCAGAAAATTCCAATACATGTACTCCCTATAATACTATAGCATCCATTACATAATAAACTGAAGTCAACATCTCACTCATACACATGAATATAAAGCAACACATAAAACAACAATATCAACATACCTCTGACTAACTAAGTCTGAAATAACTAAGGGTATCTTGCTTTCATATCTTCTTCTGCTTCCCAAGTCATTTCCTCTCAGTTCCTGTTACGCCATAATACTTTGATAGAAGCAACATCTTTAGTTCTTAATCTGCGGACCTGCCGGTCTAGTATGGCTACTGGAACTTCTTCATAGGTCAACTCCTCTGTAACCTGAACATCTTGGACTAGGACAATTCTGAAGGGATCTCCTATGCACTTTCTCAGCATTGATACATGGAAAACTGGGTGGACAAATTCTATCTTTGGAGGTAAGTCTAACTCATATGCCACTTGGCCTATTCTTCGGCGAATCTGATAAGGCACAACAAACCTCGGGCTGATCTTTCCTTTCTTGCCAAATATCATTATACTCTTCATCGGTGAAACTTTCAGAAACACCCAATCACCCACATTAAATTCCAAGTTTCTGCACCGCACGTCAGCATAAGATATCTGGCGGCTCTAAGCAGTCAGTAAACGTTCTCTGATAATCTTTACATTTTCCACTAACTGATGAATGATATCTAGCCCAATGAATGCTGATTCTCCTACCTCAAACCAACCAATTGGAGATCTGCACTTTCGCCCGTATAATGCCTCATAAGGCGCCATCTGAATAGCTGAATGGTAACTGTTATTATAGGCGAACTCAATGAGTGGTAAATGTTCATCCCAACTGCCTCCGAAATCCAACACACATGCTCGTAATATATCCTCGAGCGTTTGAATGGTGCGTTCTGCCTGCCCATCTGTTTGAGGATGAAAACTTGTGCTCAGGTTAACCTGTGTCCCAAAGCCTCTCTGAAATGATTTCCAGAATTTAGCTGTAAACTGTGCCCCTCTATCGGAGATAATGGACACTGGAACACCATGAACTTGACTATTTCTCTGATAACAGCTCAACATAATCCTCGGCGGAAAAGGTAGCCCTTACTGGCAGAAAATGAGCTGATTTTGTCAGTCTGTCAACAATCACACAGATCGAATCATATCTACGCCTGGTTCGGGTTAATCCTGCTACAAAATCCATATTTACTGCTTCCCATTTCCATAGAGGCACAGCTATATGCTGAGTCAGTCCGCCTAGTTTCTGATGTTCAGCATTTACCTGCTGGCAGTTGGGACACTAAGCTACGAATTCTGCTATCCCCTTCTTCATTCCTGGCCACTAGTAGATTTCTTTTATACCGTGGTACATTTTCATCAAACCTGGGTGGAGATAATAACGGGCGTAACATACCTCGCCCATAATCTACTGGCGAAGCCCTGCAACATCTGGAACACAAAGGCGATCTTTATATCGCAATACCCCATCCTCGGTTATCTGAAAATTTGTCACCTCTCCTTGCTGAACTCTGTTTCTAAGCGAACCAGGCTAGGATCTTCACACTGTCATTCCTTTACTTCCACGGCTAAAGACGACATTATGGTGTTCTAGATTACCGCTCTGTTGTCCTCTGTTTTTGCTACACGAACGGCAAAACTGGCTAACTGATGTAATTCCCGGGCTAATTCCCACTGCACAGGCTATAAGTATGCAAAACTCCCCATAGACTTATAGCTAAGGGAGTCTGCCACCACATTGGCCCTTCCTGGGTGATACAGAATATTAACATCATAGTCTTTCAACAGCTCTAACCAGCGACGCTGTCGCAAGTTCAGTTCTTTCTGGGTGAAGATATACTGTAGGCACTTATGATCAGTGAAAATATCCACATGGATGCCATACTAGTAATGTCTCCAAATCTTCAAGGCGTGAATCACTGCGGCCAATTCCAGGTCATGGGTAGGATAGTTCTTTTCATGTTTCATCAGCTGTCTGGAAGCATAAGCAATTACTTTACCATGCTGCATCAACACACATCCTAACCCTACACTCGAAGCGTCATAATATACTGCATAATCTTCTGTATCTTCTGGCAATGCTAACACTGGAGCTGATGTTGACCTGTCTTTCAATTCCTGGAAGCTCTGCTCACATGCCTCAGTCCACTGAAATTTTGCTGCCTTCTGTGTTAGTTTAGTTAGAGGTGCTGCTAAGGTGGAAAATCCTTAAACAAACCTCCCGTAGTACCCTGCTAATCCCAAGAAACTACGTACCTCGGTCAGGGTGGTAGGTCTGGGCCATGTTTTCACTGCTTCTATTTTCTGTGTATCTACCTGTATACCAGCATCCGACCGATATGCCCCAAAAAGGCTACTGAATTCATCCAAAATTCACATTTAGAGAACTTGGCATACAGTTGACGGTCTTTGAGAATCTGAAGCACTATCCGCAAATGATCCTAGTGGTTTGCCTCTGAGCGAGAATACACCAGAATATCATCAATAAACACTATCTCGAATAGGTCCAGATATGGTCTAAAATTGCTGTTCATCAGGTCCATAAGCATGGCTTGAGCATTCGTCAGCCCAAAGGACATGACTAAGAATTCAAAATGGTCATATCTGGTCCTGAAGGCAGTCTTTGGAATGTCCCTTTCACAAACCCAAACCTGATGATATTCGGACCTTAAGTCAATTTTGGATAAATATCTAGCTTTCTGTAACTGATCAAACAGATCATCTATCCTGGGAAGCGGATACTTAATTTTGACAGTAAGTTTATTCAGTTGTCGATAGTCTATACACATGCGGAGGGAACCATCCTTCTTTCTTACAAACAGAACTTGACCACCCCAAGGTGAAGTCTCAGCCTGATAAAGCCCTTGTTTAACAAATCTTTCAATTGCTCCTTTAGTTCTCTGAGTTCAGCAGGAGCCATGCGACAAGGGGGAATTGATATGGGCTGAGTGCTTGGTAATAAATCAATTGCAAAGTCTATTTCCCTTTTAGGGGTAATACCAGGTAGCTCATCTGGGAATACATCGAGGAATTGATTAACCACTGGAACAGATTGGAGAGTCGGAGGCTCTACCTGAACATCCTGAACTCTGACAATGTGGTAAATGCACCCCTTGGCTATCAACTCTCTCGCCCGAAGATAGGAAATAAACCTACATTTTGGCATAGTTGTACTGCCCTTCCACTCTCATACTGCCTCCCCTAGAAAGTGGAATCGGACCATCTTGGTCCAGCATTCTACATTGGCATAGCATGGAGCTAACCAATCCATACCCATAATGGCGTCAAAATCAACCATTTCAAACTCTACCAAATCTGTTGTGGTCTGACGGCTAGCAACCTCTACTATACACACTCGATAAACCCTTCTGGATATGATAGAGTCACCGATGGGTGTAGATATTGAAAAGGGTTGCCGAAGAAATTCTGGTACAATACTGAACTTTCGAGCCACTAATGGGGTAACATAGGACAAAGTAGATCCCGGATCAATTAATACATAAGGAGGGTGAGAGCAAATAGTCATCATACCAATCACAACATCTGGAGATGCCTCTAAATCCTGTCTCCCTGGTAACACATAGGTACGGCTTGGGCCTGTACCTGAACTAGAGGCCCCTGATCTGCCTCTGCCTCTGCCTGCTGAAACTGAGGGCCTGTGCCCTGCCGGGTCTGTTGGAGCTAGGACCCTTACTGATGCCCTATCCTATCTATCATGGTCACCCTGACCCCTGGATGGACAATCTCTCATCACATGACCCTCCTGTCCGCATATATAACACCCTGTGGAGCCATATATGCAAGCTGCAGAGTGGCGTCGGCTGCAAATAGGGCAAAGTGGTGGTGTATGCCTGCTCTAAGATTCACTTCTCTGCTGGGGTGAATCTACTTTTCGAGAACTTCCGCCGGAATATGACTGTCCTCGGCGACAGAATCTACCCCTCTGCTGCTGTGATGGAGGCAGTGGTCTAGGTAGTCTATCTGACAACTGTGGCCTTGGGCCTTTCCGATCTCCCCCTGTAACTTATCTGACCTGTCCCTGCAGTGCTGTTCCTAACTTGTTTGTCTGCTATCCTGTTTCCGCTACCTGAGGCCCTCAATAGTTTGAGCAAAAGTCGGCACTTGAGCAGTATCCATATATTCCCGCGAAGTAGCTGTCATATAAGCCTAAATATACTCTGGGTTCAGCCCCATAATAAACCGGTGGACTTTGGATAGCATGGTGTCTACAAAGGCTGGAGAATATCGGGCCAAAGAATCGAACTGCAGGGCGTATTCTCGAACACTCATCGCCCCCTACTCCAGGTGTAAAAACTGGTCCATCCGGGCCTGTCAGATCTCTCGTGGTAGATAACAGTCTAGGAAGGCCTCTGAAAAGCTGTACCAGGTCGTAGGGGCAACATCTCTCCCTCGAGACCTTTCCCAACTCTTATACCACAACACAGCAATATCCCGCAGTAGGAATAACGCCAATTCGACCGACTCAGTAGATGTAACATGCATTACCAGAAAAATCCTCTACATCTGATCCAGGAAGTCTTGGGGGTCCTCTGTTTAATCTGTCCAGGTAAACTATCGGGGACCTAGTGCCAAGAATTCTCGGACCCTTGAACTGCCAGGCTCACCTGATGATTCTACCGCTGTAGGTGGCATTGACTGGCGCTGAGTAGCCATCATTTATGCTAACATAACTACTACACTCTTGACCTCCTGGTCAGATGGTGTAGGTATGGGAACTGTCCAAGGTGGTGTCATCCCGAGTGGCTCCTGATGGGGTGGAGACTGCTGAGAATGTCGGGACGATGCCTCTGTATCACTCTCAGATCAGGCAGATTCTAAACGAGGCTTAGGCATCCTGCTGGTGCCCTCTCCTGCTGCTATGTCCAATCTTCTGCCTGTGATAGGATGTCGCTGATCTGATATTTTATCTGTAAACAAAGAGTATAATAAGCTTTAGGGACTCAACCCTATACTGTACTGCTCTATGGCACGACTGAATATGAAGAAAGAGCAACCACCCTATCATGCCTTGCAGCCTCCTGCCTATGGTATGTGGTGCACAACACATCCATAAACAAAACTCTACTTAGCACGGCTTGCAGACTCCCTGGGATACGACCTTGCTCTGATACCAAGTTTGTCACGCCCCGCCTTGGGAGGCATGACTGGCACCTGGTGCCCTACTAGGACCTGGACTGCTGGACTACTGAGCCTAAGCACTTCTGGTGCCAGGCAGGCTCTAATTATGGATTTATGAAAACAACGGGCTATATAATGGCTGTAAATACAGCCTCCAGCCGACAAGGCCTATAGCCACATGTAGGTATATAACAGCTACCCAGAACAACTGAACATAAGGGAACCTATACGGGCAGACAAGGCCACCATACTGACTAGTTATCACTAAAAAGTAGAATCAAGCGCTAAACTGATCTGTGACCAACAAGGTCACCAACTGATAACTGAACAAGGTCTCACACGACCATCACATGAAAACTAAAAACATACACACGGCCCCACACGACTGGTACAACTAATCATTGGGAATATACAATCCGCAAGCCTCTAAGAATAATAAGATAGTCGGGACAGGGCCCCGGCCTACCCATACTGTACAAACAAAAAGGGAAGTAAGCCTTTAGCTATCAAGCTCCGGATGATAGGAGCTGAAGACTCTATACGCTGGGTGGAACTATGAGGGATCTGCTCCTCGTCTACGAATACCTGCAAGCAAGTAATGCAGCGCCCCCAAATGGGCGTCTGTACGACTTTTACTGAGTATGCAAAGCAATAACTGAAAATAACTAAAAGCAAACAATAATACTGATAGATACTGAAGTAATAGGAGACGGGCTGAGACTGACTGAAAAGATCGTAACTTTACTGAAGAGAGTAAGAGTCATACCTGATAACATGGCGGTCTACTTTCTATCTATTAATAACTAACACAACATAGAATACAAGAACCTTACCAGCCCCCATAAGCCATAAGGTACCAACCAACACACAATCTATATACCATCCACCTAGTAACTATGAGCATCCTGCCGGCCCCATGGGTATGCAACTTGGGCATGCTGGGTCCATGTCTATAGTTGTATCTGAGTTCGGAGGACTCCTGAAATCTGTAATCTGAAATTTGAAATTTGCACCCTGGGCGCAAGCGCTCGACAGGGGGTGTGGTCTAGTGTTGATCAGCCTGCTACGGGGAATCTGCATCCCATCTTCGTCCACTGGCGGAAGGCATGCCACTTCGTAGAGTGATGTATCCTCACCCTCTGGCGGGCGAGTAGACACAGCTATTAACCCTGGGGCGGTCAAGGAAGCACCAAGGGTGCCCAACACAGAACAATCATGTCTCCACAGATAACAATAGGCACATGTATTATATATACTGGATTTGATAATAATATTTATGTTCTGGTATTCTGTTCTGAATCTCATATTGAAATGTACTGAATCTGATACTGAAATATACTTAATCTGTTATAATATTTCTTTAATATTCTGCTAGGACTTATACTGTTTTACTGAATTTCATGTTGAATACTGTATTATATTTCTAACATGCTTACTAAATTTCATACTGAACATAAATATATGACTTCTGAAACACTCTAATTAAGTTCGTACAATTTTTCTATACTAGAACTACTAGCTGGCTTTACATACCTCAACTGCCGAATTTCTTATAAACTGGCGTAGCTCGGCTAGTATTCAGCTATTTCTCCCAACTGTATTCATATTCATGAAAGAATAGAATTCTTCTACTATTATTTTGGAAAGAAACCATACTTATGGATATACCTATTGCCTATTCTTTGACTTATCGAAGAACGGCCGAAAACTCGCTATTTCTCGGAAGTCTAGAAGGGAGAAATACTCACTTTAATGCTGGGAGTATATTAACATTAGTTTGGAGCAATTCCACTTACCTTGGCTCGACGTGACGATGATTCTCCAGCCGAATTTCGCGAAACTAACTCTGCAGGAATGCTCCCTACAACTTTATACTTCGCTACCTGAAGTTAATTTAAGTTTGGACTGCGTTTGACAGCGTAAACGGAAGGAAAGTTAATCAAACCCTTCGTTCCCCTCTATTCTGTTCATTTACTGGGAATTATATGAAGCGAAAATGATTTAAAACGAAGTGGGAGCCTTATATACTTGGGGCCTTTAAGTCGCATTTGTCGAATGCAATATATAAGTCGCATTTGTCGAATGCGATTTATAAGTCACATTTGACTTGCGACGCTCCGACTTGGTGCTTGTCCGGTCTCTCCCCGGACCCTTTTCTCGAACGTATGGCATTCTAAAACTCTTAACCAACATGCCAATAGTCCAACTAAGTGTCAATAACTTACAGGGTGTAACACCCTAAATGATTCTAAGTGCAGCTACTCTACATTAGTGGTGAATTACATGAATGAAAAGCCTATTGGTCAAGTGTGTGCATGAAAGATTTCTTTGGGGAGAGTGAGTCTGAGTATCTCTTCCAAACAATCCCTTGTGTGCATTCACCCGATCACATGATATAAGAATATGGATTCTTATTTCGGTTAGTGACATCATTCCTTTTTTAGGACACAAGGGCATTCAGAATTAATATGTGAATAGGGCACAAGGAGTGTAAACTCTAAGGCAAACTTTGAATTTTCATTGATTATAATTTGAGATGCTATGCATATTTCATGGTTGAGCAATGCCCTAGTTTTACAAAATGAATCCTTTCATGAACCTTGTTGGTGAAAAGTGGTAGCCTAGTTTTAACATCTTCATTGTTTTGGTCTTTTGGGGCATTTACTTCTCTCTTTTGGTGAGCTTGGTGAGCAAATTTTTGGATTTTCATAGTTCAGGTGATTGGTGAGTTTAATTTTGTGTAAAAGTCGCATATTTTTCGAAAAATGAGGATTGCACTACTTTAGGACAAGCAACGGTTCAAGTTTGGGGGTTTGATGAGTTGGTAATTTACCAACTCATTAGGCTCTTAAGCTTAAGTTTTTGCTTAGTTTTTGAGTTGATTCTATGGATTTTTTATTCCATTTTCTCTTTTTCTGCATGCAGATGCCTAAATGTGTAGAAAAGAGCAAAAATGGACCAAAAAGAAGGAAGTGAGAACAAATCGGCAATCCACCGATGAAAACTGGCGAAACGCCAGCCAAAGGCCGATTATCACTGCCCCTGAGAAAAAATGCCACCGGTGAATCACGAGTTGCCAATGGAGACTCACCGGTCTAGTCGCCGAAATACACCCGGTTTTCTGGAAAGAAGCATAAAGATCTGGCGGTCCATGGATTGGGATCGGCTAAACACCGGATGAACTGTCGATGCTTACTGGAGTTGAGTGATGGCTCAGATAGGATACCCGACGGTTCACGAATTTGAACTGGGGAATCACCAGTTTCTCCGCCAATTCCTAAATGATGCTCAGGGGTAAAATTATCCAGCATGGAAAAAAGAGATAGAAGATGCCTTATTTTCCTTGTTATAAATACCAGATAAAGTACTATTTACTGGGCATATAGAGAGACCAAAGCATATCACATCAATGTTTCCTTTCTTAGATTTAGAACATTCTCTTAGCAGAGATAAGGAGATTTTGATTGGTAAACTTGAAAAAGTACTCTTCGCTACTTCTTCTTTTTAATAGTAAGTTACAGCCATTGTTGGAGACTATTTATGAATTTGATTTTACTACTCTTGTTATTAAATTCAATGAAGTTATTGATGAATGTGCTTTTGAATTCTTAATCATGAGTAGCTAAATCATTAACTAGAGGTGTGTAATGATGAATACTTAATTAGAGTGGGTATTGCTACTGTCATCTTCATATTATTTAAATAAGTGTAAATTTGTTAGATTCTCTTCAATCTATAAAGGAAGATCCATTGATTTTTATATGGGTCTAATTATTCTTGCTTGCAAAAGAATAACTAAGTATTAGAAGAGAATTTAATAGTGAGTATGGATGAGAGATAGTGAATTAGGCTAGAAATAGCTAAAATTGCAGTCTCATTCCTCATTACTTGCTAATAGCTAGAAATTAGTGCAGCTACTAACCCAAAGCTAATCAAGTTGATCTCAATAGTGACCGGAGGTTTGAAAAAACTCTAGTAAGAGGTAGTTATAAGGCTGAAAAGCTATAATTACCAACTTTCCGAGATTATTCACACTAATTGAACTTATAAGATGACCTAGCATGTACCGATCTAGTTAGTATATCATGTACACCACACCTCTAGACTTTCACATTCTTGTTAACAACCTTGATGACCTTGCTATTTTATTCCACTAAATTACCAAATACAATTCACTAAAAATTCCAATCCCCCTAAATTTATTTATTTTTATGTTAACTCTACGTGGTGCAAGCTAACTTCAATTTCTAAACCGACACTTGTAACGATAATTCACTAGTCCTTGCGGGGTTCGACCCCGACTCCCGTCGGGTTACTTCTTTTGATAGTTCGGCCGTGTATATTTTTTGCATGAAGGATATATTTTGAACGTTATCAAAGACTCCACAAACGAACTACAAAATGTAAAAATTGATCGAACATATGTAACAAACGACCTAAGGCATGTATTTATAGATGAGCCTTCAAATGACACTTCTACCCTCCAAAACATGGCTTTAAAATCAGTATTTTCTGCCCTAGAATGACCTTGGTGCGCCGCCCCACTTATCTCACCATACAGTTAGTAACATTTCCAACACTTTCAGCTCCAGAGAGGCTTTGGCACGCCGCCCCCTCTATCTCACCGGGGTGTTCATCAAATTTCTCTAAGTCTGGACACCTCTGGCGCGGGGCACCACTCATCTTGCTAAAGTTTGTGAATTGCAATTCTTTTGAAGTTCGCGCCAGCCATAACATTAGGCCCTTCAGCTCCACAAATCTTCACTCTTTGGATCATTTTGAGTCTATTTTGCTTAATTTCCTGCTCATATCAACTCAAATAATTTGTTACCACATAAAACACACACACACACATGAATCTAAGCATAAATTAAGGATTATGAACTCAAAACATGATCAAAATATGGGTAAAACCATGGCAAATGGGCATAAAAATATGCCCAACATCAATTTGCCATGAATTGGAATTCTTCTTCATACCTAGGTGGTGATGTTTCCCCTTCATACTGCATTGGACCTTGAGTCCCCATGGCATTAACTCATATAGACACCGTCCCCATGACGTATTTTGCCATCAACTCGAGATGAGTCATCATTTTTGCTAATGTCTCATCACGCTCCTCATCCCTCTTTCTCATCTCAGTAGCCACAAAACTTGAACCCGCACCATTTGGAGGTACTTCAGTTTCCCTCGTGTGCCAAGCTAGCTTAGTTTTAGTCATCCAATCCAACAAAGCTCTGGCTATTCCATAGGGTTGGTACATGAGAGATCCATCCGCCAAGTTATTTTCCACTGAATTATTAATGGAGTCCAAGGAACCATAATAAATTTGAAGGAGCACTCCATCCAAAAGCCCATGGTTGGGACATAGGGCCACTTTCTTCTTGAACCTCAGTCATTCCTCATGTAAATGTTCCACCAGGATTCGCCTAAAATTGGTGATATCCTCTCTTGGCTGAAACATCCTTGATGGAGGGAAGAATCGATCCAAGAAAGCTTCAGTCAGCTCTTTCCATGAATTGATACATCCTGGAGGGAGTTCCTCAAGCCACATGGTTGCTTCCCCAGTCAAGGAGAATGGAAAGAGCCTCCATCTAATCGACTCTTGACTTACTTTTGTGATGTTTAAAGGTTGGCATATCTCAAGAAAAATTTGAAGATGGCGATTTGCATCTTCACTTGGCTAACCCCCAAAGAGTCTTTTCATTTGTAGCAGATGTAACATTGTGCTGGTCACATGGAACACCACATTCGCTACCATAGGTGGTATGTGAATGGCACCTGCTATATGTGGCATGATGGCATCATCATCCTTGTGGTCCGTATGGCTATCCACAGAACCTTCTTGAGAGTTTTGGCCAATATCAGTCATCCGATAAACACATCCAAAAAAATAACAAAGGTAAAAACAAAATATAAGATGCTAAATTAATTCAACTCAACAATCAACTAGGGCCTATCTAATCCAATTCCCTAGCAACGACGTCATTTTTGATAACGTCCAAATTCACTACTCATAAAAAGAGAGTGTAAACAGTCATTGGCAAAATAAATATACCCGATGAGTGTCGGGTCGAATCCTATAGGGAATAGTACTTAGATGGAAAAAAGTTGTCTATCAAGTCAAACTAAAAAGCATCATTGTATTGAAAACAAACAAGTAAAAATTTGGGGGTTCAAAGAATTACAATTTAAATGTAAAAACAACTATTGATCAACCAACAAGATAACCAATATGAATTACAAATGTCAGCAAGAGTTAGAGGTATGCTTTTGAATAGGGCATCAATTAGATTGGAATTGACTAGAAATTTGAATTGTTACTCATAAATATAAATAATCGTGGACGAGGTGGCACCCGATGTTTTTCAACCACTTGGGTGCCTTTTGCACTGGGTTTTCTCAAACCCCAAGGTCCCAACAAATATATCCATTAAGACTTAAGTTTGATTTATGCTACTTCTAGCCTCAAATCTCTCATGGGTGAATAATTATGGGTTTTAGCTATCTCTAGCCTAACCCAATTACCTATCATTGCTTTTTGACCCATACCCAATTTTCCGTTTTCAAGAAAAAATAGAGTAAGTAGACATAACCCACATTGCAACTAATTGAATTATAAATTGGGAGAAAGCAACAGATTTATATTAATGAGTAACTCTAAGATCAATCTAGCAACACCCAATCCAATTTAATCCCAACCATGCACACACCCTAGCAAAGAGATTTAGCTACTCATTGATAAGAAGTACAAAGTTACATTAACAATTAAAATCATAACATTCATCATCAAAAGTTAATTTCAAGCTCACAATTGTCTTCAATGGAGATTTTTACCTTAAAGAAAAAGAAGAAAAAGCTTCTCAATATTTCTCTGTCTAACTTTCTGTCACGACCGAAACGGAGGCCCAAATTGCAACACGGGACAAGGAGCCCCAAGACAGCCCAAGTCGACCATGGAATAAGCATAAATTTAACTTGATCAATAAAACTGAAGAATCAATGTGATAAACTTATAAGAAGTCTAAATTAAACATAACAACAGAATGCACAATCTGAAGTTGATTACATCCCTTGTCTGAAAAGTCTCAAAACAAGACGAGTTGATGGGACAAGACCCCTACTAACTCAACAAAGCTGAAACTGAAAATACATAGAGAAAGTCAGAATATGTCAAGTCCTCAGGAGATGAGGACTCATCAACAATGTAAGATGCTCACTCTGAAAACTGACTACGAACGAGGCTGAGCCTGAGAGCTGGGATCTGTATCATGATACGATACAACATAGAGTATGCGGTTAGTACGTGGAATATACTAAATATGCAATGTAAGTAAAATGAACATTTAAAATACATAAAAATTGATAAGAGATCATAAGAGTGAGACAACATGCTCATAATATGAATATCATACGATTACATAAGGCTCAACATTTTACAATCATTCAAAATCCATTCAATACCATAGTCATAAGAGAAACTTTGTAAATCATCACTTGAGACAAATTAACATAAACATAATAATGCATAAACATGTGGAAACAATGAGAGATTCTTAGAACCAACATACCCCATATGAGCACACATGGAGACCGATCTATAAATCCCTAGTCGGGAGGGTGCTCGTGCCTTGCCAAGAGTAGAACCATGAAGGGCGTGATATAAAACATGAAAGGGCCCATTTAGGCAAAGGGGACAGTCGCAAGGAAGGTCCCATCATGTCCTATGGTGGCATGTAGTTCTAAGATTCGGGGCAAAACCTAGGCCCGAACCTACTCGGTGTTAAATACTACTCCCAAAACATATATAATGCTCATAGATAATATATATGAGATTCATGGGCTAGTTAAATCATGATAACAATAAGCATGCTTGTAAATACATTGACTAGCCATGAGGGCAAGGCCTGTGAGTCGGCTAAAAACATAATTAGTACATTATGAGGTTCATGCATACTTGTAAGTCATGTATAGACTTTTTAATATCATAAATTCATAATGGGCATTTGAAGAAATCCATATTATGACTTATAAAGTCATGATGAGTTTATGAATATCAACAATTGAGGTAAAGATCATAACTCGATTCATCATAGAACTTGCATGATTAGGCATAATTTAATAGAATTTGAAATCAATAAATTTATAATCAAATTAGCTATAAATCTGATCATGATTCATAAAATATAGTGTAAATCATGAAAAAAAAGAACCCACGGATAGATCATTACAATTCCACAAGATTTAAGATAAAACCCATAAGAATTTTGAACAACACTTCATGAATTTTGGTGAGATTGGGCATGGGTGTGAACTAAAACACACACTCATAACCCTACGTACCTATAAATGGCTGATTCTTACACTCCCTTGAATGCCTAAGAAGAAATTGAAGAAAAACCTTGAAAGATTGCCTTAACATCTCTCTAGACTATCACTCTTACATGCATAAATATGAAAATGACCTAAAATGAACTTAACCCCTTTAAAAGTCACTATTAATAACTTAAAATGACGTAGTTTAGGCCTTAGAAACTTAGGAATTATGGAGAAGCCCTTACTAAATTCACAGAAAATAACTTTCAGTTGGTCCCAACGAGGGACCTAACGACTTGTCATCATGGGCCACGACTCGTGGAGTCGTCCGTCAGGTACACTGCTCTTCAAATCATCTGGGCTCGTCACGGGTAACATCACAATCCGTTACTAGTGACCACGACTCGTGGTCACCACTCATCATATACACTGCCTTGGACTTTTATTTTTCTTCACCATGCTGCTCACGACCTTCCCCATGAATCGTGGTGAATGACCACGGCTCATGGGATCATTCCGTTAAGTCCACTACCATCCTTTTTCTCTTTTCTCAATCACCCGTTCCCACAACTGACCCAACGAGTCGTGGGGCCTGTCCACAACTCATGGTCACACCCGTGGGGATCTCATTTACCAAACATCAAATTCATCCATTGGACCACACCACGAGTCACATCATGACTCGTGGGCTACACCAGCGAGTCACCTCACGACCCGTTCTATGACCTGATGCCAAATTTTAATTTTTCTTCCTTTCAACTCCCAAGTTTGATACTCGCGCTTCTGGGGTATAACAATATCTCCCCTTTGGGAACATTCATCTTCGAATGTTGGAAACACATAAAAAAGTAGAGAACTGCAATTATTATATTCAAATACTGATCATTTAAGCTGAAAACTGACGGAATGACTACCTCCGCTTCAAACTACATAGATGAACTGAATTCACGAATCATCCACACATCCATATATGAAGAATCCTGGGCACATGACCTGAACATGAAAACTAAGTAGAGTTTTAGAGAAAAACTGATACCTCAAAGTTGGAACTGAGCCGGTAGAGAATAAATGTGGGTATCTAGCCAACATATCTGCTTTGGCTTCCCATGTAGCTCCCTCAACACTATGATTCCTCCATAACACTTTAACTGATGCTACTTCCTTTTTCCTTATCCTTTGAACCTAACGATCCAGTATTTCCACCGGAACCTCCTCATAACTAAGGTTGTCCTTCGCGCCAACACTGCTCGCCAGGACAACTAAAGCTGAATCACCTAAACACTTTTTTAAGAGGGATACATGGAACACGAGATGCATAGAAGCTAATTCTGAGGGCAACTCCAATTCATAAGCCACCTTGCTAGTATGTCTCATTATCCAGTACAGGACGACATAGCCGGGACTAAGTTTCCCCTTCTTTCCGAACCTCATCACTCCCTTCATGGGAGACACCTTCAGAATACCCAATCATCAACTTCAAATTCTAATTCACTTCTCCTCACATCGGCGTAGGACTCTTGGTGACTCTGAGCAGTTTTCGACCTGTCCCTTATCAACTGAACAAATCCATAGCACAATGAACCTTCTCCATAGCACAATGAACCAAATCCGGTCCTATCATTGCCGCTTCACCAACCTCAAGCCAACCAATGGGCGATCTACATCTCTTCCCATAGAGAGCCTCGAACGGTGCCATTTGGACACTGGAATGATAGTTGTTATTGTATGAAAACTCAATAAGTGGCAAATGCTCATCCTAGCTACCTCTTAAGTCAATCACGCATGCTCTCAGTATGTCTTTGAGAGTCTGAATTGTCTTCTCCGCTTCACCATCCATTTTCGGGTGAAACGCTATGCAGATCTTAACCTATGTACCAAGCCCTTTTTGAAATGACCTCCAAAATTAAGAAGTAAATTGAGTATCTCTATCTGAAATGATGGACAAGGGCACTCCATGCAATCGAAATAGATCCTCAATATATAGTTTGGCATAATCCTCCGCCGAATTAGTGGTTTTGACTGATAGAAAATAAGCGTCCTTGGTAAACCTATCTACCACAACTCAAATGGAGTCATATTGTCGATGAGTGTGAGGTAAACCTGTGATGAAGTCCATGTTAATTTATTCCCACTTTCAAGTAGTACTGATATCCTAAAGCACACCACCCGTTCTCTGATGTTCAAACTTTATTTGCTGACAGTTTGGACACTTTTCTATAACCTCCGTAATGTCCTTCTTCATGTCATTCCACCAATAGACATCTCGTAAGTCACGGTACATCTTGGTGGAACCTTGATGGATAGAATACATGGATCCATGAGCCTCGTGCAACATCCGACTTCTCAAATCATCAATATCCAAAACACATGTGCGACCCCGGTACCAAAGCACACCATCTCCCCTTTTAGAGAAGAACTCGACCTTCTGATTTTGAACGGCTTCCTTCACCTTTACCAAAGTTGAATCCTTATCTTGTCTAGCTTTTACATCAGTCACCAAGGACGATTCTGATTTGTTCTGAACCAAAACACTGTAATAGGTCGAGTCAACCAACCTAACTCCCAACCTTGCAAGTCGCTGCACATCCTTCACCCTCTCCTTCTTCCGCTCATCCACATGAGACAAACTCTTCATTGAGAGTCTACTAACTGCACCTGCCACTATATTGTCCTTATCTGGATGGCAAAGTACGCTCATATCGTAGTCCGTGAGTAGCTCCAACCACCTCCTTTGCTGAAGATTGAGGTTATTTTGGGTAAACACATACTGTGAACTCTTATGGTTCGTAAATACATCCACATGAACCCCATAAAAATAGTATCGCCATATCTTCAAGGCGAATACCATCGAGGCCAATTCCAGATCATGGGTTGGGTAATTCTTTTCATGAACATTCAACTGTCTAGAGGTGTATGCTATAACT
Source organism: Datura wrightii (assembly GCA_035772735.1). Taxonomy (NCBI): domain Eukaryota; kingdom Viridiplantae; phylum Streptophyta; class Magnoliopsida; order Solanales; family Solanaceae; genus Datura; species Datura wrightii. The sequence continues at coordinate 151,737,434 of JASDFA010000001.1, read as the reverse complement.
TTCCTGTGCTGCATCAATACACACCTAAGTCAGATCCTTGAAGCATCACAATACACTAAGAACCCATCGGTACCCTTGGGTAGGGTCAACACCGGTGTTGAAGTACATTGGTTCTTCAACTCTTGAAAGCTCTTCTCACAAGCCTCCGACCATCGGAATTTCACCTTCTTCTGGGTCAATTTGTTCAAGGGTACTGCAATAGATGAGAAACCTTCAAAAAGTCTCTGATACTACTTGGCTAAACCCAAGAAGCTCTGCATATCTGAAGGATTCATCGGTCTAGGCCAATTCTTTACTGCTTCTATTTTCTAAGAGTCCACACTTATGCCTTTGCTTGATACTAGATGGACCAAAAACACCACTGAGTCCAACCAAAACTCACACTTGCTGAAGTTAGTATATAATTGGCGATACTTGAGAGTCTGCAGCACTACTCTCAAATAAGCATGCTCCTTCTCTCTTTGAGAGTATATCAGGACGTCATCAATAAACACAATACGAACATATCCAGGTATGGCTTGAACACCCTGTTCATCAAGTCCATAAAAGATGAAGGAGCATTCATTAATCCAAAAGACATAACTACAAACTTATAGTGACCATACCGCGTCCTGAAGGCTGTCTTCGAGATATCGCTTTCCCAAACTCTAAGCCGATGGTACCCGGATCTGAGATCTACCTTCGAGAAACACTTGGCACCCCGAAGCTGGTCAAATAAATCATCAATCCTGGGTAAAGGATACCTATTCTTGATGATAACCTTATTCGATTGCCGATAGTCAATGCACATCCTAAGGGAGCCATCCTTCTTTTAGACAAATAAGACTGGTGCACTCCATGTAGACTTGAAAACCCTTATCTATCAGGTCCTTCAACTACTCTTTCAAATCCTTCAGCTCGGTGGGGGCCATTCTGTAGGGAGGAATAGATATAGGTTGCGTGCCAGGAAAAAGGTCAATACCAAAATCAATTTCCCTCTCAGGAGGAGCGCCAGTAAATCATTTGGGAAGACTTTCGGATACTCACATACTATTGGAACTAACTGGATAGTCGGGGTCTTGGACTCAACATCCTTAACCCTAACTGGATGGTACACACAAACTTTAGAAATCATCTTTCTGGCCTTAAGGTAGGAAACGAAAAGACCTACAGGCACAATTGAACTACCCTTCCATTCTAAGACTGGCTCACCTAGTAATCTAAACTCTACTGCCCAGGTTCTACAATTAATAGAAGCATAACAGGCATATAACCAATCTATGCCATGAATAATATCAAAGTCAGTCATGTCTAACTCCACAAGGTCTGTGGAGGTGACTTTATGCAATATTGTGATCAGACAACTTCTATACACTTTCCTAGCTACAACTAAATCACCAGCAGGAGTAGAAACTGAAAATGGCTCTGAAAGTGTTTCGGGACTAACTCCAAAGCTACTAGCAATATAAGGTGTCATAAAAGACAAGGTAACCCCTGGATCTAACAAAGCATAAGCATCAACGTTAAACACTCATGACATACCAGTAACCATATCCGGTGAAGTATCTTACTCTTGACGGGTTGCAAGGGCATAGAACCTATTCTGGCTTTGAGGGACATGCTTAGGGAGAGGTTGAACTAGCGACTGGCATACGGGCTCCACCACCCCTTGATCTAGCCAAAGGGCAATCCTTGAGTCTGTTTTTGGGTTTGCCACACCCAAAACAAGCGTCTAAGCCAACTAGGAACCTCCCTGGGTGATTCTTGCCGCACCTTGCACAAGCTGGGAAAGTGAGCTCTATCTGCATGCTACCCTAGCCCCTAGAATCTAAATCCCTTCTTCTTTGATCCCCTCGTGATCTAGATGGCGTACTAGCTGATGATAGTGCTGGAGAAAAAGAACTGTGATGAGAATGCTAGCGCTGTCTACCCCTAGATCTAGGCTGGGAAATCCCATAATTGTCTGTCTGGGCCCTCTTGGACTATCTCTGCCTTTGATATACTGTCTCCATCTTCTAGGAATGCAACACTATGTGGGTAAAATCTATATCTCAATGCATCATGGTGATCCTACAGTCCTTATCCAGGTAGTCCGCCACTCCATGCACAAATCGGCTCACTCGAGCCCTTTAGTCTACCACTAACTTTGGTGCATACTTGGATAAGCGGGTGAACTCCAGAGCATAGTCCTGAACCAACATATCACCCTGCTTCAGATTTAAAAACTCAATCGTCTTTAGTACTCTCATCTCTCGAGGGAAGAATCGATCCAAAAAGGCTACATGAAACTCTTCCCAACTATAGGGCCTTCTCCCACTGCCCTATTGTCTCTCCATTATTTAAACCAAATATGCGCCACCCCTTTTAGCCGATAAGAGGCAAATACGATGCACTCTCCATTTATCACCCCCATAACCTGGGTGATCTTTAGAATCTCTATGAATTCAGGCAGGTCCTCATCTACTTTTGACCCAAGGAACTCTGGCGGGTTTATTCTCAAGAAATACCTAACCCGAGCCGCTGCTGCATTGCCATTTTATGGAACATGTGCAACTGTCTACTGATTTACCTGAGCGGTTAAGTCCTGCATGAGCATCTCAATAGCTGCCTAAATCTCAGCATGGGCAACTGGCTCCAGTCTCTGGTGCTCCTGAACTGGTGGGGCTTGTTGGTGCCCATTACCGTTTCCATCCTCGTGGACATCTCCATTTCCATTTCTCCTAGCATTCATTCTCGGGGATCCATGATTATGCAATTGTGAATAGCATGAATTAGAAGTATAGGGAGACATTTCATCGCATGACATAGATCATGAAAGAAGGGAACATTTTCAAAATTTTTCGTACCTTTTTCATCATAAGTGTGGCGCGCTTCACACCTATGAAAAAGACTCTACTTAATGTGGCTTTCAGACACACTAGGACACTTCAAACATATTGCTCTGATACCAAGTTTGTCATGACCCAAACAGAGGCCCAGATAGCAACACGGGACAAGGAGCCCCGAGAGACCCCAAGTTGACCCATGGCATAAGCATACATCTAATCGATCAATAAAACTGAAGAATCAACATGATAAACTTAGTGAAATTCTAAATTGAACATAACAATAGAATACACAATCTGAAGTTGATTACAACTTTTGTCTGAAAAGCCTCTAAACATGACAAGTTGATGGGACAAGACCCCCAACTAACTCAACAAAGCTAAAACTAAAAATACATAGAGAAAGTGTGAATAAGTCAAGTGATGGGGAGATGAGGACTCATCAACAATGTAAGATGCTAACTTTGAACACTGACTACGAACGGGGCTAAGCCTAAGATTGGGTTTTGTATCATGAATTAATACAACATAGAGTATACGGTCAGTACGTGGAATGTACCAAATATGCAAGGTAAGTAAAAAAGAAAATTTAAAATACATAAAAATTCATAAGAGATAATAAGATTGAGACAACATGCTCATAATATGAATATCATACAATTACATATGGCTCAAGGTTTTACAATCATTCAAAATCCATTCAATACCATAATCATAAGAGAAACTTTATAAATCATCACTTGAGTCAAATTAACATTAACATAATAAATCATAAACATGCGGAAAAATGAGAGATTCTTATAACCGACATACCCCATATGAGCGCACATGGAACCCGACCTATAAATCCCTAGTAGGGAGGGTGTTCGTACCTTTCCAAGGGTAGAACCATGAACAGAGTGATATCACACATGAAAGGGTCCATTTGGGCAAAGGGGACAGTCACAAGGGAGATCCCATGATGTCCTACGGTGGCATGTAGTTTTGAGATTCGGGGAAAAACCTGGGCCCTGACCTACTCCGTGTTAAATACTACTCCCAAAACATATATAGTGCTCATAGTATAATATGCACGAGATTCATAGGCTAGTTAAATTATGATAATCATAAGTATTCTTGTAAATACATGAACAAGCCATGAGGGTAAGGCCCGTGATTCGGCCAAAAATATAACTAGTAAATCATGAGGTTCATCCATACTAGTAAATCATGTATAGACTTTTTAAAATCATAAATTCATAATGGGAATTTGAAAAAATCCATATTATGACTCATAAATATTGATGGATTTATGAATATCAATAATTGAGGTAAAGATCATAACTCAATTCATCATAGAACTTGAATGATTAGGCATAATTTAATAGAATTTGAAATAAATAAAATTATAATCGAATTGTTGTAAAATCTGATCATGTTTCATAAAAGATAATGTAAATCATGAAAAATAATAACCCATAGATAGATCATTAGAATTCCACAAGATTTAATATAAAACCCCATAAGTTTTTTGAACAACACTTTATCAATTTTGGAGAGATAGGGCATGGGTGTGAACGAAAACATCCACTCATAACCCTACATACCTGTAAATGGCTGATTCTTACACTCCCTTGAATGCCCAAGAAGAAATTGAAGAAAAACCTTGAAAGATTGCCTTGATCACCTCTCTAGACTATCACTCTTGCATGTTTGAATATGAAAATGGCCTAAAATGAACTTAACCCCTACAAAAGTCACTATTAATAACTCAAAATAATATAGTTTAGGCCTTAGAAACTTAGAAATTACGGAAAATTCCTTATTAAATTCGCAAAAAATAACTGCCAGCTGGTCCCAATGAGGGACCTAACGACTCGTCATCATGGGCCACGATTCATGGAGTCGTCCAACAAGTACACTACTTTTAAGATCATCTGGTCTCGTCATGTGTAACATCACAATCCGTTACTAGTGGCCACAACTCGTGATCACCACTAGTCATGTACACTACCTTGGACTTTTATTTTTCTTCACCATGCTACTCACGAACCTCTCCATGAATCGTGGTGACTGACCACGGCTCATGTGATCCTTCCGTTATGTCCACTTCCACCCTTTTCCTCTTTCCTCAATCATCCCTCCCCAGGACTAACCTAATCAGTTGTGGGGCCTATCCACGACTCGTGGTCATGCCCGTGGGGATCTCATTTTTCAAACTTCAAATTCATCTCTTGGGCCCCACCATGAGTAACATCATGATTCGTGGGCTGCACCAACAGGTCACCCCACGACTGATATGCTGTTGATTTGCAGCGCATTCGACACTCAAAACTAAGAAAACAACATGGAATTAGGTGTATTTATGTGGATATGAGGTATTTTTTCTTTTGTTATAGGATAAATAGGTGTCAGAACTGAAAATTACAAAAGATATCTTAAAAAGTGCAAAATGGGCGAAAAAGTGCAGACCACTTTACGGATCATAGGAAGGACCTACGAGTCGTATTGGTGGCCGTGAGAAGTTGCTGAAAGTTAAGGCTGAGCAGGTGCGACCCACGAGTCCCAGTGCGATTCATAGAAGACCTATACGAGTCGTGATGAAGAAGTCGTTATGAAATCAAGAAGAATTGCATTTGATTATGGCTTCTTCTACGAGAAGAAAGTATGACGCGTGAGATGAAGGTACGAGATGTACCATTCTGGTCGTGATGAACTTCAGAAAAACATCAAAATCTCTTATTCAAAGTACGGGAGCTCAGTACGAGTCGTTAGTTGATGGACGAGTCATACCCAAATCCAACACTTAGATAGAATTTAGCCAGCTGAGATTGTACGAGAGGAAGCTACGGGTTGTAGGAGCATGCTACGGGTCGTAGGTCGAGTCGTGGCATTGGCGGCGACATATATGGAAATTCACCCTATTGGCTTCGGAAAAGGAATCTTTAGTCTGTATAAATATGTTTTAGGTTTTATTTTTATGGAAGGACGTCAATTTGATAGTTTTAGAGAGTAGAAACCTTAAGAGAGAGAGAATTGAGTTGGTCTTAACTTGTGATCAACCTGTTCTTGAATTCATCTTGTTCTTGCTACTTGTTTTTCAAGATTTTGGTGGAGTAATTGAAGGAAGTGTTTTTCTCCATCATTATTGTAAGTATTGATTTTTATTCTTAATCATGAATGTAAATCACAACCTTATAACTATGAGAGGCTAAAACCTCCATAGATAGGGTTGTGGGAACCATGGTGAATTAATAAGCTAGGGTTACACAAAGTGATCTTAAAACCAATACAAATACTTATATTGTATTCTCTTCATGCTTAAACATTTCTTAACGGTGTGCAATGATAGGACATGCCTGAATTCTTTACTTTCTTCGGTTTCTTAACGGTGTGCAATGATAGGACATGCCTGAATTCTTTACTTTCTTTGGTTGAAGAGGTAGAGATTAGGAAAAGAGAATTACAACATAGCCTTGATTTTGATAGGCATTGTAGTAACTTGAGTTGTGGTTGCAATAGTTAATTCTGGAAGTTAGTGATAACAGATAGTTTGAAACCGCTCATGAGACTTGGTCGAGTGATTGAGTATAGTCATTCAATAGGGACTGGTCAGTCATTTGATTGATTCTAACTTATTAGTTCTGTAAGTAAGTATTGGTGATAATTCCGAGTGTATACCTGAAGCAGTTATGAATCCATGGGGAACACAAACCCTAGTTATCCTATGATATTGACTTAACATCAGAATTTTTATATTTTCTTTTATTATTTATTTTCCTTAAAATCGCCCTATTTTGGAGTAACTACCTTAAAATTTCAGTTATCGACTATAATTCAGACTCCCTATTCCCTGTGGGATCGACCCCAACCTCTAGTTGGGTTCTTTATTGACAATGTCCGCTTCTCACTTCAATAAGAGGTGTGGTTTGAGCGTTATCAAATAGTGGCGCCGTTGCCGGGGAATATGGCTGAAACTAGGTTATTAGCTTGTAATTACCTTTTTGTAGTTATTTCTTTAATTACATTTATTTTTGTGTTTTTGATACCCACGGGTTGTTCTCCGGTGAATGCCAAGCACTCAAAGTAGAGAAGATCCCCTTGTTCCATTAAATCTAGAGATCGAAAGAGTACTGCGTAACATGGAAAACCACAAGTAAAGAGAGGCCCGCATAGCTGAAGAAACTAGGCAAGCCGAGCTTGCTTGGCAAGCTGCACTACAGCATGCAGAAGATGAAAGAGATGAAGTGGTAAATGCTAGTCCAAAAGGGAGGGGCAACAGAGCTCATAGATTTTCCCCTCAATTCTTTAATGATGATGATGACCTAGACATTGATGAAGTAGGGTCAACTGGAGAATTTGTGCCACCACCATTTCCCACTAGGGCCAAATTCGACATTACTAGCACCATGATTCAACTGCAAAATATGAAAGGGGTGTTTAGTGGTCATGCAGCGGATGATGCCAATCTGCACCTAATGAACTTCGTAGGAATATGCAAGGCATACAGGTTGCCTAGAGTAAGTCAGGATGCAATACGACTCAAACTCTGCCCTTTTTCTCTATTAGGGGAAGCTACTTTGTGGTTATCAGAGTTGCCCAACGACTCCATAACCAACTGGAGGGACCACAAATAGGCCTTTTTGGAGAGATTCTTTCCCCCATCCAGGATGTTGCAGCTGAAAGATAAGATCTATAATTTTTGATAGATCAAGACTGAGACACTTCATGAAACTTGGTTGAGATTCAAAAAGAAGTTGACTAAGTTCCCCAACCACAAAATCGCAGATGATAGTTTGTTGGAAATTTTTTACAGGTCTCTGAACAATAGCACCAAGGCTGTAGCAGACACAGTAGCTTTAGGAGCATTGACGAGTCACACCTGGGAGAAACCTGCCACCATTCTTGATAGGGTGACTAAGACAAACTGGGCCTGGAATATGAGTGAGGATGATGTAGTGGTAGGACCATATGTTGTTGGTTTGACTGCAGACCAACGAAGAAAATAAGAAGAGCGCGACCGAGAGTTGGCTCAGATGCACACATCATTGGACTTGCTGACAAAGCATATTATGGGAGCTTGAGCCGAGCATGTCAAGTGGCTACTCAAGGAAAGGAGCAATGAGCTGATCACTCGGATTTTGAGGAGGAGGAAAACTTTTTGGATAGTCAGATAGTGGGTTTTCGGACCGCGCCCAAGAGTCTGGACAAGACAATTAGTGCCAACGTTTTGGAAATCAAGGTAGGAACCAGTATAGAGACAGCGATAATAGAAACGAGTTCAGAGATAGGAGCCAAGGTCGTGAGTGCGAAGGTGATTGGAGGCACAATGATGGTTATCACAATGAGCAGGTTGGATTCTATGTGCCTCCCAATGCACGAGAAAGGGAGGCAGGGCAATCAAAGTTGGAGAGCATGATGGCCGAGATGTTGAAGAAGGTGAGGTCCACTGATGATCCGGTGAAGGAGATACGAGGTGATTTATCAAGTATGGATCAAAAAGGTGGAATCTTATGCTACCGCCATCAAGAAAATTGAACACCAACTTGGGCAACTGTCAACATCATTGAACCCTAGACAAAAGGGTACACTGCCTAGCAATACTGATGAAAATCCAAAGAACGATGCACGTTGTATGGTGGTAATGACTAGGAGAGGTAAAACCACAGTTGACCCCCCCCCCATTTCCAATTGAAGTTGATTGGAAGAAAGAGAGCATAATGGAGGATGATGATACAAGTGCTGAGAAAGAGAATGGTGAGCTGCAAGAGGCCCCGAGAGGTGAGAAAGAACCTGTCATGGATCAAGGGGCAATGCATGTGAAAAAAACTATCCCACGACCACCACCACCATTCCCCGAAAGGATGAAAAAGAAGGTGGAAAATGGTAAGTTCCAGAAATTCCTTTCAATGCTTAAGAAGCTGTCTGTGAACATACCATTGGTCGAAGCATTAGAGCATATGCTAGGACATGCATAGTTTATGAAGGACCTGGTGATAAAGAAGATATCTGTGAGCTATGAGCCTATTGAAAATGTGCATCACTGTAGTGCCATGGCTACAAGGGTCTTAGCACAGAAAAAGGAGGACCCAGGTTCCTTCACTATACCATGTATGATTTGTAATGTTGAGTTTGCAAGGGCACTCTGTGATCTAGGAGCCAGCATTTATTTAATGCCCTTGGCTGTATTCAAGAAGTTAGGATTGGGAACTCCTACACCGACCAATATGTGGCTACTAATGGCCGACCAAATAGTTAAAAAGCTGGTGGGGATCCTTATCGATATGCTTGCCAAGGTAGATAAATTTATATTCCCAGCAGACTTCGTGATTTTTGATTGCGAGGTTGATTATGAGGTCCCCATCATTTTTGGGCGACCATTCCTTGTGACCGAGAGAGCTCTAGTAGATGTAGAAGCTGGCCTGTTGATGTTTTGGCTAAATCAAGAGGAGGTTACATTCAACATCCGCAATACAATGATGCAACCCAAGGAATTTAGTGTGATCTCAGCACTGGAGGATGAGCATGTATCACTTGACGAATTCTTAGTAGTTAAGAGATTTGCGTCTGCCACAACGTTAAATTAGGCGCTACATGGGAGGCAACCCAAGGAAGGTGAAGTCTGAGTAGCCCAGGTATGTTTTCTTCCTTATGTTCCTCTAGATGATGCTTTGGGGACGAAGCTAAATTTTTAAAAAGGGGGAGGGGATGTACTTGTGATTTTTGGGATTTTTGGTTCTTCTAAGGGTTTTTCTTACCGTGTTTCTTTTCCCTTAGGCATGCTATCTAGTAGAACTGGCATGTGTAGGATTTTTAGTTTTAGTTTGTGATTTTCGTTTAATTAGAAAGTAGCTTAGAAGTACTCAGCCATGAAAGTTGCACTAGTTTTGGTTTTTGTAAAAAAATTGACACTGTTTAAAATTTTTCTGATACATTAGCTATGTATTTGTGACAACACGCATGATTGTTTTGGCTCTTTGGATGTCATTTAGTTTGTCAACATGAGTAGTTTTGTTAAGCCATTTATAAACCAGACAGGTGAGTGAAAATAGTTCATGTACCATGTGTGAGTGAGGTATATTAGTCAGTTTGGTATTGTGTTGTATATCTAGAACTAGCCTGGTTGGTCTATGCAAAGTCTAAAGATGGTTGGTTAGGATATGATCATAGGCTATTGTTTGTTTAGCTCACTTTTAGCCTATATTGCCCTACCAAAAGTTTCATGAATCCCTTGATCCCAAATTTTACCCTTAATAGACCATGTTTCTTTGATTTACCGATTAACCGTACCCATTTTTTGTAATGATCCTATTTTGGCCCTGGTCCTTCCTTGGATATTGTGAACCTCAGCATAAGCAAAACACTTAAGTTGAGGGTGGCTAGAGTAGGGGTGCATAAAAGGTGGGAATGGAAGAAAGAAAATGAAAGAGAAGAAAGAAATGGTGAAAAATGAGGTGTGGTGAGTTGAAAAGAAAAGGATGAAAAATGTAGTAAATATTGAGAAATAAAGCTCAAAGAAATTTTGAAAATGCTGAAAAAAGTGAAAACTCACCACACCCATGCAAATGTGAATAAAAAGGAGAAAAAGGGAAAAGGGGGAATGAAAGAATAATAGGGTGAATTAGGTGAATGGTGTATCCAATGTATGTAGTGCCAAGAAAGGAATAGTCACTTATAAAGTCTTCCATCTTTATCACGTCCAGCCCTGAGCCTACATTACAAGCCATACCAAGTCCTATAGTGATCTTAACTCGAGCATCTGAAAAAACCAAAGCAGAGAAAATAAGGGCAAGCCTATGGTATCTGACACATAATACTCGTAAATTCTTTGATAGAGTGAGAGCCTCACTTGCATAGTCCCATATCATGTTTGACATTTCATATCTAAGTGGGGACTTCATTTGTGTGAGGGTACATGGATTGTGTTTTCTTTTACCATTGGTCTGTGTGGAAAACATCGGTGATGACTTGATTATCTGTTGATAGTTGAATGACATGTCTTAATCCCTATTTATGATGTTTTGAGGTCGCTTATAGTACATTAACTGATGTGGTTCCATGAGAAAGGGTTAATAGGATTTGTATAAAATGTGCAGGTTTGTTTGAGTACTGGCTGTAGTATCTTAAGTCTATTTTCTAGTTGAGCATCATGTTCTAGTTTTACTTTTCTTTGCCTGAGGACATGCAAAAATCTTAAGTTGAGGGTGTTGATGGGTTGTGGGTTTGCAACACATTCGACGCTCAAAACTAAGAAAACAGCATGGACTAAGGTGTATTTATGTGGATATGAGGTATTTTTCCTTTTTTTGCAGGATAAACTGGTGTTGGAACTAAAAATTGCAAAAGATAGCTTAAAAAGTGCAAAATGGGAAAAAAGTGCAGACAACAGTATGGATTGTAGGAAGGACCTACGAGTCGTACTGGTGGCCATGAGAAGTTGCTGAAAGTTAAGGCTAAGAAAATGCGACCCACGAATCCCAGTACGATCCATAGAAGGCCTATATGAGTAGTGAGGAGGAAGTCGCGATGAAATCCAGAAGAATTGCATCTTATTCTGGCTCCTTCTATGAGAAGAAAGTGCGACCCGTAAGACGAAGGTACGAGTAATACCATTCTGGTCATGATGGACTTCAGAAAAACTTCAAAATCTCTTATTCAAATTACGGGAGCCCAGTACGAGTTGTGAGTTGATGGTATGAGTCGCACCCAGATCCAACACTTAGCTAGAATTTAGCCAGCTGAGATTGTACGAAAGGAAGCTATGAGTTGTAGGAGCATGCTATGGATCATAGGTCGAGTCACGGCACTGGCGGCAACAGATATGGAAATTTACCCTATTGGCTTTGGAAAAGGATTCTTGCATATGTATAAGTATGTTTTACGTTTTATTTTTATGGAAGAATGTCAGTTTGATAGTTTTAGAGAGTAGAAACCTTGAGAGAGAGAGAATTGAGTTGGTCTTAACTTGTGATCAACCTGTTCTTGCTAATAGTTTTCCAAGATTTTTGTGGAGTAATTGAAGGAAGTGCTTTTCTCAATCATTGTTGTAAGTATTGATTTTTATTCTTAATCATGAATGTAAATCACAACCTTGCAACTATGAGAGGCTAAAACCTCCATAGCTAGGGTTGTGGGAACCATGGTGAATTAATATGCTAGGGTTACACAATGTGATCTTAAAACCAATACACATACTTATATTGTATTCTCTTCATGCTTAAACATTTCTTAACGATGCACAACGTAAGGACATGCCTGAATTCTTTACTTGCTTTGGTCGAAGAAGTATAGATTAAGAATAGAGAATTACAATAGATCCTTTATTTTGATAATCATTGTATTAACTTAAGTTGTGGTCACAGGATAGTTATATCTGGAACTTAGTGATAACGGAGAATTTGAAACCGCTCAGGAGACTTGGTCGAGTGATTGAGTATAATCATTCAATAGGGACTGGTCGGTCATTTGAATTAATCTATGTTATTAGTTTTGTAAGTAAGTATTGGTTATAATCACGAGTGTATACCTGAAGCAGTTATGAACCCACGGGGATCACAAACCCTAGTTATCCTTTGATATTTACTTAACATCATAATTTTGATATTTCTTTTATTATTGATTTTCTTTAGAATCCCCCTATTTTGAAGTAACTACCTTACAAGTTCAGTTACCGGCTATAATCCGGTCTCCCTATTCCTTGTGGGATCGACTCCAACCTCTAGTTGGGTTATTTATTGACAACGTACGCTTGTCACTTCTGTAAGAGGTGTGGGTTGAGCGTTATCAGTGACCCGTTCTGTGACCTGATACCAAATTTTAATTTTTCTTCGTTTCAACTCCTGGGTATGGTTCTTGGGCTTCCAGGGTATAACACTTTTCTACAAATTTGGAATGGAATTCGTTTGTACTTCCTATAGAATGTACAAAAATAAGTTAAAAAATTCTCCTCAAATTCCGTGTTAGACGATTTTTCCGTCCTGAAGGCGGCCTCACTTGCGAGTCACCAGTGTTCCGCTGGCCCATCCGCGAAATGCCGCTGTGTCGCAGGTGTGGGGGTAGTGACTCTGGGTATAGATGGTGTTAGAACCGGTGGTTCATAGGTGCTCATCCGCATTCTGCTGGTTCAACTTCCACTTATGTCCAGTTTACTCCTGCATTTCAGCTGGTGTTTTACCGGCCCCATCTGGTGGAGTGCCGGTCCCATTCGTTCAATTCCATGCTTTTGTCCAAGTTCTTGCTTTCTCTCCTTAAAAATTCAATACCTGCAAATACTAAAGATAAAGAGCATAAAATCCTCTCGAATGACAAATACTAAGAAAAAGATCATGTTTAAAAGCATAATGAGTTATTAAATTACCAACTCATCAATAACTGTAACGACTTGAGCTTGGAACCGGACCGAGACATAGGACCTAGAATCACGAATGGATCTGAGCTAACACATGGCAGATACACCACATATTCTCAAGAATTACTAAGCGATAGGAATTCATAAACATAACATGAGTGGAAGACTGCATATTATAAAATATAATCATAGACAACAAGCTGAATCATCTAATATATAGCTGTCTGAAAGACTCTAGTCATAAGATGAGCTGATGGGACAATAGCCCCAACTAGCTCAGCTAAGTCTAAAATAGAAAGACATAGACATAAAACAAAAAGATGATAAGTGTCCACAAAAGATGAGGACTTACCCAAACTAGGACTAATCTGGACTGGAGGGGGAGCGGAGCTAACGTCGAGACTAAGATTGATTTCCCAGACCTATATCATGAGACGATATAGTATACAGTATGCAGTCAGTACTTTGAATATATTGAGTATGTAGGTTAAATATAAACATAATAGTGAAACAAAAAATTAAGATCATAAGTATGAGATAAACTTATATCATGTGTTTCGAATCATAAAAAAAGTATAAAGGCTCAGGGTTTTTGAAAACTAGATCGTAAAGATGATCATGGCTGAATTCATAAGTAAAACATCTTAAAACATATATTGAGCCAAGATATCATAGTCATAAGTCATAAGTGATGAACATAAGCGTATATATATATATATATATATATATATATATATATAATCAAGGAACAATAAGAGATTCCTATAACCAACATACCCCACGTGACCATACATGGAGCCCAGCTTGTAACCCTAGCTTGGAGGTGTGTCCATAGCTTACAAGGGAATGAACCATGAAGGCATGATATTACTCAAGCGTGGCCCATTTGGGCATAGAAGACACTCTCATGGAGGACCCCATCTACGGTGGCACATAGTAATGAGACCTGGTTGCGTTGGAACCCCGACCTACTTAGTGTTAAATACTACTCCCAAAATATATATAGTGCTCATGTCATAATCGTGAACATAAGTTTATATGGACTAGTTTAAATCATGAAATTTATAATGTGTTAACATACATGAACTAGCCTTGAAAACAATACCGATGAATTACCATAATACATAAGCTTGAGATTCATGAAAATTATGTTTACTTGAATAAATAGTGATATCTTGAAATCGTAGATTCATAAGCTTAGAGTTCATGAAATTCATGCATACTTTAATAGATCGTCATACTTTGAAATCATAAACTCGTAAGCTTGAATTCCATAGAATCATACATAATTAAGTAAAATCATCATAAACTTGAAAACATAGATTCATGAGATATTCCTATAGAAAACATTTAGCATAATCATAAAACATGTCTTGAATCATAAAGAATTGGAAATCACAGGAGAATCATGGAGTTTCATTCAATTTTGGTCTAACCCTAGAAATTTCCAATTTAAAACTAGAAGAATAGAGATTATGAAATTTATCTTGAAAAGAGGCATGAGGGTGGAAGATTTCCCCCATTCATAATCCTACATACTTGGGTAGATGATTCCCTAACTTGTATTGAAAATCCAAGAGAAATTGACATGAAGGAGGTGAGGAACCCTAGCTTGGTTAAGAGAGAATGTTTAACCTACAGAAGTTTGAAGGAAACAAGGATGTATGCATAGTAAACTCTTTAATTTGGCCTTAAAGAATCCTAAACCAATATCACTTAGGAGTTAAAAACATATGAGTTTACTAAAATACCCCCGAACTGCCGAAATAAAACTGGTAGCTGGCAGAACCAATGACCAAAAGGACACGTCGTTGGTCCATACCATAGCCAGTTGTATGGTTGGTTGGTTCCTTCTATTTCTCCTAATCACTCTCTAAATGTAGCACTCCAGAAATTCCTGAGACTAGCCTCTAGATTTAGAACTTGATCATGTAGAAAACTGGGAAAAGACCTCAGTACGAGGCATATTACGACTCATACAATCATGATATGAGTCGTACCTGAACTTGAACAGAAGGGTTGGAGGAAAATAGTAAGTGTGATTTGAGGAGTCAAGAGTGAATGTTACGACTCATACCAAGATGGTAAGGATCATACTGATCAGTTGTGGATAAGTTTAGAGAAATGACCAGGGAAATGTTGGGTAACCATGAGTCATGGTACGACTCGTGGTAAGCAGGTACGGACTGTGCACTGAGTTATGAGTTGAATTAGAGGAGTGTTTAGGAGGAAATTATGGACCAAGGTATGACTTGTAGGATGCTTGTACGAATCGTAGGAGGCTTCTATGAAAACTTTAGAAAATGGTATGGAGCGGGATCCATAACCATGAGTGAAGGTATGGGCCATAGGATCCTAGTACGACTCGTACATTGAGTAGTATCACCTGTCAGGTAGAAATTTTAAAGCAGTTTCCAAGGGTATTTTTGTAACTTTTCATTATTTTAATGCCTAAACTACATTGTTTATGATGCATTTAAAAGGGGATTTAGGGAGTTGATAAAAAATTTCTCTCATTCTATCCTCAACTCTCAAAGGTAGTAGGTAAGAACTCAGACAACTTGTGTAGCGCAAGAACAAGGATTACATCTTTTCTTCTCAAATTTCTCAAGGAATATCGCAAGTACTCTACTATAGGTATGTGGGGTTTCAAAAAGAGAATTTATTTTACCCTTGTGTCCCAAATTTTTATAGTAATTCCTTAGTTCTAGCCCTATAGAATATCAAAACTAGACATTTCCTTTAGATAGCTTTTGAATTCCCTTATTTTGATAATTCATGAGTTATTCCAAGATTATTTCCAGTTGTAATTCATGCTTGGTATCTCAATTCATACAATATGTATTTTAGCCCTATTCTTCAGATGTGCTTTAACGAGACTTGTATAATTGAAAATTCAGACATAAATATTGTTTGCTAGAAATTCCTTGTAAATTACCAATGTTAGCATATATACATGATTAACAGTTATTCTTTGACTTAGCCAGTCTTACGGTCTTAGTCAACACTTAGTGTTGTACAGAAATATCAGCTGACCAACTTGACTACTTTTAGTCTCGAGGAACTCAGTAACCTCACTAGTACCAACTATTAGTTTTTCAGTTGTTCTTTAGACTGTTATGACACTTTCAAATAAAGAAGCTCTGTTGATTCTTTGAACATAATTTTTTTAGGTCCTTAGACTCTTAAAACACTTCTAGAAAAGTAGTTCTGACTTAAGTCCTAGGGCATCAATTTCGAGCTATCAGTCAAGTTAGATGCAATTAGAATTTTCAGTGGGAGTAGGACTTAGCACCAAGAAGAGCCGGGGTTCAGCATACCCAAGTTCCTAGAACTACATTGCCACTGTAGGTTATTACCCCAAAAGGGCATCAGACAGTGATCACCCAGCTCAACTCCTATGCCTTAGCAAGGTATAATATCCTTCACCGAGGGGGAGGGGGGTATACATTGGACTCTACGTCTAGCTCACGTGGTTATATATCAGTTATACTTTTTCCTACAATATAGTATAGTACAACTCAGTCTAGTGCAGTCTTAGTCTCCCACTCAGTTTAGTCCTCTAGAATTCAAATACGTTTATGACCTTCAGATATATGTTAGTACTTACTGTATTATTAGCTTTCTAGATTCTTTCAGTATTTATAATTTCAGTTATGGTCATTGCATGTCTTGTTAGTATAGTTTACAGCCTTTAAGTATATTTTTACGTTTGTTTCACATCTCACTTTCTCATTACATTCAAAGTACTGATGCATACTCTCTATGTTGTATCGTCTTATTACATGCGCAGGTTCTCAGTCTCAGTATCGTCAGTAGTCTTTCTCAGGCGATAATCAGCAGAATTTTATGGTGAGTCCTCATTTACCATGGGCTAGAGTTTAACATCTAGTTATTCTATTTTGTTATTTTAGTTTTAGACTTTAGAGTTAGCTGGGGCTTGCCCCAGCAACTCGTTAGTTCTTACATGGTTTTCAGACAAAGTTAGTAACTCAGTATCTTATCACATGTTTTTTCACATAAAGCATTTTAATCAGTTATGTTTTCAATCCTTCTGCTGGTATATTTCATTTAGTATTTAGAAATTCAGTAATTTGTTATTCCATGGGTTAGATTGGGGTCACCTCTAGCCCTAAGTACCGCGTCTCATCAAGGGTATAGACTCGAGTCATGACAAACTTTGTATCAGTGTATTAGATTTAGAGAGTCCTAGAATGTCTGAAAACCACGTCAAGTAGAGTATTTTTCATGGATGTGAAGGTGCGCCACACTTATGAGGAAGAGGCTACAAGGAGTTTTTAGGAAAATTCCCTTGTTCATAAATCTTATCGTGTGTAGAGTTTTAGACTCTAATATATCCCCTTAAATCATGGTTTACCCTTTTTAGATAATGATGCCTCCTAGAAGAGGAAATAGAAGGAGGACTAGTAATGCTAACCGCCCCGCCCCACTAGCTCCCCCAGCTCCTTAGGACGATCAGGTGTCCCACACGGAATTTTGGCCCGCCATTCAAATGCTGGCACCGAAGATGACTAATCAGGTCAATGAGAAAGTCATAGTACCAATGAACACAAATGGGTCTGTAGCTGCGGCTAGGGTTAGGGATTTCAGGTGGATGAATCTCCTATCTTTTCACTAGTCGAAGGTAGAGGAGGACCCGCAGGAGTTCATGGAAGAGATATAGAAAATCACCCAAATCATAGGTGTCACCACTACAGATAGTGTTGATATGGCTGCCTACCAGCTGAAAGGGGTGGCTCAGATTTGGTACAAGCAGTGGAAGGAGGGAAGATAGAATGCAACAACTCTAGTGGAATGGGTCAAATTCATTACTATGTTTTTAGACAGGTTCTTTCCCCAGGAATTGAGGGAAGCCAAGGCTTCCAAGTTCATGAACTTGAGACAGAACAACATGAAAGTATAGGAGTATACAGTGAAGTTCACTCAGCTATAAAGATATTCTCTAAAATGGTTGCTAAGCCGAGGCCTCGCATGCTCAAGTTTGTTAACGATATATGGGATTTGGTGCTCAAGGAATGCCGGACCCCTATACTCATCAAGGATATAGACCTCTCTAGTCTCATCATTCATGCCCAGCAGATAGAGGCTGAAAAGTTGAAGGACATAGAGAGGAGAGTAAACAGGCCAAAACTGGTCAGTTCGAGTACTCTTAGTAGAGGTCAGGCGGAAGTAATTACCCCCAGCAGCAGTAGAGTCCTCCAACAACTTCTTCATCCAGCATTCCATCCTCTAAGCCCCACAAATATTGGAGAGGTGGGAAATCAGGCTCCTAGTCCTAGAGCCATGTCTCCAGCAGCCGCACTTTTTCAACATGTTCCAAGTGTGGGAAGAATCACCTTGGGAAGTGCCATATAGGAAAAGAGGGTTGTTTTGGTTGTGACCAGTTGGGTCATAGGTTGAGAGAGTGCCCGTCAACAAGATGGGGAAAGGCCTAGTTTTCTACATCAGCAGCCTCGGCAGGTCGCCCAGCTCAACAAGGCACTGTTTCAGGTATAGGTGGTGGTTAGCACCAGAATCGATTCTACGCTCTATCTTCCCGGTAGGATCAGGAGAACTCAGATGATATGGTTACTATGTTGTCCCTTTCCCACATTAATATATATGCTTTACTAGATCCAGGAGCCACATTTTCCTTTGGGACTCCTTATATTTTAGTCCAGCTTGATGTTTGTCTAGAAATTCTCTTCAAACTGTTTTCAATCTCTACCTTGGTTGGTGAGTCAATTAAAGCTAGTTAGGTATACAAAAATTGTCCAGTCTCAGTGTTTAGTAAAGTCACTTCAGTCGATCTAGTAGAGCTAGATATGGTCGACTTCTTCCTTATCGTTGGCATGGACTGGTTGCATTCTTGTTATCCTTCAGTCGACTACACAACCAGGGTTGTTAGGTTTCAATTTCCAAATGAACTAGTTGTAGAGTGAAAGAGTAGTACTTCAGTGCCTAGGAATTGTTTCATTTTGTAACTTAAAGCCAGGAAAATTATTGCCAAAGGGTACATCTATCACTTAGTGTTAAAGATTCCAAATCTGAGACTACAACACTCTAGTCAGTCCCAGTGGTGAATGAGTTTCCTGATATGTTTCCCGAAGACCTCCTTGGAGTTCCTCCCAAGAAAAAAATAAACTTCAGCATAGATCATCATCTCAATACTCATCCCATTTCTATTCCTCCCTACAGGATGACTCTAGCTGGGCTTAATGAATTGAAGGAACAACTGAAAGCCCTCCTAGATGAGGGCTTCATTAGACACAGTATCTCTTCGTATGGTGCCCCAACCCTATTCATGCGAAAGAAGGTACGCTCAGAATGTACATTGACTACCATCAGCTGAAAAAAGTTATAGTCAATAACAAGTATCCTCTACCTAGGATTGATGAATTTTTTTATCAGCTTCAGAGAGCTAGTTCTTTCTTCAAGATAGATCTCAGATCAGGATACCACCAGCTCAGGCTCAGAGAATGTGATGTTTTGAAAATAGCCTTCGAAACACAATATGGTCACTATGAATTTGTAATTATGTCATTTGGACTAACAAATGCTCCTGTAGCCTTTATGGATTTTATGAATAGGGTATTCAAACCGTACCTAGACATGTTCATCATTGTCTTTATAGGTGACATTCTAGTTTACTCTAGAACAGAAGAGGAGCATGCGGAATATATGAGAATAGCTCTATAGACTCTCAGGGACCACCAATTGTTCACCAAATTCAGCAAGTAAGAATTCTGGCTACAATCAATTACCTTCCTCAGTCACGTTTTCTCTAGAGAGGGTATTCAGGTGGATCCTTGGAAGATAGAAGTAGTTGAGGACTTGCCAAGACCCATCTCTCTAATAGACATCAGGAGTTTCTTAGGTATAGCTAGCTATGGCAGACGGTTTGTTGAAGTATTCTCCTCTATTGCCTCCCATTTGACTAAATTGACTCAAAAGAAGGTGAAGTTTCAGTGGTCCAATGAATGTGACAAGAGTTTTCAGGAGTTGTAGACTCGAATCACTACTGCTTCCGTATTAACCTTACCAGAAGGCACAAATGGGTTTGTGGTTTATTATGATGCCTCCAGAGTGGGCGTCATTTGTGTTCTGATGCAGCATGGCAAAGTCATAGCTTACGACTCCCGACAGCTCAAGGTTCATGAGAAGAATTATCCAACTCATGATCTTGAATTGGCAGCAGTTGTGTTCGCCTTGAAGATTTGGAGGCATTATATTTATGGTGTTCATGTGGACGTTTTCACTGATCACAAGAGTCTTCAGTATGTGTTTAGTCAGAAGGATTTGAATCTTCATTAGAGAAGATAGTTATAGTTATTGAAAGATTATTATATGAGTGTGTTGTATCACCCAGGCAAGGCCAATGTAGTGGCTGATTCCCTCAGTAAGATGTCTATGGGAAGTGTTGCTCATGTTGATGAAGGTAAAAACAAGCTGACAAAGGACATCCACAGGTTGGCTAGGTTAGGAGTATAGTTAGTTGATTCAGCTAATGGTGGTGTGGTAATTCAGATTGGGTGAGAATCTTCACTAGTGGTAGAGGTTAAGTCAAAACAAGATAAAGACCTCATTCTATTGAAGTTGAAGGAGGCAGTTCTAAGAAAAGACGTGGAAGCATTCTCCAAGGGGGGAGATAGTGTGCTCTATTACCAGGCAGGTTGTATGTTCCAAAAATGGATGATTTGAGGCTGTTGATACTAATGGATGCTCATATCTCCAGGTACTCTATCCACCCAGGTGCCACCAAGATGTACCATGATCTACGGGAAACCTATTGGTGGAACGGTATGAAGAAGGACATGACAGAATTTGTGGCTAAGTGTCCAAACTACCAACAGGTCAATGTTGAACATCAGAGACCTGGGGTGTATGCCTCAAGATATCAATATTCCTACTAGGAAGTGGGATGAAGTGAATATGGAATTCATCACAAGTTTACCTCGCACTCGCCAACAGCACGACTCTATTTGGGTGGTCGTGCACCAGATGACTAAGTCAGCATATTTTTTGATAGTTAAGACCACAAATTCAACAAAGGATTATGCTAGGAATACATCCGAGAGTTAGTCAGACTGCATGGAGTTCCCTTATCAATCATCTCAGATAGGGTACTCAGTTTACCTCGCACTTGTTGAAGTTATTCCCGAAAGGACTTGGTAATCAGGTCAAGCTCAGCATAGCTTTTCATCTATAGACGGATGGACATGCCGAGCAAACTATACAAATTTTGGAAAATATGTTAAGGGCTTGCGAGATCAACTTCAAGGGAGTTGAAAGATCATCTACCTCTCATTGAATTTGCATATAATAACAGCTACCATTCCAATATTCAAATGGCCCTATTCAAGGCATTATTTGGTAGGAGGTGCAGATCTCCTATAGGGTAGTTTGAGGTTGGTGAAGCTACCTTGATATGTTTGAATTTAGTACATGAGGCCATGCAGAAGGTTCAACCCATCAGGGAACAACTAAAAATAGCTCAAAGCCAACATAAATCTTATGTAGACGTAAGAAGAAGAGAGTTGGAGTTCTCTATGGGTGATTGGGTATACCTAAAAATTTCACCTATGAAAGGGGTGATGAGATTTGGAAAGAAAGGAAAGTTCAATCCTAGGTATATTGGCCCTTATTGAATCCTGAGACGCCTTGGTAATGTGGTGTATGAATTGGAGTTGCCTGCAGATTTTGCATCGGTGTATCCAATATTTCGTATGTCCATGTTAAAGAAACACATCGATGTCCCGACCTCAATAGTGCCTCTAGGAATTATTGGTGTAAAGGATTGCCTCTCTTATGAAGAAGTTCCAGTTTAGATCCTAGACCGTCGGGTTCGTAAGCTAAGAAACAAGGAAGTTGCTTCAGTAAAGGTCTTATGGAGGAACCAGCTAGTTGAGGGAGATACATGGGAAGTAGAAGCAGACATGATGGATAAATACCCTCACTTATTCCCTACCAGCTCAACTTCAGCATCAGGTACTAAAATCTATCCTTAGTACTCTATTCTGCTCCATACTCATCAGTTTTATTGATGATTAAAATATGCACCCTAGTTGCATAACTGCAGATAGTATGATCACCTCAGTTTGGGAGTCAGTCAGTCCTTCAGTAGTCAGATTATAGTTTTCGGTGTGGGAGTTCAGCTCTTTTCCATAGTCTTTTATTTTATTTAGCCTTCATTCGAGGACGAATATTCCTAAGGGGGAGATGTTGTAACACCCCAGAAATTCTTGAGACTAGCCTCTAGATTTAAAGCTTGAACATGTAGAAAACTAGGAAAATACCTCAGTATGAGTCACAGTACGAATCGTATAATCATGGTACAAGTCGTACCTGTACTCATAAAGAAGGGTTGGAGGAAAACATTAAGTGTGATTGGAGGAATCATGAGTGCAAGTTACAAATCGTGTCAAGATGGTACGGATCGTACTGACCAGTTATGGATAAGTTCTGAGATATGACTAGGGAAATATTGGGTATCCACGAGTCATGGTACGACTCGTGGTAGCCAGGTACGGACCGTACACTGAGTCATGAGTTGAATTAGAGGAGTGTTCAGGAGGAAATTACGGACCAAGGTACGACTCATAGGATGTTTTTATAGATTGTAGGAGGCTTTTATGGAAAACATTAGAGAAATGGTATGGAGCGGGATCCCTAACAGTAAACGAAGGTACAGGCAGTAGGATCCTTGTATGACTCGTAAGTTGAGTCATATGATGTGTTGTGGGTTTACAGCACATTTGGCCCTCAAAACTAAGAAAATAGCATGAATTTAGGTGTATTTATGTGGATATAAGGTACTTTTCCTTTTGTTATAGGATAACCAGGTGTTGGAACTGAAAATTGCAAAAGATAGCTTAAAAAGTGCAAAATGGGAAAAAGATACAGACCATAGTACGGATCGTAGGAAGGACCTACAAGTCCTACTATTGATGGGCGTGAGAAGTTGTTGAAAGTTAAGGGTGAGGACATGTGACCCACGAGTCCCAGTGCGATTTGTATAAGGCTTGTATGAGTCGTGATGAGGAAGTCGTGGTGAAATCCAGAAGGAATCAAGCAAACTCCTTGCTCCAACTAAGATTGCTAATCCCTAGAAGTTAATATTTGGTCCATGAAACAGCAAACAAGTAAGTATTCCATTTTGAATTTCTTCAATCATTCCTGAATAAAAGTGGAAGGGGCCAAAACTCAAGCTTTTGTGAAGTCAAAAATGGGTTCAAAAGTAAATACGAGGTGTACTGAGCACTCGTACCACCAATCTAAATAGAGTGGTGCAAAAATGTCATTCCTACAACTCGTGGAATCAACCTATGGGTCGTACCATGAGTTGTAGAAAAATTCAGAATAACATAAAAGACGGGCTTTATCACAAAACTCGTAGTACGGGTCATACTCTTGTGGTGTGAGTCGTACTGAAAACTAATGCAATTCTGGGACTTTCCATGGGTCCTACCTTCATGGTACGATTCGTACAGTTGACCCCTGGTGAAAAGTTGAAACTTTATTTTCTAACTTCTCTTTTTCAAAAATGGAATGCTAACTTCTTTCTCTATAGGTGCAATGACATACAAAAGCAGGGCAGATAAATCAGTAGCCCAAAGGAGCTTGATTGCTGATCGACTGACTCGGAGTCTGACAAGGCCAAAGACTTACCTATTGGTTCGGTTGAGGAATATCAAATAGATACCTTGAACACCGATGGAACCAGAACCACTAGGGCGAGAGCAAAGGCCCAAGCTGAAGTAACCACTACCACATCCACTCAAGCTCCCTAGTCTGAAGAGGGAGTTAGAGAGGAACGTCAAAACTCAGGGAACGACTCCAATGCTGAGGAAGGGTCAAGAGAGACCCAGAGTGAAGAGGATAACAGCAGTGATGAGTCAGAGGAAGAGGCTCTTGCTATTGCACAAGAGCAGACCCCACCCAGGGAAAACGCACAATTGTGGATAGTGCTGGAAGCCAAAGAAATCTATAAACAAGTCATCTCTCTCACCACCAAAAATAAGCCACGGAGGAGTATTCAAGATGAACCGCGGATCCTCACAACTGCATTGAATGAAGTTGAGGAGATGAAGTAGAGTTTTAGCTTCTATAGTTTTAAGTGGATGGCCAAGACTCCGACACAGTACACATAAAACCTAGCTCCGAGTTATATGCCAACTACTTGGCCACAATGGAGGTAAAGGAAAATGAAAGGCAGAAAATAAAAGTTCAGCCTCGTCTAGAGAGTGTTATGGTCCGAGGTTGAGAAGTTGATATATCCAAGCGGACCATTGCTCGATTGTTGTGTGGCCCACAGTTCTTGCCTACCAGGATGATGCCTGAGTATGTTTACAGGGTGAAGGCGATGAACCATATCAGATCCTTGAGTGTGCAAAAGCAATAAAGGCAGTTGTAATGGCTAGCTGAGGTGATTGCTGAGAACAACAATGAGGCTTAATGTGTTACAAGAGGAAAGCAGGTGACAAAGAGTTCACTGAACTTCATTGCAAAAGCCTTCTGGACACTAGTGCGCCATCAGTTAGCACCTACGGTTAATGACAACACACTGAGTGCTGATAGAGCGGCTTTGGTTACATGCCTCATGTAATGTTACCCCATTAGTATTCCAAGGATCATAGCCGATGAGATACGAGATCGGAAAGTGGGAATAGGCACTACTATCCCATTCCCGAGTCTGGTATTCATATTATGCATGAAGGTAGATGTTCCACGGGGTGATAAGTGTTCAGCGTGAGAACTACAAGCAAGTGCACGTGGTCGAACAAATAGTAAAGTGGCTTATTTCAAGCCAAGTATCGATCTCACAGGGACTGAACTACTGTAATAATTAACTTAAGCGTCAGTGAACTATATCTTTATGAATGCAGACAACCAAATAAATAATATTTTAAGAGTTAAAGTTTACTACGTAATGAAAATCTAAGGCAAGATTAAAATTTGAGCCTGAACAATAGCAATGAACAAGCTAAGGTTAAGACAAACATGCAGGGATGTAATTTATTAATTCAATTCAGCGAATCTTCTCTTCGGTTGCTAGTCAGGAATTTATTGCCTATGGATTGGATCTTTTGACTCCTATCCAATTTAAGAATCATTAGACCTTAATCTACATTTTTGTGATAAAAGAATTTTATGCTCTAGCCATACATAACCGATTCCTTAATTAACTAATAAGACTTTCAGATATATTTTTATTCTGAATGTAAATCTTCTCTCAATTTTTACAGCTAAAAAAAGATCATATCCTACCAATTCACATCTATCAACTTTCTTTCCTTTTCAAAATCAAAATTGGATTTCTAGATATACATTAACATTGGCCAAACATTAATGCAGTAAAAACAAGAATTGATAGAACAACCATTGAAGAAAAGATGAAAACTAAAATGACCAACAATTACATTCCTCTACAATTATTCTTAACCTCAGCGAGAAGTGAATTAGCCACTAATTTTTGGATTAAACATCTTCAAATAAGTAGAATTCATACAAGCAATTGGAATTAAAGAGAAAGAGAAAGAGAAAAACCCTAGAATTTTCGTCCTCTCAACTCCCTATAACCCACGTTCTTGCTCAACCAAGTCAGAATGTTTAAAATAAAACCTAAGTGTGCCATTTATACTATTGAGAATTTTTCTCGAAATAACAAGCAATGTGGCACGGAGTGTATCGTGGAGTACTCCCTTCGTGCCATGGAGGTATCTCGGACCCTCACTGGAACTTGAGGTTCCAAGTAATTACACTCAACATGACACGGAGTGCATCGCGGAGAACTGCCTCCATGTCAGGGAGGTAACGCGAACCTCCAGTGAAATTTGACAAAATTAGTTCATCCGAGGCAGAATGCCTCCGCTATGGCAGCGTGACACAGCTCCATCGCGGAGCCCTTATTTTTGCTGCTCTCCCTTGTCGACTTCCACTCCTTGTTTCCAAGTCCATTCCCGCTCTTCACCAACATATATATTAGCTTCCTAAATTTCCTTTTACCTGCAAAACAACACTAGTCATGTTGGTTAGTATAAATTCACATTTAACTAAGAATTACATGAAAATGTACACATAACGATAAATAAACAAGTAGAAATGAAGCATTTGAGTATCACTTACGAATGCAATTCTTCCTAAGATCACTTACCCCACACTTAAAACCTTGTTCGTCCTTGAACAATACACTCACATCTCATGCAATTGACACCCACGCATAGCTAATTTGGCTCGACCATTCAAGTTACGACTATACAGATTATTTAAGATAGCAAGTCATCAAGAAAACATGCATGGTCTCATCAATACAATGAAGTACACCACATTAAGACCTCCTAAACTCAAGAATCGATTCTCGATCTTGGAAAACTCGTGCAAATCAACTGATCAAGACATCCGACACGAAATTTAATCTCTCGTCAAGCATGTGCCCTCATAACATAAGAGAATTATCCCATTTTCCATTATATGATTTCCAAAGCACTACATGTAGGGGTATATGAATACGATTTCGCTCTCTCTCCCAAAGAATTCACGTGCATCATGTCATGAACCATAGGCTTGCCTCTAGTGTATTACTCCACTAATATAAGGATGCGTGATGTAAGATCACGTAGGACTTAATGGGTTGTAATGTAAGCTAGGGAACTAGTAAATACTGGGCTAACCAATAATAGCCACCAGCTTCCTTGAGCGCTTTTCAATACATCCCACCTTCATTACAGGCATTGTTTCTTCCTCCATTCTCTCATTCTTGAAATTTTTTCTTTGTTTTTGTTCCCATTTCTTTAAGCACACTCAACTTACTAGCAAAGAGTAGTTATGCATCTTTATTTTTTTAATTTCAACAAGTGCACCTTTGACCTTTTCTTTAACTTTCACAACTTCGGCTTTCCTTTCGTTTCACAATTCTCACTTCTTTACACTGTGGGAAAATTGTTTTTCTTAAGCGCTTAAGAGTTTTGGGTAAAATTCATGGCTAATGAAAAGAAGGGATTAAGCTCGGTTTGTACCTCTTCAAAGAAAGAAAAAAAATAGGCTAAAGGCTCAATATGGCTAACTAGGATGTACAATCAAGGTAGGTATGATAAGGGAGAACTTTCGATTTATTCAAAGAAATGCCTACATCCTTTCTTACAATCCACATCCTTCATTTCGTTTAGCACACACACCAGGAAAGTTCTAGACACTTCACAATAGCATGGAATAGTCGAACCCTCACCTAACACTCATTGCACATGCTCAACTCAAGACATATTCACAGACTCTTCAATCAGCTAACTACAAGAATTCACTATTAAGCCTCGATCACACCGAATTGAACTCTATGGCGTAGGTATCTCAACATGTTTAACACATTTGCATGCTTTCATACAAATCACCTTTTCATCTTAATATCATGTACAACACGTAACAAGAATTCCGAACCATGAAGTAGCAACACGTTTGGGAAACAAACAAAAGAAAGAAAAGAAAGAAAAAAAACTACTCCTATCGACTACATTTCCCTTAAGATGGTCGTCATCCATCCATCATATGGAACAGTCGCTATCTACGACGTCAGTTCAATAGGACTATTCTCAGTAAGAGAACCAAAACCAAAGGCTGAGAAACCCAACATAAAAGAAATTCAACAAAAAAAAATTAAATAGAAAAAGATAAAAATATTAATTTTAAAAATATTTACACAACACAACCAACAACAGCTCAACACAACACACAATAGCTCAACATTCATTACAACACCAAATTAATTATAGAACACCAAACACAGAGTCACAAGGTCACATTTATCACAAGCACAACAAAAAAAAAAACTTAAACAAAGCAGCTGGCACCTAACTACTTCCACCCCACACTTAAACCGAACACTGTCCCTAGTGTTCACATAATTTCAAAATATCATAAAGGTTGGGTGGTGAAACTCCCTGATCAATCAAAGTATTCAACTTCTTCATCAGGTGCTAGTGTTTCGTTTCCCATATCAGAATCGCCCCCGCCGTCCTCGTCTGACTAAACATCTGAGTCCTCCCGACGTGTCTCCTCATCGGTAGGGACATCATCATCCACAGGCTCCATAAATGCGAGCCCCACTCTGCATAAAGCCCGGGTATTCTCGTTGAATGGGTAATCTAACTCGAGCTGCCACAGCTCATCCTCCGTTGCCGGCCTCCTGCCGATGCGCAGCTGCAACATCTGCATCCCGTACATGCCGGTCATGTACTGATGATCCCGAGCATGTCGCTCTGCTAGTGTGAGCACCGGCCCAAAAGTAGTGTTAGGTGCCTTGGTTTTGGTGACATCCAAGGCACGCCTGTCGATCTGTGGGATGTAATCTTGGGCCTCCTCCTAAATATCGTGGCCCCTCAGGAACGTGGTAAGCAGACCATCGAACCCGTATCTATGCCCCTGATGCAGTCGGGCTCTCTTCATCAGGGCATACACTAGACAAACTCTATCACGGGTGACATCTGTCATGTGCACCCCCGGGATCAGGCAGGAACACACAATCTTCAACCAAATCTGGGCTTCCTAGTTCATTTGAGAGTAGGGAAATGTCTGATGGTAGCCCCTCTCCTTGTGCCTACCCCACCTACCAGTCGATCAGGCTCCACATAAGATGCGTCTAATGTCCACATAGGGTGGAGTGATGTTCAGCTAACGGAGGACATGAGCGTCTGTGTCCCGCGCCCCCAGGATTGCATTGAAGTGATGGGGCTCAAAAGTGACAACCTGCCCTCTGATTTTGACGGTGTGACTGCGTAATGTCGGGTTCCAGTTGGCATAGAACTCCCGGATAAGATGGAGATTGCACTCCCTGGGCTATTCGAAAATGAAGTTTAGCCCAGCGGTGTCAATCCGGTGTACAATCCGTGGGAATTCCTGTGTCAGCGGTTCCCATGCTATCTTCTCTTCCGGGAAGTATTTGGTTTCTTTATGTTTAGCATACCACTTTTTCCCTTCATCGCTCACCCATCGGGTTCCGTTTTGTCTGCGTTGACCTCTAAGAACCGTTGGTGCTGCTAGAACTGTTGTTCCCAATCTTACCCTTTTTCTGTTGGCGCCCGATGTGGATGCGCCCTTGCCCTTGTCTTGTCGACCTGTCATTGTTCCTGTAGATTCAAACATACAGTCCCAATGTTATGCAAGTCATAATTAACTACAACTAAGGTTGGGTTTAATTGGATCACCCCACATTTAGTCTTTAGCCGCAATCAACACAATTCGACAAGACATTCATGATGTTGCTATTCTTAGCATTCAACAGGCTTAGTGCATTCATATAAGTCGCTGGAACCATTACTATGTACTACTCAGACTTCATACAATGAACACAAATTTATCCATCAATTCAATTACATCATCATAGCACTTAGCAATTTTTCAACAACCTATGTAATTCTCAAATTGCATTCTCCTGAAAATCCCTCCTCTAATTTAGCATATTCAACCTTAATCACAATACATTTCACTTCACCCAACGTTCACAACCCAATTCATCAACATTTCAAAGCATATTATCTTCTTCCTATTCGATCCTCAACCTTAGCTATTCATTTCGCAAGAATTTTAACAAAACATGCAATCATTGAGTTCATATACTCACAACGATACAATGAACATCATTCAATCATAACTCAAGTGAATTCAAGCTTATTTTTCACTCAGGGCAAGGTTTTAATCACGAAACATGTTCATCAATTCTAAATTTGAGCAAAAGTAAGGAAAAATTCAAGAACATACCTTTACTTTGATGAAATCGAAGAAAACTCGAAGAAATTTGATCCCTAGGTCCATGTCACGTTGGGGGAGAAGGGGATTTTGGGTGTGGGTCGCGGAGGAATTGAGAAAGTAGGAAGAAAATGAAGGAAATTGGGGTTTAAAAGGGGTTTTTCGCACGGGTTACCCGGTGACCCGAGGTGACCAGACGTGGAATAACACTCAACGTGTCACGGATTGCAACGCAAAGCACTACCTCTATGACACGGAGCCATCGTGCTGGCATTCTGGATTTTTAAAAAATCTCGAATAAGACTCAACGTGTCATGGAGGGTAACGCGGAGGCCCTCCTCTGTGACACGGAGCCATCGCGCAGGCTCACTGTAATGTGCCAATTTTTATTTTCTCACCTCGATTTTTTTCCTTTGCGCTTTTTTTGTATATTTGCCCTCCGTTCCACCTGAAAATCATTTCCAGTAGAAATTAGTTAGAAATCATAGGTTTCAATGCAAAACTTTTTATTTTTCTTTTTATTTGTTTTTTTTAAAAAAAAATAATTTTGCTCTACTATTACAACACATTCACGGGTTGCCTCCCGTGTAGCGCCTGATTTATCATCGCGGCTCGACGCCATTCATGCTCAATCATCCTCTAGAGTGATGGACATCTTCTCTCAAATAACTTCCTAACCCCAATAATCCTTACATCATTTCCCATTCACCAAAAATGTGGCACTTCTATCTTCTTGCCACAATTTCACTACCCCGTGTGGGGTCATTCTCACCACTTCAAACGGCCCTGACCATTTGGACCGCAATTTACCTGGAAAAAGCTTCAGTCTTGAATTAAATAACAACACTTTCTGCCCAGCCTCAAAGATCCAATGCACCATATGCCTATCGTGCCACCTCTTCATTTTCTCCTCGTAGCCTTTGGCACTTTCATAAGCATTCCATCAAAACTCATAAGGTTCTCTGAGTTGCATCAGCCTCTTCTTCCCTGCTAGCTCCGGATCCATGTTCAACTTTCTCACGGCCCAAAAAGCTCGATGTTCAAGCTCCACAGGTAGATGACATGCCTTTCCATAGACCAATCTATCCGGAGAAGTCCTGATGGGTGTCTTGTATGCAGTTCTATAAGCCCACGATGCATCGTCGAGTTTGCTTGACCAATCAATTCGTTGTGCATTCACTCTCTTCTGTAGAATCTGCTTTATGTCTCTGTTCTAAACCTCCACTTGCCCACTAGTTTGGGGATTATATGTTGTTGCTACCTTGTGCCGCACCCCATACTTAGTTAGCAAATTCTTGAAACTCGCATTCACAAAATGAGCCCCTCCATCACTAATAATAGCTCGGGGTGTCCCAAACCTGGTGAAAATATGCTTTTTCACAAATTTTGTCACCACCTTGTTGTCATTCCTGGGGAAAGCTGTTGCCTCGACCCACTTAGATACATAATCAACGGCTACAAAGATGTAACGATTACCAAATGACGGTGGGAACGGGCCCATGAAATCTATTCCCAGTACATCAAAGCTCTCCACTTCTAATATCTGCTACGATGGCATCTCCTGCCTTCTGCCAATTGTGCCTGTTCTTTGACATCTATCGCACATTTTTACATATGCCATAGAGTCTCTAAATAGTGTAGGCCAAAAGAAACCTGACCGTAGCACCTTGTGAGCTGTCCGCTCGCCTTCATGGTGCCCTTCATACAATGATGAGTGACAACACCTTAATATTTTTGCAATCTGGCTCTCTGGAATGCATCTTCTCATCACCTGATCCGGTCCCTACTTAAACAGATACGACTCATCCCACATGTAATACCTGCAATCATGTCTCAACTTCTTTCTTTGTTGAGTCGTAGCCTCCGGTGGGTAGACTCCACTTACCAGCAATTCACAATGTCTGTATACCAAGGGATTTCAGCTTCCCTTATTGCCAAGAGCTGCTCATCCGGGAACTCTTCTTTGATGCTGTCAGCATCCTTCACATGCAACCGGCTTTGCAATCGCGATAGATGATCTACCACTTGATTCTCGCTCCCCTTTCTGTACCGAATCTCTAGGTCAAACTCTTGTAGCAACAATATCCATTTGATTAGTCTGGGCTTTGGATCCTTCTTGTTAATCAAATACCGAATTGCTGCATGATCGATATACACCACTACTTTAGAACCCACCAGGTAGGACATGAATTTATTAAACGCAAACACCAATGCTAGAATCTCCTTTTCCGTGACTGTATAATTGACTTGGGCTGCGTCAAGTGTTTTTCTTGCATAATGAATGGAATGAAAAATGTTGTTCCTCCGCTACCCCAATACAGCTCCTACAGCCACGTCACTTGCATCACACATTAATTCAAATGGTTGCTCCCAATCCGGAGAAATGAGAGTAGGTGCTTCTACCAGCTTCTGTTTCAACTCCTCGAATGCTTTAACACAATACTCGTCAAACTCAAACTTCACCTCTTTTTCTAGAAACCGGCATATCGATCTAGAAATTTTAGAGAATTTCTTGATGAACCGTCTATAGAACCCTGTATGTCCGAGAAAACTGCGAACACCCTTCACTGACACAGGTGGTGGTAGCTTTTCGACCAGTTCAATCTTTGCACGATCGACTTCCAACCCATTACATGACACCTTATGGCCAAGGACGATACCCTCCTTGACTAAAAGATGACATTTCTCCCAGTTGAGTACAAGGTTGGAGTCTTCACATCGAGCTAGCACCCTGTCAAGATTCTGCAAACATGTAGCAAATGAATTACCAAAAACAGAAAAATCATCCATAAATACCTCGACAAAATCTTCCACCATATCGCGTAAGATCGCTATCATGTATCTCTGGAATGTGGCGGGTGCATTGCATACACCAAATGGCATCCGCCTGAAAGCATATGTCCCGTAAGGACATGTAAAAGTGGTATTCTCCTGGTTCTCCGGTGCTATGGCTATTTGGTTATAGCCAGAATATCCATCAAGGAAACAATAGTATTCTTGACCTGCCAATCTGTCCAATATCTGATCAATAAATGGGATAGGATAATGATCTTTCCTCGTGGCCTCATTGAGCTTTCTGTATTCCATGCAAATTCGCCAACCTGTGACTGTGCGTGTAGGAATCAGCTCATTCTTCTCGTTGGTGACCACGGTCATCCCTCCTTTCGTTGGGACACATTGAACAGGAATGACCCATTCACTGTCTGAAATGGGATAGACGACACCTACATCAAGCCACTTGATCACTTCCTTCTTAACTACATCTTTCATCACGGGATTCAACCTCCGTTGATGTTGTACAGTTGGCTTTGCTCCTTCTTCCATAAAAATCCTGTGTGTGCAAAAAGCTAGATTAATTCCCCTATTATCTGAAATTTGCCACCCCATTGCTTTCTTCCGCCTCTTGAGAACCACCAATGCATCCTTCACCTGTGCCTCTGTCAGTTCCGCGGAGATGATGACTGGCAAGGTGTCATCTTCCCCCAAAAATACATACTTCAGATGTGGAGGCAATGTCTTCAACTCCGATTTTAGTGCTTCCTCAATTGATGATTTTGGCAATGGTTCCAAGGACCTCATCAATGGCTGAAAGTCTTGCTTCTTGGGAAACCATTTTGGTTCGTTCAACATCTGCACCATCTCATATGTAGCCCTGTCTCCGAAATGATCGGAGCCCATCAAAGCTCTCTCCAATGGATCCTGAGAATCAACAATCTGAAGAATTGCTTCATGATTTAGCACATTGATTGTTGATAGCTCGTCATAAATTGCCGGTAGCTACATGGCCTTATACACATCAAACACCTCCACTTTATCATGCGCTCACATGGTTAGCTACCCCGCAGCCACATCAATCAGCGCTCGCCCGGTTGCCAAGAAAGGACGTCCCAAAATAAATGGGACTTCCGCATCCGGCTCGAAATCCAAGAAAATAAAATCCACCGAGAAAATGAGGGAGCGCACTTGCACTAGCACATCCTCCACAATACCATCTGGTTTGGCCAAAGAACGGTCAGCTAGCTGCAAGATCACAGTAGTTGGTCTAGGGCTGCCCAGCCCCAACTTCTTGAACACCGATGTCGGCATCAAGTTTATGCTTGCTCCCAAATCACATAATCCGCGAGCTCGAATACTTTGCCCGATTGTGATTTGAATGGTAAAGCTCCCAGGATCCTTGAGCTTTGTCGGCAACCTGTTCTGTATCCGGGAAGTGCACTCCTCCGTAAGCGCCATCATAGCATACTCCATCAATCTTTTTTTTTTCTACGATGTCCTTGATATACTTTGCATATTTCGGCACTCCCAGCAAAATGTCAACCAAAGGTAAATTAATGTGTACCTGTTTCAGCACCTCTATGAACTTCTTAAAGCAAGCTTCTTCCTTGTGCTTCTTTAATCTTTGAGGGAACAGGGGTGATGGTCTTTCTGACTCAGATGCCTTTTCCTTCCCCCTCTCATCATCATGTTCCCCATCTTTTTCCACTGGTCCAGATAGCTGAGCTGGTCTTTCTGGTTCCACCTCCTTAAGTTGTAGTCCACTCCTTATGGTCACTGCATTGAATTGCTTGGGATTTGGGTCAATATGACTTGGTAGTCCTCCTCTGGGCCTGGTGTTTTAAGCTCAAGCTAACTGTCCAAACTGGTACTCCAATGCCTTTGTAGCTAACTGCTGATTTTTCATGTCAGCCACTAATTTCACATAATCAGCCTGCATTTGCGCTTGGTTAGCATAATTGTTTTGAGAATGTCCTCAATGTTGTTGGGTGGTGGAAGAGGTTCATTGTTTCCTCTGTATTAAGACTGAAAATTCTAATGCCCCCCTTGATTTCTCTGCACGCCCTGATTCGAACTCTGTCCTTGATGTCTATTACTACCCCAAGAGAAATTTTGATGATTCCTCCAATTTGAGTTTTAACTGTAACCATACTGTTGATTATTATTCCTCTGTATGTTCCCAACAAAGTTTACCGAATCTGGATTTGCACCACAACACTCAGTTGAGTGTTCATTACTCCCACATACTTCACACCAAACCTGCTGAACTGCATTAACTGGGGCTTGTGCTTGATTCAAACTCATACTGCTGAAGTGGGTGTTGAGTTGATTTTGCAACGCAGCTATCTGTGCAGCGATAGCTATAAAATCATCAACCTCAAAGACTCCTGCCGCTTTCCTTGTTCCTCCTCGTGATGAGTCTGCATTCCATTCTGGATTTTCCTGTGAAATACGATTTAACAAAGTATAAAGCTCCTCATAAGTCTTTTCCAATGCTTACCCCAAGATGCTGAGTCTAGCAAAATTTTTGTATGTGGTTCCAAACCCTCAATGAATGTATGCACCAATACATCATTAGACTGGTGATGGTGAGGACAATCCCTTAACATTGATTTGAACCTCTCCCAAGCTTGATACAAATTCTCACCCTCTCTTTGTTTAAAAATTAAAATCTGACTTATAAGTCTGGTTGTATTCCCGGATGGAAAGAATCGTCTCAAAAACTTTCTTGCAAGATCATCCCAAGTAGTGATAGGCTTAGGTGATTCAGCTTTTAACCACCTCTTTGCTTCCCCCAATAATGAGAATGGGAATAATGTAAGCCTCACGTAGTCGGATGATACTCCAGCGGGAATGTAAGTGTCACTCTCCAAAATGTTTTGGAGATGTTGTGGATCTTCATGCGAGAGACTTGTGAATTGCCCGCTGGTGTGCAACAACTGCACCATGTTCTGATTAAGCTCAAACCTCCCTCCTGGCTCTGGTCTGTGAATACTAGATGTAACATTATTTGCATGTAGGATTGCCACTTCGCGAACCGGCCTTGCTGCCATCTCCTCGGGCACTAAAACTGCCCTCACAAGTGGTGGATTCTGTTGTTGCTCCAGAATTGCCTGTCTTAGCAACTGCAGCTTCTTCTCTAGAGCACCCCTTCTTTGGCGATGAAATTGTCTCTCTGGCTCTATAAATGAATCCACCAACCCCTTATCTCTTGCAAGCGTTCAGAAGAATTCAATATCTGCAAGAGAAAGGCTAAGATCAAGTTGTCAACAATTATATAGAATTTGTAAGCTAACACTAAGAAAATAAATTTAACAATTGCCAATCCCCGGCAACGGCGCCAAAAACTTGTTCGGCGTGAGAACTACACGCAAGTGCACATGGTCGAACAAGTAGTAAAGTGGCTTATTTCAAGCCAAGTATCGATTCCACATGTACTGAACTACGGTATTAATTAACTTAAGCGTCAGTGAACTATATCTCTACGAATGCAGACAACCAAATAAATAATATTTTAAGAGTTAAAGTTTACTACGTAATGAAAATCTAAGGCAAGATTGAAATTTGAGTCTGAACAATAGCAATGAACAAGCTGAGGTTAAGACAAACATGCAGGGATGTAATTTATTAATTCAATTCAGCGAATCTTCTCTTCGGTTGCTAGTCAGGAATTTATTGCCTATGGATTGGATCTTTCGACTCCTACCCAATTTAAGAATCATGAGACCATACATAACTGATTCCTTAATTGACTAATAAGACTTTCAGATATATTTCTATTCTGAATGTAAATCTTTTCTCAATTTTTATAGCTAAGAAAAGATCATATGCTACCAATTCACATCTGTCTAATTTCTTTCCTTTTCAAAATCAAAATTGGATTTGTAGATCTACATTAACATTGGCCAAACATTAATGTAGTAAAAACAAGAATTGATAGAACAACCATTGAAGAAAAGATGAAAACTAAAATGACCAACAATTACGTTCCTTTACAATTATTCTTAACCTAAGCAAGAAGTGAATTAGCCACTCATTTTTGGATTAAACATCTTCAAATAAGTAGAATTCATACAAGCAATTGGAA
Organism: Datura wrightii; assembly: GCA_035772735.1. NCBI lineage: Eukaryota > Viridiplantae > Streptophyta > Magnoliopsida > Solanales > Solanaceae > Datura > Datura wrightii. Next base: position 151,700,707 of record JASDFA010000001.1, on the reverse strand, counting down.
TTAGAGAGAAAGAGACAGAGAAAAACCCTAGAATTTTTGTCCTCTCAACTATTTGTAACCCACGTTCTTGCTCAACCAAGTCAGAATGTTTAAAATAAAACCTAAGTGTGCTATTTATAATATTGAGAATTTTTCCCAGAATAACAAGCAACGTGGCACGGAGTGTATCGCAGAGCACTGCCTCCGTGCCACGGGGGTATCGCGGACCCTCACTGGAACTTGAGGTTCAAGGTAATTACACTCAACGTGACACGGAGTGCATCGCGGAGCACTGCCTCCGTGTCATGAAGGTAACGCGAACCTTCACTGGAATTTGACAAAATTAATTCATCCGAGGCAGAATGCCTCCTCGATGGCAGCGTGACAGAGCTCCATCGTGGAGCCCTTATTTTTGTTGCTCTCCTTTCAACTTCCACTCCTTGTTTCCAAGTCCATTCCCGCTCTTCACCAACATATATATTAGCTTCCTAAATTTCCTTTTACTAGCAAAACAACACTAATCATGTTAGTATAAATTCACATTTAACTAAGAATTACATGAGAATGTACACATAACAATAAATAAACAAGTAGAAATAAAGCATTTGAGTAACACTTAGGCTTGCAATTCTGCCCAAGATCAATGAGCGATTGATTAGAGGCCAAAGGATTGCAGACATAAGCCTTATCCGGGATGATATGAACCCAGTAAGTAGATCTAGGATTCCTACAGCTATCCCAGCAGCCCAGCCAGTAGGGGACATACAGGTGAATGTCCCCATGACATAGGAGAAAAGCGAGACACCGGCTACAAATGTCGGTCATTCGGAGTCAGCTCCTAGCAGCTCAGCTACACCACTGCCCAACATGCAGGCTCAAACACCAATAGGGCATATCTTAGTACCACAGGACTTCCTCCAAAAGCTAGCTAAGAGATTGACCATGGCAGAGCGTAAGATTCAGGCTATGATGGATAATGTCAAACCATGGGTCAAGTCAGAGATAGAAGCAGCAGCTCAAGCTCTACATGCCTGCCTAGATAGTTTTGAGAGTTGTTTCAATGAGAGAATTGTGGAGCAAACCAATAACAGCAGTCTCCATGCATAGTTGGGCGCTCTTCAGAGCCAAGTAGTTGATTTGCCATCAAGACAACCAATAGTTTTAGCAGCCCCCACTCTTCCGGACCTAGATGCCGAGCTTGATGAGGATATTGGTTTGGCAGCATACTGGGAGCCGATTGTAGCTGGTGATAAAGGCAAGAAGAGAGCTGGTGAAGATGCCAGTGAGGAGAGTTTGAGCAAAATAAGAAAGAAGGAGAGGAAAGAGAGAAAGGGGGCTAGAGCAGCGAGCATGCAGACTCATTACACACATATGAAAATGAGCTGCATAAGAGAGCTAGAGGAGCAGGAAGCTCCAGTGCACCCCAGCCCAAGCTTGCCAGTGGCCATAACACTTTGGGAGAGCCATATTCAGCCCAGACATTTTTAGAGGTCGTCCAAGCGGCCATGACTGCTAGGGGGACCATTCCCCCTATTGACACACAATTGAGTGCGCCAGCCACCGCTAGCACCATTATTGCAGTGGAGGTACAACTATCGCGAGATGACAGGAGTGCCTAGTGCGCCACCTGTATGTTCTCTTCTTTATGATCTTCTAGATGATTCTTTGGGGACGAAGTTGACTTTCCAAAAAAGGGGAGGGGGTGGACTTGTGATTTTTGGGATTTTTGTTCCATCTGAGGGTGTATTTTCTTGTCGTGTTTCTTTTCCCTCAGACATGCTATCTAGTAGAACTGACATGTGTAGGATTTTTATTTCTACTTTGTGATTTTTGTTTAATTAGAGAGTAGCTTAGGAGTACTCAGCCAAGAAAATTGCACTAGTTTTGTTTTTTTTGTAAAAAAAAATTGACCCTGTTTAAAAGTTTGCTAATATAGTAGTTATGTATTTGTGACAACATGAATGATTGTTGTGGATCTTTGGATGTCATTTATTTAGTCATCATGAGTAGTTTTGTTAAGCCATGTATAAACCAGACAGGTGAGGTGAAAATAGTTCATGTACCATGTGTGAGTGAGGTATATTAGTTAGTTCGGTATTGTGGTGTAGATCTAGAACTTGCCTGGTTGGTTTTTGCACAGGCTAAGGATGATTGGTTAGGATATGATCATAGGCCATTATTTGTTTAGCTCACTTTTAGCCTATAATACGCTACCAAAAGTTTCATGAATCCCTTGATCCCAAGTTTGAGCCTTAATAGACCATGTTTCTTTGATTTACCAATTAACCGTACCCATTTTTTGTAATGAATCTATTTTGGCCCTGGTCCTTCCTTGAATATTGTGAACCTCAACATAAGCAAAATGCTTAAGTTGAGGGTGGCTAGAGTAGGGGTGCATAAAAGTTAGGAATGGAAGAAAAGAAAAGAAAAGAAAAGAAAAGAAATGGTGGAATACGAGGTGTAGTGAGATGAAAAGAAAAGGATGAAAAATATGTTGTTATTGTTGAAAAATAAAGCTCAAAGAAATTTTTTTAAAGAAAAGCTGAAAAGTGAAAACTCACCATACCCATGCAAAGGTGAATAAAAGGGGAATGAAAGGCTAAAAGGGTGAATTAGGTGAATGGTGTAGCCAATGTATGTAGTTCCAAGGAAGGGATAGTCACTTATAAAATCTTCCATCCTTATCATGTCCAGCCCTAAGCCTACATTACAAGCCATACCTAGTCCTATAGTGATCCTAACTAGATCATCTGATGAACCAAAGCAGAGAAAATAAGGGCAAGCCTATGGTATCTGACACATAATACTCGTAACTTCTTTGAGAGAGCGAGAACCTTAGTTGCTTATTCCCATATCATGATTCACATTTTACGTCTGAGTGGGGACTTCATTTGTGTGAGGGTACATGGATTATGTTTGCTTTTACTGTTGGTCTGCGTGAAAAACATTGGTGATGACATGAATGCCTCTTGTAGCTAAAAGACTGTTTTGATCCCTGTTTATGATGTTTTGAGGTTGCTTGTAACACATTAGCTGATGTGGTTCCATGAGAAAGGGTCAATAGAGTTTGTATAGAAAGTGCAGGCTTGTTTGAGTATTAGTTGTAGTATCTATAGTCTATTTTCTAGTTGAGCGTCATGTTTTAGTTTTTCTTTTCTTTTCTTGAGGACATACAAAAGTCTTAAGTTGAGGGTGTTGATGTGTTGTGGGTTTACAGCACATTCGATGCTCGAAACTATGAAAATAGCATGGATTTAGGTGTATTTATGTGGATATGAGGTACTTTTCTTTTTGTTACATGATAAGCAGGTGTTGGAACTGAAAATTAAAAAAGATAGTTTAAAAAGTGCAAAATGGGCAAAAAGTGCAAACCACAATACGGATCGTAGGAAGGACCTATGAGTCGTACTGATGGTCGTGAGAAGTTGCTGTAAGTTAAGGGTGAGAAGATGTGACCCACGAGTCCCAGTATGATTAGTATCAAGCTTGTACAGTCATGATGAGGAAGTCGTGGTGAAATCCATAAGAATTGCATCTGAGTTTGACTCCTGCAGAAGAAGACATCAGTTTTTGATAATTTTAGAGAGTAGAAACCTTGAGAAAGAGAAGATTGAGTTGGTCTTAACTTGTGATCAACCTGTTCTTGAATTGTTCTTCTACTTAATACTTGTTTTTCAAGATTTTGTGGAGTAATCGAAGGAGGTGTTTTTCTCAAACATCATTATACATATTGTTTTATGTCTTTAATCATGAATGCAATTCACAACCTTGCAACTATGAGACGCTAAACCTCCATAGCTAGGGTTGTGGGAATCAATATGGAGTAACAAACTAGGGTTACAAAAAGTGATCTTAAAACCAATACAAACACTTAAATATTGTATTCTCTTCATGCTTAAGCGTTTCTTAACGGTGCACAACGTTAGGACATTCCCGAATTCTTTACTTGCTTTGGTCGAAGAGATAGAGATTAGGAAAAGAGAATTAAAATAGAGCCTTAATCTTGATGATCATTGTATTAACTTGAGTTGTAGTCACAGAATAGTAAAATCTGGAACTTAGTGATAAGAGATAGTTTTGAAACCGCTCATTAGACTTGGTCAAGTGATTGAGTATAGTCATTCAATAGGTACTGGTCGGTCGTTTGAATGAACCAAAGTTATAAATTCAATAAGTAAGTATTGGTGATAATCACGAGTGTATACCCGAAGTAGTTATGAACCCATGCGGAACACAAACCCTACTTATCCTTTGATATTGATTTAACATCAAAATTTTGATATTTATTTTTATTATTGATTTCTTTTAGAATCCCCCTATTTTGAAGTAACTACCTTACAAGTTCAGTTACCGACTATAATCCAATCTCCCTATTCCCTGTGGGATCGATCCCAACCTCTAGTTGGGGTTTTTATTGACAACGTCCGCTTCTCACTCCAGTAAGAGGTATGGTTTGAGCATTACCATCATAGCACTTGTCGAGAAAAAAATTTAAAGCAGTTTCTAGGGGTATTTTTGTAACCTTCTTTTATTTTAATGCCTAAACTATGTCATTTAGGGTGCATTTTGAAGTGGATTTAGGGTGTTGATCAAACAATTCTCTCATTCTGTCCTCAACTCTCAAAGGCGGTACGTAAGAACTCAAACAGGAAGTGCAGGGCAAGGACAAAGGTTACATCTTTTCTTCTCAAATTTCTCATGAATTTTCTCAGCGATTCTACTACATGTATGTGGGGTTTGAACAAGGGAAATATTTTTACCCTTGTATCCCAAATTTTTACAGTAATCTCCTTAGTTCTAGCACTATAGAATATCGAAACTAGGGTATGAATTCCCTTATTTTTATAATTCTTGAGTTGTTCCTAGATTATTGCCAGTTTAATTTATGCTTGGTATATCAATTTATACAATATGTATTTTAGCCCTAATCTTCAGATGTTCTTGAATGGGACTTGTACAATTGAAAATTCAGACATTAATATTGTTTTTGAGAATAATATCTTGTAAATTACCAATTTTAGTATAGATACATGATTAGAAGTTATTCCTTGACTTATCCAGTCTTAGGGTCTCAATCAATACTCAATATTCTTGAGAAATGTCAGCTGATCAGTTTGACTACTTTTAGTCTTGAGGAACTTAGTAACCTCACTAGTACCAGCTATCAGTTTTTCAGTTATTCCTTAGACTATTACCACACTTTCAGATAAAGCAGCTCTGATGATTCTTGGAACATAGTTGTTTTCAGGTCCTTAGACTCTCAGAACACTTCCAGACAATTAGTTCTAACTTAAGTCTTAGGGAATTAGTTTCGAGCTATCAGCCAAGTAAGATGTAATTAGAATTTTCAATGCACCCATGTTCCTAGAACTACTTTCCGTTATAGGTTATTAGCCTGAAAGATTATCAGAAAGTGATCACCCAACTCAGCTACTATGCCCTGGCAAGGTATAGTGAGCCTTCTCATATAGGGGGTATACATCAGACTCCCATTATGTAATACCCCTTAAGTGCCTAAGATTAAACCTGAAATTTCAAAAAGGAAGTTGGTTGAAATTGGGAAAAAAATCCCACCATACGGACGACCCAATGGATCATTGGTCCAACCAATGACCCGTGGGAAGCAGTCGTGGGAAGGTTGTCCTGGAAGCAACGAGCGAAGTAGTGAATCGTTGTTCGTTACAAAAAGTCGTCTTATGGAGCCGTGGTGGGAACTGGTCTTCAGCTTAAGGGAAAGTAACAAGTCATCCCAGGACCTATCGTGAGGAGTAACGGCTCGTGGTCATCAGTCATGGGATGGGATATCAATATTTTTCCAGTCTACATAACGGAAGCTAACCACGACTCATTAGAGGAAGTAACGAGTCGTTCTGAGGGTCGTGGGAAGGATTAATACAAGACCTGAAGGAGGAAACAATGACCCGTCCTGTGGAGCAACGACTCATCCTGTCGAGTAGTAGGAAGGATTTCTGAAAGCGTGAATTGAGGCAGCAGATCCAACGGATTGATACCACGAGTCTTGGTATCATGTAACGAATCGTGGGACCATCCAGTGGTTCACTAGTGCTAATTTTTCAAGGTTTTTATTAAGGGAATTTTCATTATTCCTATGTCCTAGGGTCCTAAACTATATTGTTTAAGGCTCAAAAATAAGTGTTTATTGAGGGTTAAACCCACCCTAGGCTTATTCTTTTCCATGCATGCAAAGTTAAGGGATTTAGAAGGTGATCAAGCTTGTCTTCGAGGTTTTCTTCATTAATTCCCATTGGGCTTACAAGGGCTGGTGAGGTTTGATTTTCCCCAGGTATGTAGGGTTATGAATTGGTGAATCCTTTCATAACCATGCCCCTTTATGAAATGTTAATGAAAGTAAAGGTTAATGTTTATGTATGAGGAATTATTGATGATGAAAAGAATATTTTCAAATTACCCATGTTTATAATCATGTTTTCCAATGAATTGAGCGTTTCCAGGAATGGTAAAGTATTGGGCAATGCCCACATGGTCAAGAATGGTTTACGATTTATGAAATGGATCTTATGATTTATCGATTTATGATGTTAGCCAGCTAAAAGGCCTTTGATTCTTGGATAATCATGTTTTAATGGGGATCAATGATGATAAATGTTATTTGTCCATGAATCTTAATGAATGATATTATTGATTTACCTATGAGCCTAATGTGTATGGTTTTGGGAGCTGTGTCTAGCACCGAGTAGCCCAACATTCAAAGGACTATGCCAATGTCTCATAACCATGTGCCACTGTGGGTTTATAATGATACATTACAATGATAATGATCCCCTCTTCTTTGATATGACATAATGCACATCCCTCGCCTAACAAGCCAGGGGCGACTCTGCCCACTTGTGTGAGATAGTTGGGCCATGATGTAAGGCTTTACCATGATGGTGTCAGTTATGATGAGTCCTCCCATTATTCTGCATGTTTTATGCATTGTTATGTTTATGTTATTTTGCTCAAGTGATGATTTAATAAAGTTTCTCTTATGAATATGATAATGAATTGTCACGCCCCACCTTGGGAGGCATGACTAGCACCCGATGCCCTACTAGGAACTGGACTGCTTAGCTGACTGAGCCTATGCACCTCTGGTGCAGGGCTGGCTCTAACTCTAGAATCAAGAAAACAACGGGCTATATAGCAGCTGTAAATAAAACACCCGTCCGACAAGGCCTATAGCCACTTGTGAAAATAAACAGCTAACTAGAGACAAACAATCATGAGGAGTCCTATGCGGGCTGAAAAGGCTACCATGATATCTAGTTATAACTGGAAAGTAAAATCAGATGCTAAACTGAACTATGACTGACATGGCCATCAATCAACAGCTAAACAAGGCCACACACGGCCAACACACATAGTCTAAAACACATATGGCCCCACACGACCAATATCATCTAACCACAAGGAAGTAACACAATCTGCAAGCCTCTAGGGAAATAAGATGGTCAGGACAGGGCCCTGACCTACCCATACTATACAAACAAAAGAAGTAAACCTCTATCACACAAGCTTCAGAAGAAGGGAGTTGACGGTTCTGTACAGCTGACTGGAACTACGAGGGACCTGCTCCTCGTCTATCTATACCTGCAGGAAAGTAATACAGTGCCCCAAAAGAGGGCATCAGTACCAAAGGTACTGAATATGTAAAGACGTAACTTTAAATAACTGAAAGTAAGGAAATATAACTAAAATAACTGAAGTAAAGAGAACGAATTGAAAATGAATGAAGTAGTGAAATCATGGCTAAAAATAACTGTAATAAGGAGGGTAGGGGTCATACCTGACAAGAGAGGCATCTTACTGTTAAACTATCAGTAACTAAAGCAAGCATAAACCTTACTTGGCTCCCATAAGACAGAACGTACAATTAATACAAAATAACCCACCTGGGCACCCATTAGCCCTAGTAAGTATATCTCAATCTATATACCCCTATCCAGGTCATACTGAGTCAACTACCAGCTATAAGCATCTTGTCGATCCCCTAGGTCTGCAACTGAGCCCGCTCGACCCCTGACTATAGTTGTGTTTGAGTTCGGAGGACTCCTGATATCTACACCCCGGGCGTAAACTCTCGATGAGGGTGTGTATAAGGCCAACCACGGCAATATGAGGATCTGGATCCCCATTTTCGTCCCTTGCAGACGGCATGCCACTCCATAGAGCGACGTATCCTCGCCCCTTGCTGGCGGCGACACAGCTATTAACCCTGGGGTGGTCACGGAAGCTATAAAGGTATAATCTAGCCCAAAATAATATAATTTATGAGTCTCGACTAACAACAAAAACTATGCATGATAACATACCCCTGACATGCTTTACTGGGATTCATACTGGACTACTATGCTGAAGAAACTAACTTGCGGAAAGAAAAATGCCTTAACATACCTCATTCGTTGTTTACCAACTAGCTGGCGAGTTTTGGCTCGTGTTCAACTGCCCTTCACAACTGTAATCATATTATGGAAGAATAGGGATACTTTATTACTATATTTGAAGAAAACAATAACTTATATACTTCAATTTATCGAAAGATGATCAAAAACTCCTAATTTCTAGGGAATCTAGAAGGGAGAAATACTTACTTTAGGCATGTGATCGTATTGACACTAGTTTGGAACAATTCCATCAACTTAAGCTCGGCGGGACAAAAATTTGTCGGCCGTATTTTACAAAAATAACTCATCAGCGATGCTCTCTGTAGCCTTATACTTCACTACCCGAAGTTAATTTGGATTTGGACGGTGTTTAGCAACTTAATTGGACGATTATTACATGATTTCCTTCGTTCTCCCTCTATTCTGTCCGTGATTTTTGAATTATAATCTAACTTCGAAGTGTGAGACCCTTATATACTTGAGGCAGCAAACAAGGCAACGTGGCACTCTGCCTATCACGCTGATTCTGCTCCGTGCCACATTGGCTAACGCGGAGGAGCTGCTCCATGCCACTTTTCCCCTTTGGGCAGCTTGGTTCTGCCTCCTCCCGCGAAATCCCGACTCGGCACCCGTTCAGCCTTTCCCCAGGCCCTTTCCTCGTACGTATGGCACTCTAAAACTCTCAACCAACACGCAAATAGGCGGACTAAATGCTAGAAACTTACGGGGTGTAACATCCTCCCCCCCTTAAGAACATTTATCCCCGAATGTTAACTTCTACTTGCAAGAACCTTAACCTTGCAATTACTTATTTGGGAAAAATTTCGGCAGAGTCTCCCCTATAATATGGACTATCTAAATACCCTGAAACACGGAAAGACCAATACAGGTACTTCACACAATACTATAGCATTCATTTCACAATATACTGAAGTCAATTATCTCACATATACATGTATGTAATGAAACTTTTGAAGCAACAACAACATACCTCTAGCTACACAATCTGACTGAGTCTGAAATAACTGAGGATATATGGTTTTCATAACATCTTCTGCTTCCCAAGTCATCTCTTCTCGATTCTTATTCTGCCATAATGCTTTAACTGAAGGAACATCTTTAGTTCTTAGTCTGAAGATCTATCGATCTAATATGACTACTGGAGTTTCTTCATAAGCTAACTCCTCAGTGATTTGGATGTCTTTGACTGGGACAATCCGAGTTGGATCTCCTATACACTTCCTCAGCATTGATACATGAAAAACTGGGTGAACGGCTTCTAATTCTGGAGGTAAATCAAATTTATAAGCCACCTGGCCTATCCTTCGGCGAATCTAATAAGGCCCAATAAACCTCGGGCTCAGCTTACCTTTCTTACCAAATCTCGTCAAACCCTTCATCGGTGAAACCTTTTGGAATACCCAGTCACCCGCATTAAACTCTAGGTTTCTTCGCTGCATATCGGTATAAGATTTCTGCTAGATCTGAGCTGTCAGCAGACGTTCCCTGATAAGCTTTACTTTCTTTTCTGACTAATGAATAATATTTGGCCCAATCAATGCTGATTCTCCTACCTCAAACCAACCAGCTGGAGACCTATACTTTCGTCCATATAATGCTTCATAAGGTGCCATCTGAATTGTTGAATGATAACTGTTATTATAGGTAAATTCAATAAGCGGTAGATGTTCATCCCAGCTACCTCCAAAATCTAGCACACATGCTCGTAACATATCTTCATGCGTTTGGATCGTACGTTCTTCCTGCCCGTCTTTCTGAGGATGGAAGGATGTGCTCAGGTTAACCTGCGTCCCCAGGCCCCTCCGAAAAGATTACTAAAATTTAGCTGTAAAGTACACCCCTCTGTCAAAGATAATTAACAACGGAACACCATGCAATTAGACTATTTCTCTAATATACAGCTCGACATAATCTTCGGCAGAAAAGGTAGCCCTTACTGGCAGAAAATGAGTTGATTCTATCAACCTATCAACAATTACCCACATAGAATCATATTTATGCCTGGTATGAAGTAACCCTACTACGAAATCCATATTAACTGCTTCCCATTTTCATAAAGGCACAGCTATATCCTGTGTCAGTCCACCTGGTTTCTGATATTCAGCTTTCACCTGTTGGCAACTGGGACATTGAGCTATGAATTTTGCTATCCCCTTTTTCATTCCCGGCCACCAGTAAATCTACGTCATGGTACATTTTTGTTGAACCTGGAAGGAGAGACTAATGGTCATAGTGTACCTCGCCCATAATTTGCTGGCGAAGCCCTGCCATGTCTGGAACGCAGAGGCAATCCCTATATCTCAAAACTCCATCCTCTGTTACCTGGAAATCTATCACTTCCCCTCGTTGGACCCTATTTCTGAGTTGAACCAGGCTAGGATCTTCATACTATGGTTCTTTCACTTCCACCACCAATGATGCCTTGCGGTATTCTAGATTACCACTCCATTGTCTCCTGATTCTACTATACGAATGACTAAACTTGTAGCTGATGCAATTTTCGGGCCAATTCCTGCCGCTCGGGCTGTAAATATGCTAGGCTTCCCATGGATTTATGGCTAAGGGCATCCACTACAACATTGGCCCTTCCTGGGTGATAAAAAAAATTCACATCAGAATCCTTTAAAAGCTCCAACCAGCGACGCTGTCGTAGATTCAACTCTTGCTGGGTGAAAATATACTGCAGGCATTTGTGATGAGTGAAAATATCTACGTGGACGCCATACAGGTAGTGTATCCATATTTTCAAGGCATGAATCACCGTGGCTAACTCCAGGTCATGGGTAGGGTAGTTGTTCTCATGCTTCCTCAGCTGCTTGGAAGCATAGCAATCATCTTACCATGTTGCATCAAAACACATCCTAACCCAACATGCGAAGTGTCATAATAGACTGCATAGCCCTCTATTTCTTCTAGCAATGCTAGCACCGGTGTTGTTGTCAATCTGTCTTTCAGTTCCTGAAAGCTCTGCTCACATGCCTCAGTCCAATGGAATTTTGCTGTCTTCTACGTCAATTTGGTTAAAGGTGCTGATAAAGTGGAAAATCCTTCCACAAATCTTCTGTAATACCTGGCTAACCCCAGGAAACTACATACCTCGGTCGGAGTGGTAGGTCTAGGCCATGTTTTCACTACCTCTATCTTCTGCATATCTGCCTGCATGCGAGCATCTGACATAATATGGCTAGTGAATTCAGCCAAAATTCACATTTGGAAAATTTTGCATATAGCTGGTGATCTCTGAGAATTTGGAACATTATCTGTAGATGATCCCGGTGATCTGCCTCGGAGCGGCAACACACCAGAATATCATCAAAAAATACTATCACGAACAAGTCTAGGTATGGTTTGAAAACATTGTTCATCAGGTCCTTGAACACTGCTGAGGCATTTGTCAGTCCGAAGGACATGACTAGAAATTTAAAGTGGCCATATCTGTTCCTAAAGGCAGTATTTGGAATATCTCTTTCACAAACCCGGACCTGATGATATCCTGATCTTAAGTCAATCTTTGAAAAATACCTCACTCCCTGTAGCTGATCAAACAAATCGTCTATTCTGGGAAGCGGGTACTTATTTTTGATAGTGACTTTATTTAGCTGCCGATAATCTACACACATACGGAGGGAGCCTTCCTTCTTCCTCACGCACAGAACTGGCGCACCCCATGGTGAGACACTCTGCCGGATAAAGCCCTTGTCTAGCAAATCCTTCAATTGTTCCTTTAGTTCTCTGATTTCAATAGGAGCCATCCGATAAAGAGGAATAGATAAAGGTTGAGTGTCTGGTAATAGATCGATTGCAAAATCAATTTCCCTTTCTGAAGGAATACCATGAACTCATCTGGAAATACGTTGGGAAATTCATTAACCACTGGAATAGACTGAGGGTCGGAGGCTCTGCCCGAACATCCTTAACTCTGACAATATGATAAATGCACCCTTTTGCTATAAATTTTCTCGCTCGAAGATAGGAAATAAACCTACCTTTTGGCGTGGATGTACTACCTTTCCACTCCTGTACTACCTCCCCTTGAAAGTGGAATGGGACAATCTTGGTCCAACATTTGACATTGGCATAGCATGGAGTTAGCCAGTCCATACCCATAATGGCATCAAAATCAACCATTTATAATTCTATCAAGTCTGTCGTAGTCTGACGACTAGCAACCTCTACTGTACACCCTCGATAGACCCTTTTGGCTATAATAGAGTCACCAACGGGTGTAGACACTTTGAAAGGTCACCGAAGCAATTCCATCATATTACTAAACTTCTAAGCCACTAACGGTGTAACGTAGGACAAGGTGGATCCTAGATCTATCAACACATAAATAGGATGAGAGCAAATGTTCATCATACCTGTCACAACATCTGGTGACGACTCTAACTCTTGTCTCCTCAGTAGTGCATTAGTACGGTCTAGGATGGCACCTGAACTGGAGGCCCCTGATCTGCCTCGGCCTCTGCCGACTGAAACTGAGGTCCTACGCCCTGCAGAGGATGCTGGAGCTCGTGATCCTGCCAAGGACCTATCCTGTCGATCCCAGTCACCCTGACCCCTAGCTGGACAATTCCTCATGTGGTGACCCTCTTTTCTACAAATGTAGCATGCTGTGGAACCATACCTGCATGCTCCAGAGTGGCTTCGACTGCAAATAGGGAAAAGTGGTATTGTAAACCCACTCTGCTCCATTCTCCCCTGCAGTTGTGAACCTACTGCTCACGGACCTTCGCTGGGCTCTGGCTGCCCTCGGTGACTAGACCTGCTCCTCTGCCGCTGCAGTGGAGGCGGGGGTCTAGGCAACCTATTTGATAACCATGGACTAGGTCCTCCCTAGGATTCCTCCTGTAATTCACCCGATCTATCCTTGCGGCGCTGCTCCTGACTTGTCCTCCTAATCTCCCGTTGCTGCTGTCTGATACCCTCAATATTCTGAGCAAAATCCTGCACACAGGCGATATCGATATCCTCTGGCAGTGTGGCTGTGATGCAAGTCTCAACATATTCCGGGTTCAGCCCCATAATAAAGCGGTGTACCCTGGCTGGCATTATGTACACAAAAGCTGGCGCATATCGAGCCAAGGAGTCAAACTGCATGGCATATTCCCGAACACTCATCGACCCTTGCTCCAAGTATAGGAACTAATCAACTTGGGCCTGTCGAATCTCCCACTGTAGGTAATGATCCAAGAAAGCCTCTGAGAAGCTAAGCCAGGTTGGAGGGGTAACATCTCTCCCTCGGTACCTCTCCCAACTCTCATACCATAGTACAGCGATGTCCCGTAGCTGAAATACTACCAACTCAACCGACTCTTTAGGTGTAGGATGCATCACCCTGAAAATCCTCTACATCTGGTGTAAGAAGTCTTGAGGGTCCTCAGTTCGATCTGTCCCTGTGAATTCCGGGGGACTTAATGCTAGGAACTCTTGGACCCTCAAGACACCAGGCCTTCTTAAGGATTATGCAACTATAGGTGGCACTGGTTGGCGCTAAGCAGCCATCATCTGGGCTAGCATAACCACCACGCTCCTGACCTCTTGGTAGGATGGTACGGGTATAGAAACTGTCGGAGGTAGTGCCGTCACACCGGCTATCCCAAGCGGCTCCTATCGTGGTGGAGACTGCTATGGAGGTCGAGATGATACCTCGGTATCGTCCTCAAATCGGGCCGACTCTGACTGAGGCTGAGGCACCCTGCTGGTGCCCTCTCCTCCTACACATCTAACCTCCTACCTATTGTAGGGTGTCATTGGTCCGACAATCCACTGTAAACAAAAGAGTATAATGAGCTTAGGTACTCAACCCTATACTATACCGCTCTATAGTAAGATTGAATAAGAGGAAATACTAACCATCTTATCATGCCTTGCATCCTCCTGTCTATAGTATGTGGTGCACAACACATCCATTGATATGACTCTACTTAGCACGTCTTGCAGAATCCTTGGGATATGACCTGCTCTGATACCAAGTTTGTCACGCCCCATCTTGGGAGGCATGACTGGCACCTGGTGCCCTACTAGGATCTAGACTGCTGAGCTGACTGAGCATAAGCACCTCTGGTGTAGTGCTGACTCTAACTTTAGAATCAAGAAAACAACGGGCTATATAGCAGCTGTAAATACAACCCCTGGCCGACAAGGTCTATAGCCACCTATGAAAATAAACAGCTAACCAGAGACAAACAATCATGAGGAGTCCTATGTGGGCCGACAAGGCCACCATGATATCAAGTTATAACTGGAAAGTAAAATCAGATGCTAAACTGAACTATGACCGACAAGGCCATCAATCAACAGCTAAACAGGGCCCCACACGGCCAACATACATAGTCTAAAACACATATGGGCCCCACACGATTGATATCATCTAACCACAAGGATGTAACACAATCTGCAAGCCTCTAGGAGTAATAAGATGGTCGGGACTGCGCCCTGACCTACCCATACTGTACAAACAAAAGAAGTAAACCTCTATCACACAAGCTCCGGAAGAAGGGAGCTGACGGTTCTTTACGGTTGACTGGAACTACGAGGGACCTGCTCCTCGTCTATTTGTACCTGTAAGCAAGTAATGCATCTCCCCAAAAGAGGGCGTAAGTACCATACGTACTGAGTATGTAAAGAAGTAACTTTAAATAACTGAAAGTAAGGAAATAGAACTGACAATAACTGAAGTAAAGAGAACGGACTGAAAATGACTGAAGTAGAGAAATCAGGGCTAAAAATAACTGTAATAAGGAGGGTAGGGGTCATACCTGACAAGAGAGGCGTCTTACTGTCAAACTATCAATAACTAAAGCAAGCATAAACCTTACCTGGCTCCTAGAAGACGGAAGCTACAATCAGCACAGAATAAGCCACCTAGGCCCCCATTAGCCCTAGTGAGTACACCTCAATCTATATACCCCTATCCAAGTCATACTGAGTCAACTACCATCTATTAGCGTCCTGCCGATCCCCTGGGTCTGCATCTAGGCCCGCTCGGCCCTTAATTGTAGTTGTGTCTGAGTCCAGAGGACTCCTAATATCTACACCCTGGGCGTAAACGCTTAGCAAGGGTGTGTATAAGGCCAACCACGACAATATGAGGATCTGGATCCCCAGCTTCGTCCCTTGCGGATGGCATGCCGCTCCGTAGAGCGACATATCCTCACTCCTGGCAGGCGGCGACACAACTATTAACCCTGGGGTGGTCACGAAAGCTATACAGGTATTATCCAGCCCAAAACAATATAATTTATGAGTCTCGACGGACAACAAAAACTAGACATGATAACATACCCCTAACATGCTTTACTGGGATCCTTACTAGACTACTATGCTAAAGAAACTAACTTGTTGAAAGAAAAATGCCTTAGCATACCTCGTTCTTGTTTACCGATTAACTGGCGAGTTTTGGCTCGTGTTCAACTGCCCTTCTCAACTATAATCATATTATGGAAGAATAGGGCTACTTTATTACTATATTCGAAGAAAACAATAACTTATATATATATACTGACTATACTTCCACTTATCGAAAGACGATAAAAAACTCGTAATTTCTCAAGAATCTATAAGGGAGAAATACTTACTTTAGGCACATGATCGTATTGACACTAGTTTGAAATAATTCCATCAACTTAAGCTCGGCAAGACGATGATTTTTCAGGCATATTTTATGAAAATAACTCCGCAGCGATGCTCTATGCAGCTTTATACTTCACTACCCAGAGTTAATTTGGATTTGGAAGGCGTTTAGCGGCGTAATCGGACGATTATTAAATGTTTCTTTCGTTCTTCCTCTGTTTTGGCCGTTATTTGTGAGTTATAATGTAACATCTAAGTGTGAGACCCTTATATACTTGAGGATGCAGACAAGGCAACATGGGAGTTTATCCATCATGCTGATTCTGCTCTATGCCACGTTGGCTAATGCGGAGGACCTGCTCCGTGCCACTTTGCCCCTCTGGGCAGCTTGGTTTGGACTCCTCCCACGAAATCATGACTTGGCACCCATTTGGCCTTTCCACGGGCCCTTTCCTAGTACATATGGCACTCTAAAACACTCAACCAACATGTGAATAGGCCGACTATACTCTAGAAACTTACGGGGTGTAACATTAATTGTATACGAACGATTTGAGAACCTTAAGCCTTATGTTATCTTATAATGTTTATGGTACGAGCATGTGGTCCTTCTCTTATGATCATTTAAGAGCTTTTATGTATTTTTAAAATGTTCGTTTTACTTACCTTACATATTCGATACATGCACACTCTATGTTGTATAGTTTTATGATAGAGGCCCCAATCTTCAAATCAGCACCATCAGTAGTCCATCTCAGAGTGTAGCATCCAGCTCCTTGGTGAGTCCTCATTCCCGAGGACCATATGATTCAGATATTGATGTTCCTTTTGTTTTCAATTTTGTTGGGTTTGTCGGGGATGTTGTCCCATCAACCCATTTGATACGATAAAGGCTTTCAGACTATTTGTAGTACTCAGTTGTTATGTATTGACTACGTACCGCTTATCATGCTATGTTATGTTTATGCTTCCGCTATATCGTTATGTTGAGTATTTCGCTTTAAAAGATATGGAGTTAGATGAATGTTCATGCCATGGGTCGACTTGGAGTCTCTCAGGGCGCCTTATCCCGTGTTACAATCTGGATCTACATTCGGGTTATGACAAACTTGGTATCAGAGCAATAGGTTTGAAGTGTCCTAGGGTGTATGAAAGACGCATTAAGTAGAGTCTTTTTTATGGGTGGGAAGCACCCCACACTTATGATGAATAGGCTACGAGACGTTTTAGGAAATGTTTCCTTCTTTCATGATCTGTGTCATCCGATGAAAAGTCTCTTTATCCTTCTAATTTGTTCTATTCATTATTGGAAAATCATGTCTCCCTGAAGAATGAATGGTTGGAGGAACGGAAACGGAGACGGCCACGAGGATGGCAACGGTAATGAGCACAAGCAGGCTCCACCAATTAAGGAGCACCAGGCACCGAAACCAGTTGCCCATGCTGAGTTTCGGGCAGCTATTCAAATGCTCGCGCAGGCCTTGACCACTCAGGTCAATCAGCATGCGGTTACGCATGTTTTGCAAAATGGCAATGCAGTGCGCTGCTCGAGTCAGAGACTTTTTGAGAATGAACAAGCCGGAGTACCTCAGGTCAAAAGTAGATGAGGACCCGCATGAGTTTATTGACGAGATTGTGAAGATCACCTAGGTCATGTGGGTGAATAGGGTTTAATGTGCAGAGTTAGCCTCATATCAGCAGAAAGGGGTCGAACATATCTGATTTCGGAAATGGAGAGACAGTAGGGCCGCTAGAGCAGGCCCTGTCACTTGGAAGGAGTTCCATTTGGTGTTTCTAGATTGGTTCTTTCCTTGGGAGATGAGGGAGTTGAAGGAAGTAGAATTCGTGAATCTGAAGCAGGGGAGGTTGATGGTATAGGAGTACGCTATCGAGTTCACTCACTTATTAAAGTATACCCGAGAGTTAGTGGTTGATCAGAGGGCATGAGTTAGTCAATTTGTTCATAGAGTGGCGGGCTATTTGGAAAAAGATTGTAGGACCTCTATGCTCCACCAAGACATGGATTTCCCTCGGATAGTTTTGTATGCCTAGCAGATGGAGGCGGCTCATACGAGGGAGAGAGAGTCCAAAAGGGCCCGGACGGATAGCCATGGGTTTACTAATTAGAGATCTAGTAGTTGTCACCGCCATCAGTTTCAGTAGAGGTCACTAGCTCCAGCACCATCATCAGCTAGCATTCCATCCATACCCAAGGGTGATCAGAGGAGCAGGGCTTCCAAATCGAGGGACCAGAAGGGCACGCAGGTGGAGCGCACTCTTCCAGCTTGCGGAAAGTGCGGCAAGAGTCATGCCAGGGGGTGTTTACTCAGCTCAAATATTTGCTACAGGTATGGTAAGTCCAGCCACATGTGTTGAACATTTTCTTTTGCTAGATAGGATGTTGATAGAGGTCGTGCACGAACTACCAGGCCAATAGCAGCTCCATCACATTTAGCTCCATAGGAGACATCTGCTAGTGGGGGTGGCAGACAGCGCCAAAACAGATTCTATGCCCTTGCCTCGCATCAGGAGCAGAAGACTTCACCAGACGAGTTTACTGGTATGTTATTAGTTTTTCACCTTGATGCTTATGCTTTGTTAGATCCAGGGGCTACCTCATCTTTTGTGACACCTTATATTGCTGGTAGCTTTGGAGTTAGTCCCAAAATTCTGTCAGAACCATTTTCAGTTTCTATTCCCGTTGGGGATTCGGTTGTAGCTAGGACAGTGTATAGAAGATGTGTAATCACTATATTGCATAAAATCATCTTCGCAGACCTAGTAGAGTTATCCATGACTGACTTTTATATTATTCTTCACATGGATTGGTTGTGTGCATGTTATGCTTCTGTTAATTGTAGAACCCATGCGGTGGAGTTTCGCTTTACGGGTGAGTCAGTCTTGAAGTGTAAGAGTAGTTTGGTCGTTCCTGTAGGTCATTTTATTTCCTATCTTAAGGCTAGGAAGATGATTTCCAAGGGTTGTATGTATTATCTAGTTAGGGTTAAGGATGTTGAGTCCAAGACCCCGACTATCCAGTCAGTTTCGATAGTGCGTGAGTACCCGAAAGTATTCCCTGATGATTTACTAGGTTCCTCCCAAGAGGAAAATTGATTTTCCTATTTACCTTCTTCCAGACATGTAGCCTATATCTATCCCTCCTTACACAATTGCTCCAGCTGAGCTAAAAGAGTTGAAGGACTAGTTGAAGGACCTGTTAGATAAGAGTTTTATCAAGCCAAGCAAGTCTCCATGGGGTGCACCAGTCTTATATGTCTGGAAGAAGGACGGTTCCCATTGAATGTGCATTGACTATCGGCAATTAAACAAAGTCACCATCAAGAAAAGGTATCCTCTACCCAGGATTGATGATTTATTTGACTAGGTTCAGGGTGCCAAGTGCTTTTCCAAGATAGATCTCAGATTCGGATACCATCAGCTCAGAGTTCGGGAGAGCGATATCCCGAAGACATCCTTCAGGAAGAGGTACGGTCATTATGAGTTTGTAGTTATGTCATTTGGACTAACGAATGCTCTTGAAGCTTTTATGGACTTGATGAATAAGGTGTTCAAGCCATTCTTGGACATGTTCGTGATTATGTTTATTGATGACATCTTGATATACTCTTGGAGTGAGGAGGAACATGCCACTCATTTGAGAGTGGTGCTACAGACTCTCAAGGATCTCCAATTATATGCTAAGTTCAGCAAGTGTGAGTTTTGGTTGAACTCAACGGCGTTTTTTGGGCCATGTGGTATCAAGTGAGGGCATACAGTTGGACTCTCAGAAAATAGATGCTGTGAAGAAATGGCCTAGACTGCTGAATCCTTCAGATATTCAGAACTTCTTGGGTTTGGATGGATATTATCAAAAGTTTGTTGAAGCTTTCTCATCGATTGCAGCACCTTTGACCAAATTGACCCAGAACAAGGTGTAATATCAATGGTCAGAGGCTTGTGAGAAGAGCTTCCAAGAGTTGAAGACTCGACTTACCACGGAACTAGTGTTGACCCTACCCGAGGGTATCAATGGGTTTGTAGTATATTGTGATGCTTCAAGGATCGGACTTGGGTGTGTATTGATGCAGCATGGGAAGGTTATAGCATACGCCTCTAGACAGCTAAAATTTCACGAGAAGAATTACCCGACCCATGATATTAAATTGGCTGTATTAGTATTCACCTTGAAGATATCGCGACATTATTTGTATGGGGTACACATGGATGTGTTTACGTACCATAAGAGCTTACAATATGTGTTTACTCAGAAGGATCTCAATCTTCGGCAAAGGAGGTTGTTGGAGCTACTCAAGCACTATAATATGAGTGTCTTTTTACCATCTAGGTAAGGCCAACGTAGTAGAGGATGCACTTAGTACGCTCTGTGTGGAGTGTGTGTCCCATGTGGATGAGGGGAAGAAGGAGCTGTGTATGGATGTGCATCGACTCGCAAGGATTGGAGTTAGGTTGGTTGACTCAACTGATGATGGTGTTGTGGTTCAAAATGGATCAAAATTGTCCTTGGTGATTTATGTAAAAGCAAGGCAAGATGAGGACCCCCGATTTTGGTAAAATTAAAGGAAACCATTAAGAATCAGAAGGTGGAGGTCTTCTCCAAAGAGGGAGATAGTGTGCTTCGGTACCAGGGTCGTCTATGTGTTCCGGATGTTGGTGATTTCAGGAATTGGAGGTTGCATGAGGCCCATGGATCCAGGTATTCTATCCATCAAAGTGCCACTAAGATGTACCATCAGTTACGGGAAGTCTATTAGTGGAATGGCATGAAGAAGGATATCGCAGAATTCATAGCAAAGTGTCCAAACAGTCAGCAAGAAAAGGTTGAGCATCAGAGGTCGAGAGGCATGCTTCAGGATATCAGTATTCCTACTTGGAAGTTGGAAGAGATCAATATGGACTTCATCACAGGTTTGCCTCGCACTCGTCGATAATATGACTCCATTTGGGTTGTGGTAGACAGGTTCACCAAGGCCGCTCATTTTCTACCGGTCAAAACCATGGATTCATTAGAGGATTATGCTAAACTATTTGTCTGAGAGCTAGTTCGATTGCATGGGTTGCCTTTATCCATCATTTCAAACAGGGGTACTCAATTTACCTCTCAAATTTGGAAGTCGTTTCAAAAAGGACTTGGTACTCAGGTTAAGCTCAGCCAACGTTTCACCCATAAGCAGATGGTCAAGTAGAGAGGACAATTCAGACCCTCGAGGACATGTTGAGAGCATGCGTGATTGACTTCAAAGGTAGCTGGGATGAGCATTTCCTTTTATCGAGTTTGTATACAATAACAGCTATCATTCCAGTATCCGGATGGCTCTATTAGAGGCTCTCTATGAGCGGAGGTGTAGGTCACCCATTGGACGGTTTAAGGTTGGTGAAGCGGTGGTGATAGGACCAGATTCGGTTCATGAGGCTATGGAGAAGGTTCAATTGATAAGGGACAAATTGAAAACTGCCCAGAGTCTCCAAAAGTCCTATGCCAACGTGAGGAGGAGAGAATTAGAATTTGAAGTCGATGATTGGGTTTCTGAAGGTGTCTCCCATAAACGGGGTGATGTGGCTCGAAAGGAAAGGGAAGCTTAGTCCCCGCTATGTCAGCCCGTACAGGATAGTGAGACGTGTTGGCATGGTGGCCTATGAGTTGGAGTTTCCCTCAGAATTAGCATCCGTGCATCCTGTTTTTCATGTATCGCTCTTGAAGAAATATTTTGGTGATCTAGCTCTAGTTATCCCGGTGAACAGTGTTAGGGTGAAAGATAGCCTCAGTTAAGAGGAGGTTTCGGTAGAAATACTAGATCGTCAAGTTTGAAGGATAAGGAACAAAGTAGTAGCTTCAGTCAAAGTGTTATGGAGGAATCAACATGTTGAGGGAGCTACGTGGGAAGACGAAGCAGATATGACGGCTAGATACGCATATTTATTCTCTACCAGCTCAGTTCCAACTTGAGGTATTAGTTTTTTCCCTAAAAATTCTACTTAGTTTTCATGTTCAGTTCATGTGTTAAAGTTTCTTTTATGTATATGGATGCGTATATGATTTATGAATTCAGTTTAGCTGCGTATTTTGGATCGGAGATAGTCATTCCATCAGTTTTGATTTAAATGATCAGTAATTGAGTATAATGATTGCATTTCTCTGTTTTGTGTATGTTTTCCAACATTCGAGGACGAATGTTCCCAAGGGAGAGATATTGCAATACATCGGAAGTGCCTAAGATTAGACCTAGAATTTAATAATGGAAGTTTGCTGAAATTGGGAAAAATTCCACGGAATGGATGACCCAACGGATTGTTGGTCCAACAAACGACCCATGGGAAGCAGTCGTGGAAAGGTTGGCCTGGTGACAGTGGGAAGCAACAAGAAAAGTAACGACTCCTTTTTCGTTACAACAAGTCATCGTATGAGCCGTGGTGGAAGCTGGTCCTCAACTTAAGGGAAAGTGACGAGTTATCCCACAACCCATCATGAGGAGTAATGGGTCATGGTCACCAATCGTGGGATGGGATATGGATATTTTTCCAGTCTACATAAAGGAAGCAAATCATGACTCGTTGGAGGAAGTAATGAGTGGTGGTGAGGGTCATGGGATGGATTAGTACAGGACCTAAAGGAGGAAACAATGATGAAACAACGTTCGATCCTTTAGAGCAACGACTCACCATTTCGAGTCGTAATAAGGAATATAAAAGTGTGAATTGAGGCAGTAGATCCAATGGCTCGATACCACGAGTCGTGGTATCATGTAATGACTCGTGGGACCGTCCGTTGGTTCACCCACTGCAAATTTTTCAGGGTTATCATTAAGGGAATTTTCGTTATTCCTAAGTCCTAGGGTCCTAAACTACATTGTTTAAGGCTCAAACATCAGTGTTTATTGAGGGTAAAACCCACCCGAGGCTTATGCTTTTCCATGCATGCAAAGTTAAGGGATTGAGGAGGTGGTCAAGCTTATCTTCAAGGTTTTCTTCATTAATTCCCATTGGGCTTTCAAAGGAGTGGTGAGATTTGATATTCCCCAAGTATGTAGGGTTATGAATGGGTGAATCCTTTCACACCCATGCACAATCACTTTTCATTCAAGAAATTTCCTATCTAAATCCTATGGGGTTTTTACCCAATACATGGAAATTCGATTTCTCTACATGGGCTTGATCTAATTGAGTTATTATTATTGAAGTACGAATTATGAGCACATTTTATGTTGTTTTTCCATTAAAAATCACGTTTCATGTTTTATAAATTAAATTGCGCAATTATGAAAAGTTCATGAAAGTCAACGTTTATGATGAATGTTCATGTATGATGAATTATTGGTGATGAAAAGTATATTTTCAAGTTACCCATGCTTATAATTATGTTTTCCAATGAATTGAGAATTTTCAAGCATGGTAAAGTATTAAGCAATTGCCACATTTTCAAGAATGAGTTATTATTTATGAAATGGATCTTATGATTTATAGATTTATGATGTTGGCCGAATAAAGGGCCTTTGATTCTTTGGTAATCATGTTTTAATAGGGATCAATGATGATAAATGTTATTTGGCCAAGAATTTAATGAATGATGTTATTGATTTACCTATGAGTCTAATGTGCATGTTTTTAGGAGCCGTGTTGAGCACTGAGCAGCCCGACATTCAAAGGACTACGCTGGTGTCTCATAATCGTGTGCCACCGTGGGTTTATAATGATATATTACAATGATAATGATCCCCTCTTTTGTGATATCACATAATGCACGTCCCTCACCTAGCAAGCCAGGGGTGAGTCTGCCTACTCGAGTGAGATAGTTGGGGCATCATGTAAGTCTCTACCAAGATGGTGTCGGTAAGGACGAGTCCTCCCATTTATCCTCATGTTTTATGCTTTGTTATGTTTATGTTATTTGTCTCAAGTGATGATTTAATAAAGTTTCTCTAGTGACTATGATAATGAATGGTTTACGAATAATTTGAAAACCCTGAGCCTTATATTATCTTATGATGTTTATGATATGAGCATGTGGTCCTTCTCTTATGATCATTTATGAGATTTTATGTATTTTTAAAATGTCCATTTTACTTATCTTGCGTACTCGGTATATTTCACGTACTGAGTGCATACTTTATAGTATATCGTTTTATAATATAGGCCCCGATCATCAGATCCAGCACTGTCAGTAGACCATCTCAGTTTTAGTATCGTTAGTAGTCCTTCTTCTGTGACAATTAGCAGAATTTTTTGGTGAGTCCTCATTTTCTGAGGGCCGGAGTTTCACGTCCAGTTGTTCTATTTTCTTATTTTATTTTCACACCTTAGAGTTAGCTGGGGGCTTTTCCTAGCAACTCATCAGTTCTTAGATGGTTTTCAGACAAAGTTAGTAATTCAGTATCTTATTAGATGTTTTATTACTTAAAGTATTTTAATCAGTTATATATTCAAAGCATTCACTTATATATTTCATTTAGTATTCAGAAATTCAGTAGTATGCTATTTCATGGGTTAGCTTGGGTCACTTGTGGCTCTAAGTACTGTAATGCGTCCAGGGTGTAGAGTCATGTAGTGACACTGAACCTTCTTCAACGACTAGAAACAGCGACTGGTATAATGAAACAACGGGTCATACAATCCACTTACTGATTCCAAGTGATTTTTACCATTTTTATGAAGCGTCATACCATGGCCAAAACGAACGACTTGTCGGTTCTAGGTACGACTCATCCAATAAGTCATTGGATAGCCTGGTGCAAAATCTTCTAGCTAGTTTTGGCTGCAAGTCTTATATTTTATATTAGGGACCTTTTCGGGGTGTTACATTATCTCCCCCTTGGGAACTTTTGTCCTCGAATGTAAACTATCTATGCTAAAAGGATAGGGAAAGAACTGAAATTCCATACTAAAAGCTATAGACTGAAAACTAACGGAGTGACTGACTCCAAACTGAAATACATGATTGATTGAATTCATAAAACATACATGCATGCTAAAACATGAAAGGAACTAAAAGACATGAGAGTGTATAACACCCCAAAGTTTCTTATACCAAACCCAAATTTGGAATGAAAAATTAGAAAGAAAAATAGAAAATTTTTCTTAGAACGACTCGTTCTCATAGATAATGACCTATTAAGTCAGTTGTTAGATGTCCAAAAGATTCGTCCTTAGATTTAACAAGTAGTATAATCACCCGTCATTAGTGGTATTGAACCTTTGTGTTTCCCATTCTGTCAGGTGCAGAATGTTATCAAAATTATCTTTCAAACAACGAGCCAGACGATGAGTCATTGTTTGATTGAATGACTCATCCTATTAAGCCATTGAATGAAATCCAAAAAATTCTAAACTTTTCCCAGTGACAACGGATGGAAACAATGACCCGTTGTTTCAGATAACGGGTTGTTATGTTCGTCTATTGGGGGTCATAATTTGTTCAAAACCCTTCTAGGCAACAAGTGGAACCAACGACTCATTGTTCCATCCACCAATTCATTGTTCCCGTCCATTGGTCAAGTCAAAAAACTAGATTTCCAAGACCCAATGCAAACAACTGGTCCCAACGAGTCATGGCACCACCAACGACTCCTTGTGTGACCCATTTAGTCTGTATAGATAGTTTTTTGAACCTCTCCTCAGGGGAAATTTTGTAACATTCCCCTATTTTAGCTCTTGAACTATGTTTTTTAGGGGTAAATATTCAGGGATTAATGGGAGTTAGTCAATATTCCACCTCATTCTCCCTCACACTCTCATAATTCCTCCGTAAAGATGCAGACAGGCAATTCAAGGCAAAAGCAAGGTTTCATTCTTCTCCTCAAGTTCTCAAGTGTTTTCTTTAGGAATTCTTCTACAGGTATGTGAGACTTCAACAAGGGTTCCCTTTTACCCTTGTATCCAAAATTATTTTAAGAAAAACTGAATAATTTCCAGCCTTGTAGGAGATTAGAACCTAGGGTTTTTCAGTCAGCTTATAAATTCCTTAATCATAATAATTTTTCAAGTTTCCCATGACTATTACTAGTTGAAATTCAAGTCTTGGTTTCATTGTATAGTATGCTTTCCTAGCCCTGATCTTTAGCATGATTTTGGAATAAAACTTTCATAATTTAGGATTCGGTTGGAAATGTTGTATTATCGTGATATTTTCACTTGAGTATGAATTTTAGCATTAATGCTTTGATTGAAAGTCAATGTTCTCAGTATGCTCATATGTTCAGTGTTTCTTTGACTGTCATGAAACTTTCAGATAAAGTAGATATGACAAGTCATATGACACTAGTTTCTTTCAGGACCTTTAGACTCTGAAGACACTTTCAAATAAGTAGTTTTGACATAGTCTTAGGATATCAGTTTTGAGTTATCATCACAATTAGATTTAATTAGGTTTTCAATTGGGTGTAGTAATTAGCACTGAGGGGCCGAGATTCAGTGCACCCGGTTCCCAAAACTATGTGCCACTGTAGGTTATTAGCCCAAACGGGCCGCAGAGAGTGATTACACAGCTTAGCAACTATACCCTGGCAAGGTACAGTGGGCTCTCTCCGATGGGGTGTATACATTGAACTCCACATCGAGCTCATGAAGTTATATGTCGGTTATAGGCTCTACCACAGTACAATACAGTCAGAGTCCTTAGACCATTCTAGTCTATCAGATTTCAGGGTATGCTTGTTATCCTAAATAAGTTTATCAGTCCATACAATATTGTATTTATGATTTTAGATAGGGTCTTCACATGTAATTTTAGTTTAATATATGAGTTACTAGTATATTTATGTTTTGTTTACATCTCGCATACTCAGTACATTCAAAGTACTGATCGCATATTTCCATGTTCTATATCATTTTATGATATAGGCTCAAGTACCCAGCCTCAGCAGCGCAGTTAGTTTCTCCGGGCGATTTTCGGTATTTGACGATGGTGAGTACTCATCTTTCGAGGGCCAAAGATTTGGTGTCAGCTATTGATTTTTTAGTTTTTCAGACTTTAGAGTTAGTTGGGGGCTTATCCCAACAACTTATCTATTAGTAGAGGCTTTCTAACAGATATTCAGTTAGTATGTCAGATTGATGTTTTAATTTCAGATTCCATATGTATTTACTTAATTGGATTATTTTGTTACTTAAAACCAGTTGTTTCATTACTTCAGTTATGTTTCTGCTCAGTTATTTAAAATATCAAATCAACAATTTTATGGCGTGCCATGGGTTTTCTTGGGGTCACTTGTGATCCTAAGTACCGTGCCGCATCTAGGGTAACTTGGTATCAGAGCATTAGGCTTACAGAGTGCTAGGATGTCAGAAAGCCGCGTCAAGTAGAGTCCTTTTCATGGGTATGAAGCATGCTCCACTCATGCTCTACCAATTTTTTAGTTAACGATGCTTCCCAAAAGAGGAAATGTAAAAAGGAACAACAATGCTAACCAGCTAGTCGCTCCAGCTCTGGTAGCCCCTTAGGACGATCAGTTGTCATATGTTGAGTACTGGGCTGCTATCCAAATGTTGGCTAAGGAGATGACAAATCAGGTTAGCCAGCAGGTCGTCATACCTGTTAATACTAATGGGTCTGCAGCTACTGCTAGAGTCTAGGATTTTTCGCGGATGAATCCCCCATCATTTCATGGGTCTCAGGTAAATGAGGACACATAGGAGTTCACTGACAAGGTTCAGAAGCTCATCCAAAACATGGGTGTTACTTCTATAGAAAGTGGAGATTTGGCTTCTTATCAGTTAAAAGGAGTGGCTATGATATGTATAAGCAGTGGAAAGAGGGAAGGCAAGATGGTGTAGTTCTGGTGCGGTGGGATGAATTTGTGACTGCATTCCTAGATAGATTCTTTCCCTAGGAGTTAAGGGAAGCTAAGGCTGCTGAGTTTGTGAACGTCAGGCAGAACGACACGATAGTGAAGGAGTATGTGTTAAAGTTCACTCAACTATCGAAGTATGCTCCAGAAATGGTTGCGGAGCTGAGGGCTCGCATGCTTAAGTTCGTGAATGGAGTCTCAGACTTGGTAATTAGGGAGTGCAGGACTGCTATTCTTATCAATGAGATGGACGTCTCCAGCCTCATTATCCATGCAAAGAATAAAGAGGCGGAGAAACTAAAGGAGATATAAAGGGGGAGTAAGTGGTCAAGGACAGGTCAGTTTGAGAATTCTCAGTAGAGGTCGGGTCTCAGTAGAGTTCGAGTGGTAGTAGTCGCCCACAACAGCAACAAACACCTCCAGCACCCTTATCAGCCAGTGCTCCTTCTTCTATGTCTCTCAAGGACTAGAGGGAGGGAGCATCAGGCTCCCAGTTATAGAGTCATATCTCCAATAGTTGCACTTTTCTAGTTTGTCCCAAGTGTGATAAGAACCATCCAGATGAGTGTCATCTGGGCAAGGAGGATTGCTTTGGTTATGGGCAGATGGGCCACAAGTTGAGAGATTGCTTATCAGCAAGATGGGGGAAGGCCTAGTCCACTATATCAGTAGCTTAGCCAGGTCGCTCAACTCAGCAGGGTACTACCTTCGATACAAGTGGCGGTCAGTGCCAAAACTTTTTCTATGCCTTATCCTCCCATCAGGACTAAGAGAACTCACCTGATGTAGTTACTGGTATGTTACGTCTGTTTCAAATAGATGTTTATGCTTTACTAGATCTAGGAGCCACACTTTCTTTCGTGTACTCCTTATATTGTTGTCCAATTTGATATTATTCTAGAAATTCTCTTAGAGCCACTTTCAGTCTCTACTCTGGTCGGTGAGTTCGTTAGAGCTAGTCGACTGTACATGGATTGTCCGATCACAATGTTGCATAAAGTCACCTCAGTTGATCTAGTAGAGTTAGATATGGTCGATTTTGACCTCATTCTTGGCATGGACTAGTTATATTTTTGTTATGCCTCAGTTGGCTACAGAAACAAAGTTGTTAGATTCCAATTTCCTAACGAACCAATCCTAAAGTGCAAAGGTAGTTCTTCAGCACCTAAACGTTAGTTCATCTCATACCTTAATGCTAGGAAAATGATCTTCAAGAGGTACATCTATCACTTGGCTAGAGTAAAGGATTGTAGTTACAAAACATCAACTCTTCAATAAGTTCAAATTGTAAATGAGTTCCCCGATGTGTTTCCCGAAGATCTTCCTGGAGTCCCACCCGAGTGGGAAATAGACTTCGGCATAGACCTTCTTCCAGATACCAAGCCTATCTTAAGTCCTCATTATATAATGACTCTAACGGAGCTTAAAGAGTTAAAGGAACAGCTGAAAGACTTTCTAAATAAGGGCTTCATCAAACCTAACATTTCTCTATAGGGTGCCCCAGTCCTATTTGTGCTAGATAAAGACGGTACACTCAAAATATGAATCGACTACCGTCAGCTGAACAAGGTAACAGTCAAGAACAAGTATCCTCTACCCTAGATTGATAACTTTTTCGACTAACTTCAGGGAGCTAGTTCTTTTTTTAAAGTGGATTGCAGGTTAGGATACCATTAGCTCAAGGTCAGAGAATGTGACAATTCAACAATATCCTTCAAAACTTGGTATGGTCACTATGAATTTGTAGTTATGTCTTTTCGATTAACCAATTCTCCTATAGCTTTTATGGATCTTATTAAAAGGGTATTCAAGTCGTACCTGGGCATATTTGTTATTGTCTTTATAGACGTTATTCTGGTTTACTTCAGAATAGAGGAGGAACATGGGGATCATTTGAGAATAGTTTTGAAGACTCTCTGGGACTGCCAGTTGTTCGCTAAATTTAGCAAGCATAACTTCTGACCCCGTCGTATTGGGTAAGGCCGATGTCTACAATCCTCTGCCCTACAATTAGACGCTCCTCACCCCGTCGTATTGGAGCCCCTGCCTGTATGCATAGTCTGAATACAAGACTCGAGAATGGGATGGTAGGTCTCACACCCACCATCTAGTCTCGTATCTCCTCTACGATGATCCTCGGGATGTTGATAGGATATCGATACATGAGGCATGCCACCAAAGTTACTCTGTCAGTGCTCAATGTGTTGTCGTTGACCGTGGGTGCTAACTAGTGGCATACTAGCATCCAACTTTCTTTTTCTATGAAGTTTAATGAGTTCTTCGTCAGCTACTTTCTACCAGTAACCCACTCAACTTCTTCTTTATTCTCAGCAATCACACCCTCCAACCATTGCAGCTGCCTCTGCCTTTCCTGCAATCCCAAATTATTGATTTGCTTTATTGCCTCCAACCTGTTGTCATACTCCAGCATCATCCGTGTAGGCACGAACTGTGGTCCATAAAGAACCCAAGAGATGGTCTGCTCTGATATGTCTACCTCTCATCCTTGGACCAAAACACTCTCCAATCGTGGCTGGTCTTTTATTTTCTGCCCCTCCTTAGCCTTTTGTTCCATGGTGGCCAAATAGTTGGCATAGAACTCCCAAAACAATTCTGCGGTATACTGAGCTGGAGTCTTGGCCATCCATTTGAAACCATAGAAGCTAAATATCCGCTTCATCTCCTCAACTTCATTCAGTGATTTTGTGAGGATCCTCGATTCTTCCTGGATGCTCCACCTTGGCTTGTATTTGGCGGTGAGAGAAATGCCTTGCCCATAAATTTCTCTAGCTCCTGGCACTCTCCACCGGACTGTGCAGTTCTCTCTAGATGGAGCCTTTTCTTGTGTAGCATTAGGGGCCTTCTCCTGTGAGTTATCGCTGCCACTTGCCTCTCCAGAGTGGGTCTCCTCAGACCGTTCTTCTGCATTTGAGTCATTTCCCGACTCCTGATTACCTTCTCTAGCTCCCTCCTCAGACTGGGGAGCTGGGGCAGATGTGGTCGTAGCTGCTATAGCATGTGTTTTTGCCTTTTACCTAGTGGTTCTGGTTCCATCAGTGGCCGACGTATCAACCTGGTACTCCACAACTGAACCACTAGGAGAGTTTCCTGCTTGCTCAGCCTCAGACTTTGATGTTTCATCATGTAATGTTCTTCGGGCTGTTGCTTTAAATGCTTTGCGTTTCATTATCATTGTTCTTGTAGAGAAGAGAATTAGAATTCCATATCTGAGAAAGAAAAACTAGAAAAGAAACTTTTAGTATCTCATCACAGGTTGACAATAGAGGTCGTACCATGGAGGTACAACTCGTATAAAGTCCCAGAAACTCTGTGAGCACATTGCGATTCATAGGTACGACTCATACCACAAAGGTATGAACCGTACCTTGAGTCGTCTGATAATGCCTCTATACTACCATTTTCTCTGTATTTTTCCATGACTCATGGTACGAACCATATGTCGATTCCACGAGTCCTAGGAAGGACTCTTCTTTCTCATCTGGCTTAGCCCTGTTCGGGTCTTGGGTATGAATGCACAGTACGACTCATAGTGACAAACCATGAACCATACTGTGTTTCATACCACTTTCTTGAATTATTTGATTTTGTGTAGTTTGCAGGGATTCTTTTTCATGATTTGTGTACTCTGATTTCCCCAGGTCTAGGCATGTCATTCAATAAATTTGACACTACTCATCCCTCCCCCTTTTTAATACTACCCCTAAATATATTTAAATGCTTCAATGCACAAGTTCATCTCCTAAATAATGTTTTCCTAGTCGCATATAGTTCAATAACACCCTTGATCACTGTCTCCTTCAAATTTTTCGAGCAAGCACAAAGACTCACAAGGGTTTGAAAGTAATGACTTCGAGCATGCAAATTTCTAGCTATTGAATACAATAGACTTACTTGTTGCTTCATTCTTCGACTGTAATCAAGAATGTGAGTAGAGATGCACTTAATTTGAGAAAGAAATTTTTCGTAGGTTCTTTGTTCTTGAGTTACGGGTGTGAGGGATTCGTATGTTTAGCTCGTACATGGTGTGTGGGAAAAAAAGGTTGTCCTAAGACTGGGGTTTAAAATAGGAGAAGGGAAAATCTAAAAATCTGGACAATCGAGTAAATTTAAAGATTTTGACTCATCACGACTCATACCATGAGTCGTATGAAGCCCCTACGACAAGTCCCTCAGGACCGTAACTTAGAGTTTTGAAAAATTTACGTAACGACCAAGAAGTACATCCTACGACTCGTACGAGGTGGGTACGGTTCTTATAATGACTCGTAGGTATATGCTTTTGAAATACATCTTTGAACCTCACCATGCCTTCTGTTACGGCTCATATGATGCTGTCACGAGTCATTCTGAGAGCCATAGCAGCTACTCTCTCAGCAGTCTTTCTACCTCCTA
The DNA here is from genome assembly GCA_035772735.1 of Datura wrightii. NCBI lineage: Eukaryota > Viridiplantae > Streptophyta > Magnoliopsida > Solanales > Solanaceae > Datura > Datura wrightii. Next base: position 151,668,516 of record JASDFA010000001.1, on the reverse strand, counting down.
TTTTTTGTTTTCCTTGCACACTGAGCACACATTAGTTCAATCACTTGGGTTTCCTCCAAAGAAGCACTTTATTTAATGTCGCGGCATGATGCAGGTGCCTGGTTATTCAGACTTCATCAAGCCACCACTTGATTTTCCTCCCAAGAAGCGCTTGATTTAACGTCGCAGCACGACGCAAGTCTCTTGACTACTCAAAATTTGTCAAGTGACTCAGATTCATCATCTAGTGCTGAGATTATACTGAATTCCTTCACTAGATGAATTGATCGAGATGTTGAAGGTGACCTTTTATTTGTTAAGTATTAACTTCAATTGGCCCGCCTCTACATCTACCAAAGCCCTCCCAGTCGCAAGGAATGGTCACCCTAAAATGATGGACACCTCATAATTAACCTTGCAATCCAAAATCAAAAAGTTTGCTGGGAATATGAATTTGTCCACCTTAAGCAGCACATCAAACAAGATCCCGACTAGCTTCTTCACAGTCCTGTCGGCCATCAGTAGCCGCATCGTGGTCGGTGTGGGGGCTCCTATGCCCAATTTCTTAAATACTGCCAAGGGCATCTGGTTGATGCTTGCTCCCAGATCACAAAATCCCCTTGCGAACTCGACATTGCCAATGGTGCACGGTATAGTGAAAACACCTGGGTCTTCCTTCTTTTGAGGCAGGACCTGTGTAGCTATGGCGCACAGTGATGTACATTTTCTACCGACTCATAGCTTGTGGACCTCTTCTTTGTCACCAAGTCCTTCATAAACTTAGTATATCCCGGCATTTGTTCCAATGCCTCAACCAATGGTATGTTTAGAAATAGTTGCTTAAGCATTGAAAGGAATTTTTGGAACTTACCATTTTCAACATTTTTCTTCATGCTTTGAGGGAACGGAGGCGGTGGTCACGGGATAACTCAATGCCATTCACTTTCTCCATGATTAATTTCAGGTTTTTTCTCACTCATCGGGACCTCTGGCAAGTCAACATTCTCCATTTAAACATTCTTCTCATTCTCCTAATCATGCTCTCTTTCTTTTGCTTAACTACAACAAGAAAAAGGGGGTCAACTGTGGTCTTACCACTCCTAGTCATCACCTCCATGTAGTGGCCACCATTCTTTGGGTTTTGGACGGTGTTTCTAGGTAGTGTACCCTTTTGTCTATGTTTCAGTGATGCTGACAGTTGCCCAAGTTGCTGCTCAATCTTCTTGATAGAGGTTGCATGAGATTCCACTCTCTGACCCATACTTGATATGTCACCATGAATATCCTTCAATTTCTCATCAGTGGACCTCACCTTTTTCAGCATCTCGGCCATCATGCTCTCTAACTTTGGTTTCCCAGCCTCCCCATCTCATGCATTGGGAGGCACATAAACTCTAGCCCGATTATTGCGGTAGCCATCCTTTCTTCTTCATTCTCCATCATGCTCATGACTGCGGCTCCTATCTCTGTACCTGTTTCAGTTATAGTTGTCTCTATATTGGTTCTGACCTTTGTTTCCATAACCTTGGTGCCAATTGTCTTGTCTAGACGCTTGGGTGTTGGCTCTGAAACCCGCCACTTGGTTGTCCAGGAAATTTGCCTCTTCCTCGAAATCAGAGTGATCTACTCCCGGCTCCATTCCTTGTGTCCCCACTACATTTACCTTTTTGGCTCCTGCTCCCATAATGTGCTTTTTAAGCAAATCCAATGATGTGCGCATGTGAGCCAACTCCTGCTCGCGTTCTTCTTCCTTTCTACATTGGTCTGTAGTCAAACCAACAACATATGTACCGACCGCTGCATTCGCCTCCTTAGTATGCCATGCTCTATTTGTCTTGGTCACCCTGTCAAGGATTGTAGCTGCTTGCTCCCAGGTTTGACTCATCAATGCTCCTCCTACCACCATGTCTGCCTCAACTTTTGTGCTATTAGTTAAAGACTGGTAAAAAATTTCCAACAAACTGTCATTTTGAATCTTATGGTTTGGGCACTTTGTCAACTTCTTCTTGAACCTCAGCCAGGTTTCGTGAAGTGCCTCGGTCTTGAGATGTCAAAAATTATTGATATCATCCTTTAGCTACAATATTCTGGAGGGAGGAAAGAATCTCTCTAAGAAGGCCTGCTTGAGTTCCCTCCAGTTGGTTATGGAGTCGTTGGGCAACTCCAATAACCATAAAGTGGCTTCCCCTGATAGAGAGAAGGGGAAAAGTCTAAGCCTAATGGCGTCTGTGCTAACTCCGGGCAACCTGTACGTCTTGCATATTCCTACGAAGTTCATCAAGTGCAGGTTGGAGTCATCTGTTGCATGACCACTAAACACCCCTTTCATGTTTAACAGTTCAATCTTGGTGCTCGTGATGTCGAATTTGGCCCCAGCGAGCAGTGGTGGTGGCACAATTGCTCCAATTGACCAACTTCATCAATGTCTAGGTCCTCATCATTAAAGGCCAATCTATGACCTCTGTTGCCCCACCCATGTTGACCAACATTAATAACCTCATCTCTGGCATCTTCCGCATCCTTAAGTGCAGCATAGCTTGCTGAGCTAGCTCAGTTGCCTAACTTCTTCAACTATGGGGGCATCTCTCTGTTCCTAGTTTTCCATTCTATGCAGTGTCCGTTCGACTTTAGTGTTCCACAGAATCATGGGATTTCCACTACTCCAAGAGCTTGGCATCCACCGGAAAACAACCTGTGGGTATTAAAAACAAAAAGAAAACATAATTAAGGAAATAACTACCAATAAGTCAAATAAAAGCAAATAATCTAGTGTTAGCCGTATTCCCCGACAATGGCGCCACTTTTTTATAATGCTCAAACCATACCTCCTACCGAAGTATGAAGCGGACGTTGTCAATAAAGAACCCAACTATAGGTTGGGGTCGATCCCACAGGGAATATAGAAAAGCTAGACTAAAGCCAGTAAGTGAACTTATTGGGTACTTACTCCAAATTAGGGGTTCTAAAGAAAAAATTAATTAAAAAGAACTGTTAAAACTTTGGTTGAAATCAAGGATCAAAGATAACTAGGGTTTGTGTTCCCCATGGGTTAATAACTTCTTCTAGTATATATAGGTGATCATCACCAATGCTTACTTGTAGAACTAATAACTTAGGATCATTCAAACGATTGGTTCATCCCTATTGAATGACTATACTCAATCACTGGGTCAGGTCTCATGAGCCATTTCAAACTAACCATTATTAATATGTCCCAAATTTAACTATCCTGCGGACACAACTCATGTTAATACAATGATCATCAAGATCAAGGCTTTGTTGTAATTCTCTTTTCCTAATCTCTACCTCTTTAGGCTCAAGAAAGTAAAGAATTCAGGCACGTCCTAATGTTGTACACCGTTAAGAAACATTTAAGAATGAAGAGAATACAATACGAGTGTTTGCAGTGGTTTTGAATCACTTTTATGCAACCCTAGCTTGTTAATCTACCATGGTTCCCACAACCCTAGCTATGACAATTTTAGCCTCTCATAGTTGTAAGATTGTGATTTGCATTGATAATTAAATACATAAATCAGTACTTACAATTATGGATGAGAGAAAAACTTCTTTGAATAAATCAGCAAAATCCTCAAGAACAAAGTATTAATATCAAGAGAAAATCAAGAAAAGGTTGAGCACAAGACAATCAACCCAATTCTAAATTCTATTCCTCAATTCTCATTTCCTATAATGTTAACTAACGATTGTCTAATGAATTCTAATGAAAATAAAACATAAAACGTATTTATACAAACATAAAAATTCTTTTCCTAGGCTAATAGGGTGTATTTCCATAACTGATGCCGCCTGCGTCATGACCAATCCTAAAACCCATAGTAGGTATGTACGAGTTGTGCCTTCTTCCCATATGTCATTGGCTGGCTAAAATTTGGCTAAGTATTGGCCCTTGGTACGACTCGTACATATTTCCTACGAGTCGTACTATGCTTTCGTGGTCTGACTCTAACATTTTCAATTTTTCTGAACTTCTTCACGAGTGCTATGGTACGACTCATACCTTAATGCCACAACACGTACTATATATATGAATCAGGAGTCAGCCTCTTGTGCAAATCTTCTGAATCTTTCCATGACTTCTACACTACAACCCATACAAGCATTGTGAAACTCGTATTGAGAGTCATAGGATGCACACTTCATACTTAGCCTTCTGAAACTTCTCATGATCTGTAGTACGGCTTGTAGCACCATCCTACGGCTTGTACTGAGAGTTGTGACCTAAGCCGATTTTCTGTACTTTTAGGCTATCCTTTGCACATTCTTGCTCCAACGCCTATTTGTCCTCACCAAAGAAAATGTGCCTTATATCCATACAAATATACCTAAGTCCTTATTATTTTCTTAGTTTTGAGTATTGAAAGTGTTGTAAACTCACAACACATCAATTCCTCCACAAAACCTTGACTGAAGCTACCTCCTTGTTCCTCAACTTTCAAACCTGACGATCGAGAATTTCAATTGGAACCTCCTCATAGGTAAAGCTATCTCTCATACCAATGCTCTCTGTGAGAACAACCAGAGCTGGATCACCAACGCACTTATTCAACAAGGACACATGGAAAATTGGATGCACCAACGCTAACTCTGCTGGTAGCCCCAACTCATAAACCACTTTGCCAAATCACCTCAGAATCCTATAAGGAACAACATATTAAGGACTAAGCTTCCCCTTTTTACATAGATGTCTAAAAAGTCTCTAGTCATAAGAAGAGCTAATGGGACAACAGCCTCAACTAGCGCAGTCAAGTTTGAAATAGAAAGACATAGACATAAAACATAAAGCTGATAAGTGACCTCACAAGATGAGGACTTACCCAAACTAGGACTAAGCTGCACTATAGCGGGAGTAGAGATAATGTCGAGGCTGAGACTGATCGCGCAGACCCATATCATGAGGCAATATAGCATAGAGTAATGGGGTCAATAATTTGAATATACTCAGTATGTAGGTTAAGTAAAAACATAATAGCAAAAAAAACAAAATAATATTATGAGTATGAAATAAACTTAAATCATGTATTTCAGATCATAAACGAAGTATAAAGGCTCAAGGTTTTCAAAAACTAGATCATAAAGCTGATCGTGATTGAATTCATAAGTAAAACCTATTAAAACATGTATACTTAAATAAGTAGCCATATCTTGAAACCACAGATTCATAAGATTAGGTTTCATGAAATTCATGCATACTTGAATAGATCGTCATACATTGAAATCATAAACTCATAAGCTTGAATTCCATAGAATCATACATAATTAAGTAAAATCATCATAAACTTGAAAACATAGATTCATGAGATATTCTTATATAAAACATTTAGCATAATCATAAAACATGGGTTGAATCATAAGGAATTGGAAATCACAAGGGAATCATGGACTATCATTCAATTTGGGTCTAACCCTACAAATTTCCAATTTGAAACTAGAAGAATAGAGATCATGAAATTGAGCTTGAAAAGGGCATGGGGGTGGAATATTTCCCCCATTAATAACCCTATATACCTGGGTATATGATTCCCTAATTTGTCTTGAAGACCCAACAGAAATTGAGATGAAGGAGGTGAGGAACCCTAGCTTGACTTTGGAGAGAATCTTCAACCTATAGATGTTTGAAGGAAATGGGGATTTACGCTAAGTTAACACCTTTAATATGGCTTTAAAGAAGCCAAAAACAACGTCACTTAGGAGTTAAAAATATAGTAGTTTACCAAAATACCCCCGAACTACCGAAATGAAACTGGTAGCTGACAGAACCAACAAAAAACGAAATAGTTCTTTGGTCCATACCACGGCTAGTTGTATGGCTCGTTTGTTCCTTCCCTTTCTCCAAATCACTCTCTAAACCTTCATCAACAACTAAAAACAACGACTCGTGCAATCAAATAATGGGTCATACAATCTACTCATCAATTTTGGGTGATTTTTACCATTTTGTAAAGCCTCATACCACCTACAAAACCAATGACTCATTGGTTCTAGGTACGGCTCGTCCTATGATCCATTGGATGGCCTAGTGCAAAAAGTTTTGACTGGTTTCAGCTGCCAGTCTCAAATCTGATCTTAAGGACCTTTTTGGGGTATTACAATAATAGTGAGCTTCAAGATAGGGAACGTAAACTTCTTGATGACTGTTGTGTATACAAGATGTTTTGCAGTTGAAAGATTGGAGCTATGGAAGAACATTAAAGAATTTTCAGAAAGGATCCAAAGCCCGTAGATTGTAGGAGAGGATTTCAATGTGATTTTGAAAGAGGAAGAGAAACAAAGAGGGCTACCATTCACCCAATGAGATGCAATAGACTTTACACAATGCATAAGTAATTATGCATTAATGGATTTGACACCCACAGGCAACTAATTCACATGGTGGAATGGCTAAATAGAAGGGGTGTCATGCCCACCTTGGGAGGAATGACTGGAACCTAATGCCAAACTGGGACATGGGCTGACCTAGCTGGTTATAAGCACCTCTGGTGCCTGCCAGCAACTCAAAATCAAGGAACCAAACTGTTATATGTCAGCTAAAATCACAGTCTCGGGCCGACAAGGCCATGCAGCACCCATAAAAGAAATAGCTAACCCAACCAACATACAATAAAAGGGATCCTATCCCGGCAAACGAGACCACCATGTTGTCTAGTTATAATAGAATAAGAATAGGTAGTCATGTTCATACCATAGCTGACAAAGATTCTAACTAACTAGCTAAACTAGGCCTCACACGGATTCCACGTAAAATAAGACATACATAGGCCCTACATGAACAACTCACTGAAGAATGTAGTTTGAAATCCTTAAGAGTAAAAATATTGGTCGGGACAGGGCCCCAGCGTACCCAAATATTAAATAATAGAAATGGGTAAAACTCAACAACCTAGAAACTTCAAAAGAAAGGAGCTGGCCAATCTTCTAACTGAATAGCTGCTAGGAGATCCCGAAACCTGTCTGTCTAAACCTACAGATAAATATGTAATGCCCCATAGTTGGGCGTCAGTACAATATGTACCGATTATGTAAGGTAGTAAATTAAGACTGAATAGAAGCTGATAAAGAACTAATAGTGAACAGCAAGAAGGGGAAGAAGTTAACATATAAGCTCTCTAATCCACAATCTGCATCTAGTAAACCACTACACGAATATGAGCTGAACTTGTACGACTATACATTCATAAAGTATATCTAGTAGGAAAGTATACAAAAAAGAACTTAATCTGGGCCTATAATCCGGGAAGGTACAATCAACATAGATATAACCTACTTGGCCCCTGTAAGCCCTGGTATGGGCCAATTAGTCTATATACCCCTATTGGTACCCTTGAGGCTCTGCAAGTAACTATAATTGAACATACTTGGTCTCTTGAGACTATACCAGAACCTTCTTGGCTACTGTAACTAAGTTCGGGCCTTTTCGCACCTGTGAATGTACCCTGAGAATCGAAGGCTCTACGAAGGGTCTGTAATGTCGTTGTGGCATAAAAGAAGTCTATAAGTGAATATACTTAAATATGGCCTTGTAGGCGATTCAGTAGCTCTATAAGAAACACATCATCATAGCTCCGTAAGCAATCTATAACTCCATAAGAATTAGCAACATCGTAGCTCCGTAACCAGTTTATAGCTTCGAAAGTAGTTCGTACAACTAGTAGCCTCTTAGCTATTCAAGGCAAGGGGCAGTAGAAACACAATCTACCCCAACTAGGGACACTATGTTACAATCTACAAATCTAGTCATTCTAAAGGCATATCTAGCCCCCTTAGGCCTAATTGCTATCGCTACTCTTACTTGTCCCTAGACTGGTCTATATAGCTACCAATAGGCACAGTCTATATACCTAAACATGACAAGAGGGTCCTGGCAGTGATCACACCCTCTGTCGACTTAGACAGAAAAAGTCAAGGTCCGGGTGAACTAAGCGATAGTCTAAAGGTCATACTAGGACAGTGATAGCTTGTGAGCGAATAATAAGGCCGCAGATGACCAACTGTTTAGTTCCTTCGCTTAAAACGATTGTAGGTTGCTACTAATCGCACCTGGTCCTAAGCAGTCAGCCCTAACTTCCCATAGTCTATAACTCATTGCCTGAAGATAATGCTGTGATACCATGGTTCTAGTCCCTTAAACACTAACTGGGTTAGTCTACATTTCAGATGGCTCCTCTGGGTGATTCATATCCTTGTAGGCAGGTATATCTGGATCTAGCCCTTCACGACAATATAAACATGGCATCTATAAGAGTAGCCAAGGTCATTGGCCCCACATCTAACTACTAATAATGTCCCCTCCTTAGGGTATTAACTAGTCTATCTGGCTTATAGCAACTAGAGTGGCTCCCTGAGCGACTTGTATGGCAAGCATTGAGTCGGTCGAAGCTACGGTCACTGACAGTAGCCATTCATATGGAAGGTTGTCGCTTAGTTCATTAGGCAACCCCGAGGCCACTGACTCAAAGGTAAGATCATCCCATCCAAATTCTGGCCCTGGGGCTTCAAGGTACACCAACAGCCTCTGGCGAGCTTTATTAACAATATAGGCGTCAAACTGAAAGTTATATCGCCCGACTATGCCCTTATGCTCTCCAACATACCAATTCAGGTCGAACAACTAACCATAGACTTATTAGGCCTTTGCTTAATGACAGAACATCAGAAAACCTCTAAATGATAAACAGGTAAACGGGGAGCTCTCTATGACACACCTAGAGCTAGTCACACTTAACATACTCCTTTCCCGATGAGGGATACTATAGTATACCTTTAATATGTATTCTAGAAGATAATATCATTATCTACTCTCGAAGGCATAGGTCGTATCACTATACGATGAGAATAATTTGTCGAAGAGATAAGTCTTAACATACCTCGAATGTCGTCTTTCATTTACTCGAATAGTTTCTAATTTAAAGCCACTGATTCCACTCAATTGCAGCCTTTATGCTGAGAGAAAAAGGCTATTTCAATGCTAGGAATCAGCAGATGACACTATCTTTCAAAGACAATTACAATTCAAACTTCATTCAATTCAGCAGAAATCTTACAAATTCCTGAGAGTTCAGAAGGTAGAAATGCTTACCTATCACCTGTAGCTGCTTAGGTCTCAATTAGGAGAGATCTCTCCAACTTTTACTTGGCGGAGTTCCAATACTCCAAGCGAATTACCAAGAAATAACTTCGCAGGGACGTTCCTCGTAGGCCTGAAACTCATTTTCTAAGATGAATTTGCATTTGGACGGAGTTTAACGGCGTAATTTTACAAAAAAACGGATGAACTTATCACTTGTTCCCTCATCTCAGTTGAGGGGAAATATTGGAATTAAATGGACTCACCCTTAAAACATAAATATATAGAGGAGGTGGTGGGCTAGAGGATGTGGCACGATGCGCCACTCAAGGGGTCGAGTTGGCCGGCGCGGTGCGACACCCAATGCGCATGGCCTCAGACCCCTGCCTCCTATTCGCTCTCTAGCATACTCGTACACTGAATGCGTCATACCCCAAAACTCTCATCATATGCACGCACACGTCAGTTAAACAATAGGAATGTATGGGGTGTAACATCATCCCCCCTTAGGAACATCCATCCTTGAATGTATCTTAAGCTTAAGAGATTCAATTCTTTTAACTATAGCCAGAAAATTTTAGCAAAGTCTCCTCTATAATATGGACTATGTGGAAACTTGAAATGCAGAAAGGTCCAACACAAGTGCCTCACAAGACGCTATCTGCAACTAAACAATATAGTGCCACTACATACATAAGCGCCTGATAACAATAGAAATAAAGGTACTACTCGATTCCTGAAAACTATCTTGCCATTTCTGAAATCGTCTGAGTCTGTATGTTATCTCCAGAGAGACTGGAGCAACGAAAGATATCTAGATCTTGTGTCATCCTCAGCTTCCCTAAGCAAATCCTCTTACCTTTCTACTCCTCTATAAGACTTTTCTAGGCTACAGCTTTGGTTCTCAAGATAGCCCCTACAGACCTACCAATCTAGTATGACTTTTGGAGTCTCCTTGTGGGACGGCTCTTCCGTGACCTCAGCATCCACGAAAGGGAAAACCCTAGAAAAGTCCCTTACGCACTTACGTAGTGTTGGAGAACAGATCCTAGCCTTGAAGGCAACTCTATCTCACAGGCCACTTGGACGATCTTCCAAAGGATCTAGTATTGCTTAGTAAATATACGGCTAAGCTTGCCCTTCTTATCCAATCCCACAATGCCCTTCATTGGTGAAATTTTTAGGAATATCCAGTCGTTGCTTCAATCTCTAACTCCTGACGCCATACGTTAGATTAGAACTTCTAACGACCCTGGGCTTCTAGTACATATCTTTTAATATTTTAACTCTTTCCTTCTGACTAATGTAGTATGCCCGATTTAGTTATCCCTAACTAACCTGTTTCAAGCCATCGTATATGGGACCTGCACTTTTATCCATAACACATCTTTGGGTTTCTGAATTGTGTGCTTTGCTTGGCCATTTTTTTGAGGATTAGAAGTTGTACTCAAGTTAGCTTATGTCCCAATCCGTTTTGACAGCTTTCCAACACCTAGATGTGGGTTGTTCCCCTCTATCAGAATTTAAAAGAAACTAGGACATCATATAGTCGGACTATCTTTTAACATTTAACTCAACTTAGTCTTTAACTGAAACATAATTTTGACCGACAAGAAATAAGTTGATCTCATTAGCCTTTCAACAATGAACAAAATGGGGTCATGTTTACACCTGGTATGAGGTAACCTGGTAGCTATATTCATGTTGTCTACTTTCCATTTTCATACAGTCATGGCTATTTCTTGAATTAGCCCGCCTGCTTTCTGAGTTCCCGCCTTTTCCCTACTGGCCCTTGGAACTCTGTGCTGCAACTTGATAGTTTCTGTCTACTTCCCAATACCATCAGTAGATATCCTTCATAACCTGATGCGCTTTCGTCAAACCATTGCAAAGGGAATAACGAATATGGTGTACCTTGCTATAGTCTACTGACAAAGCTCAGCCGCGTTTAGGATGTAGATTCGACCTCTTGGTCTCAAGACTCTGTCCCCTACTATCTCACAGGCCAACGACTCCCAGCTGGGCCTTATCTCTGGGTTGTACGAGACTAGGGTCTCTGTACCGTCATTCCCTTACCTCCACAACTAAATGTGATACTACAACACTAGGTCACAATCTCACTACCCTTTAAATGTTAGCCTAATGCTCATTCCTCGACATTCAGCGGCGATTCCAAGCTCTATTAGCCCGCTATAGATGTTCTCCTCCAAAGCTCGATGTTCATGTATTGCTGTTACTTCTATAGGCTGAAAATTGGAGTTCGTGCCCCATGCACCGGACTAGCAAGGATACCACTGACTATGTTTACCAACCTATATCGTCTTGACCTATACTCGAGTCGATTCATATCACATTGTCTCTTTGTCCTTCGACATAACAAGCTAGGGGCCATAGCCATTATTCTTCAGACATTTGCTACCGTCATCAGCACACTACGGTGAAATCATCCTATTTCTGACTTGAGCTTTACTGTTGCTGGGGGTGTCTATTTCTTATGGACTTTCGCACATACTTGGGTACTGCTGGTAGTCTTACCTGCCATCGTAATTTACTGTCGTGAGGGTTTAGGTGACTTATTTAAGCTCTAGGGATCTTACCCACTTCCTAACCCTTTCCAGGAATCAACAGATCTAGCCCTATTTTACTATTTACTCTGGTGACATCACCTCAATACTTATGCTCTTTGTTGTACAGAGAACAAAATCTGGGAGGCAGAAAATAACCATATCTTACTACGGTAAGACTGAGGTATGGAACTTTACAACCTCCAAAGGGTTTGAGGTAAGAATCCCGCAATTTACCCCTTCTTTCATACCTTTCAGGTAATCCAACATTAAATGTCACCCCTATGTAATTCTAAATATCTACTAAGTAAGCCAACTCATATATATACTATACTCCTGACCTCCTACTCTGAGGTTGTAGAAAGAACTGGGGACGGAGCTGGCATATCTATTACATTATGAGGTTCCTGGTGCCCTAGGAGGATGCTGGGGAGAGTAAAAGATGTCTGCTTTCGCCTTTAGGCTGACTGTCCCCCAATTGTGGCACCTCACTAGTACCCTCTCTTGCTGTTGTAGCTAACTTGTGGCTAGCTATAATTTGTCTCATATCAAACATCATTCTAGACAGACATACCAATCAAAGCTTAGGGACCCAACCCTATACAACATAGCTCTATAGAACGATCTGAGAAGTACGACGCGTAACCATACTATCATGCCTCGTAGACTCCTATTTATAAAATGTAGTGCACAACACATTTATAAACAAGACTCTACGAGACACAGCTTACAGAATCCTAGGATATGATGTTGCTTTGATACGAAGTTTGTCATGCCCCACCTAGGGAGGCATGACTGGCACCTAATGCCACACTGGGACCTGGGCTGACCTGGTTGAGTATAAGCATCTCTGGTACCTTCCAACAACTCAAAATAAAGGAAACAAACTGCTATATCTCGGTTTAAAACACAACCTCAAGCCGACAAGGCCACCAGTACCTGTAAAAGAAAACATCTAACCCAGCCAACATAAAATTAAAAGGGATCCTATGCGGGCCGACAAGACCATCATGCTATCTAGTTATAACAGAATGAGAACAGGCAGTCATATTCATACCATAGCCAAAAAGGTTGCTATCTAACTAGCTAAACTAGGTCCCACACAGCTAATATGTAAAATAAGACATACATAGGCCCCACACAGCCAACACAAATAACTAACTGAAGACTGTAGCTGCAAGCCTCAAAGAGTAAAAATATTGGTTAGGATAGGGCCCCCACCTACCTAAATATTATACAATAAAAGAATAGTAAACCTCAACAACCTAGCAACTCCGAATGAAAGGAGCTCGCCAATCTACTGACTCTGAATAGCAGCTAGGAGATCCTAAAATCTGTTTATCTAAACATGCAGGAAAGTATGAAGCGCCCTATAGTTGGGTGTTAGTAAAATCTGTACCAAGTATGTAAGGCAATAAATTAAGACTGAATAGAAGCTGATAAAGAACTGAAAGTGAACAGCAAGAAGGGGCAGAAGATAACATGTAAGCTTTCTTATCCACAACCTCCATCTAGTAAACCACTACACAGATATGAGCTGAAGTTGTATGACTATACATTCATAAACTATATCTAACTGGAAAGTGTACAAATAAGAACCTAAATTGGCCCCATAAACCTGGAAGGTACAATCGACACAGAGATAACCTAACTAGGCCCCCATAAGCCCTAACAGGCGCCAATCAGTCTATAACCACTATTAGTACCCTGAGACTCTGCAAGTAACTATAACTGAACATACCTGGTCTCTTGAGACTATATCGGAACCTTTTGGGCTCACGCAACTGAGGTCAGGCCTTTTCACCCCTATGGTTGTACCCCGAGCACACGAGGCTCTACGAAGGGTCTGTAATGTCACTACGACATGGAAGAATTCCATAAGTGAATAGACTTCAATATGGCCTCACAGGCTCTACTTTAGTCCTTATAAACAATATATGGCCCCGTAGGCGATTCAGTAGCTCCGTAAGCAACACAACATCATAGCTCCGTAAGCATTAGCAGCACCGTAGCTTCGTAAGCAGTTTATAGCTCCGAAAGTAGTTCCTACAACTAGTAGCCTCTTAGATATTCAAGACAAGAGGCAGTACGAAACACGATTTACCCCAACTAGGGACACTATCTTACAATCTACCAATCTAATCATTCTAAAGGTGTATCTGGCCCCCTTAGACCTAATTGCAATCGCAATGCTTACTTGTCCCTAGTCTAGTTTATATAGCTACCAATAGGCACAATCTGTGTGCCTACACCTGACTATAGGGTCCTTGCAATGATCACACCCTCCGTCGGCTTAGACGAAAAAGGACAAGGTCCGGGTGACCTAAGCAATAGTCTAAAGGTCATACTAGGACAGTGGTAGCTCGTAAGCAAATAATAAGGTGACAGACGAGCAACTATTTAGTTCCTTCGCCTAGAACGGCTATAGACCTGCTACTAATCAGACTTTCTCCTAAGCAATCAAGCTCAGTATTACTCTTAGCCTGAAGGTAACGTTGTGATAGTACGGTTCTAATCCCTTAGACACTAACTCAGTCTGTCTAGATTTTGGATGGCTCCTCTTAGCAATTCGTAGTCTCTTAGGCAAGTATATCTGGACCTAACTCTTCACGTCAATACAAACATGGCATCTATAAGAGTAGCCTGGGGCGTTAGTCCCACATCTAACTACTAATAACGTCCCTCCTTAGGGTATTAACTAGTCTATCAGACTTATAACAACTGGAGTAGTTCCCTAAATGACCTGTATGACAAGCATTGAGTCAGCTGAAGCTATGGTCACTACAGTGGCCATTCATATGGAAAGTTGTCGCTCAGTTCATTAGGCAACCCTGGGGCCACTGACTCGAAGGTAAGATCATCCTATCCAAATTCTGGACCTAGAGGTATCAAGGTACGCCAACGGCCTCTAGGCAGGAATTATTGACAATATAGGCGTCAAACTAAAAGTTATATTGCCCTGCTACACCCTTATGCTGTCCAACATACCAATTTAGGCCCAACAACTAACATATATTTCTAAATCCTTGGCATGACGATATAATATCGGAAAACCTCTAAATGGTAAACAGGTGAACGGGGAACTCTCTATCATGCACCCAGTGCTAGTCTCACTTAACATACCCCTTTCCCGATGAGGGATACTATAGTATACCCTCAACACATATTCTAGAAGCTAACCAAAACATAAAATATCATTATCTACTCTCGAAGGCATAGTTCATATCACTATATGATGAGAATAACTTGCTGAAGAGATAAACCTTAACATAGCTCGCATGCCGTCTTTCATTTGCCCGAACTTTTTCCAATCTGAAGCAAGTGATTCCACTTTATTGCAGCCTTTACACTAAGATAATAAGGGCTATCTCATTGCTAGGAATTAGCAGATGACACTATCTTTCAAAGACAATAACTACAACTCAAACATCATTCAATTCAGCGGAAAGCTTACAAATTCCCAAGAGATTAGAAGGTAGAAATGCTTACCTATCACCTATAGACGCTTAGGACTCAATTAGGAGCTATTTCTCCAACTTTTACTTGTCAAAGTTCCAACTATCCGAGCAAATTTCCAAGAAATAACTCCACAGGGTTTCTCGTAGGCTTGGAACTCATTATCCAAGATGAATTTGCATTTGGAAGGAGTTTAACGGCGTAATTTTGAGAAAAATGGATGAACTTATCGCTTGTTCCCTCTTCTCAGTCGAGGGGATATATTGGAATGAAATGGACTCACCCTTAAAACATATATATATATATATGTATATATATATAGTAGGTGATGGGCCAGGGGCACAACGTGGCACCCATAATGCCAAGAGTCAGGCGCGACGCGCCACTCAAGGTGCCGGGCTGGCCACTCAAGTTGTCGGGATGGGCGGCGCAGTGCAACGCCCAGTACACCTGTCCTCCGGCCCCCGCCTCCTGCTCAGTCATTTTTGTACTCGTATCCTCATCCCCAGGCCTTTTCCCACATATGTCATACCCCCAAACTCTCATCATATGCTCGTATATGTCATTTAAACAATAGGAACTTACGGGGTGTAACAAGGGAAATGCATATTTAAATAATTTGATAGGTATTGGGGAATCAAAAAATTTTAGACTTCTTGCAATCAAGTGAAGTTTATCATTTGATAACACAAAGATTGGATCATGTTTCATCACATGTTATATGTTAACACAGAAGAGAATCAGATAAGGAGGACTTTCAAGTTTCAAAACTTCTAGATCAGACACAATAAATTCAGGAAAATAGTGGAAGAAAACAGGCATGCACACATTATTGGCAATCTATTTTTGATGTATAAGGCCAAGATTAAGAGAGTAAAGATAGCTTTGGTAAACTGGATCAAACAGACTTATGGGAACATTTTTTAGCAAATTTCCACTTTGGAGGATATTATAAAGGTAAAGGAAGTTCAAGTGGAAATGGAACCTACAGCAGAGAATAGAATGCAGCTGAACAAAGCAGAAGTTGAATTGAAGAGATACAGTAATATAGTACATGAGTACTAGAAGCAGAAATTAGGAATGAGATGGTTCACAGAAAGTGATAGCCATACCAAGTTTTTTCACCCATATGTTAAAGGACGGAGAAAAAACCTATATATAGGGGAAATCAAAGACACTCGCCAATTGCTGACTTCACAAGAGATAATTGAAGGGGCAACGACTACTTTTTTTGAAGATCAGTTCAGAAACGAGAATGGAATTGCAGACTATGCTATGATAGACATCATATCTATAGAGATCTCATAGGAGAAAAATACAAGGATGGAAGTTTACCAAGCCAAGAGGTGGTGAAAATATGGTATTTTAGCTAATGGGGATAGTGCTAGTGGACCAGATGGGTTTTCAGGCAGATTTTATATAAAGTGCTAGGACATTGTAGGCATTAACATCACAAATATGGTGAGAGCATTCTTCTGTGGGCAGGAGATTCCTAGATACATAACACATACCAACCTGGTTATGATCCCAAAGAAGGAGAAGGTTGTGAATTTTGGTGATTATTGACCTATAAGTCTTAGCAACTATGTGAACAATGTACTATCAAGAATGTTACATGAAAGACTTGCAAAGGTGTTACCTAGTATTATCTCAAGAAATTAATCTGGTTTTGTGAAGGACATGAGTATCACAGAAAATGTGCTATTAGCATAGAATATCATAAGGTAAATTAATATAAAAAAGAAATGGCATAATGTGGTAGTGAAACTTTATATGGACAATGCATATGATAGAGTTTCATGGATATATCTCACCAAGGTTCTAAGGAAGTTTGGGTTTTCAAAAAAGATTATTGACATGATGTAGAGATTGGTGTCCAACAATTGGTATTCAATATTGGTGAATGGGCAATCCAATGGCTTTTTCAGATTCTCTAGAGGATTAAAATAGGGATATCCTCTATCCCCTACATTATTAATTTCTACAGCTAAAGTCCTAGATAAAGGATTGAATAATCTCCACAATAGTGTAGATTTCAAGGGAATTGGGATGCTTAAATGAAGCCTAGAGATCAATCATTTATCATATGCAGTTGACACTATCCTTTTCTGTTTAGGTGATAAGAGGTCAATAAGGAGCATGAGGAATGTTTTGGCAGTGAAAGAATCTCAAGGCAACTAATCAACAAGAGTAAGATTTTCTTCTACTTACATAAAAATAACCCACTAGTGATGAATCGAAGGATAAGAAGGTGGACATGGATTAATCAAGGCTTCCTCCCATTGACCTACTTAGGTTGTCCAGTATTTTATGGAAGAAAGAAGAAAATGCATTTTGAGGACCTGATTAGGAAGATTTCAAGAAGATTAATGGCATGGAAAAACAATTTTTTGATATATGGAGGAAGGTATGTACTGATAAATCATGTTCTTCAATCTATGCCCATATATTTGCTATCAGCAATGAATCCTCCCAAAGGAGTCATAAACTTGATTTCTAAAATGTTTTACAAGTTCTTCTGAAGTAAAATAGGAGGAATTAAAGGGAAGCATTGGGTGGCTTGGGATGATCTATGTTTCCTTAAGATGGAAGACGGCTTAGGATTTAGATCTCTTCATGATGTATCTAAAGCCCTAATGGCTAAACTTTGGTGGAACGTTAGAATCTTTACTGCTTCATTATGGAGTACTTTTATGTGGAACAAATACTGCAAGAAAGTACATCCTATATTAGCAAATGGAAAGGGAGCTTCACATATTTGGAGATTGATGGTTGATAATGCTCAAATCACACTCCTATAAAAGTATGACGCAGACGTTGTCAATAAAGAATCCAACTAGGTTGGGGTTGACCCCATAGGGAATATGGTCAAGATGTTGAATAGTGCTTAGTTTTTATGCTTTCAATTCAATTATCTGCTTAAGGGGGGGTTCTAAAGAAGTAATCAAGCAAGAGTATTGTAAATTGATATTGTTGTCAAGTTTATGCAATTCACGAGGAAAGTGATACCCTAAATTCATAACAACTTCGGGTGAATACACTAGTGATATATCTCAACACTTAGCCTATACAACTAACAAAGTAAGTTCATCAAAACGACTGATTCGTCCTTATAGGATGACTATACTCAATTACTGGATTAGGTGTATTGAGTGTTTTCACTTTAACCATTATCAATTTATTCCAAATTAACTATCCTGCGATCGCAGCTCAAGTTATTCAATAAATCATAAAGGTCAAGGCTTTGTTGTTCTTCTCTTTTCCTCATCTCTATCTCACTAGGTTCAAGAAAGTATAGAATTTGGGCAAGTCCTAATGTTGCACTCTATTAAGAAATGTTTAAGATGAAGAGAATATTATACAGACATAAGTATTGGTTTCAAATCACTATGTGCAAATCCTAGTTAGTTATACCACCATAGTTCCCACAACCCTAGTTGTGGAGGTTTTAGCCTCTATTGTTTGTAAGAAATAAATTAGCATTCATGGAAGAAATCATAATTAGAAACTTACAATGATGATATAAACAAAACCAAATTGATTATTGCACAATTCAACTTCGAATATTTCAAGAACAATAAATAATATCTCCAAGAATATTCGAGAACTCAAGAAGAATCTCAAAAGTATAAGTTTTCCATCAAAAAGTCAGTCTGATAACAAAAATAACCTAAAAAGTATTTATACAAATAATCAGAAACATTTGCTAAATTAACAGGGAAACTGCTATAACTTTCGCAGCTAGATCCGACGAGTCATACCTTCCATCGGTACAATGCTAGGAAGTTTTGAAATTGTTTATGTCTAGGGAGCTGGTATGACTCGTACAATGCTATTCTGAGTCAGACGTTTCTGTCTTGGTCTGATACTATGATGTCTAGCATCCGCAGAATATTTCCACGAGCCTTGGGTACGATTCGTACATTGATCTTACAACTCGTGGTATCCTCTCGTACCCTAGAATCTGCCAATCAACATTTTCTCTAAAGTTCACCATGGCTCCTTAGTACGAGTTGTATGCGGTCATCACGGCTCATAACTGCTACCCACACCAGGAGATTAGACTAGTGCATACTTCTATAATTTTCCATGACTCCTCCGGTACGGCTTGTATCAAGAGTCATACATGGCCATCACCTTGTGCAGTTCCTTTGGATTTTATTATAAATGAATAGTACAGCTTGTATAGAGACCTTAAATTTCACCATTTTTTGCACTCTTTTCACTTCTTTTATAGAATTCAACTCCGACACATGATTTCCCTGAAAACAAAGCAAAAGTGCATCATATCTATATAAATACACCTAAGACCATGCATCTTTTCTCAGTTTTAAGCGTCGAAAATGTTGTAAGCCTACAACACATCAACACCATCAACATAAAGCTTTTTAGCATGTCCTCAAGCAAACGAAACAAAATTATAACACAATGCTTAACTTGAAAGTAAAGTAGAAGACCTAAAACCAACACAACAAAATTTGCACACATGACCTTTATCATATATTGACCCCTTTTTCATTCAAAATCAACTCGGCTATGTATACATGCAAATACAACTCATGACACATAGGGATCTAGATATGGCATCTAATTATTAGAAGAGACTGAGCTAACACTGTTGTTATTTACACAGACAACCGGCAGAATGCAATGCAGACCATGTACCCTCACAGCAAATGAAGTCCCCAACACTTTTATATATATATATATATATATGTATGTATGTATGTATGTATGTACGTATGTATGTATATATGCACGTATGTATGTATGTATGTATGTATGTATGAAACATGGGACTAAACAGTAGGACTCTCACTCTCATAAAAAAGTTCCAAATACTACATAGCAGATACCATAGAGTTGCCCTTATTTTCTCTTGTCTTTTCAGACAGTCAGGCTGGGATCACTATATGACTTTTATCAGCTTGTAATGGGCTTCAGGTTAGGTGAGGTAGTTATGGAAATAGTGACTAACCCTCCTTGGCACTACACAACTTGGGCTCACTTTTTACTATTTACCCCTTTTCCTTTTTCTTATTTTTCCTCCCTTTTTCTCCATTCAGCTTTCATTTGTAGATATGGTGAATTTTCTCTTTTTCTTTTTCAACTTTGTGCTTCTCACCACACCCAACCTTTCAATCAACCAGCTTTTTTTATTTTTCTCCCCTACCTCATCTATGCACTCCTACAATTGCCACCCTCAACTTAGGCATTTAGCCTGAGTTGAGTTTCAGCATGTCCAAGGATGGGCCAAGGCCAAAACAGGTTCATTATAAACAAAATAGAAAAGGTGAATAGGCTAATCAAGGAAAAGGTTACTTTTAGGCTAAAATATGGGATCAAGGTATTCATTTTATTTGGTAAGACAATATAAGTTAAAAGTGGGCTAAATAAAAAATGCCCTATGATCCTTTCCTAACAAACTGTCCTACAACCTATGTAAAGACCAATAGGGCAAGTTCTAGATTCTCTACACAGTATTAAACTAGGTAAGAATCCTCAGTCACACACAGTACATATTTGCATTTATTCTATCTATCTGGTTCATACACAACCAAGCTACATTGCACATGCTAATCTATCAAATGTCATAAAAAGATCCACAATAGTCATGCTTCGCAGTCAATATACACAGCTAAATGCAAAAAACTTTAAAAAAGGCCATTTTTTCAATGATTTCCTAAACATCAAACACATGTGCATTTATTAGTTGTAAATACTTCTAAACTACTTCTAGTAAAATAAAAACAAAAAAGATCCTAAACATGTCAGTTTTGCTAGATAGCATGTCCAGGGAAAAAGAAACATAGCAATAAAAATTTTCGGATGATCAAACACTCAAAAGACAAATATAAACCCCCTCTTTTTTTTGAAAGTCACGCTTTATCCCCAAAGCAAGGAAATACAAGGCTGAGAGAGGAACATAGTTGTGGCGCTCTAAGCACTCTTGTCATCCTGTGGAAGTGGGTGTGAAGGCACACACCCCTCTGCTGCAATTTTGGCGCCAGCGGTGGTCGCGCACTCAATGGTATGGTCACGGGGATGTGGTTATCCCCTCAATAATGATGGCCACCTCAGCGACTTCTGCATCAACATGGCTGAATTTAGCTCACCCGCATGGTCCTTGCCACCTGCAATCGCTTCAAGAACAACAGTGGAGCTCCCTACTCCTCTAGCTCTCTCCCGCAGCTTTGACCTATGTTGGTCATGAGTCTACAGGCTCTCTGCATCTGTCCACTTGCGATCCTTCCTCTCTTTCCTCTTCCTCTACTTCGAGGGCTCGTCATCAACTATCTCCGTAGCCCTCTTCATCCCTTCTCTCAACCAGCTGCTGTCTGAGCCCAGAATTCCCCAAGGTCAAGCCCTTATCAAGCTCAGCATCTAGCTCTAGAATGGTGGAGGCTTCTATATGGCTAGCTATCCAAACGACATCTCACCTACCTGACTCTGTATGGCCCCCAACTTCTCTCTCAAGCTCCCTGTGTCTAGATGCTCAGCTAACCGCTTATTAAACTAGAGCTCAAAGATGTCTAATCTGTTGTGCCTTCCTCTGTAGCCTCCTCAATCACAGCCTTGACCCAAGGCTTGACATTCTCCATCATCAAGATGACCTTTCGATCAACGTTAATCATTTGGAAAGCTTCTTCAGGAAGTCATGGGACACCAATATACAACCTGAAGGGACCTACTCCAATTTAGAGGTGTGGAGGAAATGTTGCGGTTAGCTATTGTGTGACCGGCTCCAGGGCCAATTTATTGCGCTACTCCACGGAGGTCAGGGAATTTATTTGCTTTCCCCATACTAGTTGTGGTGGTGGAATAGTTGTTGGTGATCTAATCTGGCTCATCGGGTATATCTCATACCTGGTCAGTCCTATGTCCGCAATTTTGTGTCCCCTAAACTTAGTATCAATCTCCGCTATCTCCCTCACACGGAAGTATCTACTTAGTCTATATACATGACTCGGGAATGGGATAGTGGTTCTTAATCCCAAAGCATGATCTAGGATCTCATATGCTATCACTCTTGGAATGTTGATGGCATATCTGTACATGATGCATGCTACCAAAGCTGCTCTATCAGCACTCAGGGTGTTGTCATTTGCTATTGGTGCTAGCCTGTAGTGTATTAGTGTCCTGGAAGCCTTCGCTATAAAGTTAACGAAAGCTTTGGTGGCCTGTTGTCCACTGGTCACCCACTCCACCTCCTCCTTTTGCTTGACTACAACTCCTGCTAGCCATCTCACTTGCCTCTGTCTCTCTTCGAGGCTCAGCTGCTTAACCTTTTTAACGGCATCAACTTTGTAGTCATATTCAGCTATGGAGGCTAGATCCCTAATCTCTGGCCCATAAAAAATATGCACAATGGTCCACTCAGAGACATCAATTGCTCATCCCCGAACCATAACATTCTGACTCCTGGGCTACTCCTTCAGTTTTTGTCTGGCCTTTTCCTTCTGCTTCATAGTCGCCAAGACGTTAGCGTAGAACTCCCTGACTAGTTCAGTACTATAGTTGTCTAAGGTTCTAGCCATCCACTCAAACCCATAAAAGTAAAGAGCTGCTTCATCTCCTCGACCTCATTTAGCACCGATTAGGATCCACGGTTCCTCCTATGTATTCCTCTTGGGATGCTGCTTGAAGGTGAGAGTGAGGCCCTACTCATATATCTCCCTAGCATCCGGAACACTTTACCTAATAGTATTACTCTCTGGAGGCAGAGTCTGGTGATCATCATCCTCTTGGGCCTCCTGCTCACTGCTGGACTCTTGAGGCTATCCAGCTCCCTCCTCAGACTGGGGAGCATTTGCCGAAGCGGCAGAGGTAGCATCGGCCTAAGCCTTAGCATGTGCCTTAGTGGTCCGTGGTTTGTATTGTCATCAGTATCAATCTGATAGTCCTCCAATGAAGCACTAGGAGTATCCTTCTCCTTCTCGAAGGCTGAAGGCTCATCTACCAATGCCCTCCGGGAAGCAATTTCAGCTCTAGCCTCCTTCTCTTGAGCATTTTTGGTTTCTAGCTTCTTGATTGTCATTGTACCTGTGAAGAAGAGGTTAGTACATGTGATCTTATAAAAAGAAAGAAAGAAAATCGTATTTAGTACTTTACCAAGAGTCATCAGTATGAGTCGTATCTAGGTAGTATGATTCATACTAAGACTCGTAGTAATTTTTGGACCTTCAGTATTTTTGTATGACTCATTGTCATGGATCATAGTTGGAGTCTATGAGTCGTACTAAGGATCGTACTATTGCTTTTGAACTTGACCCTTTTCTAATTCTTGGCAGGACCACCAGGTAATACTCGTAGTAAGACACCACGGGTTGTACTAAGTCCTGTACCAGGAGTTTCCAGTTAAACCGACTTGGGACAGTCACAATGAATAATCCTGTGACTCATAGTACAAAACTACGAGTTGTACGAAGGATCTTGAAGCCTATCCTCATGTTATGTAGGTTCAGTTGGGCAATTAGATACATTTTTAGATGGGTACTCAGAATTCCCCATCCCATTTATGTAACTATATTATTTTCACCTGCCCATTCAATCCCCACCATGCTTCATACCCCATAATTCACTACCTATAATCAATTTCTTTACTTGAGTATTCTAATTCCTAACTGTCAACACATATTCAGATGTAGCCTCTAATCAAATTCCTCTTCCTCATTTTCATGAAGAGGAATCATACTTCACTTTTGGCTAATACTTAGACAAAAATTTAAATGAAAAAGTAATCACTTACTTGCAATTTCAAGTTCTTCCGTAATTTCTTACTTGCTTTAGTTTTGAGTTAGGAATTCAAGTAGCTCGTGCAAATGTCATGACCCAAACATAGGCTTGGATAGAGATACAAGACAAGGAACCTCGAGAGGCTCCAATTCAACCCATGGCATGAATATAACAACTTAGAGCATACAATATGTAGATACAGATATAATAAAACATGCTTGAGTTGAAGTATACGTACATGTCAATCTAAAACAGAGTAAACAATGACTAGCTAATTTCTACATAATGTCTGAATAACCTCTAACATAACTGATGAACTGATAAGACAACATACCCAAATAGCTCTATGAAAGTCCATAATTGAAAGAATATAACTACACATAATTTAATATCCTTGAAGGATGAGGACTCACCAACACTGGCTAGATAGGTCTGGGAGGGGAGCGGGACTAATGATGCGGCTGAGACTTATCCCTAGGACCTGTATCATGAAGTGATACAACATAGAGTATGCGCTCAGTACTTGGAATGTAATGAGTATGCAAGTTAAGTAAAATGGATAGTTAAAATACATAAGGGTTCTTAAGAGTGGGACATCATGATGACAAAGTAAATATCATAATATAAACATAAGGGCTTGAGGTTTTCGTACCATTCATAAACCAATCATCATGTCATAAGAGAAAACTTTATAAAATATTACTTGAGCCAAAGTAACATAACATAATCTTGCATATATCATGATGAACAATGGGAGGACTCATCATAATCGACACCATCATGATAGAGCTTACATGATGCCCCAACTATCTCGCTCAAGTAGGTAGAGCCATCCCAGGCTTGCCAAGCAAGGGACGTGCATTATGTGATATCACGGGGATCCATTAACATTTGAATATATATATATATATATGTATATACACCTACGGTGGCACTAAGTTTTGAGACCGTGGGGTTTACCTGAACGTCGGGTCTACTCGGTGCTAGACACTGCTCCCAAAAACATGCACATGAGGGCTCATATCATAATCATAAATCATTGATGAAGTTTATGGCCAATTACATCATAACATACTTGATCATACTTGAACTACATGATTTTCCATGAATAAGGGCCCACGAGTTGGCCAAGAGTCATAAATCCATACATCATGAAATTCATGCATACTTGTAAAACATATATATACTTGATATTTGTAAATCCATGATGATTACTTGAAGATAATTCATAAAATAAATCATAAATCATAATTTAGACTTGATAAGAGCAAAATCATAATAGAATCACAACTTGACTTTTCATGAAGCATGCATAATTGAGCATAATTCAATAAAAATTTTGAAAGAAAAGATTAATAATCAAAATAGTTACAAAATCTGACCATAGATCATCAAACATGATTTGATACATGAAGGGAATTGACCCATAGATAGATCATAGAGAATTTCACAAGAATTGGAATAAACCCCATAGATCGTGAAACTTGAAACTAGAATGGAAATCCATGGAATTGAGAAGGATTTAGGGCATGAGAGTGAAAGGAACATTAATTCATAGCCTCACATACCTGGGTAAATCTGATTTACACTTCCTATTGAAAGCCCAAAGGAAATTAGAGAGAAATTTGAAATATTCTTCAAGCTTGATCTCCAAAGAAGAGCTCTAAGTTGCATGCATGGAGTAGAAATTATTAGAATAGGTTTAACACCCTTAAAACCCTACTAACTGAGCTTAAAATGATGTATTTTAGGACCTTAGGGATTAGGAATTATGAAAATACCCTTAATAAAAAGTCTGGAATTTCTGCCCTGCCAGTGATAACGAGGCCTACAATGATACATTCTTTGTTCCAATGGGTCATTACCTCACTCATGGTTTCACTCCATTTTCCAGAGTTAGGTCTTCCACCATGACTGGACAGGATGAGAAGTTACTAGCCCAAATTACTCGTTATGTCCGTCCATTGTAAGCACTGCTCACTTCCTAGAAATCCTGCCAACGGAACCATACCACGAATCATTGTCTCATATAACGGGTCGTGCCGTGAATCGTGTCAACCACCTTGATAAGAACCACCCTCACAACAACCCCCTTACCACGACTTATTATAACAACCAACAGGTCGTCCTTAGACCCATTACTCCTAAGTTTACTTCTGCAAACCCTCACAACGAGTGCCTCCAATGAGTCGTTAGACCCACAAAAACCCATACCATGAGTCATTATAAGAGAAATCTCATATTTTTTTGTTGTTTTTATTTCAACTTCCTGAGTCTAGCCTTAGGCACTTTCGAGGTATTACAACATATTTATTTGCACAAATTTAAGCTCAGCACCTTATGCTGGAGTTATGGGTCATTGAAGATTGAGGGGAGGTGATCATGGGTTGTAATTTTATTTTCATGGGAATTGAAGTTCGAAAATTTTTGTTTTATATAGGTTAGAGCGGATTTAAAAAATTTGGGTTGAGTTGGGTTATTTCATTTAAATTTATCTGTCATGACTCGTAGCATGAGTCGTAGGTCATACCTACGACTCATCCCATGGAATTGAACCAAAGACTTAGTAAAATCACCTGGAGACCTACGAGTATGTGGTATGCGTCATACCAAGGTATACGACCCCTATCAGGACTCGTAGGTCAGAATTTTTGCACTTTCACACTTAAAATAGTTCACCATTACAGTGGATATTACGACTCGTATAATGGAGGTGATGTGCCCGCAAGTGTACGGATCGTACAAGTAATATAGTGGCTCTTTTTAAGAAAAGGAATGTCGAACCCATAGGGACTGGACCAATGCAGCTAACTTTCTAGTTCAAGTGTGATATAAACTTTCGCAAGTGTTGATTATAAAAGTTTTCGAGAAGGTTTAAGTAAATCTAATTGTGGTCAACAAATTATTCTTAATACACTCAAGGAGAAACATAGAGTTAAAGTCGGGTAATCATGCGCTAATACGAATTGCAATGGTTTAAGTATGAACTATCAATTGTCGTCTCACATAATTAGAATTGCATGTTCATGGCCTTCCGAACCTCTAAAAATGAAAAACTAGCCTCACTACTACGTTGTGAGCGAGGTTGCTAATTCTAGTTCATGGGAAATTAACTATGTGGATGTGGTTTACGTGGATATGATTAGGGACTCTCGTACACCTAATCATTCGACTCAACTTAGTTACACAACTACTTATTCGAGTGGTGAGGTGATAATTCAAAGTTGGTGCCTAGCTCATCCTGTTTTATCAACCAAGCAAGGTGTTAGGTATATTTCTATCCTAACACAAATTATATCGTGAGATATAACCATGCTCCCTGCATTCTCATGTTCTGGCTTAGGTAAATGCTCTCTCAAGCATATGCCTAAATTAACATGTATGATTTCATGGTGATCAATCATAAAAACAACAAAAATTTAGAATGCAAGACAAAACAACAATCAATAACTTAATTCCAACACAATTTCATAAAAACACAATCATAACTCATGGCTTCAACCCTAGAGGAAGGGTTGTAGCCATTCATGTTCGTAAAATTATAAGGAAACGTTGTTAAAGTAACATACTTACAAGAATTGGTAGAACAGAAGAGAAATTTGACAAACCCTAGGTGAGTTCTCCCACTTCTCCCTTCACTCCTAGGTGGTTTTCCAGAATAAAATCGTGACAAAATGATTTTAGGAGCTAAGGGACCTATTTATAGTAAATGAGAATTTTGCAAAAGTAAGCCTGTCGTGGAATGGCTCCGTGTCACATAGTGTATCGTGGAGCACTGCCTTCGTGACACATAGGTAATGCGGAGGCACACTGGAAATTACCTCTGGATGCCAATATGCCCAAGGTCACCGTGCTGGCCGGCGTGACACGCTGCTCATGCAGCGCGATGGCATTGTGCTGGCGCACAGCTCGCCTGGCATGGCACGGCGCTGGCGCGCAGATTGCCTGCCTTCTTGCTGCCTTCTCTCGCGCCTGGCATGGGCGTGGCATGACGCTGGGCACGGCACACGCACAGCATGGCACGCTGCCTGGCGCGTCCAGCCTTGCCAAGGCACGCTTCTCGCCGACTTTCGCAAATTGCTCCCGACTCCATTTCTCTACTTCACCAACTTATAAATTAGTTCCTCAAATTCATGTAAACCTACAAAACAAGAACTAATCATGTTGGTTAGTACATATATTCACATTTATATAAAATCACATGAAAATGTATATAATTAATTAGCTAAGCAAGTCTAAATTAAGTTATAAAGTATCACTCGGGCATGCTATTTTGCCCGAGATCACATCAACCCCACACTTAATATCTCATTCGTCCTCGAACAAACCTTTTACATCTCATGCATATGGAGACTCATGTCCGGGTGTTTGCTATAGGGGTTAAAAACCGACACGCAAGTGCACGTGGTCAAACAAGTAATAAAGTGGCTAAGTAAGCCAAGTATCGAACCAAGGAGACTCTGGATAAGTAAAATTGCTTAGGTATACTATATTCTATCTTACTTCTAAATATGTTGACAACAACGTAACCAAAAGTTAAATAATTTTTGTTTATAAATTATATACTAAAACTATCAACAAATATTTACTGTGAATTGAAACTATGGATATGAGCATGCCAAGGTTAAGAACAAGTAATGAACTTGATTATCATCATAATTCGGTTATTCTTCTCCTCTAGTTGCTAGGCAAGAACATTAGCCAAGAGATTAAAACTCTGGTATTTAATCTCACTTAAGAATCATAAACCATCCATCTACATTTCTGTGATCAAATGCAATTTATGACCTAGCAATACAATTCCGGTTCCTAAATTGACTAATACGACTTTCAAGTATATTTCAATCAGGAAAGCACATCAAAACTCAATTTTCCCAAATCAAGTTAAGAACAATACCCTATTAATTCACAACTTTCCAATTTCTTGCTCTCTCGAGTGAAATTGGACTTTTTAGATGTACATTAATGTCGGCCACACACTAATGCAGTAGAAACAAGAATTAATAGAACAACATAGAAGAAGAAGATGAAAAACCATACAATTCAATAATCAAAATTCATCACCATTGTTCATAACCTCAGCAAGGAAAAGAATTAGCCACTCATTTGTGGATTAATCATCCTAAAACAAGTGTTAATCATACAAACAATTGATTGAAAGAAGAAAGAAAGAGAGAAAAACCCTTAGCTTTTTCGTTCCTCAACTGCCTCTAACCCACGTCCTTACTCCACCAAGTCTGAATTAATTAAAAATAAGCCTAAGTGTTCTATTTATACTATAATAACAAGCAACATGTCACGGAGTCCAACGCGGAGCACTGCCTCCATGACACGGCGTGGACGCGGACCCTCACTGGAAATATAGGGTCCGGGAATATAGCCTCAACGTGGCACGGAGGCCAACGCGGAGGCTTATCTCCGTGCCACGGAGCTGTCGAGAGGCTTCACTGGAAATTGCCAATTAAATCACCCTCCAGGCAGTGTGCCTCCGCGATGGTAGCGTGGCATGGCTCCATTGCGGAGCCCCTTTACATTGAGCATTCCAATGTCTTTTCCATGCTCGCATCCAAGTCCAACTATGATATTGTCCCAACATGCATTTTAGCTCCTAAAAATCATATTTTACCTGCAAACAAATGCTAATCATGTTGGTTAGTATAAATTCACATTTTATTACCAATTACATGAAAATGTATACACATTGCATAACAAACTAGGCGAAAATGATACGTTTGAGTATCACTTGGGCATATAAATCTGCCCAAGATCACTTACCCCACACTTAAATCCTTGTTCGTCCTCGAACAACACATACACAACTCATGCAAATGACATCCCAACTTTCGCCACTATGGTGCGACAATTTATGCTACGGTCATACCGATCATTCAATATTGTAAATCATCAAGAAAACATGCATGGTCTTAACAATGCAATGACCTTTAATACATCAAGACTTCCTAGCCTTCAAGAATCGACTCTCGATATCGGCAAACTCATGCAAATCAGCTAATCAAGATATCCGACACAAAAATCAATCTTTCATCAAACATGTGCCCTCACAACTCAAGAGAATCTTCCCCTTTATGTTCATGCAACACGCAAACATTCAAGTAGGGGCATATAAAAATTAATTTCACTCTCTCTCCCAAAAGAATTCACATGCATCATGTCATGACCCATAGGCTTGCCCTTAGTGTATTACTCCACTAATATAAGGAAATGCGATGTAAGATCAAGTAGGACTTTAATGGGTTGTAATGGAAGCTATGGAACTAGTATATATTGGATTAGCCAATAATAGTCACTAGCATCCTTAAGCGCCTTTTCAACACATTCCCATCGACTCATGGACGTTGTTTCTCTCTTTTCTTTTTCCTCTCATCCCATTCATGCTTGTTTACTTTCGTACTGCCCATTTCATCCAACACACTTGACACAATACAAAGGGTTTTAATGTAACCTCAATATCATTTAATTATGATGAGTGCACCCTCCACCTTTTTCTTTTCTTTCCTCACTCTGCTTTTCTTTTTCTTTTCACCCTTCTCACTCTTTGACACTTTGGGAAAAATTTTTCTTTTCTTCTTAAGCGCTTAAGAGTTTTGTATAGACTTTACGGCTCATGAAAAGAAAGAATAAAGCTTAGTTTAAACATTTTTGGACAAAAGAAAGAAATAATCGGCTAAAGGCTCAACGGGCTGACTAGGGTATACAGTCACATAAAAATGAGAGTATGACAAGAAAAAAATAGAAACTCTCGGTTAAAAACAAAGAAATGCCTACATCCTTTCTAACACTACACCTCCTTCATTTCGTTTTGTACACACACCAGGCAAGTTCTAGACACTTCACAATAGCATGGAATAACAATACCTCACTTCACACTTCATGCACATGCTCGATCCAAGATGCATTCACAGACTCTTTAATTAGCCAATTACATGAATTCAAAATTAAGCCTCAATCACACCGAATCGAATTCTACAGCCTAGGTATCTCAACATATTTACAAAATTGCATGCTTTCAAACGAATCACATTTACATTTTGAACATCAGTTACAACACACAACCAAAATTTCACAACCAGATAGTAACTACAGGTTCAGTGATGCAATCCACCAAAGAAAAAAACTTAAAACAAATTAAAATCACTACTCCTACCGACTACATTTCCCTTAAGACGGTCTTCATCCATCCATCATAGGGAACGGTCACTAACTATGACTTCGGTTC
Organism: Datura wrightii; assembly: GCA_035772735.1. Lineage (NCBI taxonomy): Eukaryota > Viridiplantae > Streptophyta > Magnoliopsida > Solanales > Solanaceae > Datura > Datura wrightii. Next base: position 151,637,459 of record JASDFA010000001.1, on the reverse strand, counting down.
AATGGGACTATTCTCGGTAAAAGAACCGAAAACAAACTCCAAGAAACCCAAAAAAAAAAATCAAAAAATTTTGCAACACATCGATCATTTCAATGGAAAAGTATTTACAAAATATTTTAATATGTACAAAACATTTTCGCAAAATTTTGAAAATTATCGATCATTTCGATAGGGAAAAAAATATTTACAAAATTTATAAAAATTTACACTGGCAACCACAACATTTCACAAAACACATCAATTACCACAAAAATATATACTGATACAACACAAATCAGTTCACAACCACAGGGAAACATAAAAAACATACATGCAAAACAAAGGAAGAACATACAGCAGATTAGCCCAGGTCCCAGCACCTAGCTACTCCCCACCCCACACTTAAATCGAACACTGTCCCCAGTGTTCACAAAAATTAAAAATCATAAAAATTTCGGGTGGTGGAACTCCCTGATCAGTCGAAATATTCGTCTTCTTCATCTGGTGCTACTGCCTCGTCGCCCATGTCCGAGTCTCCTCCCTCGTCGTCATCGGACTCCACATCGGAGTCCTCCCGACGTGTCTCCTCGTCCATGGGGACATCATCGTCAGTGGGCTCAACAAAGGCTGGTCCCACTCGGCACAAAGCTCTGGCATTCTCGCCAAATGGGTAATCCAGCTCCAGCTGCCATAACTCTTCCTCTGTGGCTGGTCTCCCACCAATCCGGAGCTGAAGCATTTGCATACCAAACATTCATGCCATGTACTGATCATCATGAGCATGTCGCTCGCCCAGTGTCAGCGCTGGCCCGTGTGTGGTGTCGGGGGCCTTAGTTTTTGTCACATCAAGGGCCCTCCGCTCCAACTGCGGGATGTAGTCCAAAGCCTCTTCCTCAACGTCGAGGCCCCGGAGAAAGGTGGTGATGAGTCCGCCGAACCCATACCTGTGGCCCTAGTGTAGTCGGGCTCTCTTCATGGCGGATATGATGAACCCCCCAACATTAATCTCCAGCCCTTTCATAAGGGCATACACCAGGCAGACACAGTCCCGGGTCACATCCGTCATGTGAACCCCCGGGATCAAGCACGAACACACTATTTTCAGCCATATTCTGGCCTCCCTGTTCGTCTGCGAATAAGGCAGAGTCTGGTGGTAACCCCTCTCCTTATGTCTGCTCCATCGGGCTGTGGACCGAGCCCCACACAAAGTGCATCTAATATAGGCGTATGGTGGGGTGATGTTCAGCTGGCGGAGAACGTGGGCGTCTGTGTCCCGCGCTCCAACGATGGCATTTAATTTCTGGGGTTCCAGAGTGACAATCTGCCCTCTGATTTTTACTGTGTGGCTTCTGATGGTCAGGTTCCAATTTGCATAGAACTCCCGGACTAAGTGTAGGTTGCACTCCTTGGGCTCCTGAAATATGAAGCTGAGCCCAGCTGCCTCGATTCTCTGCACAATACGGGGGAACTCCTGTGCGAGTGGTTCCCATGCAATATGCTCCTCAGGGAAGTACTTATTCTCCTTATGTTTAGCGTACCACTTCTTCCCTTCATCGGTCACCCACCTCGTTCCGTATTGGCGGCGCTGGCCGCGCGGAACAGCTGGTGCAGCTGGGACTGCTGTGCCCAATCTCATGCGTTTTCTCCCGGTGCCTGAAGTAGAAGCACCTTTACCCTTATCCTGCCTACTCGCCATTGTACCTGTCAACATAAATAAACAAGCACAATGTCAAGCTAAATACATGTTAACTTCGGCTAAGGTCGGGTTAAACTAAGTTTACCCCACACTTAGTCCTTAGCTACTTTTACGATACTACGGCAAGGATCACTTTATTTACACTAAAACAAACAACTGTACAATTTATTGCTTAGTGCGTTTACAAAAAAAAAATTCGACTGTATAACTTTTAGCGTACTACTCAGACTTCATACAGCTAATCCCAATCCTACTATCGCTAGCAATTCAACCATCGCACTTAGCAACGAAAACAACAAACAAAAACAACGACAAAAATTCTATATACATACGAATCCAAATAATCAAACCAATTTGAACAATTTTCATCTTTTCCCAAAAACAGAGAATTCGTCGTCTATTACCTTCAAACAATATTTACAAAAACTTATATCAATGCACAAACACACCCCGGCATATAATTCACCAATTTAGCAACTTACCCAATTCGATTTCATCAACCCAAGCCCTAGAATTCAATTTTACAATCACATTCGAATCATTCACGCAATCGACAAGTTCAAACGCTAATTACAACATTCCGAACATCTATCAATCAAAGAATAATTCAATATCATGCTAAATTGCTACTTAGGATGATTTATCTCACCTCCCATGCTCAAATTCAATTAAAATCGACAAAAACTTGAGAGAAACGAGGAAAACATACCTTTACGTTGAATAACCGAAGAAACTTGACAAATTGTTTGCTTAGTAGCGTGGCACGTTGGTTGGGAGAGGGAACTTAGGTGTTTGGTCACGGAGAAGAGAGAAAATGAGGGGAAAAAGGGGTTTTTCGGGGTTTAAAATGAAGAAAAACACACCGGTCACCCGGCAACCCGGTGTGACCCGGCACTAAATATAGGGCAACGTGTCACAGAGGGTAACGCGGAGCCCCTCCTCCATGACACGGAGCCAACGCGATGGCTCACTGGAATTTTTAAAAAAAATCGAATTTAACCTCAACGTGTCACGGAGGGTAACGCGGAGCCCTTCCTCCGTGAAACGGAGCCAACGCCCCAGTGCACTGTCTCTTCATTTTATTCATTTTTTCATACCTTGCCTTTTCCTTCCCGATTCCATGCATATTTTTCTCCAGTTGACCTGAAAATCACCTTACTAAACAAAATTGGTTAGATTAATAGATTTCACTAACTAAAATGAAAAATACTAACTAAAACGAAAATTCTATACTAACTCAAGAAAAAGAAAAATTAAAATAAAAACTATTTACACTTTACTGAACAAAAGAAAAAGAAAAAAAATATATTTCACAGGTTGCCTCCCGTGCAGCGCCTGGTTTACCGTCGCGGCTCGACGTCCTTTATGCTCAATTATCTACTAGGGTGATGGATGATTTTTCACGATCATTGTCCTCCCCCCAGTAGTGCTCAACCTTATCAGGTGGTCTTCCTATCAACTCTCGGGATTCACTCTTTTGATTAGCCTTCCCATGATCAATCACATTGATCACCGAGAGTTCCTCATTTACCATCGGGAGCTTGGGTGCTTTGTACACATCGAACACTTCTACCTTGTCATGTGCTCGCATTGTAAGTTGACCCGCAACTACGTCAATTAATGCTTTTGCAGTTTCCAAGAAGGGTCGTCCTAAAATAAATGGGACTTCAGCATCTGGTTCAAAATCCAGAACAATAAAATCGACCGGAAAAATGAGGGAGCCCACTTGCACAAGCAAGTCCTCAACAATGCCATCCAGCCTAGCTAAGGATCTGTCTGCTAGCTGCAAGATTACGGTTGTAGGTCTAGGACTCCCTAGACCTAACTTTCTGAATACTGAAGATGGCATCATATTTATGCTCGCCCCCAAGTCACATAATCCACGAGCTCGGATACACTGCCCAATAGTCAGCTGGATAGTAAAACTTCCAGGGTCTTTTAGCTTCGTAGGCAGTCTATTTTGGATCCGAGAAGTGCATTCCTCCGTCAAAGCTACCGTGGCATACTCAGTCAGACGACTTTTGTTGGCCACAATGTCTTTAATATATTTAGCATATTTTGGCACTCCCTGCAAGACATCAACAAGAGGTAAATTAACATGTACCTGTTTAAGTACCTCCATAAATTTCTTGAAACACGCCTCCTCCTTGTGTTTCTTGAGTCGTTGAGGGAACGGGGGTGGAGGCCTTTCTGATTCAGCTTCTTTGGTGTTCCCCTTATCCACAAGTTGCTCTCCCTCAACATCTGTTGCTCTTGACTTTTGAGGCGGTCTTTCCGGTTCCACCTCCTTCAACTGCAAACCACTCCTCGTGGTCACTGCATTCACCTGCTTCGGATTAGGATCCGTGTCGCTAGGCAGTCCTCCTCTGGGCCTTGTGTTTTGGGCACTAGCAAATTGCCCAAATTGATACTCAAGAGCCTTGGTCGCTAATTGATTATTTTTCACTTCGGCTGCCAATTTAACATAGTCAGTCTGCAATTGCGCCTGATTAGCGATCATGGTCTTGAACATTTCCTCAATGGTAGGTGATGGTGGTGGAAGAGGGGCATTGTGATTTCTGAATTGGGATTGGTAGTTCTGTTGCCCTCCTTGATTCCTGTGCATACCCCGACCCGAACTTTGGCCTTGTTGGTTGTTGCTACCCCACGAAAAATTTGGATGGTTCCTCCAATTTGAGTTGTAGCCGCTACCAAACTGCTGCTGATTTCTTTGTGCATTGCCCACAAAGTTAACTGAATCTGGGTTTGCTCCACAGCACTCAGCTGAATGCTCACTGCTACCACACACTTCACACCACATTTGCTGGACCGCACTGACTAAAGCTGAAGGCTGGTCCAAATTCATGTTGTTGAAGTGGTTGTTCAACTGATTCTGCAAGGCAGCTATCTGTGCAGCGATAGCTGTAAATCCATCCACTGCAAGCACTCCTGCTGCTTTCTTTGCTCCACCTCGAGATGAATCAGCATTCCATTCTGGATTGCCCTGTGAAATTCGGTTGAGCAAAGTGTACAGCTCCTCATAAGTCTTTTCCAGCGCTTGCCCTCCAGCTTCTGAGTCTAACAAAATTTTAGTATGGGGTTCCAAACCCTCAATAAATGTGTGTACCAACACCTCATTGGACTAATGATGATGAGGACAGTCCCACAACATGGATTTAAATCTTTCCCAGGCTTGATACAAATTTTCTCCCTCCCTCTGTTTGAAACTTAGAATTTGACTTCTAAGTCTGGCTGTTTTACCAGAGGGAAAAAATCTTATCAAAAACTTCCATGCAAGATCATCCCACGTTGATATAGAATTTGGTGGTTCAGCTTTTAACCACCTCTTGGCTTCACCAAGTAAGGAAAATGGAAATAGGGTGAGCCGAACATAATCAGGTGACACTCCAGCGGGTATATAAGTGTCACTTATCTCCAAAAAATTCTGGAGATGTTGTTGTGGGTCTTCATGAGGGAGACCGGTAAATTGCCCGCTTGTGTGCAAAAGTTGCACCATGTTCTGCTTTAATTCAAATCTCCCTCCAGGCTCTGGTTTGCGGATACTAGAATGTACATTGTTGGCATGTGGGATTGCCACCTCGCGAACCGGCCTTGCTGCTGCTTCGTCGGGCACTAACACTGCCCTCACAACCGGTGGATTTTGTTGCTCCATTATAGACTGTCTGAGCAACTGCAGCTTCTTTTGTAGAGCTTCTCTGCGTTTACTATGAAATTCAGGTTCAGGCTCTGTATAAGATTCCACCAGCTCCTTGTCTATTGCCAATGTTCACAGAAATCAAGTCTGCAAAATACAGGCTAAGACCAAGTTGTCAACACTTAAGAAAATAAAACAAAAATACAGTAAATTTACACTTAACACAATTTCACCAATTGCCTAGTCTCCCCGGCAACGGCGCCAAAAACTTGTCCGGGTGTTTGCTATAGGGGTTAAAAACCGACACGCAAGTGCACGTGGTCAAACAAGTAATAAAGTGGCTAAGTAAGCCAAGTATCGAACCAAGGAGACTCTGGATAAGTAAAATTGCTTAGGTATACTATATTCTATCTTACTTCTAAATATGTTGACAACAACGTAACCAAAAGTTAAATAATTTTTGTTTATAAATTATATACTAAAACTATCAACAAATATTTACTGTGAATTGAAACTATGGATATGAGCATGCCAAGGTAAAGAACAAGTAATGAACTTGATTATCATCATAATTCGGTTATTCTTCTCTTCTAGTTGCTAGCCAAGAACATTAGCCAAGAGATTAAAACTCTCGTATTTAATCTCACTTAAGAATCATAAACCATCCGTCTACATTTCTGTGATCAAATGCAATTTATGACCTAGCAATACAATTCCGGTTCGTAAATTGACTAATACGGCTTTCAAGTATATTTCTATCAGGAAAGCACATCAAAACCCAATTTTCCCAAATCAAGTTAAGAACAATACCCTATTAATTCACAACTTTCCAATTTCTTGCTCTCTCGAGTGAAATTGGACTTTTTAGATGTACATTAATGTCGGCCACACACTAATGCAGTAGAAACAAGAATTAATAGAACAACATAGAAGAAGATGATGAAAAACCATACAATTCAATAATCAAAATTCATCACCATTGTTCATAACCTCAGCAAGGAAGAGAATTAGCCACTCATTTGTGGATTAATCATCCTAAAACAAGTGTTAATCATACAAACAATTGATTGAAAGAAGAAAGAAAGAGAGAAAAACCCTTAGCTTTTTCGTTCCTCAACTGCCTCTAACCCACGTCCTTGCTCCACCAAGTCTGAATTAATTAAAAATAAGCCTAAGTGTTCTATTTATACTATTGGGAATTTTTCCCGGAATAACAAGCAACGTGTCACGGAGGCCAACGCGGAGCACTGCCTCCGTGACACGGCGTGGACGCGGACCCTCACTGGAAATATAGGGTCCGGAAATATAGCCTCAACGTGGCACGGAGGCCAACGCGGAGGCTTATCTTCGTGCCACGGAGCTGTCGTGAGGCTTCACTGGAAATTGCCAATTAATTCACCCTCCAGGCAGTGTGCCTCCGCGATGGTAGCGTGGCACGGCTCCATCGCGGAGCCCCTTTACATTGCGCATTCCAATGTCTTTTCCATGCTCGCATCCAAGTCCAATCCGATATTGTCCCAACATGCATTTTAGCTCCTAAAAATCATATTTTACCTGCAAACAAATGCTAATCATGTTGGTTAGTATAAATCCACATTTTATTACCAATTACATGAAAATGTATACACATTGCATAACAAACAAGGCGAAAATGATACGTTTGAGTATCACTTGGGCATATAAATCTGCCCAAGATCAACTCACACATAGCTAATTTGGTAAGATAATTCAAGCTACGGCTATAATGATTATTTAAGATAACAAGCTAAAAATAGAGCATGCACAATTTGATAATTGAAATGAAATACAACCCTGCCAAGACTTCCTAACCTCAAGAATTGACTCTCAATCTTAGCAAACTCATGCGAACTAACTGATCAATAAATCCGACATTATTATATCCTTCATTCAACATGTGCCCTCACGGCAAGAGAGTTACCCATTTTCACATGCAAAAAATTTGTAAATCACAACATGTGTGGGTATATGAATAGAATTACGCTCACTCTCACAAAGAATTCACATGCATTATGCAATGACCTATAAGCTTGCCCTTAGTGTTTTACTCCACTAATTTAAGGATGTATGAATATAAGATCAAGTAGGACTTTTTAGGTTATAATGTAGCTAAGGGACGGGTAGGTACTACTATGGCCAGTAACAGTGACTATCATTCCTAAGCGCTTTTAATACATCACACCCTCATTACGAACTTCCCTTCTCTCACTTCACCTTCATCTCCTTTCAGCTTTCCTTTCCCTCTTGTGTTCCCCCATTTCTTAAGGCACTCTTGGCTTATTGGTAAGGAGTTCTATAAGTATTTTTTCATTAATTTATTTTCTTACTCCCTACTAATACTCAACCGTATTCAACCAAGTGCACCCTTGACCTTTCTCAACTTTTACAACTGCCGCTTTTCCATCATTTTCATTCTTCTCACTCCTTTACTCTTTCGGATTTTTCCTTTAAGTGCTTAGGAGTTTTGGGTCAAATTCAAGGCTAATGAAAGAAAAACGATTAATCTTAAGTTGTAGCTATCAAATAACAGGCTCAAGGCTCAATGGGGCTAACTAGGATTAAATATCCAAGGTAGGGAAAATGAAGGATAACATTTAGGTTCCTTCAAAGAAATGCCTAAATCATCTCCTACAATTCACATCCTTAATTTCATTTTATATACACACCAGGCAAGTTCTAGACACTTCACGTTTATTCTCAGAAAGTTATCGAAGAGTTCCTTAAGAAAACTCTCAAGCAATCTTGGGGTTGTCCTCCATTGCAACAGTGCAAGTTCTCTTCTCCTGGAGAATATTAGTCAGGTATGCGTGAATTCAACAAGGGAATTGTCCTTCCCTTGTGTCCCTCAAAATCCTACCATAACTCCCTTATCAGTTTTAGCCCTGAGCTTTCGAATACTAATGAATTCCATGTTATTTTTCATTAATTTTTCCTGGAATAATATCCATGTTGGTTTTCATATTATCTTCATCATTTCCTAATTAAATTGTCAATGTTCATATGAAAAGTGAACTTAAGCCCTAACATTCAGGTAAGGATTTTGCTTATTAAATTTCATCTAGTGAATGAAGAATGTTTTGTGCTGAATTTCCTAGAAATTATTACTATATATTTGTTGAGAAATTATTTCACTGATAAGAATGATTTTAGCCTTATTGGATGAGATTTATGTAATTCTTGAATTATTGCCATATTATGAAATTCCCGTATTTTTGGGATAAGTCGAGTTCTCTATTAGCTGCTAGTAGTTTAGACCAATTGGAACGTAGAGTCTCTTTAGAATCTTTCATAAAAGTGTCAACTGATCAGTTTTACTTCAGTCTTATTTCAAGGTATCATTGGTGCCTCTCAGTTATCAGAATCAGACTTAGATATAGTTTTTGGTCTATTATGCGGTCATGACATTCTAGTATATAGCTCTGACCAGCCCCAGAACCCAAGTTCAGTTACAGGTTGTTCTTAGATTGTTATGACTCTTCCAGACAAGAAGCTCTGACCAATGTAAAACCCGGTTCCAGAATTTGGTCTGATAAGATTCTCAAGGTACGTGCAGTTATACGTCCATGACTAGTGTTGGACCACAATTTCGAACTATCAGCTTAGTAGTTCAGTTTAGATTTTCCTGAGGGAGTAGAACTTAGCACCGAGTGGGCTAGGGTTTCAGTGCACTCAGGTTCCCATAACTTCGTTGCCAGCATAGGTTATAGTATTACTTGGTCTGATTGGCTGCAGACTTCAGTGATACTCAGTTCATGCCTTTATACCCTAGCAAGGTATATTGGGTCCTACCTGTGGGGTGTATACATCGGACTCCACGTCTAGATCACGTGATTATATGTCGGTTATAGACTCTCTCACTAGTCAGTCCAGTCCAATTTCAGAATAAGCAGCTCAGTTCATTTCTAGTCCTCAGTTTAACTTAGTGCAATACAATATCTCAGACTCAGTTTTTTAGACTTAAGGGATGCCTTGACCATCAGATAGGGTCATCTTGACCATTTCAGATTATATCAGTAGTTCAGTTCAACTTACCTATTGGTCAATGCATGTCATTTCAATTCAGACTTTATATTTAGTTATGCTTCTCCCAGTTACTCAGTACATTCAAAGTACTGACGCATACTTTTATGTTGTATCATTTCATGATACAGATGTAGGTTCTCAAACTCAGCACCGTTAGTCGCCGCAGTTCAGATTCTCCACCTCAGCTGTGAAGTGTGAGTCCTCATCACACGATGGCATTATTTCTTTCTTTTAGTCATTCATTAGTTTCAATTAGACTTCGAGTTAGCTGCGGGTTTGTCCCAGCAATGCCTTAGTTAGATTGCTTTCAGGCAGATATGATTTTCAAATTTATTAGTATTATTCAAATGTTTTGAAATTTATGTTCTCAGACTTATTTTTCATGAATGCTTTATGATATTATTTCAGTTCCACTGTGCATGATTACTCCGAGTGCTAGTGAATGATAGACGAAAGGTTTACCTGGGGTCACTTGTGACTTCACGTATCGTGTTACCTCCAGGGTGTAGGCTCGGCTCATGACAAACATGGTATCAGAGCCCTAGGTTTAGAGTATCCTCGGAATGTCTGAAAGCTTTATCGAGTAGAGTCCTTTTCATGGGTGTGAAGTGTGCCACACTTATAACAGGGAGGCTACGATATGTTATTAGGAAAACTCTCTTTTGCTCATATTCTTTATCGTGCATTAAAGTTTAATTCTAGAAATTCCCTTCTAATTCGTGCCTCTGTTTCTTTTCCGTGAACCATGCCTCCCAAATGTGGTAATGGAAGAAGGGCTGCTAATGTCAACAGACCTGCCCCATTAGCCCCGGCAGCTTCTCAGGATGAATCCATATCCACCGCCGAATTCAGGGCGGCCATTCAATTACTGGCTCAAATAGTCACCAACCAGGTGAACCAGCAGGTGTTTCCAGTAGCCACAAATGGGTCTGCAGCTATTGCTCGGGTGCAAAATTTTACCCGAAGAAACCCTCCAGATTTTCATAGAACGAAGGTGGGAGAGAACTCACAAGGGTTTGTAAATGAGATTAAAAAGATCACCCGAATTATGGGTGTCAATTCCTTTGAAAGTGTGGATTTGGCTGCCTACTAGCTAAAAGGAGTAGCCCAAGTCTGGCATGACAAGTGGAAGGAAGGACGGCCAACGGGAGCAGGACCAGTGGAGTGGGAAGAATTCCACACAGGTTTCCTGGATAGGCTTTTCCCTCGGGAGCTAAGGGAGGCTAAGATGGCAGAATTTATGAAATTGCATTATGGAAACCGAATAGTTGAGGAATATGATCTATAGTTTACCAGACTATCAAAGTATGCTCCGGAGATGGTAGCCGAGCCAAGGGCTCGCAAGTTGAAGTTCATAAATAGAGTATCTAATCTGGTCCTCAAAGAGTGCAGGACGACAATAATAATCAAGGATATGGACCTTGTTGTGCGCGTATCGCTGCTCGGTATATATTAAAAACCGACACGCAAGTGTACGTGGTCAAACAAGTAATAAAGTGGCTAAGTAGCCAAGTATCGATCCAAGGAGGCTGCTCTAGATATGCAAAACTGCCTAGTTTACTATATCTCTATTCTATTTCTAACTATGTTAACAACAATCCAACCAAGATTTGAGTGAGTTTTGTTTCTAAACTAATTATATACTGAAATTAATAACTACTATTTACGTTGAATTTAGACAATGGATATGCACATGCCAAGGTTAAGACCGAGTAATGAACTTGATAATCATGATAATTTGGTCATCCTCTTCTTCATATTGCTAGCCAAGAACATTTGCCTAGAAATTAAAACTTCCGTATTTAATTTCACTTTAGAATCATAAACCATCCGTCTACATTTCTGTGATCAAATGCAATTTATGAGCTAACACTCCAATTCCGGTTCCTAAATTGACTAATACGGCTTTCAAGTATATTTCTATCAAGAAAGCCCATCAAAACCCAATTTTCCCAAATCAAGTTAAGAACAATACCCTATTAATTCACAACTTTCCAATTTCATGCTCTCTCGAGTGAAATTGGACTTTTTAGATATACATTAATGGTGGCCAATCAATAATGTAATAAACACAAGAATTAATAGAACAACATGCAAGAAGAAGAAGAAACCATATCAATTATTACCAACATTCATTACACAAGTTCAAAACCTCAGCAAGAAAGGAATTAGCCACTCATTCTTGGATTAATCATCCTAGAATGAGTGTTAATCATGCATACAATTGAAGGAAAGAAGAAGGGAAGAGAAGAAATCTCTTATCTTTTCTATTCTTCAACTGCCACAAAACCACGTTCCTGCTCTCCACTTCTGAACTCAGGCTAAAAAAAACTAAAACTAAAAAACCCTCTTTAAAAATAACCTAAGTGTGCTATTTATACTAGTGGGAAATTTTTCCCGGAATAACAAGCAACGTGTCACGGAGGCCAACGCGGAGCACTGCCTCCGTGACACGGCGTGGACGCGGACCCTCTCTGGAAATTGCAGGGTCCGGATAATTGGCCTCAACGTGGCACGGAGGCCATCGCGGAGGTCTATCTCCGTGCCACGGAGCTGACGCGCAGGCACACTGACAATTGCCAATTTTATTTCTGCCCAGGCAGTGTGCTACCGCGATGGCAGCGTGGCACGGCTCCATCGCGGAGCCACTGTAAAATGTGCCATCCAAGGCCTTTTCCACGCTCGCATCCTAGTCCAACTCCGACATAGTTCCAACACGCATTTTAGCTCCTCAAAATCACATTATCCTGCAAAACAAATGCTAATCATGTTGGTTAGTATAAATTCGCATTTTATTACCAAATACATGATATTATATACACATTGCACAACAAAAAAGGTAAAAATGATACGTTTGAGTATCACTTGGGCATATAAATCTGCCCAAGATCAGTTACCCCACACTTAAATCCTTGTTCGTCCTCGAACAACACATACACAAATCATGCACATCACATCTCAACCTTTGTCACTATGGTGCAGCCATTTACATTACGGTCATACCGATTATTCGATTTTTGCAAATCATCAAGAAAACATGCTTGGTCGTACAAGACAATGACCTTAATACATCGAGGCTTCCTAGACTTTTAAGAATTGATTCTTGATATCGGCAAACTCATGCAAATCAACTAATCAAGAAATCCGACACGAAAATCAATCTTTCATCAAGCATGTACCCTCACAACTCGAGAGAAACTTCCCCTTTTTATGTTCATGCAGCACACAAACATGCAAGTAGGGGCATATAAAAATTAATTTCACTCTCTCTCCCAAAAGAATCACATGCATCATGTCATGACCCATAGGCTTGCCCTTAGTGTATTACTCCACTAATATAAAGAAAAGCAATTTAGGATCAAATAGGACTTTTAATGGGTTGTAACTGGGCTATGGATCTAGTATATATATATTGGATTAGCCAATAATAGTCGCTAGCATCCTTAAGTGCCTTTTTAACTCATTCCCATCTACGCATGGACATTGTTCCTCTCTTTTCTCTTTTTCTCCCATTCATGCTGGTTTACTTTCATACAGCCCATTTCATTAGGCACACTTGACACAAAATAGAAGGTTTTCCTGTACCCTCAATTTCATTTAATTACAACGGGTGCCTCTTCAACATCATCTTTTCTTTCCTCACTTTGCTTTTCTTTTCTTTTCACTCTTTTAACTCTTTAACACTTTGGGAAACATTTTCTGTTCTTTATGAGCGCTTAAGAGCTTCTTAAAGACTTTAAGGCTAATGAAAAGAAGGAATAAAGCTTAGTTCATACAATTCTGGACAAAAGAAAGAAATCGGCTAAAGGCTCAACGGGCTGACTAGGGTATACAACATATAAAAAGGTACAATTTGACAAGAAAAAAAAATGGAAACTAACGGTTAAAACAAAGAAATGCCTACATCCTTTCCAACACTACACCTCCTTCATTTCATTTTGTATACACACCAGGCAAGTTCTAGACAATTCACAATGACATGGAATAGCAAAACCTCACTTCACACTTCATGCACATGCTCGAATCAAGATGCATTCACAGACTCTTTAATTAGTCAATTACATGAATTCAAGATTAAGCCTCAATCATAATGGACCAAATTCTATAGCCTAGGTAACTCAACATATTTACACAATTGCATGCTTTCAACCGAATCATTTTCACATTTCGAACATCAATTACAACACGCAACGAAATTTTAGCAACCATAAGCAACTACAGTTTATTGATGCAATCCACCAAAGAAACTAAAAACAAAACATCTACTCCTATCGACTACATTTCCCTTAAGACGGTCGTCATCCATCCATCATAGGGAACGGTCACTAACTATGACATCGGTTCAATGGGACTATTCTCGGTAAAAGAACTGAAAACAAACTCCGAGAAACCCAAAAATAAAACGTCAAAATTTTTTCAACACATCGTTCATTTGGATAGAAAATATTTGCAAAATATGTTGATAAATGCAAAATCTTTTCGCAAAAATTTTGAAAAATATCGATCATATTGATAGAAAAAAATATTTACAAAATTTACAAAATATTTACAAAGGCAACCATAACTTTCAAAACACACATCATCAGCCACAACACAAATATATACACATAGATCACAAAATCAGTTCACAACAACAGGGAAAGCACAGACATACATAAACGTCAAGGAAAAATTATACAACAAGTTTAGAGCCTATGACCCAGCACCTAACTACTCCCCACCCCACACTTAAATCGAACACTGTCCCCAGTGTTCACAATAATACAAAGCACAACATATGGGTGGTGGAACTCCCTGCTCAGTCGAAATTTTCGACTTCCTCATCCGGTGCTGCGGCCTCATCGCCCATATCCGAATCTGCTCCATCGTCGTCATCGGACTCTACATCAGAGTCCTCACGACGTGTCTCCTCATCAGTAGGGACGTCGTCATCAGTCGGCTCCACAAAGGCTGGCCCCACCTTGCATAAAGCTCTGGCGTTCTCGCCAAAGGGGTAGTCCAGCTCTAGCTGCCATAACTCATCCTCGGTGGCTGGTCTCCCACCTATCCGTAGTTGCAGCATCTACATGCCGAACATACGGGCCATATACTGGTCATCACGAGCATGTCGCTCGCCCAGAGTCAGCACCGGTCCGTGTGTAGTGTCGGGGGCCTTGGTCTTTGTCACATCAAGGGCCCTCCGCTCCAACTGCGGAATGTAATCCAAGGCTTCATCCTCAATGTCGAGGCCTCGGAGGAAGGTGGTGATGAGTCTGCCAAACCCGTATCTGTGGCCCTGGTGTAGTCTGGCTCTCTTCATGGCGGATATTATGACCGCCCCCACATTAATCTCAAGCCCTTTCATAAGGGCATACACCAGGCAGACACGGTCTCGGGTCACGTCTGTCATATGCACTCCCGGGATCAAACACGAACATACAATTTTTAGCCAGATTCTTGCCTCCCTGTTCATCTGCAAATAAGGCAGAGTCTCATGGTAACCCCTCTCTTTGTGTCTGCTCCATCGGGCTTTGGATCGAGCCCCACACAACGTACGTCTGATGTCGGCGTATGGTGGGGTGATGTTGAGCTGGCGGAGAACGTGGGCGTCTGTGTCCCGCGCTCCAACGATGGCATTCAGCTGCTGGGGTTCCAGAGTGACAATCTGTCCTCTGATTTTAATAGTATGGCTCCTGATGGCCGGGTTCCAGTTGCCGTAGAATTCCCGGACCAAGTGAAGGTTGCACTCCTTGGGCTCCTGAAAACTAAAGCTGAGCCCAGCTGCCTCAATCCTCTGTACAATGCGAGGGAACTCCTGTGCAAGTGGTTCCCTTGCAATATGTTCCTCCGGGAAGTACTTGTTCTCCTTATGCTTTGCGTACCATTTATTCCCTTCATCTGTGACCCATCGTGTCCCGTATCGGCGGTGTTGACCGCGTGGAACAGCAGGTGCAGCTGGGACAGCAGTGCCCCGTCTCATTCTCTTTCTGCCGGTGCCTGAGGTTGAAGCACCCTTGCCTTTATCTTGTCGGCTGGCCATTGTACCTGTCAATTTACACAAACAAGCACAACGTTAAGCTAAAAACTTGCTAGCTTCGGCTAAGGTCGGGTTAAACAAAATTTACCCCACACTTAGTCTTTAACAATATTTACAACATTTTAGCAAGGATAGCTCTATTTACACCCCAAACACAATCAACTATAACATATTGCTTAGTGCGTTCAGAAATATTCGACAGCATAACGACTAGCGAACTACTCAGACTTCATACAGCTAGCCCAATCCAACTATCAACAGCAATTCAACCATCGCACAAGCAACAAAACAACCACAAACTAAAAACAACTAGAAAAATATTTCGTATACAAGATAATCTAAACAATCTAACCAATTTACACATTATGCAATTTCCCACAAAAATTCGAGAATTAGTCGTCTTTGAACATTTACACACTATTTACCATGACTTATCTCAAATAATAAACACCCCCCGGCATTGAATTCACCAAACAATCAAGTTGCCCGAGTCAAATTCAACAACCCAAGCCCTAGGATAGAGTTCGACAATCAATTTCGAATTATTTACATAATCGACAAGTTCAAATGCCAAATACAACAATCCGAACATAATCAATCACAACATAATTCACCATCATGTTTAATTTCTACCTAAGGTGGTATGTCTCACCTTACATGCCCAAAATTTACAAAAATCGCCAAAAAATTGAGTTAGACGATGAAAACATACCTTGGAACTGAAGAATCGACAAAAACTTGACGTTTTCCTTGCCTATTAACGTGGCACGTTGCTTGGGGGTAGGGGAATGGGTGTTTTTGTCGCGGAGGGTAGAGGGAATGGGGGAAAATGGGCGAAAATTGGGGGTTTATTTAAAGGAAACACGCGGGTCACCCGGAAACCCGGTGTGACCCGGCACTGGGATAAGGTCAACGTGTCACGGAGGGTAACGCGGAGCCCCTCCTCCGTGACAAGGAGCCAACGCGTTGGCTTACTGGAATTTTAAAAAATTCCAGATTTGCCTTCAACGTGTCACGGAGGTCGACGCGGAGCATTGCCTCCGTGACACGGCGCCAACGCGGAGCATTGCCTCCGTGACACGGCGCCAACGCGCCAGTGCTCTGTTTCACCATCAAATTTTATTTTTCATACCTCGCCTCATTTCCTCGATTCCAAGTATTTTTTCTCCAGTATACCTGAAAATCACCTCACTAAAGAAAAATTGGTTAAATTAATAGATTCCCTACAAAAAAAATAAAAAATTTACTAAATTACTAAATAAAAAAAATTTGACTAAATAAAACGCAAATCTAAGCCTAGTCAAGAAAAAGAAAAGAAAATAGAATAAAAGAAAAACTTTACACTAAGGAAAGAAAAAAATATTTTTCACGGGTTGCCTCCCGTGCAGCGCATGGTTTAACGTCACGGCTCGACAGCCTTTATGCTCAAGTGTCTACTAGGGAGATGGACAATTTGTCCCGATCATGGTCATCTCCCCAGTAGTTCTCAACCTTGTCTGGTGGCCTACCTAGTAACTCTCGGGAATCACTCAATCCATTTGCATTCCCATGATCAATCACGTTAATCACCGAGAGTTCCTTATAGACAGTCAGGAGCTTAGGTGCCTTGTACACGTCGAACACCTCAACCTTGTCGTGTGCTCGCATTGTGAGTTGACCCGCAGCTACATCGATCAATGCCTTTCCGGTTGCCAAAAAGGGTCGTCCCAAAATAAATGGGACTTCCGCATCTGGTTCAAAATCCAGAACAATGAAATCTACCAGAAAAATGAGGGAGCCTACCTGCACTAGCACATCCTCAACAATGCCATCCGGCTTAGCTAAAGACCTGTCTGCTAGCTGCAAGATCACTGTTGTAGGTCTAGGACTCCCTAGCCCTAACTTTCTGAATACCGAAGATGGCATCAGATTTATACTTGCCCCCAAGTCGCATAACCCACGAGCTCCGATACTTTGCCCAATCGTCAGCTGGATAGTAAAACTTCCAGGATCCTTCAGTTTAGTGGGTAACCTGTTCTGAATACGGGATGTGCATTCCTCCGTTAAAGCCACCGTGGCATACTCAGTCAAGCGACTTTTGTTGGCCACGATGCCTTTGATATACTTCGCATATTTTGGCACACCCTGCAAGACATCAACAAGAGGTAAGTTAACATGTACCTGTTTAAGTACCTCCATGAATTTCTGGAAACACGCCTCCTCCTTGTGTTTCTTAAGTCGTTGAGGGAACGGGGGTGGAGGCCTTGCTGGTTCAGCTTCTTTGGTCTTCCCCGTATATGAGGTTTGTTCTCCATCAACATCTGCTGCTCCTGACTTCTGAGGCGGTCTTTCCGGTTCCACCTCCTTTAATTGTAAACCACTCCTCGTGGTCACTGCATTTACCTGCTTAGGATTGGGATCCGTGTCGCTAGGTAGTCCTCCCCTTGGTCTAGTATTTTGGGCACTAGCAAATTGCCCAAACTGATATTCAAGAGCCTTGGTTGCCAATTGATTGTTCTTTACTTCGGCTGC
The DNA here is from genome assembly GCA_035772735.1 of Datura wrightii. Classification (NCBI taxonomy): domain Eukaryota; kingdom Viridiplantae; phylum Streptophyta; class Magnoliopsida; order Solanales; family Solanaceae; genus Datura; species Datura wrightii. Next base: position 151,619,582 of record JASDFA010000001.1, on the reverse strand, counting down.
CAATTTGACATAGTCAGCCTGCAATTGTGCCTTGTTGGCAATCATGGTCTTGAACATTTCCTCAATAGTCGGTGATGGTGGTGGAGGAGGGGCATTGTGATTTCTAAACTGATTCTGATAGCCTTGTTGCCCTCCTTGGTTTCTGCGCATACCCTGCCCTGAACCCTGGCCTTGTTGATTGTTGCTACCCCACGAAAAATTTGGATGATTCCTCCAGTTCGAGTTGTTGCCACCACCACACTGCTGTTGATTCCTCTGTGCATTGCCCACAAAGTTGACCGAATCAGGATTTGCACCACAGCATTCAGCTGAATGCTCACTACTACCACACACTTCACACCACATCTGTTGGACTGCATTGACTGAGGCTGAAGGCTGGTTCAAATTCATATTTCTGAAGTGAGTGTTTAACTGATTTTGCAAAGCAGCTATCTGTGCAGCGATAGCTGTGAATCCATCCACTTCAAACATTCCCGCTGCTTTCCTTGCTCCACCTCTTGAAGAATCTGCATTCCATTCCGGATTGCCTTGTGAAATTCAGTTGAGCAAAGTGTACAGCTCCTCGTAAGTCTTCTCCAGCGCTTGCCCTCCAGCTGCTGAGTCTAACAAAATTTTAGTGTGGGGTTCCAAACCCTCAATAAAAGTGTGTACCAACACCTCATTTGACTGATGATGATGAGGACAGTCTCGCAACATGGACTTGAATCTTTCCCAGGCTTGATAAAGATTTTCTCCTTCCCTCTGTTTAAAACTTAGAATCTGACTTCTAAGTTTAGCTGTTTTACCTGAAGGGAAAAATCTGATCAAAAACTTCCTTGCAAGATCATCCCACGTTGATATAGAGTTGGGTGGCTCAGCTTTTAACCACCTCTTGGCTTCACCAAGTAAGGAAAATGGAAATAAGGTGAGCCGAACATAATCAGGTGACACTCCAGCGGGGATGTAAGTGTCACTTATCTCCAAGAAGTTCTGGAGATGTTGTTGCGGATCTTCGTGAGGGTGACCGGTAAACTGCCCGCTAGTGTGCAAAAGTTGCACCATATTTTGCTTTAACTCAAATCTCCCCCCAGGCTCTGGTTTGCGGATGCTGGAATGTACATTATTAGCGTGTGGGATTGCCACCTCGCGAACCGGCCTGGCTGCTACTTCCTCGGGCACTAACACTGCCCGCACAACTGGTGGATTGGGTTGCTCCATTATAGACTGTTTAAGCAACTGCAGCTTCTTCCGAAGAGCTTCTCTACGTTGACTGTGCAATTCACGTTCTGGCTCTAAGTAAGATTCCACCAGCTCCTTGTCCCTTGCCAGTGTTCACAGAAATAAAAATCTGCAAAATACAGGCTAAGACCAAGTTGTTAACACTTAAGAAAATAAAAATACAAATACAGTAAATTTACACTAAACACAATTTTACAAATCGCCTAGCCTCCCCGGCAACGGCGCCAAAAACTTGTTGCGCGCGTATCGCTGCTCGGTATATATTAAAAACCGACACGCAAGTGTACGTGGTCAAACAAGTAATAAAGTGGCTAAGTAGCCAAGTGTCGATCCAAGGAGGCTGCTCTAGATATTCAAAACTGCCTACTTTACTATATCTCTATTCTATTTCTAACTATGTTAACAACAATCCAACCAAGATTTGAGTGAGTTTTGTTTCTAAACTAATTATATACTGAAATTAATAACTACTATTTACGTTGAATTTAGACAACGGATATGCACATGCCAAGGTTAAGAACGAGTAATGAACTTGATAATCATGATAATTTGGTCATCCTCTTCTTCATATTGCTAGCCAAGAACGTTTGCCTAGAAATTAAAACATCCGTATTTAATTTCACTTTAGAATCATAAACCATTCGTCTACATTTCTGTGATCAAATGCAATTTATGACCTAACACTCCAATTCTGGTTCCTAAATTGACTAATACGGCTTTCAAATATATTTCTATCAAGAAAGCACATCAAAACCCAATTTTCCCAAATAAAGTTAAGAACAATACCCTATTAATTCACAACTTTCCAATTTCATGCTCTCTCGAGTGAAATTGGACTTTTTAGATATACATTAATGGTGGCCAATCAATAATGTAATAAACACAAGAATTAATAGAACAACATGCAAGAAGAAGAAGAAACCATATCAATTATTACCAACATTCATTACACAAGTTCAAAACCTCAGCAAGAAAGGAATTAGCCACTCATTCATGGATTAATCATCCTAGAATGAGTGTTAATCATGCATACAATTGAAGGAAAGAAGAAGGGAAGAGAAGAAAACTCTTATCTTTTCTATTCTTCAACTGCCACAAAACCACGTTCCTGCTCTCCACTTCTGAACTCAGGCTAAAAAAAACTAAAACTAAAAAACTCCCTTTAAAAATAACCTAAGTGTGCTATTTATACTAGTGGGAAATTTTTCCCGGAATAACAAGCAACGTGTCACGGAGGCCAACGCGGAGCACTGCCTCCGTGACACGGCGTGGACGCGGACCCTCTCTGGAAATTGCAGGGTCCGGATAATTGGCCTCAACGTGGCACGGAGGCCATCGCGGAGGTCTATCTCCGTGCCACAGAGCTGACGCGCAGGCACACTGGAAATTGCCAATTTTATTTCTGCCCAGGCAGTGTGCTACCGCGATGGCAGCGTGGCACGGCTCCATCGCGGAGCCACTGTAAAATGTGCCATCCAAGGCCTTTTCCACGCTCGCATCCCAGTCCATCTCCGACATAGTTCCAACACGCATTTTAGCTCCACAAAATCACATTATCCTGCAAAACAAATGCTAATCATGTTGGTTAGTATAAATTCGCATTTTATTACCAAATACATGATATTATATACACATTGCACAACCAAAAAGGTAAAAATGATACGTTTGAGTATCACTTGGGCATATAAATCTGCCCAAGATCAGACCTCTCTAGCTTAATTGTGTATGCCCAATATATTGAGGCCGAAAAGATGAAAGATATAGAATGTAAGAACAAACGAGCAAGGACTGGCCAGTCAGATTTTGACAATCAAAGGGCTAGCGATAGTAGCCGCCCACAGCAATAACCCCAGCAACACCGCAGCAGAGAGCCCCAACACCTAGTTCATCCAGTATCCCAACCTTTCTGTCCCGCCAGGATCGGAGGGGTGGGTCATCTGACACTCAATCTCAGGCTCATAATACAAGGAACAAGTATCCATCTTGTCCCAAGTGTGGTAGGAATCACCCTGGAGAATGCCTTTAGGTACGAGAGGGTTGCTCTGGGTGTGGACAGCTTGGACACAGGCTTAGGGAGTGACCGTTAGCAGGGCGAGGGAGATCACAATCTACCACATCATCAGCTCTAGCAGGTCGACCAGCCCAGCAGGCTAACACCTCAGGTACAAATGGCGGTCACCGCCAAAATTGTTTCTATGCTCTATCTTCCCATCAGGATTAGGAAAGCTCACCTGACGTAGTTACTTGTATATTACGTCTCTTCCATCTAGACGTATATAACCTCTTAGATCCAGGAGCTACTCTTTCTTTTGTGACTCCTTATATAGCGGTTTAGTTCAATATAAGTCCAAAGGTCCTCTCAAAACCATTCTCAGTCTTCACCCCAGTTGGCGAGTCAGAGCCAGTCGGGTGTACAGAAATCGCTCGGTCTCAGTCCTGAATAAAGTAATTCCACCTGATCTCGTAGAGCTAGACATGGTCCACGTCGACCTTATTCTCAGCATGGATTGGTTACAACCTGCTATGGCTTAGTTGATTGCAGAACTAGAGTTGTCAAGCTCCAGTTTCCTAATGAGCCATTTGTAGAATGGATGGGCAATAGTTCAGCGCCTAAGGGTAGGTTTATTTCCTACCTCAAGGTCAAGAAATTCATTTTCAAAGGATGTCTATATCATCTGATTCAGGTCAAGGATTCTAACTTGGAGACCCCAACCATTCAATCAGTTCCAATTATCAGCGAATTCCCAGATTTATTTCCTGAGGATCTTCCCAGAGTTCCCCCTGAATAGGAAATAGACTTCGGAATAGATCTCCTCCAAAATACTCAGCCCATCTCCATCCCTCCTTACAGAATGGCTTCAGCTGAGCTTAAGGAGTGATCTTGGGCAGATTTATATGCCCAAGTGATACTCAAACGTATCATTTTCGCCTAGTTTATTGTGCAATGTGTATACATTTTCATGTAATTGGCAATAAAATGTGAATTTATACTAACCAACATGATTAGCATTGTTTTGTAGGTAAAACATGATTTTGAGGAGCTAAAACGCATGTTGGAACAATATCAGAGTTGGACATGGATGCGAGCACGAAAAAGACATTGGACTGCACAATGTAAAGGGGCTCTGCGATGGAGCCGTGCCACGCTACCATCGCGGAGGCACACTGCCTGGAGGGTGATTTAATTGTCAATTTCCAGTGGAGCCTCATGACAGCTCCGTGGCACGGAGGCAAGCCACCGCGTTGCATGTCGTGCCACGTTGAGGCTTTATTCCCGGACCCCAGATTTCCAGTGAGGGTCCGCGTCCACGCCGTGTCACGGAGGCAGTGCTCCGCGTTGGCCTCCGTGACACGTTGCTTGTTATTCCGGGAAAAATTCCCAATAGTATAAATAGAACACAGGCTTATTTTTAATTAATTCAGACTTGGTGGAGCAATGACGTGGGTTACAGGAAGTTGAGGGACGAAAAAGCTAAGGGTTTTTCTCTCTTTCTTTCTTCTTTCAATCAATTGTTTGTATGATTAACACTTGTTTTAGGATGATTAATCCACAAATGAGTGGCTAATTCTCTTCCTTGCTGAGGTTATGAACAATGGTGATGAATTTTGATTATTGAATTGTATGGTTTTTCATCTTCTTCTTCTGTGTTGTTCTATTAATTCTTGTTTCTACTGCATTAGTGTGTGGCTGACATTAATGTACATCTAAAAAGTCTGATTTCACTCAAGAGAGCACGAAATTTGAAAGTTGTGAATTAATAGGGTATTGTTCTTAACTTGATTTGGGAAAATTGGGTTTTGATGTGCTTTCCTGATAGAAATATACTTGAAAGCCGTATTAGTCAATTTAGGAACCGAAATTGTATTGCGAGGTCATAAATTGCATTTGATCACAGAAATGTAGACGGATGGTTTATGATTCTTAAATGAGATTAAATACGAGAGTTTTAATCTCTAGGCTAATGTTCTTGGCTAGCAACTAGAAGAGAAGAATAACCGAATTATGATTATAATCAAGTTCATTACTTGTTCTTAACCTTGGCATGCTCATATCCATAGTTTAAATTCAAAGTGGATATTTGTTAATAGTTTTAGTATATAATTTATAAACAAAATTATTTAACTTTTGGTTACGTTGTTGTCAGCATATATAGAACTAAGATAGAATATAGTATACTTGAGCAATTTTTACTTATCCAGAGTCTCCTTGGTTCGATACTTGGCTTACTTAGCCACTTTACTACTTGTTTGACCACGTGCACTTGCGTGTCGGTTTTTAACCCATATAGCAAACCACCGAACAAGTTTTTGGCGCCGTTGCCGGGGAGACTAGGCAATTGGTGAAATTGTGTTAAGTGTAAATTGACTGTATTTTTGTTTTATTTTCTTAAGTGTTGACAACTTGGTCTTAGCCTGTATTTTGCAGACTTGATTTCTGTGAACACTGGCAAAGGACAAGGAGCTGGTGGAATCTTATATAAAGCCTGAACGTGAATTTCATAGTAAACGCAGAGAAGCTCTACAAAAGAAGCTGCAGTTGCTCAGACAGACTATTATGGAGCAACAAAATCCACTGGTTGTGAGGGCAGTGTTAGTGCCCGACGAAGCAGCAGCAAGGCCGGTTCGTGAGGTGGCAATCCCACATGCCAACAATGTACATTCAAGTATCTGCAAACCAGAGCCTGGAGGGAGATTTCAACTAAAGCAGAACATGGTGCAACTATTGCACACAAGCGGGCAATTTACCGGTCTCCCTCATGAAGACCCACAACAATATCTCCAAAACTTTTTGGAGATAAGTGACACTTATATACCCGCTGGAGTGTCACCTGATTATGTTCGGCTCACACTATTTCCGTTTTCCTTACTTGGTGAAGCCAAGAGGTGGTTAAAAGCTGAACCACCAAATTCTATATCAACGTGGGATGATCTTGCACGAAAGTTCTTGATAAGATTTTTTCCCTCTGGTAAAACAACCAGACTTAGAAGTCAAATTCTAAGTTTCAAACAGAGGGAGGGAGAAAATTTATATCAAGCCTGGGAAAGATTTAAATCCATGTTGCGGGACTGTGCTCATCATCATCAGTCCAATGAGGTGTTGGTACACACATTTATTGAGGGTTTGGAACCCCATACTAAAATTTTGCTAGATTCAGCAGCTGGAGGGAAAGCGCTGGAAAAGACTTATGAGGAGCTGTACACTTTGCTCAACTGGATTTCACAGGGCTATCCAGAAAGGAATGCTGACTCATCTCGAGGTGGAGTAAGGAAAGCAGCAGGAGTGCTTGAAGTGGATGGATTTACAGCTATCGCTGCACAGATAGCTGCCTTGCAGAATCAGTTGAACAACCACTTCAGCAACATGAATTTGAACCAGCCTTCAGCTTCAGTCAATGCGGTCTAGCAAATGTGGTGTGAAGTGTGTGGAAGCAGTGAGCACTTAGCTGAGTGCTGTGGAGCAAACCCAGATTCGGTTAACTTTGTGGGCAATGCACAAAGAAATCAGCAGCAGTTTGGTAGCGGCTACAACTCAAATTGGAGGAACCATCCAAATTTTTCGTGGGGTAGCAACAACCAACAAGGCCAAAGTTCGGGTCAGGGTATGCACAGGAATCAAGGAGGGCAACAGAACTACCAATCTTAATTCAGAAATCACAATGCCCCTCCTCCACCACCATCACCTACCATTGAGGAAATGTTCAAGACCATGATTGCTAATCAGGCGCAATTGCAGGCTGACTATGTTAAATTGGCAGCCGAAGTGAAGAACAATCAATTAGCGACCAAGGCTCTTGAGTATCAATTTGGGCAATTTGCTAGTGCCCAAAACACAAGGCCCAGAGGAGGACGGCCTAGCGACACGGATCCTAATCCGAAGCACGCAAATGCAGTGACCACAAGGAGTGGTTTGCAGCTGAAGGAGGTGGAACCGGAAAAACCACCTCAAAAGTTAGGAGCAGCAGATGTTGAGGAAGAACAAACTTCGGATAGGGGGAAGACCAAAGAAGCTGAATCAGAAAGGCCTCCACCCCCGTTCCCTCAACGACTCAAGAAACACAAGGAGGAGGCGTGTTTTAAGAAATTTATGGAGGTGCTTAAATAGGTACATGTTAATTTACCTCTTGTTGATGTCCTGCAGGGAGTGCCAAAATATGCCAAATATATTAAAGACATCGTGGCCAACAAAAGTCGTTTGACTGAGTATGCCACGGTGGCTTTGACTGAGGAATGCACTTCCCGGATCCAAAATAGACTGCCTACGAAGTTAAAAGACCCTGGAAGTTTTACTATCCAGCTTACTATTGGGCAGAGTATCCGAGCTCGTGGATTGTGTGACTTGGGGGCGAGCATAAACCTGATGCCATCTTCGGTATTCAGAAAGTTAGGTCTAGGGAGTCCTAGACCTACAACCGTAATCTTGCAGCTAGCAGATAGATCCTTAGCTAGGCCGGATGGCATTGTTGAGGATGTGCTGGTGCAAGTGGGATCCCTCATTTTTCTGGTTGATTTTATTGTTCTGGATTTTGAACCAGACGCTGAAGTCCCATTTATTTTGGGACAACCCTTCTTGGCAACCGGGAAAGCATTAATCAACGTGGCTGTGGGTCAACTTACAATGCGAGCACATGACAAGGTAGAGGTGTTCGATGTATACAAAGCACCCAAGCTCCCAATGGTAAATGAAGAACTCTCGGTAATCAATGTAATTGATCATGGGAAGGCTAATCAAAAGAGTGAATCCCGAGAGTTGATAGGAAGACCACCTGATAAGGTTGAGCACTACTGGGGGGAGGACAATGATCGTGAAAAATCATCCATCACCCTAGTAGATAATTGAGCATAAAGGACGTCGAGCCGCGACGGTAAACCAGGCGCTGCACGGGAGGCAACCCGTGAAAAATATTTTTTTTCTTTCTGTTATTTTGTAAAGTGTAAATAGATTTTATTTTATTTTTCTTTTTCTTGATTTAGTAAAAAAATTTTCATTTTAGTTAGTATTTTTTATTTTAATTAGGGAAATCTATTAATCTAACCAATTTTGTTTAGTGAGGTGATTTTCAGGTCAAACGGAGAAAAATATGCATGGAATCGGGAAGGAAAAGGCAAGGTATGAAAAAATGAATAAAATGAAGAGATAGTGAGATGGGGCGATGGCTCCGTGTCACGGAGGAGGTGCTCCGCGTTACCCTCCGTGACATGCTGAGGGTTAATCTGGAATTATTGAAAATTTCAGAGGACCATCGCGATGGCTCCGTGTCACAGAGGAGGGGCTCCGCGTTACCCTCCGTGACACGTTGCCCTATATTTTGTGACAGGTCACACCGGGTTGCCGGGTGACCCGCGTGTTTTCCTTTATTTTAAACCCCGATTTTAGGCCCTTTTTCCTCATTTTCTCTCTTCTTCGTGACCAAACACCCAAATTTCCCACCCCAACCAACGTGCCACGGTATTATGCAACCAAGTTGTCGAGTTTCTTCGATTATTCAACTTAAAGGTATGTTTTCCTCGTCTCTCTCAAGTTTTTATCAATTTTAATCAAATTTGAGCATGGGATGTGAGATATATTACCCTAAGTAGCAATTTAGCATGAAATTGAGTTATTCTTTGATTGATAAATGTTCAGAATGTTGTAATACGTGTTTGAACTTGTCGATTGCATGAATGATTCGAATTTGATTGTGAAATTCAATTCTAGGGCTTGGGTTGTTGAAATCGAATTGGGTAACTTGGTAAATTTGTAAATTATATGTCGGGGTGTGCTTTTGAATTGAGATAAGTCATTGTAAATATTGTTTGAATGTAATAGACGATGAATTCTCTGGTTGTTAGGAAAATGTGAAAATTGTTCGAATTGGTTGGTTACATAGATTCATGTGTATATAGAATTTTTGTTGTTGTTTTTGTTTTGTTGTTTTCATTGCTCAGTGCGAAGGTTGAATTGCTAGCGATGGTAGGATTGGGATTAGCTGTATGAAGTCTGAGTAGTACGCTAAGGTTATACTGTCGAAATTTTCTTTGCGAACGCACTAAGCATAAATTGTATAGTTGTTTGTTTTTGGTGTAAATAAAGTGATCCTTGCCGTAGTATCGTAACAGTAGCTAAGGACTAAGTGTGGGGTAAACTTTGCTTAACCCGACCTTAGCCGAAGCTAACATGCATTTAACTTGACATGGTGCTTGTTTATTTGTGTTGACAGGTACAATGGCAAGTAGGCAGGATAAGGGTAAAGGTGCATCTACTTCAGGCACCGGGAGAAAACGACATAGACTGGGCACAGCAGTCCCAGCTGCACCAGCTGTTCCGCGCGGCCAACGCCGCCAGTACGGAACGAGGTGAGTAACCGATGAAGGGAAGAAGTGGTACACTAAACACAAGGAAAACAAATACTTCCCTGAGGAGCATATTGCGCGAGAACCACTAGCACAGGAGTTCCCCCGTATAGTGCAGAGGATCGAGGAAGCTGGGCTCAGTTTCATATTTCAGGAGCCCAAGGAGTGCAACTTACATCTAGTTCGGGAGTTCTATGCAAATTGGAACCCGGCAATCAGAAACCACACAATAAAGATCAGAGGGCAGATTGTCACTTTGGAACCCCAGCAATTAAATGCCATCATTAGAGCGCGGGACACAGACGCCCATTGTGTGGGGCTCGATCCACAGCCAGATGGAGCAGACATAAAGAGAGGGGTTACCACCAGACTCTGCCCTATTCTCAAATGAATAGGGAGGCAAGAATTTGGCTGAAAATAGTTTGTTCGTGCCTGATCCCGGGGGTGCACATGACGGATGTGACCCGGGACCGTGTGTGCCTGGTGTATGCCCTGATGAAAGGGCTAGAGATTAATGTTGGGGCGGTCATCATATCCGCCATGAAGAGAGCCCGACTACACCAGGGCCACAGGTATGGGTTCGGAGGACTTATCACCACCTTCTTCCGGGGCCTCGATGTTGGTGCATTTGTCGACCTAAAGGACATCACAAAAAGCTCATAGTGCCATACCGAGCCCAAAATGCTATCTCTATAATATCTTCTTCCTGGACCCTCAACTAATGGTACCTTGGTTGAAGGTCAATCTAAAAAAAACCATTGGCTCCCTAAAGCTAGTCAAATAAATTGTCCATTCTAGGCAATGGGTACTTATTCTTGATGGTGACCTTATTCAGTTGGCATTAATCAATATACATTCACAAGGTCCGATCCTTCTTCCGAACGAGTAAGATTAGTGCACCCCAAGGTAAAGTGCTCAGTTGAATAAATCTTTTGTTAAGAAGGTCCTTCAACTGCTTCTTCAGCTATTTCAGTTCTATTGGGGCCATTCTACATGAAGGGATAGAAATAAGCTTTGTCCTAGAAATAACGTCAATCTTGAAATCGATCTCTCTCTTGGGAGGAATCCCCGGTAGTTCATCTAGAAACACCTATGAATATTCACAAACAACTAGCGCTAACTAGACTCTCGGTGCCTTGGCATTGGTGTCTCTTACCCTAACTAAGTGATATAAGCACCATTTTCGAATTAGCTTCCTTTCCTTAAGGTAGGAAATAAACCTACCCATTGGCACCATCACATTATCCTTCTACTCAAGTGTTGGATCGTTAAGGAACTAGAAAGTTACAACCTTGGTGTGACTATTCAACGTGGTGTAACAAGAGGACAACCAATCCATAACCATAATGAAATCAAAATCCACCATCTTTAATGCAACCATATCAACTCTGGTATTCTTACGGTACACTTTGATTAAACAATTCTTATAAACTCAGTCCACAAGTACTAATTCAGTAGACACTAGGAAGGGTTCACATAGTCGTTCAGGTTCTAAACAAAACCTTTGAACAACATATTGGAATACATATGATAAAGTGGATCAAGGATCCATAAAGCATACACCTCAATAGAAAAGAATGTGAGGATACTGGCTGCCTGCTAAAGAATACAAGCAGTTCTACGCACCATTCCTAGTCACGTCTTAACCCTTCAGGACCTGGGTACCCCGAGGAGTAACTGGTATTGTACCTTGAGACCTCCCTATGCTACCTTCAGCCCTTTGGCCTGTACTAGGATTGTCCCTTTAAAAGTGGCCCTACTTCCCATACCTAAAGCATCCTCCGATCCCTAGGCAATACTCCCCAGGGTGCCTCCTTTTTCACCTATTGAACGGAGGATATCGTGGGACACTATGAACAACACTAACCTATGACTGGGACCTGAAGCTCTAGACCCGTGAACCTTACTGGGTTGGCCTTACTGCTTACCCCAAAACCTTTCGAATAGTGTAGTAATTGCCAATGAAGCAGGTCCAGATGACCTCTGCTGGAACATGGGACTGCAGCTACCCTCTCAATAACCCCTGTAATAGATAACTAACCTATACCTTTTATCGTGACGCTGCTCCTTCTTAAGCCTACTTGCTACCTTTGAATCCTCAGTCTGTTGAGCATAGACCATTAGCCTAGTTATGTTCATGTCCTTGTGAAATAAGGCGGCTGCACACTCCCCTACTATGTGCCTCCTGAGGCCGTGCACGAACCTACGCATCCTAGCCCTCCTAGCGGAGACCATCTCTTAGGAAAATCTAGCCAGCTAAGAAAACTTGAGACTGTACTCTCTCACGCTCATACTACCCTATCTGAGATCCATGAACTCTTGGGACTTGGCCTCCCTGAGTAGAAACCATAAGAAGTGATCCATAACTGCCTCCATGAAATAATCACACACTACTGGGGCTGCATCTTCTCCCCTTGACATTTCCTACAACTCATACCAAGTGTTCATAATGCCCTTTAACTAATATGAGGTGAGCTCGACATCCTCAGTCTTAGTGACATGCATGCCCCATAGGATTTTTTGAATCTCATCGATGAAGTCCTGAGGGTCCTTCACTACTCTTGACCCTATGAAGACTGGAGGAATCATGTTTAGAAATTCTCAAACCCACAATGTAGTCTGATATTGGGAACTAACTTGGACAGGGGCTGATTCTTATCGCTAGGACTACGCTGCCACCAACCTAGTGAATGTATGAATTGCTCCCCTAAACTCTGCATTTGAAGAGTTAGACTGTTGGGGATGAGATTCTAGGTCTACCACTGGGGAAAGAGATGATGGCCTAACTAGGTGGCTAGCTGAGTAACCTTAGAATCTGGTTTGCATCCCTTGAGTCTGAGGCAGCTCAGTGGCCTCTCTCTCTCTCTCTATCAGCACTCTGGAATCAGTACAAGCCCTTTGGCATACCGTTGAGTTTCTTTGGGAGGATTTCTCGATTTGGAAGAATGCATGAATTAGATTCAATTCTTAGAGCTCGCTCTAAGCACGACTTCTTGAGTAGAAAAGAAGAGTAGCCCTTCCTAAATGTCTTGCATCCTCCCAATTATAGGTGTGCCATATTGTATACCCATAAGTAGGACACTACTAGACATGACTTCATACACTCCCTAGGACACATCAACCTATGGCTCTAATACCAAGTATGTCATGCCCCAGCCTAGGGGCTAGGCGAGACTGGCACCCAGGACCATTACTAGCCCGAGCATATCGCTACAACTGGCATAAAACTATGAGCCGACTGCTACATATGAATAAACACACTAATCATACACATCCATACTAGTCAAGAAACTAAAAACTGAGGTATGGTAAGGCTTCAAGAAAAAGTATCTTTCATGATAGCTATCTTTTAAACCAAAAAAGACTAATTACTCTAAATTAAAATCTGATAAACGAGATACCAACTGACTGTTTGTCCATAAAGCCTCTACTGACTGTAATACATAGATTGATCGCGACAAGGTACCCAGCCTGACCTCTAACAAAAACTAGACAGGATAAGTCATGCCTACCCCAAAGAGAGAAGGGGGCTTATTAATAGATGAATTGAGCTGGCCTATAATGCGGTTCGTCTACGAGAATCCATAGTTGAGGCTGCAATCTAAAATAGTACGGCATCCCCAGGAAGGAAGGGCATTAGTACAGGGAATCATACTTTATGTAAGATGGAAAAAACTACAGCAACATAACCAAATGAGAGGACAAGTTGAGCATAGGGAAATCATACTAAAATCATAGTAAATCAGGCATAAAATCAAAGTAGTATACGAAAACATAAAACGTGCAATTTACCTTTCTTTAAGGCTCTTCTATTGTCACAACCCAAATGTAGACCCGGATCAAACACGGGACATAGATCCTCGAGAGACTCTAAGTCAATCCATGGAATGAATATACATCTATCTCAATCAGGAAAGGCGGAATACTTAACATGACTAACATAGAGGAAATATAATCTTGACATACATATAATGGAAACGCACTTCATACATGATAGCTGATTACTGCACTTGGTTTGTAAGCCTCTAACACATCTGATGGGTTGATGGGACAATACCCCTAACTAACCTGACAATTGAGAAAACTAAATGTAATGAGAAAACCAATATCAACTGGTCCTCGGATAAGGATGACTCACCAAAGAGCTGGATGCAAAACTCCAAGAGGAGCTAATGACGGTGCTGGGTCTGAAGATTGGATCCTATATCATGAAACGATACATCTTAGAGTATGCGGTCAATATGTGGAATGTACCGAGTATGTAAGGAAAGTAAAGAGGACATTTAAAAATACATAAAAGTTCATAAGGGGGCATAAGAGTAGGACAACATTCTCATAACATAAATATCATAATGTAACATAAGGCTCAAGATTTTCAAAACATTCGTAATTCGTTCATTATCATAGTCATAAGAAAAACTTTATAAGTCACACTTGAGCTAAGATAACATAAACATAAACATGCATAAATCATGAGCAACAGTAGGAGAACTCATCATAAATGACACCATTATGGTAAAGCCTTACATGATGCCCCAACTATCTCTCTCAAGTGGGCAAAGTCGTCCCTGGCTTGCAAGGCAAAAGACGTGCATTATGTGATATCACGAAAGAGGGGATCAATTAACATTGTAATGTATCATCATGAACCTATGGTAGCACGCAGTTATGAGACACCGATGTAGTCCTTTGAATGTCGGGCTACTCGGTGCTAGACACTACTCCCAAAAACATGCATATTAGGCTCATACACAAATCATAAACATTATTCATGAGTTTCATGGATAAATAAAAATTTAACATCGTTGATCCGCCTTTAGATACATGTTTAGCCATGAATCAAGGGCCCTTTAGTCGGCCAACATCATAAATCAATAAATCATGAAATCCATATCATAAATCGTAAATCATTCTTGAACATGTGGGCATTTCCCAATACCTTAACATGCTTGAAAATCTTCAATTCACTTGAAAACATGATTATAAGCATGGGTAACTTGAAAACATGTTTTTCATCATCAATACTTCATCATACATGAACATTCACCATAAATCCTAACTTTCATAAACTTCTCATAATTGGGCGATTTAAATTTAAAAAGCTTGAAACATGAATTTCATAAAAAATAATGTAAAACTTGCCCATGAATAATAATTCAATAATAGAAATACATTTAAATCATACCCATGTAGAGAATTAGGAATTTCATGCATTGGGTTAAAACCCCATAGAATTTGCACAGGAAATTTCATTATTTGAGAGAGATTGGGTGTGGCTGTGAAAGGATTCACCCACTCATAACCCTACATACCTGATTAAAGTCAATTCTTACACTTCCTTGATTTCCCAAGAGGAATTTGAGAAGAATTGGAAGGGCCTAAGCTTGATCTTCTCCCTAACATCCTAACTTTGCATGCATGGGTTTAGAATAGGCTAGAATGGCTTATCCGACCTTAATACACTCTGAAAAAGGCTTAAAACAACACAGTATAGGACCTTAGAACATAGGAATGAAGAGAATACCCTTAATAACAATGCAAAACATAACCGCTCGTCAGTCCCCACGAGGGACCTAATGATTCGTTGCCACCATCCACGAGTAATCGCAACAGTCATTGGGTACACTGTCGAAATTTCACCTGGAACTCATGACGGGCCAACGTACAAGTCGTTACCGGTGACCACGACTCGTGGTCACCATTCATTGCCTCCATTGCCTCAACCCTAGATCATTATTTACCTGATGACCACGATCCACCCAATGAATCGTGGTGTTCGACCATGACTCATGGGATCCATTCTTAGGGTACACTGGCTACTCATGCTCCTCTTTTTAATTTCCTTGGCCACGGTTTACCTGACGAGTCGTGGGGCCTGACCATGACTCATGGTCATGCCCTTGGTGACCCTACACACAAGTTTCAGAGCTTAAGACATCTTCTCACCAGGAGTGACCTAACGACTCGTGGTCACCCCCCATGGGTCATAGAATGACTCATTCTGTGACCTGGTGTAGATTTTCTAATTTTCTTTGTTCCATCTCCGGGTCTGATCTTTGGGCTTCAGCTCTGTTCCAACCCTTCATGTCTGCTTCGGCTTCCCATGTAACTTCTTCGACATGCTGATTCCTCCACAAAACTTTGACTAAAGCTACTTCCTTGTTTCTTACCCTTTGAATCTGACGATCTAGTGTTTCCACTGGAACCTCCTCATAACTAAAGCTTTCTTTCACACCAACACTGCCCACCAGAACAACTATAGATGGATCACCCAAACACTTCCTTAAGAACGATATATGGAATACAGGATGTACATAAGCTAATTCTTAGGACAACTCCAATTCATACGCCACCTTGCAAACCCGTTTCACTATCCGGTAAGGGCCAACATAACGAGGGCTGAGTTTTCCTTTCTTTCCAAACTGCTTCACTCCCTTCATGGGAGAAACCTTCAAAAACACCCAATCATCCACTTCAAACTCAAGTTCTCTCCTTCTCACATCGGCATAGGACTTTTGGTGGCTTTGATCTTTTTTCAACTTGTCTCGTATAAGCTGAACCTTCTCCATGGCCTCATGGATTGAATCTGGTCCTATCATCACAGCTTCACCAACATCGAACCTACCGATGGGCAATCTACATCTCTGCCCATAGAGAGCCTCAAATGGAGCCATATGAATACTAGAATGATAGTTGTTATTGTATGCGAACTCGATAAGAGGAAAATGATCATCCCAACTACCTTTGAAGTCAATCACGCATGCTCTTCGCATGTCCTCGAGAGTTTGGATCATCCACTCCGCTTGACCATCCATTTGCGGGTGAAATGTTGTGCTAATCTTAACCTGAGTACCAAGTCCTTTTTTGAACGACCTTTAAGACTGAGAGGTAAACTGGTACCTCTATCTGATATGATGGACAAGAGCACTCCATGCATCCGAACTAGCTCTCGGATGTATAGTTTGTCATAGTCCTCCGCTGAATCTGTGGTTTTGATCGATTAGAAATGAGAGGCGTTGGTCAACCTATCTACCACAATCCAAATGGTGTCATATTACCGTCGAGTGCGAGGCAACCCTTTGATGAAGTCCATATTTATTTCTTCCCACTTCTAAGTAGGAATACTGATGTCTTGAAGCACCCCTCCCGGTCTCTGATGCTCAACCTTTACTTGCAGACAATTTGGACAATTAGCTACAAATTCTACGATGTCCTTCTTCATGCCATTCCACCAATAGACTTCCCGTAAGTCACGGTACATCTTGGTGGCACCTGGATGGATTGAATACCTAGATCCATGAACCTCGTGCAACATCCGACTCCGCAATCATCTACATCCAGAGCACATAAGTGACCTTGGTATCAAAGCACACCATCTCCCCCTTCAGAGAAGACCTCTACCTTTTTATTTTTAATGGCTTCCTTTAATTTTACAAAAATCGGGTCTTCATCTGGTCTAGCCTTGACATCAGTCACCAAGGATTATTCTAATCTGTTATGAACAATAACACTGCTATCGGTCGAATCAAACAATGGAACTCCCAACCTTGCAAGTTGATGCATATCATTTTTCAGCTCATTCTTTCCCTCATCTACATGGGACACGCTTTCCATAGAGAGCCTACTAAGTGCGTCCACTAATACATTAGCCTTGCCCGGATGGTATAGCACACTCATGTCGTAATCCTTAAGTAGCTCTAACCACCTCATTTGCCGAAGATTAAGATCCTTTTGAGAAAACACATATTCTAGACTCTTATGGTCCGTCAACACATCCACGTGAACCCCATACAAATAATGTCGCCATATCTTCAAGGCGAATACCATCGTGACCAATTCCAAATCATGGGTCGGGTAATTCTTCTCATGAACTTTAGCCTGTCTAGAGGCATAGGCTATAAGTTTTCCATGCTGCATCAATACACACCCAAGTTTGATCCTTGAAGCATCACAATACACCACAAACCCATCGGTACCCTCGGGTAGGGTTAACACTAGTGCTGAAGTAAGCCAAGCCTTCAACTCCTGAAAGCTCCTCTCACAAGCCTCCGACCATTGGAATTTCACCTTTTTTGGGTCAATTTGGTCAAGGGTGCTGCAATAGATGAGAAACCTTCAACAAATCTCTGGTAGTAGCCAGCCAAACCCAAAAAGCTCCGAATATCTGAAGGATTCACCGGTCTAGTCCAACTCTTCACAGCTTTTATTTTATGAGAGTCCACCTTTATGCCCTCACTTGATACCACATGGCACAAAAACGCCACAGAATTCCACCAAAACTCGCACTTGCTGAATTTGGAATATAATGACGATCCCTGAGAGTTTGTAGTACCACTCCCAAATGAGCGACATGCTCCTCCTCGCTCTAAGAGTATATGAAGATGTCATCAATAGACCCAATCACAAACATATCCAGGTATGGCTTCAACACCCAGTTCATCAAGTCCATAAAAGATGCAGGAGCATTCGTTATTCCAAAAGACATAACTACAAACTCATGTGACCATACCGTGTCCTAACGGTTGTCTTTAGGATGTCGCTCTCCCGAACTCTGAACTGATGGTACCCGGATCTGAGATCTATCTTCAAAAAACACTTGGCACCCTGAAGGTTGTCAAATAAATCATTAATCTTGGGTAAAGGATACTAGTTCTTGACAGTGA
The DNA here is from genome assembly GCA_035772735.1 of Datura wrightii. Classification (NCBI taxonomy): domain Eukaryota; kingdom Viridiplantae; phylum Streptophyta; class Magnoliopsida; order Solanales; family Solanaceae; genus Datura; species Datura wrightii. The sequence continues at coordinate 151,601,370 of JASDFA010000001.1, read as the reverse complement.
GCTTGTTCAATTATCGATAATCAATATAGACACGAAGAGAACCATCTTTCTTTCGGACAAAGAGAACTAGTGCACCCCATGGGGACTTGCTCGGTCTTATGTAACCCTTATCCAAAAGATCCTTCAACTGTTCTTTCCACTCCTTTAGCTCAGCTGCAGATATTCTGTAGGGAGGAGTAGATGTAGGCTGCATGTCAGGAAGAAGGTCAATAGAAAAATCAATTTCCCTCTTAGGAGGAACTCCTAGTAATTTATCAAGGAATACTTCTGGGTACTCACAAACTACTAGAACTTACTGGATAGTCGGGGTCTCGGACTCAATATATTTAACCCTAACTAGATGGTATACACAACCCTTGGAAATTATATTCCTGGCCTTAAGGTAGGAAATAAAGCGACCAACAGGCATGACCAAACTACCCTTCCACTCCAAGACTAACTCACCCAGAAAGCGAAACTCCACCGGACTAGTTCTACAATTAACAGAAGCATAAAATGTATACCACCAATCCATGCCGAGAAAATATCAAAGTCAGTCGTGGCTAACTCTACTAGGTCTACAGAGGTGACTTCTTGCAATATTGTGATCGGGCAACTTTGATACACCCGCTTAACTACAACTAAATCACCAACGGGAGTAGAGACTGAAAATGGTTCTGATAGAATTTCAAAACTGACTCCAAAGCTACTAGCAATATAAGGTATCACAAAAGACAAGGTAGCCCCTGGATTTAACAAAGCATAAGCTTCAAGGTGAAGCCCTCGTAACATACCAATAACCACATCTGGTGAAGTCTCCAGCTCCTGATGTGAGGTGAGGGCATCGAATCTTTTGGCACTACCCGCCACCCCAGTAGCGGATGCCCCCTACGGAGCTCAACGTGCTAGAGCTGCTGTTGACCTGGTAGTTTTTGCGCAACCTCTATCATCCTCCTGTCTAGCAAATGGACATGCTCAACGCATGTGGCCAGATCTACTGCACCCATAATAGAAATCTGAGCCGAGCAATCACTCCCCGGCATGACTCTTGCTACACTTCCCGCAGGTTTGAAAGGTATGCTCTACCTGCATACCCCTCTGGTCCCTCAAACCTGAGGCCCTACTCCTCTGATCACCCTTGGATCTGCATGGAACACTAGCTGATGATGGTGCTGGAGCTAGTGACCCCTGCTGAATCGAAGGGTGGTGACCACCGCTGGATCTCAGCTGAGTAAACCCATTGCTATTTGGCCGGGCCCTTTTGGCCTATCTCTCCCTCATATGTGCCGCCTCCATCTACTGGGCGTACAATACTATCTTAGGGAAATCCATATCCTTGTGGAGCATAACGGTCCTACAATCTTTGTCCAAACAACTTGCCACCCCATTAACAAATCTGCTTACTCGTGCCCTTTGGTCAACCACTAACTCTGGGGCGTACTTTGTTAGGCGAGTGAACTCAAAGGCATACTCATGTACCGTCAACCTCCCCTGCTTCAAATTCACGAACTCTTCTGCCTTCAACTCCCTCACCTCATGAGGTAAGAAACAATCTAGGAACGTAGCATGGAACTCCTCCCAAGTAACAGGACCTGCTCCGGCGGTCCCACTATCTTTCCATTACTTGAACCAGATATGTGCGACCCCTTTCAACTAATATGATGCCAACTCTTCACACTCAACTCCATTCACCCCCATGACCTGGGTGATCTTCACAATCTCTTCAATAAACTCATGCGGGTCCTCCTCTACTTTTGACCCAAGGAACTCTAGCGGGTTCATTCTCAAGAAATCTCTAACTCGAGCTCTCGCCACTTTTTCATTTTGCAGAATATGATCAACTGCCTGCTAGTTGACCTGAGCGGTCAAGGCCTACGCGAGCATCTGAATAGCTACCCGGAATTCAGCATGGGCAACCGACTCTGGTGTATGGTGCCCCTGTATTGGTGGGGCTTGTTGGTACCCGAATCCATTGCCAGCCTTGTGGCAGTTTACATTTCCATTCCTTCTACCATTAACTCTTCGGGGAGCCATAATTCTACAATCACGAATAGAATGAGTTAGAAGGATAGGGGGACATTTTATCACATTACATAGATCATGAAAGAAGGGAATATTTCCTAAACGTCTCGGAGCCTCTTCATCATAAGTGTGGCATGCTTCACACTCATAAAAAAGACTCTACTCAACGCGACCTTTAGACACCCCAGGACACTTCAAACCTATGGCTCTGATACCAAGTTTTTCAGGACCCGAACGTAGACCCGAATCATAACACAGAACATGGAGCCCAAGAGACTCTAAGTCAACCGATGGCATGAACATACATCTAGCCCGATCAAGAAAGGCAAAATACTTAACATGAATACCATAGTGGAAACCTAATCATGACATACATAGAATGGAAATGCACTTCATACATGATAGCTGATTACTACACATGGTTTGAAAGTATCTAACACATCTGATGGGTTGATGAGACAATACCCCCAACTAACTCGAAAATTCTAAAAACTGAACAGAAAGAGAAAACCAATATCAACTGGTCCTCGAAGAATGAGGACTCACTAAAGAGCTGGATGCTAAACTCCAAGACAAGCTAATGACAGTGCTGGGTCTGAAGATCGGAGCCTTATCATGAATTGATACAGCATAAAGTATACGGTCAGTTCGTAAAATGTACCGAGTATGTAAGGTAAGTAAAACGGATATTTAAAAATACATTAAAGTTTATAAGGGGTCACAAGAGTAGGACAACATGCTCATAACATAAATATCATAATGCAACATAAGGCTCAAGATTGTAAAATTATTCGTAATTTGTTCATTATCATAGTCATAAGAGAAACTTTATAAATCATACTTGAGCCAACAAAACATAAACATAACCATGAATAAATAATGAGGAACAGTGCGAGGACTCGTCATAGTCGACACCATCTTGGTAGAGCCTTACGTGATGCCCCAATTCTCTCGCTCAAGTGGCAGAGCCGTCCCTAGCTTGCCAGTCAAGGGACGTGGATTATGTGATATCACGAAAGAGGGGATCGATTAACATTATAATGTATCAACATGAACCTGCGGTGGAATGTAGTTATGAGATACCGGCGTAGTCCTTTGGATGCTGGGCTACTCTGTGCTAGACATTGCTCCCAAAAACATGCATATTAGGCTCATACGTAAATCATAGACATCATTCATGAGATTCATGGATAAATAAACATTTAACATCATTGATCCCCATCTACATATATGTTTAGCCATAAATCAAGGGCCCTTTAGTCAGCCAACATCATAAATCGATCAATCATGAAATCCATATCATAAATTGTAAATCATTCTTGAACATGTGGGCATTGCCCAATACCTTAACATGCTTGAAAATCTTCAATTCACTTGAAAACATGATTATAAACATGGGTAATTGGAAACATGATTTTCATCATTAATACCTAATCATACATGAACATTCACCATAAATCTTAACTTTCATAAAGTTCTTATAATTTGGCGATTTAAATTTAAAAAGCTTGAAATGTGATTTTCATGAAACACAACGTAAAACTTGCCCATGAATCATAATTCAGTTGTAGAAATACATTTAAATCATACCCATGTAGAGAATTAGGAATTTCATGCATTAGGTTAGAATCCCATATAATTTGCATAGGAAATTCCATGATTTGAGAGAGATTGGGAATGGGTGTAAAAGGATTCACCCACTCATAACCCTACATACATGATTAAAGACAATTCTTACACTTCCTTGACTGCCCAAGAGGAATTTGAGAAGAATTGGAAGGGCCCAAGCTTGATCTCCTCTCTAACTTCCTAACTTTGAATGCATGGGTTTAGAATATGCTAGAATGGATTATCCCACCTTAATACACTCTGAAAAAAAGGCTTAAAATGACATAGTATAGGACCTTGGAGCATAGGAATGATGAGAATACCCATAATAACTTCGCAGAACATAACTATTTGTCAGTCCCCACGAGGGACCTAATGAGTCGTTTCCACCATCCATGAGACGTTACATCAGTCATAGGGTACACTATCGAAATTTCACATGGAACTCATGACGGGCTATCTTACAAGTCGTTACTGATGACCACAACTCATGGTCACCATTCGTTGCCTCCACTGCCTCAACCCTAGATCATTAATTACCTGATGACCATGATCCACCCAAAGAATCATGGTGTCCGACCATGACACATGGGGCCCATCCATAGGGTACACTAGCTACTCATGCTCCCCTTTTTAATTTCCTTGGCCACGGCTGACCTGACGAGTCATGGGGCCTAACCACGACTCGTGGTCATGCCCGTGGTGACCCCACACACAAGTTTCAAAGCTTCAGCCATCTCCTCACCACGAGTCACCTAAGACTCATCGTCACCCTTCATGGGTCACAGAACGACTCGTTCTATAACCTAGTGCAGATTTTCTAGTTTTCTCCGTTCCAACTCCCGAGTTTGATCTTTGGGATTCCGTGGTATAACATCTATTTATTGAAAATGGCACTCGACTCAACTAGTTAAAAATACTCATCCTCAACATTTACAACATACATAAGTGAAAATGCCCTTTTGGAGTCCAAACAACTGAAATTTTTGTGGATGTTCGTGGAATAACCAAAAAAGTATACCATGCTTAAATGATGTACGACACTTGATACTTGACCGGCTAACCCTACCGACTACCTTGTCGGATCGAAGGCTTGAACTGACTAGGTAAAAAGTTATCTAAATCATCCCTCTCACTTTTGGAAGGTATAATTGAAGCGCCTAGGATTAGTCACCCTTGTTCTACATCGACAAACATAAATTCCAACATGTACCCGTGGACATACTCGTGTCATATCGATTAACCATGTATTCCCCATTTAAAACATTTAGAAAGCATCATAGCCATAGGGCTTTAGTCTTATCAAAACTGTTTTGAAAGCATTGGCCTTTTCTAAAGTCTTAATCTTAGTCCTTACGCTTCATTGCATGGTAATCACACACATGTATAAATAGTTTTTAAACAAATCTTAAGTACTTTACAAAAGATCATGCTCAAATCACATTTTCTCAAATCTAACAAGTCGTGGACATGGCTTTGGCTAAAAAAAATGGTAAAATGCTCATCAAACAAGATATGTGGCCTTGGCCAAAATATAACAATAGCATCCTTAAAACATAACTGAAATTTTGTATTTTTGACATAAGGTCAAAATAGTTATTTTTAACATGGTGCATGAACATTCATAAAATTTCATGGAAACTAGTCATGAGCTAAATTTATGCCAGCTCAAGTCAAAATATGCAATTTATAAAATCATTAGTCATGGAATCATAGTTCATAGCTCAACATTTTAAAATAACTTAGAAGTCTTACATAGGATAGAGATAGAGAAACTAGTGGGAAGAACATGATACCCGGATTTTAAGTTGCATTACACACCTATTTCCTTAATAATCAAGAGAAACCCATATAGATGAGCTAGAGAGAGATAGGGCCGCCAATAGCTTGACCTTGAGGAAGTTCCTTCCTTGAAACCTAAGAGGAGAGAGACTAGGGCTTACTAATTTATGCTTGCATAAAAGGGGAAATCATTAAGGAAGGTTAGGGGACTTACCTTAAACTTGGAAGAGCTTGGAAGATGGAGTAAAGTTTGATATTTCATTTGGAAGTGAAGAAAATGAATGTTAGGGTTGGGTGTGTGTCACGACTCAAACATACACCCGGATCGTAGACACGGAACAAGGAGCCCCGAGAGATCCCAAGTCGACCCATGACATGAGCATACATCTAATTCAATCACATGAGAAGAAGTCTTAGCATGGAGAATGTAATTATACATAACATGAGGGAAAACAGTACAATACTTATATAATACGGCGGAATACAACTTTTTAGTCTGACAAGCCTCTAAACATGAAAGGAGGATTAATGGGACAACTCCCCAACTAATCCAACATCCAGAAACTGAAGAAATAACATATAGTGTGAACATGTATCCCTCTGAACATGAGGACTCACCAAGTACACAGAGAGCAAGTCCGAATCTATCTACGATTGAGGATGCGCCTGAGAACTGGGACCTGTATCATGAGACGATACACCATAGAAAGTATGCGGTTAGTACGTGGAATGTACTGAGTATTCAAGGTAAGTGAAATGGACATTTAAAATATGTATAAAACTCATAAATGATCATAAGAGTAGGACAACATGCTCGTAACATAATTATCGTAATATAACATACGGGTCAAGGTTTTCAAAACATTCATAATACAACTTTAATCATAACCATAAGATAAAAGCTTCATTGAACATGACTTGAGCAAATATACATAATAATAAAGATGCATAAATCATGAGGAAACGGTGGGAGATTCTCTTAACCGACATACCCCATATGAGCACACATGAAGCCCGACTAGTAACCCTAGTCGGGAGGGTATTCGTACCTTGCCAAGGGTAGGAACCATGAAGGGCATGATCACACATGAAAAGGGCCATTTGGTCTAGGGACAAACATGAAATGGTCCCAACATACCTACAGTGGCACGTAGTTCATGAGATTCGGGACTTAACTTGAGCCCCAAACCTACTCGGTGACCGATACTACTCCCAAAACATATATAGTGCTCATAATAATACATACATGAGTTCATGGGCTAGTTAAATCACGATAATCGTAAACATGCTTGAACATACGTGAACAAGCCATGACTTAAGGCCCGTGAGTAGGCCAAAACGTAATTCGTGCTTAATAAAATATATATACATACTTGTAGATCATGCATTACGTTTAAATTTCCATAAGAGTATAATATATTCATGATTTAATTTATAATACATGTGTGGCTTATCGAAACATCAATGGACCAATGGATTATAAATCGATTTATCATGGACATGCACAATCAATCTTAATTGATTAGAAATTCGAAATCAGCTATATTAATATCAATTTGGAACTCAAAAGATGATCAAAATCAGTAGATAATGATAGAGTTTCAAAATCACACGACCCATAATTAAATCATTAAAATTTATACAAATTGAATATAAAAACCATGTGTTTTTAAATAAATTTTTGAGTAACTAATAGAGAAGGAACATGGGTGTGGAAGAATCCACCCATTGAAGACCTCACATACCTGGAATTATCAAATTCTAACCCTTCTTAGAGGCCGAAAAATGAAATTGCAAGGATTGAAGTGGAAAGCATGAAATCCCCTTAGAAAAGCTCTTGATCACCTCCTAAATTTCCTAAACTTGCATGCGTGGAAGAAACACACTTAGGATACGTTTTCCCCTGCTAAAAACCTACTAAAACGAGCTTAGAACGATGTAGTATAGGGCCTTTGGATGAAGAAATGACAGAAGTACCCTTACTGATTACGCAAAAAAATTGCCCACTGGACCAAACAACAGACGAACCAACGGGCCGTTGGAAGATACCACGATCCATGGTGTCCACTCGTGTTAAGCACAACCCCAATAAACCATGGTGATACAGGAGGGGTCATCCTAAGTTCCAACGGGTTATTCCTTCAGTCGTTTCCTTCTTCTGAAACTCTGCACTTCTATTCAACGAGCCTCACCATAACTCATTGTAAGATACAATGGGTCGTGGTTCCCATCCGTCATTTCCCACTGGAGATCTGGGCTCCCTTACCACGACTCTTCACAATGGGATGTTGCAAGCCACAACAGGTCGTTGCATGACCCATTAAGCTCCAAAACTGCTAAGCCCATCTGATCACGGGCAAAAATAGCATGCCCGAGATATGCTTTATGACTTAAATTAGTTTTGTTTATCTAAGTTATTGTATACATTTTCATGTAATTTTATATGAACTGAAGATATGTTCTAACCAACATGATTAGCCTTTGTTTTGTAGGTTTTGATGACTTTTGAGTAACTAATCCATGAGTTGGTGAAGTAGAGGCTTGGAAACGGAATTAACACGAAAACGTCGGTAAAGAGGAGGCACAAAACAGCCCACCGGCGCGTCGGCAACGTGCCACGGCAGGCAGGCTGATCACAACAGCCCACCTGCACGTTGGCAACGTGCCACGGCAGGTTGGCTGCGCGACCAAGAGGTGCCAACGCACTGCCCAAGCAGCGTGACACGCTGCCAACGCGGCAGGGTGCTGCCGGGGCCAAGTTCGGGGGATTTCCAGAGAGCTTTCGCGTCCGTAGTGTGTCACAGAGGTAGTGCTCCGCGATGCACTCCGTGACACGTTGCTTGTTATTCCGGGAAAAAGTCCCACTACTATAAATAGCACACTTAGGTTCATTTTTCATAATTCTGACTTGGTGGAGCAAGGACGTGGGTTACAGGCAGTTGAGGGACCAAATGTTCAGGGTTTTTTCTCTCTTTCTTTCTTCTTTAATTCAATTGCTTGTATAATTAACACTCATTTTATGATGTTTAATCCACAAATGAGTGCCTAATTCCTCTCCTTGCTGAGGTTATGAACAATTATAATGAAATTTGATCATTGATTCTTTGGTTTTCCATCTTTTCTTCCATGTTGTTCTATTAATTCTTGTTTTTACTGCATTAGTGTGTGGCCTACATTAATGTACATCTAAAAAGTCCGGTTTCACTCGAGAGAGCAAGAAATTGGAAAGTTGTGAATTAATAGGATATGTTCTTTACTTGGTTTGGGAAAATTGAGTCTTGATTTGCTTTCAGGATAGAAATATACCTTAAAGTCGTATTAGTCAATTTAGGAACCGGAATTGTATGGCTAGAACATGAATTGCATTTGATCACAGAAATGTAGACGGATGGTTCATGATTCTTAAGTGCGGTTAAATACGAGAGTTTTAATCTCTTCGCAAATGTTCTTGGCTAGCAACTGGAGGAAAAGATTAACCAAAGTATGATGATAATTAGTTTCATTACAAGTTCATTTAACCTCAGCATGCTTTCATTCATAGTTCAGATTCAAAGTAGATAATTGTTCTTAATTTTAGTATAAAATTTATAAAACAAACTATCAACATTTTGGTTATGCTGTTGTCTGCATTTTTAGAAGTAAAATATAGTACACTTGAGCAATTTGCACTTCATCCAAGTCTCTGTGGGATTGATACTTGGCTTACTAAAGCCACTTACTACTTGTTCGACCACATGCACTTGCGTGTCGGTTTTATATAACCCCAAAACCACCCGAACAAGTTTTTGGCGCTGTTGCCGGGGACTTGGCAATTGGTGAATTTTTCTTAAGTGTAAATTTACTATATATTTTTTCTTAGTGCTGACAACTTGGTGTTAGTGTTTGTTTTAATTCTTTTTCATTTTATTTTTGTTCTTCTTTTTCGGATACCCTTATTGACATGACATCGTGGAATACAAATGGTATAAATGGTGGATACTCATATTTTAGCAAATCTTGTCTGAATTGCGGAGGACACCACTCGTGGCAACACTGTAACACGTGCAATATATGTGGTGGTCGAGATGGCCATTGGGATGGCTGTCCGATTGCATATTCCCCTCCCCCAAGCCCCTACTACGATCCTTCTGTTGTTTTTGCTTAATATAGGCATGCTGAAAATGAGGACTTGGGACACCAAGCTCAAATAGAAGACATGCTGAAACAACTCTTGGAGCAATCAGAAGAGATGAAGGAGGCGATGGCAGTACTGAGAATTCAGCAAGAAGAGAATGCAGAGGCTCTAGAAAGAATGAGCGTCAAATTCACGGAGATGATTGCTGAGGCTGAAGCTTGTGATAAATTGCAGGTGTCGGTTTTAGCCGATATTCGAGAGGAACTACAAGAGGAAGACAAGGGTGAATTTTTGGATGAAGCCCAACAATTAGAACCTCTTGAGTGTCCCCGTGATGGGCTCACACTTATGAAAAATCCATTCATGGAAGAAGAGATAGAGTATCCCCCATTTGACATCTATGGAGAGATAGATGTCGATGTTGAGAAGGTGTTTGCAAGTAAGGAGGTCAAGCACAATGCAGTTTCAGAGTTGAGGTTTATTGGACCACACGCGAAGCATTTCACGACATTAAGTTTGGTTGAAAACATAGAAATAGAGTCTTCCAAGCTTATAGAGAAATGTCTAGAGGAGGACCAAGCCCCGTATATTTTGAAATTTGCTAACTCAGAAAGACAAAATGACTTCGCTTACTTAAGGGCCAATAGGTTCAAAAGGCAACATCTACTGCTTGGTCCTTACAATTTTTCACCACCACCCCTGGAGCATAAGAGGAAATTAGATAAGAAATTAGGGGTGAGATTCGTATCCTCAAGGTGGAGGAAAAAGCGGTGAAACTGGATACGTCGTGCCGCGACGTAAAATTAGGCGCTGCTTGGGAGGCAACCCAAGGGTACCATGCGCACCATTTTAATTTCTTGCATTTAAGTTGATTTTATTTATTTTTTATCTTGTGTTGTTTTGGTGGAAAGTTAATCACAGATGGAGGGGAAGTCTGAGTACCCGTGGAGGAGGAAGCTAACAAGCATGGAAGAGAAAAAGTGTGGGGTCGAACACCCACTTGTGCAAAGTTGAAGGAAGGCATGCTATTAGCTAGGCCTAAAGGCCTCAGGGAGTATTTCTCACCCTTTTTAAATTTTAATTTGATGCTATGAGGACATAGCATGATTTAAGTGTGGGGTGAGGGAAATTTCAAGGGAAATTTCAAATTTCTAAATATTTGTGCTTAACAAGTTTGTGGTGAATGTAATGCTAATGCTTGAGAAATTTGAAAAATTTGAAGAAATTTGAAAAATTTGAAAAAATTTGAAATTTTTTTGTGAATTAAGCATGACTTCATCACCCGTTGGTTTTTCTTGTCGGTTCTTTTCCGACGGGGGGTCTTTGAACCAAAGAATAAAAATTTTCTTTTTCTTTCTTTCCTTTGTCTGTATATAGTGTTTTTAGTCATAGTTAGGGACTATTTCCGACGATGGATGGATGACAACCGTCTTGAGGAAAAATTAGTCGGTAGGTGTTGGGTTTTTGAAACCATAACTAATTGGTTCTTGATGTTCTTTTTATGTGCTATACATGGTTGTAAGATGCAAGTATGTTCACTGTGAAGCATGCAAGCGTATAACTTTGTTTGAGAGACTTAGGCTCTTGTATTTGACTCAATATGATTGAAGCTTAATTTTGAATTCTTGTGATTAGCTGAGTTAAGAGTCTGCTGAATGTGTCTTGATTTGAGCATGTGCCATGAGTGTAAGGTTTTTGAGTATTCTGTGTTATTATGAAATGTCTAGAACTTGTCTGGTATGTTTATAAAACGAAATGAAGGATGTGAATTGTAGGAGATGATTTAAGCATTTCCTTGAATTAACCAAATGTTTATCCCTCATTTTACCTACCTGGAAAGATTAATCCTAGTTAACCCCATTGAGCCTTGAGCCTATTCTTTGACAGCTGCAACATAATCTTAATCCTTTTTCTTGCATTAGCCTTGAAGTTGAACCAAAACTCCTAAGCGCTTAAAGGAAAAATCCAAAAGAGTAAAGGAGTGACAAGAATGAAAAAGAAGGGAAAGTAGCAATTGTAAGAGTCGAGAAAGGTCGAGGGTGCACTTGTTTGAATATGGGTGAGTATTAGTAGGTAGTAAGAGAATAAATAAATGAAAAGTTACTTGTAGAACTCCTTACTAATAAGCTAAAAGTGCCTAAAGAAAGGGGGGAACAAAAGAGGAAAGAGAAAGATGAAAAGAGAAAAAGGTGAAGTGAGGGAAGGGAAGTTTGTAAGGAAGGCGTGATGTATTAAAAGCGCTTAGGAAAGATAGTCACTATTACTGGCAATAATAGTACTTACCCGCACCTGAGTTACATTACAACCTAAAAAGTCCTACTTGATCTTACATTCATACATCCTTAATTTAGTGGAATAAAACACTAAGGGCAAGCTTATGGGTCATTACATGATGCATGTGAATTATTTGTGAGAGTGAGTGTAATTCTATGCATGTACCCACACATGTTGTGATATAAAAATTATTTTTGCGTGTGAAATTGGGTAAATCTCTTTCCGTGAGGGTCACATGTTGAATGAAGGATATAATTCATGTGGGATTTCTTAATCAGTTGATTTGCATGAGTTTGCTAAGATTGAGAGTCGATTCTTGAGGTTAAGACGTCTTAACATAGTTGTACTTCATTTCAATGATCAAATCAGGCATGCTCTATTTTTAGCTTGTATCTCACGTAATCATTATAGTTGTAACTTGAATTATCTTGCTAAACTAGTTATGTGGGAGTCTCCCTATGCATGATATGTAAAAGGTTGTTCGAGGACGAACAAGGCTTTAAATGTGGGGTTGTGATCACGGGCAAAAATAGCATGCCCGAGATACGCTTTATGACTTAAATTAGTTTTGTTTATCTAAGTTATTGTATACATTTTCATGTAATTTTATATGAAGTGAAGATATGTGCGAACCAACATGATTAGCCTTTGTTTTGTAGGTTTTGATGACTTTTGAGTAACTAATCCATGATTTGGTGAAGTAGAGGCTTGGAAACGGAATTAACACGCGAACGTCGGCAAAGAGGAGGCACAAAACAGCCCACCGGCGCGTCGGCAACGTGCCACGGCAGGTAGGCTGATCACAACAGCCCACCTGCACGTTGGCAATGTACCACGGCAGGTTGGCTGCGCGACCAAGAGGTGCCAACGCGCTGCCCAAGCAGCGTGACACGCTGCCAACGCGGCAGGGTGCTGCCGGGGTCAAGTTTGGGGGATTTCCAGAGAGCTTCCGCATCCGTAGCGTGTCACGGAGGTAGTGCTCCGCGATGCACACCGTGACACGTTGCTTGTCATTCCAGAAAAAAGTCCCACTACTATAAATAGCACACTTAGGTTCATTTTTCATAATTTTGACTTGGTGGAGCAAGGACGTGGGTTACAGGCAGTTGAGGGACGAAAAGTTCAGGGTTTTTTCTCTCTTTCTTTCCTCTTTAATTCAATTGCTTGTATGATTAACACTCATTTTACGATGTTTAATCCACAAAGGAGTGCCTAATTCCTCTCCTTGCTGAGGTTATGAACAATTGTAATGAAATTTGATCATTGATTCTTTGGTTTTCCTTCTTTTCTTTCATGTTGTTGTATTAATTCTTGTTTTTACTGCATTAGTGTGTGGCCTACATTAATGTACATCTAAAAAGTCCGGTTTCACTCGAGAGAGCAAGAAATTGGAAAGTTGTGAATTAATAAGATATGTTCTTTACTTGTCTTGGGAAAATTGAGTCTTGATTTGCTTTCAGGATAGAAATATACCTTAAAGTCGTATTAGTCAATTTAGGAATCGGAATTGTATGGCTAGAACATGAATTGCATTTGATCACAGAAATGTAGACGGATGGTTCATGATTCTTAAGTGAGGTTAAATACGAGAGTTTTACTCTCCTTGCAAATTTTCTTGGCTAGCAACTGGAGGAAAAGATTAACCAAAGTATGATGATAATTAGTTTCATTACAAGTTCGTTTAACCTCAGCATGCTTTCATTCATAGTTTAGATTCAAAGTAGATAATTATTCTTAGTTTTAGTATAAAATTTATAAAACAAACTATCAACTTTTTGGTTAAGCTGTTGTCTGCATTTTTAGAAGTAAAATATAGTACACTCGAGCAATTTGCACTTCATCCAAGTCTCTGTGGGATCGATACTTGGCTTATTAAAGCCACTTACTACTTGTTCGACCACATGCACTTGCATGTCGGTTTTATATAACCCCAAAACCACCCGAACACCAGCTTCTACCACGACCACTAACTGTGACTCATTTATTTGTACAACGGGTCATTACATCAATCGTTGCCTCCACTGTAACCTGAACAACTGATCCCACGACTGCCAACAACGGCTCGTGGTTACCTATCATGATTCGTTGTACCTCTCGTCCTGCAACCCTTTTTCCCCAACATTCAGTAGTTTTGCATTTTACCTTCCTGGGTATACACATAGGAACTTCTGGGGTATTACAGTGGAGCTACTTATAGGCAAAAAGAAAAATAGAACCTACAGTACCTTGGCTTTACAGGACGAACCATTTTCTCAATTAACAGTTCATCTTCCATATCATCTTTTCTAAACCAAAAGACCACTATAGATGCTCTCCAATTGATGTATTGAGAGATTTTTTACATCTTTCCATCCACATTTTGCTTCCAGAAACACTGACTTCTTCAACTCCCATTGACGGACCAAATGATGGTCCATCTTTTCATTTGATGGGTCATCTTCTACTTCGGCAGCTTTTTCTGCAGTGCTATCTTTAAAACACTTTGGTTCCCATCTCCAAACCCAGCCACACCTGCACATGGGAGAAAAGGCTTCATTTTCCATGATCACCTTACTAAACTCATTTCAGTAGTATAGGGTATTACAGTGGTGATACATAGAGTTTTTGATTCTTGTGAGGGCATGCTATCTATTTGTTTGTGAAAGAAATTTTTTGTGGGCCCCACATTTTTGTTAATTTCTCAAAATATGTTAAATATTCATTCTACTTATACTTATTAATTGGAGAATAAAGTAGAAACAAACATATGTTTATAGAGGGTTCAACGAGCAAGTCGCTTTCCTAGTAGTCGACATACTGGTGTAAGTAGGGAATGCTAATGGCCTATTTGTAATGGTTATGCCAGTTTTTTTTGTTAAGATCTTTTATTGTATGAATAGGCTAGTTATTCATAAGGTTGTAAGGTAGTAACGATGTATGCAATGCTAAAACCTCCTTCGCCATTAAGTCACGACTCCTATCACTTATTTCATTTATATAGGTTAATGAGGTCCGAATGATACATGATATAGACTTATCACATGCCATATTTCTTATACATAAGTGATCACATATTCCTTGTCTTTATTTTCTACTTGGTTGTGAAGTCTCATCATTTATCACGACTCCTTACAAGTTGAGTATCCATATGTCACATATGATCGTATTTGTTTTCATTTAAAACATCCATTGTCTCACATGAATTATTGTTTTCACTTGAAAGGTATATATTGTTTCACATGGTCATACTTGTTTTCACTTGAAATACTCATAAGCCTCACATGGAAAATCTGCCACGCGTTCTATAATGAATCACTTACTGAATAACTACTGTCACTTGTATAATAAATCGACGAGAACATAATGCACTTTTTGCATTAATTTAATTGATATATGCCTCTATGGCTCACTTCTTACATGATTTACCTATTTAGGCTTTATGGCTTCATTTACCCTAAAATATAAAAAGGTAGACATGTGTTCACCAGACTGACGCGAAACTAATCTCATGCATAGCATTGAGACCTCGACCCTCACTTGTTACTCCTTTAGAGGTGTATCTTCATGTCCTACAAGACTTATAAGAATAAATCACTTGCAAATGGCTTTAACAATTAAATGATAACATATGTTATTCATGTGCCAAAGATTGTCCTTGAGTCTTATCCTTTCACTTGATAAGTTGAAATGATATAAAATATTATACTCAGCATGTATATATGAGCTTACCCATTTACTTGATCAGTTGAAATGGCATAATACATTATACTCCATATGTATAAGATATATGCTAATGAACAATCTAAAGAAATTTGAATAACTAGCTAATAAGGCTAAGAGCCTGTTCGGATTGGCTTATTTTAAGTGTTTTAAGCCAAAATAGCTTTTAAGCAGTTTTATAGTGTTAGAATAAATTTAAAAAATTCTTTTAAGCACTTATTTTTAAGGTAAAAGAATAAAATAAGTCAAAAATAATATGTTAGAAACTCTAACTCATGGCTTTTGACTTATAAGAGATATGTAAAAAAAAACCATTCAAACATTCTCTAAGTCATGAGTTACGGTTTCAGAAAATGTCTTTGATTTTCATTTGTCTGCACTTGATCATATAGATATCACACTCATTTGATCTTCTGCATATGGTTTACTTGCTATTTTTTTTGCTTTATATATAAGTACATATATTATATGTACTCATATCCCTATGCCCGGGACGCTGCATTTAATAAATACAAGATCTAATGCACTGGTTGGAAGATAGTCTCACAAGGCACTTATCACTCAGATGTACTTTTGGTAAGCTCCACATCTACCTAGAGTTAGGATGTGTCTAATACTTTTTCTATTGTTACATATGTAACAATATGAGTATATCGGAGCCCTATTCCTATTGTATTATAGTTGTACATGTTCTGTATTTAGCAAAGACTTCTTATACACTGTGGATTGTATATATGAAGTCAATTATTCCTCTTGTACTTGTATCAGTTTTTCAAGTGGCCCTCACTTATATATATAGAACTTTATCAGTTGTATTATTTATTTAATTTATTTTTTATATCTCTTGTTGCGTCCTATTTGTATAATGAATGTCATCGAGTTCTTGTCTACCTCATCCAAGCTTTGTCCATGATAGTTGAAATAATTGTTGGTTGAGAGAGTTGAAACATTTGACGTTTTTCTCAAGAAGAATGTCAATTTAAGCACTACCTTAAGGTGGACTATTAATGATTTTCTTACCTACATGATGATGTATAGGTGGATGACAACGGAAATGTTAACTTGTCCTTATTTCATGGATAATACTAAATCGATCATTGTAAAACAAGGCCACAAAAATTCATTATTTGATTATCACAGTTAGTTCTTTCCAATAGATCATGAGTTTAGAAATAAGAAAAATGCATTTAGAAAGAAGAAAATTGTATATAACTGTTGACTCCAATACTGTCTGGAGAGGATACTTGGAAGTGGGTTAAATACTTTTTAAAGGTTACTGAAGAACAACCATATAGATTCGATAGGTATGTTGTAGCACATAATTGGTCAAAACAAAGCATATTTTAGAGTTACATGTTGGAAGCACAATATTCTCCAACATATTCTTGATATCATGCGTTGGAAAAAATATTTTGATAATTTGCTTAACATAGTGGTATGTCATGCCCCGAGCCTATACCCTGGGCATGGCCGAAACTCAGATCACAAGTGGTTCAAGTGAACCCTTGGGCTGACTTACTACTAACTGAGATAACAACATAATGTGTTCTTTTATGGAAAGATAAGATCCAATAATTGAAACAAATATAAATGTTAATAAGTAACATCAATCACATCAACTCTCAGTCTAGTGTATGAAGCCTCTAAATTTGAAGAATGGGTACCAGGACAAGATTCCCACGGCTACCTTAAAGATCTATTAAATAAGTAAGAGATAACTAGAGCCCTTAGAATAGTAAGAGGCCTCACCAAAGCTAGATGAACAAGATTTTACCAAAGAATCTATTATCAATCCTGCATACCTGAATCTGCATCATAATAATATACAACGGCAAATGGCGCTAGTACTATGAATGTACGGTATGTAAAATAGTTTAATTGAAACAACAAACATAACTGAATATCTAAACTAAATGAGTACACTAACTAAATTTGAAAACTCTGTATGATGCCATAAAACACAAGTATGTAAAATAGTTATGTAACTGAAACTGTACATCTAAATAAGTTCTGAAAATATAATACTTTTAGTTGCGAGTTTCTCTTAATCGACATACATCATGAATGAGCACATGATGTCCAACTTTTGGCTTTGTTGGGAGAGCAGTCCAAAGCCCTGTTAGGGCATAAGATTAAACTAAATTGTGGATCCATATTATGCCCTTACCAGGGACTGTGTGAGGAGTCACCTGAACTAACGATACGATTCTAACCTATGATGACTACTGGGAGTTTCAGGTTATTTTAACCCTTCACCAGTCTTAGTGCTAAATAATCCTCCTAAATCTGTGCTCATAAAAATACGTCTATCTAAGGCATTTGAAAACATCTATATGGAGCCTTTTTAGCTCAAAATCAATGTGGATGTTCAAAACTCTGGGAGCTTATATGCTAAATTTTGATATCTGCAAGTGAGCCTCTATGCTAAAAAGTATATAAACTGGTGAGCTTCTATGCCCTAAATCCATTTTTTCACAAATAAGTCTTTACTTAAATTTTAAAAATCATATGCAAAACTAAGATAACTAATTGAAACTCTTTCTCTTGAAACTCTCTGAAAGCTATTACTACATTGATTATGAAAAAAATACATATGTCAGTTAATACAAGGTTTTTGAAATATGATTTTTATGCAACTGTGTCCATGGGATAGAATGACATGAACCATAAATCAATAATCAAGAGAGATATAGATACAACTCTGTATAATAAGGAAACAACAATGTATTACTCAAGTTATAGGAAAAAAGGCCAAATTTATAGAATTGGGCAAAACCCTAGCTCTTAACTTATCTGAAAAACTGAACTAGAGATGTAGGGAATTGGGAAGAATGGAAATCCTCACTATGAATAGCCTTACAAACCTCAAATGCTGTAATCTTAGATGGAGAAATCTGAAAAACTAGCTCTGAGACCTTACAGATTGATCCTTTCAACAATTCCTAGGGTTTTGCATCAAGTAGTGCGCTAGAACCCATAGCTTAGGTTTCGAATTCATTAATTCAACCTTAGGAACGAAGGAGAAAACTTACATAGCCCATGAGGAATGTTTCATGCTGCCTAAGGTTGAGAGAGAAGGTCTAAACTTTGAAAAATATCAGAAAGTGACCTAAGAAACCTTTTATAATTGCTAGGATTTAAAGTCCACGAATGGAAGGACTATCTGTACTTTTGGACAATGGGCCATTATTTGAATCGTCAAACTTTTTGGTGAGAAACTACTGGTCTTTGACGGCTAGGTCGACCAGTCATCCTTTTGATGATTGACCATCAACTGTTCTATCCTATTCTAGAAGGGAAAGCTGGTTAACTGGAAATCTTCTACGTCTATATTGATGGGCCATTTCAGATGATGTTCCATCGACTAGACCGTCCCATTTTGCCCTCGCGTATGGATGATCTCTAGACTAATCCTACGATTGGAAGGACATGCCATCTTCTATATTAAAGTCCACTGATTTGGATCATGGAAAATACTCTACAACTGAGCAACTCTCTATCATTAATACAAGGATGATAGGAAAACTATCTACTAAGATGACTATCCATGGACCCATTTGTGCAAGCCTTCCGGTGAAGTGGCCACCTCTAGAATTATTCCACGGTTTTTTTGATGGGCCATGCATTACTCAAATGTTCATGGAATCAACCGTAGAGTTCCCAACAGACCCAAAACCTTTCTAATTGCCGACAAAATGCCAGTTGTAGATCTGAGGTGTTACAATATCCCCCCAACCCCCAAGATCATTCGTCCTCAAATGAAGGTGAACTAGAGTGAAGAAGGTATCATAATTACATCTCGCTTACAAACTCTGGGTTAACCTTACAATTAATGTTACAACCATATATAGGGGAATTATCAAGCATAAACACAATCCTAGAGAAGATGAATACTCAAACATCGGATATATGTGCTAATACTAACTCAGATAAAGGTGATTACCTTCGGTATCTTCTTCCTGGGGAATGGAAAAGTGAGTGTATCTAGCTTTCATATCCTCTTTGGCTTCCCACATGACCTATTTTAACAAACTGATTCTCCATAAGACCTTTATTGACGCTAATATTATCTTTCATATCTTGCAAACCCAACGATCAAGAATCTCAATTAGAACCTTTTCATATGATAGGTTCTCCTTCACCCCAACACTTTCTGTAGACAGAATGAATGAGGCGTACCCACACACTTCTTAAGTATAAAATGTGGAAAACTGGACGGACTTCTACTAATTTAGCTAGCAGCTCCAATTCATAAGCTACCTTGCTAATCTCTTCGATTAAAGTATGGGCCAATGTAGCGGGGACAGATCTTCGCTTTCTTCCCAAATCTTATAACACCCTTCATGAGTGAAACCTTCAGATAAACCCAATTATCTACTAAAAGCTCTAAGTCATTGCTCCTAATATCTATATAATACTTCTAGCGACTTTCTGCAGTTTTCAATCTTTCCTGAATGGTTTAAACCTTCTCCATGGCCTATTGTACTAAATATTGCCCTCTTCACCAACTTCAAAGCAACCAATCAAAGATCTGCACCTCCACCCATAGAGTGCCTCATAAGGACCCATCTGAATACTTGAGTGATAGTTGTTGCTATTTGCAAATTCTATAAGAGGCAAATGGTCATACCAATTTCTCTTAAATTCAATTACACAGTCCTTTAGCATATCCTTTAAGTTCAAAATAGTAAACTCTGCCTAACCATATGTCTGCGGATGAAAGGATGTACTGAAGTTCACCTTTAAACACAAACCTCTCTGGAACAACTTCCTAACCTAGACGGTGAATTGAACTTGTCACACCCCACCTTGGGGGGTATGACGGGCACCTGGTGCCTGCTAGACTCTGGGCTGCTAAATGGTCCAGCCTGAGCACATCTGGTGCTTTGGCTGACTCTGGCTCTATCTCAAGAAATGAACCGGCTATATAGCGGCTGCAAATAAAGCCCCTGGCCGATTAGGCCTATAGCCACCTGCACTGTATCATCAGCTAACCAGAATCATTCACATGTGGGGAAACCTATGCGAGCCGACAAGGCCACCATGCTGTCTAGTTATCCCTAACTCAATATAACAAATGCGGAAAGCTACGTGACCGGCAAGGTCACCACTACTGACTGGATAAGGCCTCACACGGCCAACATCAACAACTAAACACGTATATATACATACACGGCCCCACACGACCTGCTCCACCACTACAGGGAAACATCAGACTGCAAGCCTCTAGGAAGTGATAATAAATTGGTCGGGATAGGGCCCCGACCTACCCAACTATAATCAAAAGGAAATAGGAGCAACCTCAGACTATCTAGCTCCGGAGGATAGGAGCTGATAACTCTGCTGACTGGATCACGAGGGATCGACTCCTCATCTATGTGTACCTATAGGCAAGCAATGCAGCGCCCAAAGGGGCGTCAGTACCATATGTACTAAGCATGTAAAGCAAACTGAAATGTACAACTGAAATGGGTAACAACAATAACATGAAGTATAAGCAGGAAGTAGCTGAATCTATCTGGCTCAGGATAACTAGGGAGAGTTTACCTATTCTGTAACTAAACTAGGCATACCTGACGACGTGTCATCCTACTGTCTATCAGTATCTAATAGCAGATATAGATATACATATAAATACACACAATACCTGACCGACGCCCATAAGCCGAAAGGTGCAACCAACCGAACAATCTATTTACCCCTACCCGGGTCTTAACCAACCAAAAATAAGTCACTCCACTCATCTGATAACTGTGAGCTCCCCCTGCCAGCACCCTTGGGTACGTAGCTCGGGCCTTGGACTTTGACAATGAACTGTGTCTGAGTCCGAAGACTCCTGCCTCTGGGCGCAAGCACTCAACGGGGTAATCTCCTGTTGTATCTGTGACTGAAACTGCCCCTGGGTGTAAACACGCAATAGGATAATTTTATAAAAATCTATATTTGAAACTGCCCCTGGCCACAAGCGCATACAGAGTAGTCTGCCTCTGTAAACAGGGTAATCTGGCTCTGCGTAGAGTGAACTGAACTGCCCCTGCAAGCAGGGAAATCTGGACCGTATTATTATGGTGGTCGGCCATCATCGTCCTCTAGGCGGACGGCATCGCCCAGCTGGTGGCGGTATCCAAATCTGGTATCGACACAACTATAACCCAGGGGCGGCGGGGATGGTAAAGGGTACCCACATGCCATAACAAGTCTCAACATGCAAAACACATACTCAGCAAGCATGCTCAAATGGAAAATACTAAACATATTCTCTTCTTTTATTTCAAGGCCAGTCCGTATTAAACAACTGATGCTATATTCTGTTTTATAGTTTTTCTGATTGCTGGGCTAACTGCTACCTTGCCTTTATCTGTTTATCTGATTATTGTTACCCGTGATCTGAAGCTATATCAGTTTCTAGAGCCATATCTATTTCTGGAGCGACATCTGTATCTGGAGCTATTCCTATATCTGATTACTGATCTGATTACATCTGGATATAACTCAATAACATAGGACATGCCATCTATAACTGGATATAGCTCAATAACATAAGATGTGCCATCTATTACCAGATACAGTGTCAACAAATATAATACATACTATCTGTAATCTTGCTAGTTCATTATACTGGTTTTACAACTTCCATTCTGGGTATTACGTAAGAACATGCTGAGCTACTAGCTGATACCACATTACTATCTAAAATCATCTGACTATCCGTTATTCTGATTATCGCATGATACGTAATGATATACTAGCATGCTTGCTGGAAATTGTACTAAAATCGTTCCTTTATGCTGGGTATCTGTTAATAGCCTTTATTCTATTTATTTTCTAGACTGTACTTCCTGGCTTGCCAAAAGAATAGCTTTACATACCTGGTTTCTGAGTACCCGACTGACCAATGTGATTTCCGTCAGTACTTCTGCTATTTCTCCCAACTACATTCATATACATGTCAATTAGAACAAAGACACAAATATTCTGAAAGAAAATGTCACTTTTGATATTTTTATAGTCTAAACTTTGGCTTATCGAAAGACGATCAAAAACTTGCTATTTCTCGAAAGTCTAGAAGGGAGAAATATTTTCACTTTAAGGCTAGGAGTATATTGACACTAATTTGGAGCAATTCCACTTACCTTAGTTCGGTAGCACGATGATTCGTTGGCCGAATTTTGGGAAACTAAATCCGTAAGAATGCTCCTTACTACTTAATACCTCGGTATCTAGAGTTAATTTGAGTTTGTACCGCGTTTGACGGTGTAATCGAGCGATAATTTAATAGTACTTTCGCACCCTCTCTGTGTTCTCACGAATTCTGGAAGTTATTTGATGAAAATGAGATTAAAAACCGAAGTTGGAGGCTTATATACTTGGGCCAGTACAGAGCCAACGTGTCACGGAGCCAACGCGGAGGCTCCACCTCCGTGACACTTTGCTATCGCGGAGGGGCTCTGCCCCAGCTCCTTCCGCGATGGTTCGACAGGTTTCTCATCCGATTTTTTCCCGGGCCTTTTTCTAGCATGTATGGCTTTCAAATACTCTTAACCAACGCGCGAATAGGCCATCTATGTGTTGGGGATTTTACGGGGTATAACATTCTCCCCCCCTTAAGAACATTCGTCCTCGAATGTAAACTTCTATCTAGAGGACTTCTCAACTTACTCAACTTGTTTCTAGAAAAATTTCGGTAGAGTTTCCCCTGTAATATGGACTATCCCAAAAACCTGAAATGCAAAGAAGTCCCATACAAGTACTCCACATAATACTATAGTATTTAAATGACAGATTAAAATAGACCTTCTCATTTATATATACTATAAGGCACTGCACAAGATAATGATACTAACATACTTGTCGCCTAACTAGGCTTGAAATAAATGAGGGAATCTGGTCTTTATATCTTCCTCCGCCTCCCAAGTCATCTCCTCTCGGTTTCTGTTACGCCACAATACCTTGACAGACGCAATATCTTTAGTTCTCAATCTACGAATCTGTCTGTCTACGATGGCTAGTAAAGCCTCTTCATATGCTAACTCTTCTGTGACCTGGACATCCTGAACTGGAACAATTGTGGAAGGGTCTCCTATGAACTTCCTCAACATAGATACATGAAATACTGGGTGAACAGACGTTAATTTTGGAGGCAAGTTCAACTCATATGCAACTAGGCCTATTCTCCGCCGAATCTGATATGGCCCAATGAACCTTGGGCTAAGCTCGCCTTTTTTGCCAAATCTCATCACCCCTTTCATCGGAGACACTTTCAAATATACCCAGTCATCCACTACAAATTTTAAATTTCTATGCCGCATATCTGCATAAGACTTCTAGCGTCTCTGAGCAGTCAATAGGCGTTCTCTGATAAGCTTCACAGCCTCTTTTGACTGACGAATAATATCCAGCCTAATCCGCGCTGTCTCCCTCGCTTCAAACCAGCCAACGGGTGATCTACATTTCCATCCGTATAATACTGCACAGGGTGCCATCTGGATAGCTGAATGATAACTGTTATTATAGGCAAATTCAATCAACGGAAGATGCTCATCCTAGCTACCCCCAAAATCTAGTACACACGCTCGTAGCATATCTTCGAGCGTCTGGATAGTTCGTTCTGCTTGCCCGTCTGTCTGAGGATGAAAGGCTCTACTTAAGTTAATCTGTGTCCCCATGCCTCTCTGGAATGACTGCCAGAATCTCACTGTAAATTTTGCTCCTCTATTCGAGCTAATAGACACCGGAACACCGTGCAATCTGACTATCTCTTTGATATACAATCCAGCATAATTCTCAGCAGAGAATGTAGTTCGTACTGGCAGGAAATGGGCTAATTTTGTTAATCTGTCAACGATTACCCAAATAGAATCGTTTCTACGTCTGGTACGGGGTAACCCTGTTACAAAATCCATATTTATCGCTTCCCACTTCCACAAGGGCACATCTATATCCTGCGTCAGACCGTCCAGTTTCTGGTGTTTTGCTTTCTCCTACTGGCAGTTAGGACATCTAGATACAAATTTAGCTATTTCAGCTTTCATACTTGGCCACCAGTAGATGTCTCTAATGTCGTGGTGCATTTTCGTTGCTCCTGGATGGAGAGAATAGCGAGCGTAATGTACCTCATGCATGATCTGCTGGCGAAGCCCTGAAACATTCGGGACACATAGGCGGTCCTTACAACCTAGCACTTTATCCTCAGTCACTTGGAAATCTGGCTCCTTACCTTTCTGAACTCTATCTCTGAGCTGGACTAAGTCAAGGTCCTCATACTGCCGTTCCTTTACCTCTGTAACTAACGATGACACAGCAGAGTTCTGAATCACCGCTCTGTTATTTTTTGTTTCTACTACTTGAATGGCTAAACCAGCTAACTGATGAATTTCCTTGGCTAATTCCTGCTTCTCGGGTTGCAAATACGCTAAACTCCCCATTGACTTACGGCTGAGGGCATCTGCTACTACATTAGCTCTCCCTGGGTGGTAGAGAATATTTACGTCATAATCTTTCAGCAATTCTAACCAACGACGCTGCCGCAGATTTAACTCCCTCTGTGTGAAAATGTACTGTAGGCTTTTATGATCTGTAAAAATATCTACATGAATGCCATACAGATAATGCCTCCAGATTTTCAGAGTGTGGATCACTGCGGCCAGTTCCAAGTCATGGGTCGGATAGTTCTTTTCGTGCTTCCTCAGCTGTCTGGAAGCATAAGCAATTAGCTTTCAATGCTGCATCAGCACACAACCCATTCCAATGCCTGAGGCGCTGCAATACACCGCATACCCATCTGTTCCCTCTGGCAATGCTAGTACTGGGGTGGAGGTCAATCTGTCTTTCAATTCTTGAAAATTCTGCTCACATGCCTCCGTCCACTGAAATTTTGCTATTTTCTGTGTCAACTTTGTCAGAGGTGCTGCTATAGTGGAGAATCCTTCAACAAATCTCCGGTAACACCCTGCTAAACCCAGGAAACTGCAGACCTCGGTCGGAGTGGTAGGTCTGGGCCATGTCTTGACCACCTCTATCTTCTGTGTGTCCACCTGTATACCAACATCCGACACGATATGCCCCAAAAAGGCAACTGAGTTCAGCCAGAACTCACACTTGGAAAACTTGGCGTACAACTGACGGTCTCTAAGGATCTAGAGTATTGTTCATAAATGGTTCTGGTGATCTGTCTCTGAACGAGAATATACCAGAATATCATCGATAAATACTATCATGAACAGATCCAAATACGGTCCGAATATGCTGTTCATCAGGTCCATAAACACTATGGGAGAATTCGTCAGCCCAAAAGACATGACTAGAAATTCAAAGTGACCATATCTGGTCCTGAAAGCATCTTTGGAATGTCCCTCTCACGAACTTAGACCTGGTGGTATCCGGACCTCAGATTTATCTTCGAGAAACATCTGGCGCCCTGCAACTGGTCAAACAAATCATCTATTCTAGGGAGCGGGTATTTGTTTTTAACTGTTACCTCATTCAGCTGCCGGTAGTCTATACACACACGGAGTGAGCCATCTTTCTTCCTTACGAACAGAACTGGCGCACCCCACTGGGTACTAGGCCTGATAAAGCCTTTGTCGAGCAAATCCTTTAACTGCTCTTTCTACTCTCTAAGCTCAGCTGGTGCCATGCGATATGGGGGAATGGATATAGGTTGAGTCTCTGGCAACAAGTCAATTGCAAAATCTATCTCCCTTTTGGGAGGGATACCAGGCAACTCATCTGGAAATACGTTAGGGAATTCACTAACCACTGGAACAGACTGAAGAGTTGGAGGTTCCACCCGAACGTCCTGGACTCTAACTAGGTGGTAAATACATCCCTTTGCTATTAATTTTCTCGCTTGAAGGTAGGAAATAAACCTACCTTTTGGCGTAGCTGTGCTCCCTTTCCACTCTCGCACTGCTTCCCCCGGAAAGTGAAATCGAACCGTCTTGGTCCAGCATTCTATGTTCGCATAGAATGACACTAACCAGTCCATACCCATAATTGCATCGAAGTCGACCATCTCAAGTTCTATTAAGTCTACTATGGTCTGGCAATCGGCAACCTCTACCGTACACCCTCAGTAAACTCTTTTAGCTGTAATCGAGTCACCGACCGGTGTAAGCACTGAAAAGGGCTGCTGAAGCAATTCTGATTCGATACCCAACTTCTAGGCCACAAATGGTGTAATATATGACAAGGTAGACCCTGGATCAATCAATACATAAACAGGGTATGAGCAGATAATCAAAATACCTGTGACCACGTCTGGAGATGCCTTTAAATTCTGCCTCCCTGGCAGTGCATAGGTACGGTTGGGGCCTGCACCTGAGCCAGAGGCTCCTGATCTACCTCGGCCCCTATTTGCTGAACCTAAGGGTCTGCGCCCTACTAAGGCTGCTGGAGCTCGTGGCCCCGCTGATGCTCTATCCAGACTATCCCGGCTACCTTGTCCTCTGGCCGGACAATCTCTTATTAAATGCCCTTCCTGTCCGCAGTAATAGCACCCTAAGAAGCCTTGCCTGCAGGATCCAGAATGAGGTCGGTGGCATATAAGACAAGGGGTAGGTGCAAATCTACTCTGTTCTGCCCACCGCTGCCGAGGTGAGTCTACTGTCCATAAACTACTACCGAACTCTGGCTGACTCCGTCAAACAAATCTGCCTCTCTGTTGTTGTACCTGAGGTAAAGATCTGGGTGGCCTATCTGAAAATCGTGGTCTCGTCCCCCTAGGAATTTCCCCCTGAATCTCAGCGGGTCTGTTTCTACGGTGCTGCTCTGAAGTCGCCTGGCTGTCGCCCTGCTGCCGCTGTCTCAGGCCCTCAATTGTCTGTGCGAAGGCCTGTACCCTGGCTATATCCATGTCCTCTCTCAAAGTAGCCGTCATGCACGTCTCTATGTAATCTGAAATCAGGCCCATAATAAAGCGATGGACTCTGGACGACATGGTGTCCACAAATGCTGGAGCATAGCGGGCTAAGGAGTCGAACTGTAAAGAATACTCATGGACGCTCCTGGCCCCCTGCTGTAAGTGTAAGAACTGGTCCATCCGTGCATGTTTGACCTCCCGGGGTAAGTAGTGGTCCAGGAAGGCCTCCGAGAAGCTAGACTAAGTAGGAGGGGCTGCATCCCTTCCCCGAGATCTCTCCCAACTTTCATACCATAATACAACTATGTCCCGCAACCGAAACACTGCCAGCTCAACTGATTCTGTAGGGGTCACATGCATAACCCGGAAAATTCTCTGCATCTGATCTAGGAAATCCTGGGGGTCCTCTTCTTGATTTGACCCAGTAAACTAAGGGGGTCCCAATGCCAAGAATTCTCTAACCCTGGAACTACCTGGCCCACCTAGAGATTCTGCTGCTGCAGGTGGTACTGGCTGACGCTGAGTAGCTAGCATCTGGGTTAACATAACCACCGCACTACGTAGCTCCTGATCAGATGGAGTGGGTACAGGAGCTATGGGAGGCGGTGCTGCCTAAAATGGTGTCTGGCGAGGCGGAGACTGCTAGGAGGGTCGAGATGACACCTCCGTATCGCCCTCAGACCGGGCTGAGTCTGGCCGTAAATGAGGCATCCTGCTGGTGCCCTCGCCTGCCGCTGTATCTAATCTCCTGCCTGTAGCAGGTTGCCATTGATCTGTCATTGTATCTGTAAACAAAGAGGGTGGTAAGTTTCAAAAGAACCAACCCTATAATGTATTGTGCTATGGCACGATTGAGTATGAAAGAAGGGTAACCATCCTATTATGCCTCGCTGCCTCCTCCCTATAGTATGTGGTGCACAACACATCCATAGACAAGACTCTATTTAGCACGGCTTGCAAACTCCCTAAGACACGAACTGCTCTGATACCAAGTTTGTCACACCCCACCTTGGGGGGTATGATGGGCACCTGGTGCCTGCTAGACTCTGGGCTGCTAAACGATCCAGCCTGAGCACATCTGGTGCTTTGGCTGACTCTGGCTCTATCTCAAGGAATGAACCGGCTATATAGCGGCTGTAAATACAGTCCCTGGCCGATTAGGCCTATAGCCACCTGCACTGTATCATCAGCTGACCAGAATCATTCACATGTGGGGAAACCTATGCGGGCCGACAAGGCCACCATGTTGTCTAGTTATCCCTAACTCAATATAACAAATGCGGAACAGCTACGTGACCGGCAAGGTCACCACTACTGACTGGATAAAGCCTCACACCGCCAACATCAACAACTAAACACGTATATATACATGCACGGGCCCACACAACTTGCTCCACCACCACAGGGAAACATCAGACTGCAAGCCTCTAAGAAGTGATAATAAATTGGTCGGGACAGGGCCCCGACCTACCCAACTATAGTCAAAAGGAAATAGGAGCAACCTCAGACTGTTTAGCTCCGGAGGATAGGAGCTGATAACTCTGCTGACTGGATCACGAGGGATCGACTCCTCGTCTAGGTGTACCTGCAGGCAAGCAATGCAGCGCCTACATAGGTGTCAGTACCACAGGTACTGAGCATGTAAAGCAAACTGAAATATACAACTGAAATGGGTAACAACAATAACATGAAGTATAAGCAGGAAGTAGGTGAATCTATCTGGCTGAGGATAACTAGGGAGAGTTTACCTATTCTGTAACTAAACTGGGCGTACCTAACGACGTGTCATCCTACTGTCTATCATTATCTAATAGCACATATGGATATACATATAAATACACACAATACCTGACTGACCCCCATAAGCCTGAAGGTGCCAACCAACAGAACAATCTATTTACCCCTACCCGAGTCTAAGCCAACCAAAAATAAGTCACTCCACTCATCTGATAACTGTGGGCTCCCCCTGCCGGCCCCCTTGGGTACGTAGCTCGGGCCATGGCCTCTGACAATGAACTGTGTCTGAGTCCGAAGACTCCTACCTCTGGGCGCAACTGCTCAACGGGGTAATCTGCTACTGTATCTGTGACTGAAACTGCCCCTGGGTGTAAACACGCAATAGGATAATTTTATAAAAATCTGTATCTGAAACTGCCCTCGGCCACAAGCGCACACAGAGTAGTCTACCCCTGTAAATAGGGTAATCTGGCTCTGCGCAGAGTGAACTGAACTGCCCCTACAAGCAAGGTAATCTAGACCGTATTATTATGGTGGTCGGCCATCATCGTCCTCTAGGCGGACGGCATCGCCCAGCTGGTGGCAGTATCTAAATCTGGTATCGACACAGCTATAACCCAGGGGCGGCCGGGATGCTAAAGGGTACCCACATGCCATAACAAGTCTCAACATGCAAAACACATACACAGCAAGCATGCTCAAATGGAAAATACTAAACATATTCTCTTCTTTTATTTCAAGGCCAGTCCGTATTAAACAACTGATGCTATATTCTGTTTTACAGTGTTTCTGATTGCTGGGCTAACTGCTACCTGACCTTTATCTATTTATCTGATTATTGTTACCCGTGATCTGAAGCTATATTAGTTTCTAAAGCCATATCTATTTCTGGAGCTACATCTGTATCTGGAGCTATTCCTATATCTGATTACTGATCTGATTACATCTGGATATAACTCAATAACATAGGACATGCCATCTATAACTGGATATAGCTCAATAACATAAGATGTGCCATCTATTACCGGATACAGTCTCAACAAATGTAATACATACTATCTGTAATCTTGCTAGTCCATTATACTTCTTTTACAACTTCCATTCTAGGTATTACGTAAGAACATGCTGAGCTACTAGCTGATACAACATTACTATCTAAAATCATCTGACTATCCGTTATTCTGATTATCGCATGATACGTAATGATATACTAGCATGCTTGCTGGAAATTGTACTAAAATCATTCCTTTATGTTGGGTATCTGTTAATAGCCTTTATTCTATTTATTTTCTAGACTGTACTTCCTGGCTTGCCGAAAGAATAGCTTTACATACCTGGTTTCTGAGTACCCGACTGACCAATGTGATTTCCGTCGGTACTTCTGCCATTTCTCCCAACTACATTCATATACATGTCAATTAGAACAAACACACAAATATTCCGAAAGAAAATGTCACTTTTGATATATTTATAGTCTAAACTTTGGCTTATCGAAAGACGGTCAAAAACTTGCTATTTCTCGAAAGTCCAGAAGGGAGAAATATTTTCACTTTTGACACTAATTTGGAGCAATTCCACTTACATTAGTTCAGTAGCACGACGATTCGTCGGCCGAATTTCGCAAAACTAAATCCGTAAGAATGCTCCTTACTGCTTAATACCGCGGTTTTTGGAGTTAATTTGTGTTTGGACCGCGTTTGACGGCGTAATCGAGTGATAATTTAATAGTACTTTCGCACCCTCTCTATTTTCTCACGAATTCTTGAAGTTATTTGATGAAAATGAGATTAAAAACCAAAGTTGGAGGCTTATATACTTGGGCCTAGATAGAGCCAACGTGTCACGGAGCCAACGCGGAGGCTCCACCTCCGCGACACGTTGCCATCGTGGAGGGGCTCTGCCCTGGCTCCTTCCGCGATGGTTCGACAGGTTTCTCATTCGGTTTTTTCCCGGGCCTTTTTCTAGCATGTATGGCTTTCAAATACTCTTAACCAACACGCGAATAGGCCATCTATGTGTTGGGGATTTTACGGGGTATAACAAAACTCCCATATCTGATATGATAAAAAATGGGACTCCATGTATTCTGACCACTTCTCTAAGGTAAAACTTGGAATAGTCCTCGGCAGAATCTGTAGTCTTCACTGGTAAAACTTGAGCCCACTTGGTCATTCAATCTATTATTACCCAAATTGAATCATATTGCTTTTGTGATAGTGGTAGACCGATGATGATGTCCATATTGAACATCTCCCTCTTCCACTTGGGGAGTTCTATATTCTAAGACATGCCACACGACCTTTGCTGCTCAACGTTAACCTGCTGAAAATTCTAACATTTAGAAATGAAGTCTGGAATATCTCATTTCATACCTTTCCACCAATAGATTTCCCTCAAGTCAGGGTGCATTTTAGTTGAACCTAGGTAAATTGAATACCTAGAACTTGTGCTTCTGCCCTAATTCAATCTCTGAGACCATCTATGTCCGGAACACATAACCTGTCTTGATACCTTAAGACACTATCTCCCCCTTGTGAGAAAACTAACACTTTTTGCTTGTGGGCATCTTCCTTTAACTAAAGCAAGAGGGGAACTCTGTCCTATTTTTCCTTAATTTCCACTACTAAAGAGGATTTGGCCCCACTATGGATTAGCACAATTCCTTCTTTGGAGTCTAGAAAATGAACCCCCAAACACGAGAGTTATGCATGTCCCTGTTAATTCTTTCTTTTCTTCCCCTACATGAGTTGTACTTCCTATACACAACCCACTAAGAGGATCCGCAACCACATTTGCTTTACCCGAATGGTAAAGAATACTCATATCATAATCCTTAAGCAATTCGAGCCATCTCATCTTTCTAAATCTGGTAGAGAATACTCATATTGTAATCCTTAAATAATTCGAGCCATCTCCTCTGTTTGAGATTCAGCTCCATTTTGCTGAAAACATACTGGAGGCTCTTTGTGATCTGTAAACACAGCCATATGCAAGCCATATAGATTATGATGCCAAATCTTTATTGTAAACACTGCCGCTACCAACTCAATATCATGAGTCGGATAATTCTTCTCGTGAACCTTAAGTTTTTTGGAAGCATATGCTATAAACTTATCATTCTGCATCAATAAACAACTGATTCCCACTTTGGATACATAGAGATACACAACAAAACCCTTTATATCTTCTGGTAAGGTTAATACTAGAGCAGTAGTCAAATGAAGTTTGAATTCCTAAAAGTTTTTCTCACAAGCCTCAAACTATTGATTCTGAACCTTGTTCTGAGTTAACTTAGTTAGCAGAGTAGTAATAGTTGAAAACCCCTCACAAACCTTCTGTAATAGCCAGTTAGACCCAAGAAACTTCTAATGTCAATTAGGGTTATAGGTCTGGGCCAATTCTTTACTGGATCTATCTTCTAGGAGTCAACCAAAATACCCTTTCTAGAGAGTATATGGCCTAAGAATGCCACTGACTTCAACAAAAATTTGCACTTAGAAAACTTGGCAAATAACTAAACGTCCTTAAGTGTCTGAAGGACTATTAAGAGATGACTATCATGATCCTCCTCACTTCTGGAGTAATCTTGGATGTCATCGATGAATACAATAATGAACATATTAAGATATTGCTTAAACATTCTATTCATGAGGACCATGAATATTGCAGGAGCAATAGTCAACCCGAAGGACATGTAACTCTTGGATTTTGAGCTAGCATTTCGTTAGCAATTAAAGAGGTTTCGGGTATATGGAGACTCCACAAT
The DNA here is from genome assembly GCA_035772735.1 of Datura wrightii. Taxonomy (NCBI): domain Eukaryota; kingdom Viridiplantae; phylum Streptophyta; class Magnoliopsida; order Solanales; family Solanaceae; genus Datura; species Datura wrightii. Next base: position 151,568,529 of record JASDFA010000001.1, on the reverse strand, counting down.
TGGATCTACGTACTAGTCAGGAATGATGAATCATCCTATTGATCGTGGAAAAGGTTTGGAGATTTTCCCCTATTTCAGAGAAAATTCCACAGTTCAGTCGATGAACTGTTATCAATAAGGATGACCCACCCATCCTGTCATTCATGGAAAAAGATTAGAGATTTGTCTACCTTTCCTAGAGAATTCCTTGAACGAGTCCACAGAATGTTGTTTCGGTTGACGGTCCATCCTGTCGATCGTGGAAAAACCCCAAAACTCTGCCAGATGTAGAGCAAAACTGAATGGACCAGTCGACGGCTCATTATCCAATTGGACAGCCCATCGACCTGGCCATTGATAGTTGCCATCCCTCCTTCCTAAAAAAACGTATGAACTATTTGACCGACCATCGAGTTAAGGACTGCTCGTAATTAGGCCTGTGGAACCAAAAACCCAAATTTTCAATACTTTTTTCAAAAGGGCATTTTCATAACTTCCTACACTTTTAACTCCTAAACTATGTCTTTTTGGGGTCTTTTAGAGGGATTAAGTGGGTTTAGTTGATCCTTGCCCTCATTCTCTCCTAAAAACTTAGAAACAAACGTCAAAAGCGATTAAATTCTCTCAAGTCAAGAACTATGGTTCTTCTCTAAAAGTTTCAAGGTTAAAAGTTCTAGCAAGAATTCTCCAACTCCAGGTATGTAAGATTTCTGCAAGGGTTGTACTTTCACCCTTGTGTCCCAAAAGCTTTCAGAAAATATAGAAATCCCAGTCCTTTAGAAATCTTGTCTTAGGGTTCTCATTTAGTTTATGATTTCCCTTATTATCTCCATAGTTTCAAAACTCCTTCGATTATTATTATATGATATTTGTGATTTTATATTCAGTTACATATTGTATTTTCATGTCATTGATTTTAGCACGATTTGGAAGTTTTGTCTTTATGATTTAGCATTGCTTTAAAAAAACTTGGTTGCTATGAACACATGGTTCCCTCATAATTTCTGTATGGATATTTTGATAGCATAACAAGTATTTTCAGGTTCTTTAGACGCTCAGAACATATTCAAATAAAGTGGTTTCTGACTTAGTCTTAAAACACCAGTTTTTGAGCTATTAGTAAATTATTAGTTGGGAGTAGTACTTAGCACCGAGTTGGGATGGGGTTCAGCGCCCCCAGGTCCCAAAACTACGTGCCACCATAGGTTACTAGGCTAGAACTATGTGTCATCATAGGTTATAACCCTAAATAGACATCAGTTCAAACACTATAGGTCAACCTTGAATAATAACAAGTATATAATATAATTCAATGAGTAACCGAAAACACCCCAAAAATTGATCAACAAATCCACCATCTCATAAGTTCATCAATCATTAACAACAAGCAGTGATATTTGCAATTTCAAGCCTAGAATTTATTAATAAGTAGGAATATGGTTACAACCATCACGATCAGTTATGAAGACAACACAAGCTTACAATATAAGCAACACAATTATGCAATAGGATCATGTCCATGTAAAACACACAGGTCTATACATCCCTGAGTCTCATATCAATCACTTCATTGGTCTTATATCTGTCATAATCTGTACACACATGTCAGAGGGTCTTGTATTGCCCTTCCAGTCATGACCTGCAGAAGTCTGTAGAAATCCATATATTGTACCAACATGGTACCAATCCCACTCATCTGCTCATCCAGATTCTCCGCTCGAACATGAAACACTTATACCATATTTGCTCGATTTGATGCTTCCCTCAGGCAAGAGCCACTCACCTCAAGAGGATAGTGCATTTCTCAATCATTGCTCAATCCACTTCTAATCGCTCATACGGATACTCCCCTCGAACACCAGCACTTCATCTCATGATAAGAAAGCATTATCCAACATTCATCAACATATTTCAATACATTATAAATCAGTCATCACACAGGATAAATAACATGTACAGATTGATTAACACAATAGCACTTTCAATTTAAGAACAATATTTACAGATTTATACAATTTCAAATCACATGCAATAGCAAGGTTAAACCACACTATTGTCACGACCCAAACGTACACCCGGATCATAGACACGGGACAAGGAGCCCCAAGAGACGCCAAGTCGACCCATGGCATGAGCATACATCTAATTCAATAACAAGAGCAGAAGACTTAACGTAAAGAAAATGTAAGCATGGCATAACAATGAAGAAAAGCTAATACAGGATCCATACATGACAGTTGAGTACAACTTATATTCTGAAAAGCCTCTAATCATGAAAGATGGGTTGATGTGACAACTCCCCAACTACACCCAACAATTTGAAACTGAAAGAAAAGCATAGAGTCTTAACGTATGGCCCTTGGAACACAACGACTCACCAATAACAATCTCGAAAGCACTACTGAGGGGGGTGAGCCTGAGAGCTGGGTCCTGTATCATAAAACGCTACAGCATAGAAAGTATGCAATCAGTACGTGAAATGTATTTAATATACAAGGTAAGTAAAACAGACATTTAAAACATGAAAAACTCATAAATTATCATACGGATAGGGCATCATGCTTGTATCATAAACATCATAACATAACATAAGGCTCAAGGTTTTCAAAACATTCGTAATCCAATCGTAATCATAATCATAAGAGGAAAGCTTTATTGAACATGACTTGAGCCAATATCCATAATCATAACATGCATAAATTGTGAGGAACGGTAGGAGATTCTCTTAACCAACATACCCCATATGAGCACACATGAAGCCCGACTTATAACCCTAGTCGGGAGGGTGTTCATACCTTGCCAAGGGTAGAACCATGAAAGTGTGATATCACCATGAAAAGGGCCATTTGGGCCAGGGACTAACATTAAAGGGGTCCCAACATACCTAAGGTGGCACATAGTTCATGAGATCTAGGGCTTAACCTGAGTCCCGAACCTACTCGGTGTTCGATACTACTCCCAAAATATATATAGTGCTCATAGTATAATATGCATGAATTCATGGGCTAGTTAAATCATGATAATCATAAACATAACTGTACGTACGTAAGCTAGCCATGACATAACGCCCGTGAGTCGGCCAAAAATATAATTCATAAATCATAGGTTTCATGCATACTTGTAAATCATACATATAACTTGAAAATCATCAAATCATAATGGGTATTTAAATAAATGTATATTTCGAATCATAAATCATGCTGGGCTTTTAAACAACAACAATGAAAATAGAAGATCACAAATCGATTCATTATGGGGCATGCATAATTAAGCCTAATTGCTTAGAAATCAAAATCAACAACATTATAATCAATTTAAATCTCAAAAGATGATCAAAATCTATAGATTATGATAATGTTTCAAAATCACAAAACCCATAATTAAATCATTAGTTTTTATGTAACTCAAATAGAAAACCCCATGAGTTTTTAGTAAAATTTAAGTAAAATCATAGAGTAGGAGCATGGGTGTGAAAGTATTCACCCATTGATAACCTTACATACATGGGATAGCTGATTCTCAACTTTCCTAGATTGGCCAAGAAGAAATTGAGGAAGAACACCTTGAATTCACCTAGATCACCTATTACAACCCAAAAATTTTTTTGATGATTATTTGATGGCTATATGTCATATTAAGGGAATTATGGGTTGTATATTTTCCGTAGGTGCGGAGGGAAACATGTGCAAAGTGAAAAGCGAAGAGTATGTGAAATTTGTAAATAAAGGTCAATTTTAAATAGACATAACTCCAAACATATAATGATTCAGAAGTCCTATATCCTATCAAATGGAAGGTATTTAAGTCTAGTTTACAGTAAAAAAACCACTCATCAATCGGAGTTTGGATTAAAATGTTATGCTCGTTTAAAGACAACACTGTCAGCTGGGAAAGCGCCCAGGAGCGTGGGCATCAAGATAGGCAGTCAACAGGCGCACATGCCGCGATGGCATGTCGCTCGGGCGCCGCCCAGGCCTTGGCCAGCCCGCCTATATGAAGTAAAATTGAGCTAGAAAGCTCATTTCTGCTCCATTTTAGTTGAGTTTTTAAAAAAAAAATTCAGAGAATTCAAAGACCTATCACATGGTGATAAGATATCCCTGGTAAGAAACCTCACTCTTGTCTCTTTTTGAATTTGGGGAAGAGAACATTGGAAGAAAGTCATGGTTTGTAATTGTCTTGGTGTTGATTGTGGTGTTGATGCATTTTTAGCTGGTTCTAGGTAGGAGAAAGAGTAGAAGTCTACACCTACTTTAGTTAATAACGTCTCCAAGAAAGGGTAAGTAATTCCCTTTTTGATTTCTTTGAGTTTATGAGGTTATAACTTGGAGAATGTTGTAGTATTGTGTTTTTGTTTCTTTGTATGTTCTTGTGGCATGTTGCTGCCCATTTTTTTTAGAACTTTGGTGAAGTGAAGTTGCTGCTTGTTGTGTTTGTAAATTGGACATGGAAGGGTCCTTAAGGAGTAAGCTTGAAAGGAAGATTTTTGGTAAAATTAGAGTCGACGTGCCAAGGTATGTAAAGGCGTCCCTTTCCTTATTTTTCTAGAATGAAACTAAGTCATTGAAAGGATCAATATTACTATGTTCTTAAAATCATATTGAGGCATGATTGATCCTGTACAAAGGATTGGAAATTCTTGGCATAAAGCTTTAATCATTAAGAATGTTGAAACGAGCAAATGTGAAGCGAAAGGCGTAATTTTTATACGATTGTTGTTATAGTTGTAAATCGAGTCTAAAGTACCCTTAACGTGGGCACCGTGAGTTGTTCCTTTGCAGTATACTATATGTGATGTTAAATATATGTTAAGATCTCATCAGTTAGTGAAATTGGTAGGAAAAGCTAAGACGACGACATCTAATCGAACTTAAGCTAAGAAGATGATGCTAAGCCAATTGAGGATAAACGATCTTATTGAAATGATGTTTTAATAATATGGTTACTCCCTCCTATATGTTAATGTTATAAAGTGCTTAAGCTAAAAAGTAGATTTTATGTTTTCCCTCCTTAAAGCTAAGCAAGCGGCACGTAGCGAATAAGCCAAGTCGATAGATGTTAACGGGGAAAGTGTGGCTAAGTTGTTAATCTTTTTTTGACGTTATAAAAAGGGAAGAGAAGAATAAATGTTACCCATTTTAAGGTAATATGTCAGTAATATGCACTCTGCCCATAATTTATATCTAGAACCTTTGAACGACGTTAAAATATGAGCAAGACGAGGTTTAACAGATAAAGTTGTCAATTAGGTAAAGACGTAAGTGCATATAAGAATAAATGGAATAGTGAACACGAGGGTAAAGGATTGAGTGTAGAGTGAATAATGTTCAGCAAAGAAGTTAAGATGAATGATGAAAGTAGAGCTAAATGTTGTTAAATTAGACGATATGAGTTATGATTGTGAATGAGTTTGGAAAACAGCTAGGAAGATTAACCCTATTCTAAAGACGATTAGTAAAAGAGTTGTAAATTAAGTTATTTATGTTCAATATGTGTTACGTTGATGAATAGCCAGTAAAGTGTTAACCTTATACAAAATAATTGGAGTTGAACGTTTGTAAAATAGTAACTTAAGTTGAGAAGCTCTTTGTTTTAGCCCTAAACGATTATGTTAAGTTATCTATTCTAAGTGTTGAAATTATCTACCATGTCTGAAAAGGGTAATCCTAAGATCTTCTAAGTCGCTTATAATTATGTAAGCTTTCTTAATCTCCTCAAATAATTGCAAAATTTATGTAAGTCAATCCAGCGCAGTATGAATTACGACTATATATCTTTATTTGCTTATAAGGAATCACTTAGAGAGTTGCTCACGAATTCTAAAGTTACAGAGCTCCAAGTCTCAGATACATAAGTTATGTCTTCACGTCTCTAATTTATGTTGAAATGTGTTAGCTAATCTAAGAAGTTTTCAAGAGATCATATTTCGAAATCATGCAAATGTCTCGGTCAAGTATTTGATGTTTCGTACAAGTTTAAGAACTCAAGTCTTTATATGTCTTTCCAGTAAGAAGTCTTAATATATAAGATTTTCATATTATAACATATAGTTGAATTCTTTTAGTTATATTAAAGTCATGCATCTATATGTTTAGCTCTTGTTGGAGTTATCAATTGAATTTCCTAAATTCAGAGGAGAGATTCTCCCATCTACCTATATTCCTAATGTCTAAGTAAGTATAAGCGCAGGCTATGATAATGAGTTAAGCTCAGAACATTGAATACCAGGAAGTCTCCTGGAGGTCACCCAAATAACTAAATATGAGTTATACATTATATAGAAGTCTCATACATTGTATGTATGTAGTTCAGCTCTTAGCTCTACGTATATGTTAAGCGTTATGAAAAATAACTCCAAGTTTCTAGTTATATTTCCATGTTTTCCTACAAATAAGAAAAATGAATTAAGAAGTATATGTGCTCATTTATGTGATAAGTTTTGCAATGAAATTCCAATTTATAGTTGTCGATACAGGTAAAGGAACCACCTGGTGGGCAATACGTATTTGCGGTTCCCAGAAGTTAAAGAATTGTATAGAAATGAGCTCTATGTGTTTATATCCAAGAAATATGTTAAATTGGTAGGATTATTTGTAGTACATTGTTTGTAATCCTACAAAAGTTCTTATCCTGTCTAAACCTCTTGAAGGTCCACCGAGTAACTGAGTCAATGTGTATATATAATTTGACAGCTTTATGTGATATATGTGAATATTTTTTATCTTTACATGATATGTTTGCTCACTTGAATTTTTGTGTTATGGAAAAGGACTTTTCCGGCCACAAATTTAACATTTGTCATTTATATGTTATACGTGTTAAATTGACTCAATATAAGCCTTATCAGCTCCCTTTATGATTGTGATTGAGAATTATTTTTTTATTTACCCCGGTATGACATACCAGCTGGAAATATTTTTATTTTACCCCATTATGATGCACCGGCTGGAGATATTTTTATTTTACCCCAGTGTGGTACATCGGCTGGAGATAGTTTTATTTTACCCTGGAGTACTACATCAGCTGGAGATATTTTTATTTTACCCTGGTATGGAACACCGGCTGGAGATATTTTTATTTTACCTCGGTGTGGTACATCGGCTGGAGATATTTTTATTTTACCCTGGTGTGGTACATCGGTTGGAGATATTTTTATTTTTTCCCGGTATGGTACATCGGCTGGACGAATTTTATATATGGATTTATGATTGGCTAGTCACTGCATTTACAGTTATAGTTTCTTTCTTGTGCACTTCTTAATTGCATTTTCATCTCATTATAGAGTTATTATCAAGTTTCGGATTCCAGGTTGTTCCTATTCCTTATTCCTTGTTCAGTTATCTTGAGTTCACTTATGTTATAGTAAGTTCTTATCAATTATAGGTTGCAGAGTTCCAGGTTATATCTATCCTTTATATGTTTAAGTGTTGATTCATTTATTAAAAGATTTTTATCTCATGTTTACAGTTTCAGCCTTACATACCAGTACATTTCATTTGTACTAACGTCCCTTTTCTTTGGGACCTGTGTTCATGCCGTAGGTGCAGGTAGAGGTCAGGATTGCCAGTTGAGTAGTAGTTCGTGAGATCAACGGATGGTTGGTAGGCTCCTTTCTTCGTTGAGCTAGGGCTTAGTTATTTATTCTTTAGTTTTGAGATGCAGTTATGGGTAGCTCGGAGCACTGTTCCAACCATTAGTCAGTTTACTCTTTAAAGCCTTAATGGACATAGTGTGTATAGTATTATTCACTGGGTGGCCTCGTCAGCTTATTGGTTCTTGGTTTAGAACACTAATTGCCTTGGTTGTGATCTTTGGCAAAATGGCATGCCCCAGGGATACTTTACAACTTAGTTTTGTCTTGTTTAGCTACTTATTTATATACATTCTTATGTAATTTTATGTAAATGTGAATATATATACTAACCAACATGATTAGTTTTTGTTTTTGTAGGTTTAAAATGAATTTTAGGAACTAATCCATGAGTTGGTGAAGTGGAGACATGGAATCGAAAGTAAAACGCGAACGTCGGCAAGGAGGATGCATAGAACAGCCCACCTGCGCATTGGCAACATGCCACGACAGGCAGGCTGCGCAACCAAGGGCGTGTCACGGCCCCTAACGTGCTGCACAAGCAGCGTGCCACGCTGCCATCGTGGCAAGGGGCTGCCTGGCGTGTATTTTATGCAAATTTCCAGTGTGCCTATGCGATACCTCCGTGTGACGGGGGCAAATTGGCGCAATAACCTCCGTGAAACGGAGCTATTTCATGTCGGGAATAATTTTATACACCTCACATTTACTATAAATAGGTCCCTTAGCTCCTAAAATCAGTTTGTCACGATTTATTTCTGAAAACTGCCAAGGAGTGAAGGGAGAAGTGGGACAACTCACCTACGGTTCATCAATTTCATCTTCTCTTCTACCAATTCTTGTAAGTACGTTACTTTAATTATTTTTTCTTGTAATTATACGAACTTGAGTGGCTAGAACCCTTTCTCTAGGGTTGAAACCACATGGTATGATTGTGAATACATGATTTTGTTTTGGTTTTAAGTTATTAACTGTTGTTTTGTCTTACGTTCTTAATTATGGTTGTTTTTATGATTGATCACCATGAAAACACACACGTTACACCTAGGTAAAAGCTTGAGAAAGTAAACCTAGGCAAGAACATGAGAATGTAGGGAGCAAGTTTGTATCTTGGGATATAATTCGCGGTTAGGAAATAAAATTATACCTAATTTGCCTTCCTTGGTTACTAAAATAGGATGAGCTAGACACCAACTAAGAATTATCACATCACCACTCGTAGAAGTAGTTGTATAGCTAAGTTCGGTTAAATGATTAGAGGTACGAAAGTCCCTAATCAAGAGCATAAACCCCGTAAACCACATCCACGTAATTGAATTGCCCACGAACTAGAATGTCACATCCCCTCTCAATGATGTAGTTGTGAGGCTAGTTTGTCATGTTTAGAGGCTTGAAAGACCATGAACATGCAATTTTAATTATGTGAGACGACAACTGATAATTCCATACTTAAACCATTACAAAGCATAGTATCACATGATTATCCGGCGTTAGCCCTAGTTGCTCCTTGAATTATTTCAGAGTATTTCGATGAGCACCCCTAGACTTAATTAAACTTTATCAAAAAAGTATAAATAAACACCTATGAAAGTTAATATGACACTTGAACTTGATAATTAGCTGAATTGGTCCAGTCCCTGTGGGTTCGACATCCGACTCTTAAAAAGGGCCACAATATTACTTGTAAGATCACGTACACTTGCGTGTGCGCTTGGGCGCAGTCGTCAACAAGTTTTTGGCGCCGTTGCCGGGGACTCGGCGAAGTTTAGTAAATTTTTCTATTTTTGTGTGATTTTTAATTTCCTTAAGTGTTGAGAAATTTGGTCTTAGTCTAACTTATTGCAGGTGACAGGTTGTCTTGCCGAGCTTGCTAGGAATAGAGAGCTTGTGGAGCCGTTGCTTGAACCAGAACGTCAAATTCATTTGCGAAGGAGAGTAGCTCTCGAGGAGAAGCTGAAAAGACTTCAAGAAAAGGTACAACAACAACCACCCGTAGGACAAACACAATTGTCACCGAAAGCAATGGCAGCCAGACCAGTTCGCGAAGTGGCAATCCCACAAGCAAAGAATGTGAACTCTAGTATTTGTAAATCGGAACCTGGATGGAACTTTGAATTGAAACAGAATATGGTGCAACTGTTACATTCTAGTGGTCAATTCACTGGGATGGCACATGAGGACCCGCAACAGCACTTATATAACATTTTAGAGATTAGTGACACTTTCGTCCCCACTGGAGTGTCCACAGACTATGTTCGACTTACCCTCTTCCCATTTTCAGTGTTGGGAGAGGCAAAGAGGTGGTTAAAAGTTGATCCACCAAACTCCATAACTTCTTGGGATGATTTGGCAAAGAAGTTCTTGATCAGATTCTTTCCTTCAGGCAAGACTGCTAAATTGAGAAGTGAAATACTGAGTTTCAAGTAGAGGCCTGATGAGAATTTATATTTGGCTTGGAAGAGATTCAAGTCATTACTGAGAGACTGTCCCCATTACCAGCAATCCAATGAAGTGCTGGCTCATACCTTTGTAGAAAGTCTAGAACCACATACAAAAATTTTGCTAGACTCTGTATTGGGTGGGCAAGCCTTAGAAAAGACTTATGATGAGTTGTACATGCTGTTGAATAGAATTGCACTGGGAAATCCTATTACACCCCATAAATTTTCATCATGTATATGGCCTATTCGCATGTTGGTTAAGATTTTTTGAATGTCATACATGCTAGGAAAAGGCCCGGGGGAAAGACCGGATAAGAAATCCGTCGAACCATCGCGAAAGGAGCCGAGGCAGAACCCCTCCGCGATGGCAACGTGCCACGGAGGGAGGGCTTCCGCGTTGGCTCCATGTCACGGAGGCCCTATCCAGGCCCAAGTATATAAGCCTCCAACTTCGGTTTTAATGATATAATTCATAAAAATTTCCAGAGAAGCCGAGAGAAAATAGGGAGAACGAAGGTTCCTTAGTAATATTCGTCCAATTACACCATCAAACGCGGTCCAAACTCAAATTAACTCCAGATACTGAGGTATTAAGCAGCAAGGAGCATTCCTACAGATTTAGTTTCGTGAAATTCGGCCGGCGAATCATCGTTCTACCAAGCTAATGTAAGTGGAATTGCTCCAAATTAGTGTCAATATACTCCTAGCCCTAAAGTGAGTATTTCTCCCTTTTGGACTTCCGAGAAATAGCGAGTTTTCGACCGTCTTTCGATAAGCCAAAGTTTGGGCTATATATATATATCCAAAGTGTTATCTTTTTCCAGGATATTAATGTATTTAGCCCTAATTGATATATATATGAATACAGTTGGAAGTAATAGCTGAATATTGGTCGAGCTACGCCAGTTAGCCGGAAGCCGACAACTGAGGTATGTAAAACTAGTTTCCTCTGCAAGTTAGTAGTCTCGGTATAGTAAAATAGTCCAAAGGCTAGTAGAATGTTTCAGAAGTCGTGTGTTATGTTTAGTATGAATATTAGTCCGATATTGGAAGCATCATGTTATGTATAGCATGAAACTTGCTAGCACGATATAAATTCTAATACAAAGTGTTAGGAACTATACAACATGCCCAGTATGTGATTTAGTAAAGTATGTTAGGATATTATCGTGTTCAGCTGGAACTTAGTGAAGCAATACACGTATCTGTGAGGTATCTCAGAAGTAGAATGGTAGATTAAAATGAAGTTTAGAAAGCATGTTAGAAATAGTAAATCATGTTACTATGAAACTCAGTTATAAAGCATGATTCGCAGCAGAAAAACTATATCTTGTTCAACATTAGACTCAGCATAGTATGACAGAAGATTATATATATACCATTATCAGTCTCAGCATGTATTAAATACATACATATCACTATCACTAGTTCAGCATATAGTATGTTAAGATACATTATCATCACTAGCTTCAGCATGTGGTATACGCAGTTAGTATTACTAGTTGAGACCACTGTATTGTGTTGGGGTTGGATTACCTAGCATTCATGACCACCCCATGGTTAATAGCTGTATCGACTCATCCACCAGAGGGCGAGGATACGTCAATCTATGGAGTGTCATGCCGTCCCATAGGGGACGAAGATGGGATGCCGGTTTTCCCCATATTGTGCCTTGGTCGGCCTTTATACACCTCCGTCGAGCGGGTACGCCAGGTGTGTTGATTCAGGAGTCCTCCGGACTCAGGTACAGTTATAGTCAGGGGCTCAGCGAGCCCAAGTGCATACCCAGGGGATCGGAAAGATTCTTAAAGTTATTATAGGAGATGGGACGACCGGGGTAGGGGTATAGATTGCGTGTTGATTGTACCTCCCGGCTTATGGGGGCCGGGTAAGGTTTGTGTGTGCTATTTTATGTTATGTTATGTTATGTTATGTCATGTTATTCCATGTTACGCTAGATACGAGTAGATCAACAGTAGAGCAATACATTTCCAGGTATGACTTCTACTCCTTCCAGCATAGTTGAGAATAGGCTTAGCTTTACATTTTCAGTCACTTTAGTCTATTTCCTTCTATTTCAGTTCCATCAGTTGTATTGTTGTTTTCAGATATTTTTTAGTTGTTGCTTTACATACTCAGTACTAGCGGTACTGATGCCCGTTGGGGGTGCTGCATTACTCGCCTGCAGGTACTCATAGACGAGGAGCCGATACCTCGTGATTCCAGCCAACTCACAGAGTCATCAGCTTCAGTCATCTGGAGCTAAATACCTAGAGGTTTACCCCTTTTCTTTTGTTGTACAGTATGGGTAGGTCGGGGCCCTGTCCCAACCATCTTATCAGTCTTCTTAGAGGCTTGCAGTCTGTATATATTTCCCTATGGTTAGTTGTGCCGGTCGTGTGGGGCCATGCGTATGTTTAGTTGTTTATGTTGGCCGTGTGAGGCCTTATCCAGTCAGTAGTGGTGACCTTAAGGGTCACGTAGTTGTTCAACATTTGTTATATTGATTTAGAGTTAACTAGATAGCATGGTGGCCATGTAAGCCCGCATAGGTTCCCCTATATGAATGTGATTCTGGTTAGCTGATGTTATAGTACAGGTGGCTATAGGCCTAGTTGGCTAGAGGCTGTATTTACAGCCGTTATATAGCCCGTTGTTTCCGTGAATCAGAGTTAGAGCCAGCCAGGCACCAGATGTGCTTAAGCTCAGTAGTCTAGCAGTTCAGATCCTAATAGGGCACCATGTGCCAGTCATACCCTCAAGGGGGGGGGGGCATGACAAACTTGGTATCAGAGCAGGTTGTATCCCAGGGAGTTTGCAAGTCGTGCTAAGAAGAGTCCTGCCTATGGATGTATTGTGCACCACATACTATGGGTAGGAGGCTGCAAGGCATGATAGGATGGTTGCCTTTTATTCTTATTCAGTCGTGCTGTAGAGCAGTACAGTATAGGGTTGAGTCCCTAGAGCTTACTGTATTCTTTGGTTACAGATAATGTCAGACCAGCAACATCCTATCACAGACTGGAGCTTGGATATTGCAGCAAGGGAAGGCACTAGCAGGGTGCCTCACCCTCGTTAGAAACAGCCCGATCAGAGGGCAATACAGAGGCATCATCCCAACCTTCTCAGCAGTCTCCACCACATCATGAGCCACTTGGGGCGACACCACCTCCAGCAGTCCCTATACCGATACCTTCCGACCAGGAGGTTAGGAGTGCGATAGTCATGTTAGCACAGATGATGGCTGCTCAGCGTCAGTCGATGCCGTCTACAGTTGCGGAGTCGTCAGGAGGGCCCGGTAGTTCGAGGGTCCGATTGTTCTTGGCTATGAATCCCCCACAGTTTATAGGTACGGACCGGACAGAGGACCCTCAGGATTTTCTATATTAGATATAGAGAATTTTCAGGGTTATGCATGCCACGCCTACAGAATCCATTGAGTTGGCAGTATTCCGGTTACGGGACATCGCCGTGTTGTGGTATGAAAGCTGGGAAAGGTCCCGAGGGAGAGATGTTTCCCCTCCAACCTGCTCCAGCTTCTCAAGAGCTTTTCTGGATCACTATTTTCCACGGGAGATTCGACAGGCCCGGGTAGACTAGTTTTTACATTTAGAGCAGGGGGCCATGAGTTTTCGGGAATACGCCTTGCGGTTTGATTCTTTGGCCCGGTACGCACTGCCTTTGTTGATACCATGGCATCCAGAGTACACCGCTTTATCATGGGGTTGAATCCAAAATATGTTGAGACTTGTATTACGGCCACCCTTTGAGAGGACATGGATATTGTCTGAGTTCAGGCATTTGCGCAAAATATTGAGGGCATCAGGCAGCGGCATTGGGAGATCAGGAGGACCAATCAGGAACAGCGCCGCAAAGATAGGCCAGTTGAGTTACAGAGGGAGGCTCGGGGAGGACCTAGGCCACGATTGTTAGATAGGCCGCCCAGACCCCCGCCTCTACCACAGCCGCAGAGGGGCAGATTTAGCTGCAGGGGGTAGTCAGATATCGGCAGAGGCTCGCAGATTGCAGATTCACCATTACAGAGGAGGGCGGAGCAGAGTAGGTATACCCTACCACTTTTCCCTATATGCAGCCGACGCCATTCTGGAGCATGCAGGTATGGCCCCACCTGATGTTATATTTGTGGCCAAGAGGGCCATCTGATGAGAGATTTCCCAGCCAGAGGTCAGGAGGATCGGGATAGACAAGACAAGGCATCCGTAGGGTCACGTGCTTCAGCATCCTCGGCAGGGCGCAGGCCCTCAATTTCAGCAAGCAGGGGTCGGGGCAGATCAGGGGCCTCCAGTGTAGGTGCGGGTCCAAGCCGCACATATGCTTTACTAGGGAGGTAGGATTCAGAAGCGTCACCTGATGTTGTGACAGGTATGATGACTATATGCTCACACCCTACTTATGTATTGATTGATCCCGGATCTACTTTGCCCTACATTACTCCATTTGTGGCTTGAAAGTTTAGTGCTGCACCAGAGTTGCTTCAGCAACCCTTTTCAGTATCCACCCCCGTTGGTGACTCCATTGTAGCTAGAAGGGTCTATCGCGGGTGTATAGTAGAGGTTGCTGATCATCAGACCATAGTAGATCTGGTAGAATTAGAAATGGTCGATTTCGATGCCATTATGGGTATGGATTGGTTGGCTCCGTGCTATGCAAATGTAGAATGCTGCACCAAGATAGTGCGATTCCACTTTCCAAGGGAGGTAGTACGAGAGTGGAAAGGCAGTATAATTATGCCAAAAGGTATGTTTATTTCCTATCTTCAGGCGAGGAAGTTGATAGCTAAGGGGTGTATTTACTGTCTTGTCAGAGTTCAGGATGTTCGGGTAGAGCCTCCGACTCTCCAATCAGTGCCAGTGGTGAATGAATTCCCTGATGTATTTCCAGATGAACTACCTGGTATTCCTCCAGAAAGGGAAATAGATTTTGCAATTGATTTATTACCAGGAACTCAACCCATATCAAAACCTCCATATCGTATGGCTCCTGCTGAACTCAGAGAGTTAAAGGAGCAGTTGAAAGATCTGTTAGACAAGGGCTTTATCAGGCCGAGTACTTCACCGTGGGGTGCACCAGTTCTATTTGTGAGAAAGAAGGATGGCTCGCTCCACATGTGTATAGATTACCGGCAGTTGAATAAGGTTACAGTTAAGAATAAGTATCCGCTTCCCAGAATGGATGATTTGTTTGACCAGTTACAGGGGGCCAGATATTTCTCCAAGATTGATTTGCGGTCCGGATACCATCAGGTTTGAGTCTTTGAAAGAGATATTCCCAAGACAACCTTCAAGACTAGATAGGACCACTTTGAATTTCTAGTTATGTCCTTTGGGCTGACGAATGCCCCAGCAGTATTTATGGACTTGATGAACAGTATCTTCAGACCATACCTAGACCTGCTCGTGATAGTGTTTATCGACGACATTCTGGTGTATTCTCGCTCAGAGACAGACCATCAGAATCATTTACGAACAGTGCTCCAGATTCTCCGGGACCGTCAGTTGTACGCCAAGTTCTCCAAATGTGAATACTGGCTGAACTCAGTAGCTTTCTTGGGGCATATTGTGTCGGATGCTGGTATACAGGTAGACACGCAGAAAATAGAGGCAATAAAAACGTGGCCTAGATCTACCACTCTGACTGAAGTCTGCAGTTTCCTGGGATTAGCAGGATACTATAAAAGATTTGTAGAGGGGTTCTCCACCATAGCGGCACCCCACACTAAGTTGACGCAGAAAGCAGTAAAGTTCCAGTGAACAGAGGCATGTGAGCAGAGTTTCCAAGAATTGAAAGACAGGTTGACCTCCGCCCTAGTATTAGCGTTGCTAGAAGGTACAGAGGGTTATTCAGTGTATTGTGATGCATCAGGTATTGGGTTGGGATGTGTGTTGATACAACACGGTAAAGTGATTGCTTATGCTTCCAGACAGCTGAGGAAACACGAAAAGAATTATCCTACCCATGACCTGGAATTAGCCACAGTGATCCACGCCCTAAAGATATGGAGACATTACCTGTATGGAGTCCATGTGGATATTTTCACTGACCATAAGAACCTACAGTATATCTTCACTCAGAGGGAGTTGAATATGCAACATCATCGCTTGTTGGAGTTATTGAAAGATTATGATGTGAACATTCTGTATCATCCGGGAAAGGCCAACGTAGTAGCAGATGCTCTCAGCCGCAAATCTATGGGGAGTTTGGTGTATTTGCAGCTGGAGCAGCGGGAGTTGGTCAGAGAAATACCTCAATTAGCCAGCCTAGTCATTCGTGTAGCAGAGACAGAGGACAACAGAGCGTAATTCAGAATACCGCAGTGTCGTCATTAGTTGAGGAGGTAAAAGAACGACAGTATGAAGATCCTGACCTGGTTCAGCTTAAGGACAAAATTCAGCAAGGGAAGGTGCCAGATTTTCAGGTAACTGAGGATGAAGTGTTGAGATGCAAGGGTCGTCTCTGTGTTCCAGATGTTTCAGGGCTTCGCCAACACATTATGAGTGAGGTACATTACGCCCGCTATTCTCTCCACCCAGGTGCAACGAAAATGTACCACGATATCAAGGAGATCTACTGGTGGCCAGGTATGAAAAAGGGAAATAGCAGAATTTTTAGCCCAATGTCCTAACTGCCAACAGGTAAAGGCGGAACACCAAAAACCAGGCAGGTTAACTCAAGACATAGTTGTGCCTCTCTGGAAATGGGAAGCAGTGAACATGGACTTTGTAGCAGGATTACCCCGTACCAGACATAGATATGACTCCATTTGGGTAATAGTTGACAGACTGACGAAATCATCCCACTTCCTACCAGTGAATGCTACTTTCTCTGCCGAACATTATGCCGAATTGTATATCAGAGAAATAGTTAGATTACGTGGTGTTCCAGTATCTATTATCTCTGACAGAGGAGCACAATTTACAGCTAGATTTTGGCGGTCATTTCAGAGAGGTCTGGGAACGCAGATTAATTTGAGCACAGCATTCCACCCTCAGACTAATGGACAGGCTGAACGCACTATTCAGACGCTCGAGAATATGCTACGGGCGTTTGTGCTAGACTTTGGAGGTAGCTGGGATGAGCTTTTGCCGCTAATTGAATTTGCTTATAATAATAGTTATCACTCAGCTATCCAGATGTCGCCCTTTCAGGCATTATACGGGCAAAAATGTAGGTCGCCAGTCGGCTGGTTTGAAGTGGGAGAGTCAGCGCTGATTGGGCCAGATATTATTAAACAGTCAGAGGAGAAGGTAAAGCTTATTAGAGAATGCCTACTGACTGCACAGAGCTGCCAGAAATCGTATGCTGATGTCCGGCTCGGAGACCTGGAATTTGATGTGAATAACTGGGTATTTCTGAAAGTATCTCCGATGAAAGGGGTGATGAGATTCGGTAAGAGAGGTAAGCTAAGTCCGAATTCGTTGGGCCTTATCAGGTTCATCGAAGAATAGGCCAAGTGGCATATCAGTTGAACTTGCCTCCAGAATTAGAATCCATTCATCCAGTTTTCCACGTATCTATGCTAAGAAAGTACATAGGAGACCTATCCAGAGTAGTCCCAGTCCAGGATGTCCAGGTTACGGAGGAGCTGGTCTATGAAGAGGTTCCAGTAGCTGTCTTAGACAGACAGATTCGTAGATTGAGAACTAAAGATATTGCGTCTGTCGAGGTACTGTGGCGTAACATGAATCGAGAGGAGATGACTTGGGAGGTAGAGGAAGATATGAAAATCATATATCCTCACTTGTTTCAAGCCTAGTCAGTCAAGAGGTATGTTAGTACTGATATTTTATACAGTGCCTTATAGTATATGCATAAATGAGATAATCGACTCCAATTTTTTGTCTGATGATTGCTATAGTATTGTGTGGAGTACCTATATTAGACTTTTCTATATTTCAGGTTTTTGAGATAGTCCATATTACAGGAGAAACTCTGCCAAGATTTTTCTAGAAATAACTTGAGTAAGCCGGGAATTCTTATAAATAGAAGTTCACATTCGAGGACGAATGTTCTTAAGGGGGGAGAATGTTACACCCCGTAAATTCTCGACATGTAGATGGCCTATTCGCATGTTGGTTAAGAGTTTTTGAATACCATACATGCTAGGAAAAGGCCCGGGGGAAAGACCGGATAAAAAATCCGTTGAACCATCGCGGAAAGAGCCGGGGCAGAACCCCTCCGCGCTAGCAACATACCACAGAGGGAGGGCCTCCACATTGGCACCGTGTCATGGAGGCCCTGTCCAGGCCCAAGTATATAAGCCTCCAACTTCGGTTTTGATGATATAATTCATAAAAATTTCCAGAGAAGCCGAGAGAAAACAGGGAGAACGAAGGTTCCTTAGTAATATTCGTCCGATTACTCCGTCAAACGTGGTCCAAACTCAAATTAACTCCAGATACCGAGGTATTAAGCAGCAAGGAGAATTCCTATGGATTTAGTTTCGTGAAATTCGGCCGGCGAATCGTCGTGCTACCGAGCTAAGGTAAGTGGAATTGCTCCAAATTAGTGTCAATATACTCGTAGCCCTAAAGTGAGTATTTCTTCCTTCTGGACTTCCGAGAAATAGCGAGTTTTCGTTCGTCTTTCGATAAGCCAAAGTTTGGGCTATATATATATCCAAAGTGTTATCTTTTTCCAGGATATTAATGTATTTAGCCCTAATTGATATATATATGAATATAGTTGGAAGGAATAGCTAAATATTGGTCGAGCTACGCCAGTTAGCCGGAAGCTGACAACTGAGGTGTGTAAAACTAGTTTCCTCAGCAAGTTAGTAGTATCGGTATAGTAAAATAGTCCATAGACCAGTAGAATGTTTTAGAAGTTGTGTGTTATGTTTAGTATGAATATTAGTACGATATTGGAAGCATCATGTTATGTATAGCAGTAAACTTGCTAGCACGATATAAATTCTAATACAAAGTGTTAGGAATTGTACAGCATGCCCAGTATGTGATTTAGTAAAGTATGTTAGGATATTATCGTGTTTCGTTGGAACTTAGTAAAGCAATAAAAGTATCTGTAAGGTATCTCAGAAGTAGAATGGTAGATTAAAATGAAGTTTAGAAAGCATATTAGAAATAGTAAATCATGTTACTATGAAACTCAGTTATACAACATGATTCCCAGCAGAAAAACTATATCTTGTTCAACATTAGACTCAACACAGTATGACAAAATATTATATATATATACCATTATCAGTCTCAGCATGTATTAAATAAATACATATCACTATCACTAGTTCAGCATATAGTATGTACAGATACATTATCATCACTAGCTTCAGCATGTGGTATACGCAGTTAGTATTACTAGTTGAGACCAATGTATTGTCTTGGAGTTGGATTACCTAGCACTCATGACCGCCCCAAGGTTAATTGCTGTATCGACTCGTCCGCCAGAGGGCGAGGATACGTCACTCTACGGAGTGGCATGCCGTCCCATAGGGGACGAAGATGGGATGCCGGTTTTCCCCATATTGTGCCTTGGTCGGCCTTTATACACCCCCGTCGAGCGGGTACGCCCAGGGTGTTGATTCAGCAGTCCTCCGGACTCAGGTACAGTTATAGTCAAGGGCTTAGTGAGCCCAAGTGCATACCCAGGGGATCAGCAGGATGCTTATAGTTATTATAGGAGATGGGATGACCGAGGTAGGGGTATAGATTGCGTGTTGATTGTACCTCCCGACTTATGGGGGCCGGGTAAGGTTTATGTGTGCTATGCCATGTTATGTTATGTTATGTTATGTTATGTTATATTATGCCATGTTACGCTAGATACGAGTAGATCGACAGTAGAGCGATACATTTCCAGGTATGACTCCTACTCCTTCCAGCATAGTTGAGAATAGGCTTAGTTTACATTTTCAATCAGTTTAGTCTATTTCCTTCTATTTCAGTTCCATCAGTTGTATTGTTGTTTTCAGATTTTCAGTTGTTGCTTTACATACTCAGTACCAACGGTACTGACGCCCGTTGGGGGCACTACATTACTTCCCTATAAGTACTCATAGACGAGGAGCCGATACCTCGTGATTCTAGCCAGCTCACAAAGTCATCAGCTGCAGTCATCCGGAGCTAAATAGCTAGAGGTTTACTCCTTTTTTTTTGTTGTACAGTATGGGTAGGTAGGGGCCCTGTCCTGACCATCTTATCAGTATTCTAAGAGGCTTGCAGTCTGTATATATTTCCCTGTGGTTAGTTGTGCCGGTCGTGTGGGGCCGTGCGTATGTTTAGTTGTTTATGTTGGCCGTCTGAGGCCTTATCCAGTCAGTAGTGGTGACCTTGCCGGTCACATAGTTGTTCAGCATTTTTTATATTGATTTAGAGGTAACCAGACAGCATGGTGGCCTTGTCAGCCCGCATAGGTTCCCCTATATGAATGTGATTCTAGTTAGCTGATGTTATAGTACAGTTGGCTATAGGCCTTGTTGGCCAGAGGCTGTATTTACAGTTGTTATATAGCCCGTTGTTTCCGTGAATCAGAGTTAGAGCTAGCCAGGCACCAGATGTGCTTAGGCTCAGTAGTCTAGCAGTTCAGATCCTAATAGGGCACCATGTGCCAGCCATACCCCCCAAGGCGGTGCGTGACAAATTCAGTGTGGCACAGCGAGTCATCAAGAGGGGCAGAAAAAAGAGCAGGGCTGAGAGAAGTAGATGGTATGAATGCCTTGGCGGCACAGCTAGCTTCATTCCAGCATCAGATTATGACTCAGTTCAATAAACTGAGTATGAACCAACAGCATGGTCAGGTTAATGTAGCTCAGCGAGCTCCGAGTTGGTGTGAAATTTGTAGGAATAATGGGCATAATGCAGAATCTTGTGTAGCCAATTCGAAATCAGTCAATTTTGTTGGGAATGTGCAGAGGAACAATTAGAATTTTGGAAACACCTACAATAAAAATTGGTAGAGCCACCCGAATTTTTCTTGGGGTGGAAATCAAAAGCAAAGTAATCAGCAACCTCAACAGCAGTAGTATCAGCAGAATAGGTAGAATGATGGCCAATTGAGAAGCAACATTGAGGAAACGTTGCAGAAAATCATGGAGTCCCAGACTCATTTAGCAGAAAACCAGGCGAGGATGGCATCAGACTTGAAGAATAAACAATTGGCCACCCGCAATCTAGAAAAGCAGATGGGTCATATAGAAGCTGCTCAAAACATGAGACCGCATGGAGGACTACCAAGTGACACAGACCCTAACCCCTATCAGGTCAACGCCATCAGTCTAAGGAGCGGCAAGCAATTAGCTGATGCAGTGCCAAAAGAGAAAAGAAATGAGGTGCAGCCGGAGTTGGTTAGACAAGGACCATCCACTGACAAGGGAGAGAATCAAAGTACTGTGTAACAAAATGCACAATCTTCATTGCAGCCAGCACAAAGACCACCACCACCATTTCCTCAGAAATTCAAAGAGAGCAAGGAGGAGGAATGCTTCAAAAAGTTCTTTGAGATTTTCAAAGAACTTCACATAAATTTGCCTCTTATTGATGTTTTGCAGGGAATGCCCAAGTATGCTAAATACTTGAAGGATGTGATGGGTAACAAAGTGAGATTAGTGGATGTCCAGACAGTAACACTGACAGAGGAGTGCAGTCACAGGGTATTGAGCAAGATTCCTAAGAAGCTCAAAGACCCAGGGAGTTTTACCCTCCCCATACAAATTGGTAAAGCTGAAGCGCTACGAGCCCTATGTGATTTAGGGGCAGTAGTTAATCCAATGCCTCTATCTTTATTTAACACCTTGGGGTTGGGAAAACCGAGGCCAACAAGATTGATACTGCAGCTGGTGGATAAGTCGCGAGTGGACTGGATGGAATAATAGAGGACCTTCTCATTAAAGTGGGTAAGTTTATTATACCTGCTGATTTTATTATCTTAGATTTTCATGTTGATGACCAGGTACCCTTAATCTTGGGACAACTATTCTTGGCCATCGGAGGAGCGGTAATTGACTTAAGAGTAGGGACCCTGAAAATGAGGGTCGAGGATGAAGAAGAACTCTTCTAAGTATACCAAGAGATTAACCCACCCACACACTACAGAAACCTTTGTAAGGTTAGTGTGTTGTTAGAGGATAAGTATGGGGTAGGTGATTCCACAGGTCCACGGCCAAAGATAATGATAAGTGTTCAGCCTGAGTCTGATTAAGGGCTTCAGAGGTGTGAAGAAGTTGGACGAAGAGAGGAAAAGAGTGGAGTCTGTTTCCTCTAAAGATCAAAAGAAAAGAAGATGGTTCTTGAAAGGGAACCCAGGTATGAGGATGTCCTGAAAAGGATAGTCCACGTCATGCCGCGACGTAAAATAAGGTGCTGCTTGGGAGGAAACCCAAGGTACCATAGGTACAATTTGTTATTTTTGTTTATGTTGATTTTGGTTATATTCAACTTGTGTTGTTTTTAGTGGAAAGTTAGGCACAAATGGAGGCGAAATCTGAGTACCCGTGGAGGAGGAAGCTAACAAGCATGGAAGAGTAAAAGTGTGGGGTCAAACACCCACTTATGCAAATTTGAAGAAAAGCATGCTATTAGTTTGGCCTGGAGGACCAGGGAGTATTTCTCACCCTTTTTAATTTTAATTTGATGCTATGGGGACATAGCATGATTCAAGTGTGGGGTGAGGAAAATTTTAAAAAAATTTTGTGCTTAATGATATTTGGTGAATTAGTGCTTGGGAGAAATAGTGAAACAAAATTTTTGAATTAAGCATGACTTCATCACCCGTTGGTTTTTCTTTTCGATTCTTTCCCGACTGGGGGTCTTTGAACCGAATAATAAAAAAAAATTCTTTGTCTATATATAATGTTTTTAGTCATAGTTAGAGACAATTTCCGACGATGGATGGATGACGACCGTCTTGAGGAAAATTAGTCAACAGGTTTGGTTTTTGAACTCGTAGCTAATTGATGGCTTGATATTCTTGTTATGTGCTATGCATGATTGTAAGACACAAGTGTGGTTAGTGTTGAAGCATGTAAGAAGTGTATAGATTTGTTTAAGACACTTAGGCTCTTGAATTTGACTCGATGTGATTGAAGCTTAATTCTGAATTCTTGTGATTAGCTGAGTAAGAGTCTGCTGAATGTGTCTTGAATTGAGCATGTGTTGTGAGTGTAAGTTTTGCGAATATTCCGTGCAATTGTGGAATGTCTAGAACTTGTCTGGTGTGTATATAAAACGAAATGAAGGATGTGGATTGTAGGAGATGATTTAGGCATTTCTTTGAATGAACCTAATTGTTATCCCTCACTTTACCTACCTTGAATGTTGAATCCTAGTGAGCCCTATTGAGCCTTAAGCCTATTCTTTGATAGCTACAACATCAGCTTAATCCTTTTTCTTTCATTAGCCTTGAATTTGATCCAAAACTCCTAAGCGCTTAAGTGAAAAATTCCAAAGAGTGAAGGAGTGAGAAGCATGAAAAAGAAGGAAAAGTAGAGTTGTAAAAGTTGAGAAGGGTCAAAGGTGGACTTGTTTGAAAATGCCTGAGTATTGGTAGGGAGTAAGAAATAAATGAATGAAAAAGTTGCGTAAGTACTCTTTACTAATAAGCTAAGTGTGCTTAAAGAAAGGGGAACAAGAAGAAAAAAATTCAAGATTGAAAAGAATGTGGGTGAAGTAAGAGAAGAGATGTCCTTAATGAATGTTGAAGTTATTAAAAGCGCTTGGGAAGATAACCAATGTTATTATCCAAAATATTACCTACCCGTCCCTTGGCTTACATTACAACCCATTAAGTCCTACTTTTTCTTACGTTCATACATCTTTAAATTAGTGGAGTAAAACACTAAGGGCAAGCTTATGGTTCACTACATGATGCATGTGAATTTTTTGAGAGAGCGGGCATAATTTTATTCATATACCCATACTTGTTGTGATTTGAAAATTTGTGAGTAAAAATGGGTAACTCTCTTGTTGTGAGGGTACATGTTTAATGAGAGATAACATTCATGTTGGATTTCTTGATCGGTTGATTTGCATGAGTTTGCTAAGATTGAGAGTCGATTCTTGAGGTTAATAAGTCTTAACACAGTTGTATTTCATTTCAATAATTAAATCGTGCATGCTCTATTTTTAACTTACTATCTTAAATAATCATTATAGCCGTAGCTTGAATTCTCTTGCTAAATTAGCTATGTATGAGTCTTCATTTACATGAGATGTAAAACGGTTGTTCGAGGACGAACAAGACTTTAAGTGTGGGGTGGATGATCTTGGGAAAAATGGCATGCCCGAGAGATACTTTATAACATAGTTTTGTCTTGTTTAGATACTTATTTATATACATTATCATGTAATTTTATGTAAATGTTAATATATATACTAACCAACATGACAAGTTCTTGTTTTTGTAGGTTTATACTGAATTTGCGGAACTAATCCATGAGTTGGTGAAGTGGAGGCATGGAATCGGATGTAAAACGCGAACGTCGGCAAGGAGGATGCGTGTAACAGCCCACCTGCGCGTTGGCAACATGCCATGGCAGGTAGGCTGCACGACCAAGGGCGTGTCACGGCCCCTAACGCGCTGCACAAGCAGCGTGCCATGCTGCCATCGCAGCAAGGGGTTGCCTGGTGTGTATTTTATGCAAATTTCCAGTGTGCCTACGCGATGCCTCCGTGTCACGGAGGCAAATTGGCGCGATAACCTCCGTGACACAGAGCTATTTCCTGCTGGGAATAATTTTATACACATCATATTTACTATAAATAGGTTCCTTAGCTCCTAAAATCATTTTGTCACGATTTATTTCGGAAAAACTGCCAAGGAGTGAAGGGAGAAGTGGGAGAACTCACCTACGGTTCATCAATTTCATCTTCTCTTCTACCAATTCTTGTAAGTATGTTACTTTAATTATGTTTTCTTGTAATTATACGAACTTGTGTAGCTAGAACCCTTCCTCTAGGGTTGAAACCACATGGTATGATTGTGAATACATGATTTTGTTTTGGTTTTAAGTTATTAATTATTGTTTTGTCTTACGTTCTTAGTTATGGTTGTTTTTATGATTGATCACCATGAAAACACACACGTTACACCTAGGTAAAAGCTTGAGAAAGTAAACCTAGGAAAGAACATGAGAATGTAGGGAGCAAGTTTGTATCTTACGATATAATTTGCGGTTAGGATACGAAATTATACCTAATTTGCCTTGCTTGGCTACTAAAACGGGATGAGCTAGACACCAACTTAGAATTATCACATCACCACTCGTAGAATGAAGTTAAGTTCGGTTAAATGATTAGAGGTACGAAAGTCCCTAATCAAGAGCATAAACCCTATAAACCACATTCACGTAATTGAATTGCCCACGAACTAGAATGTCACATCCCCTCTCAACGATGTTGTTGTGAGGCTAGTTTGTCGTGTTTAGAGGCTCGAAAGACCATGAACATGAAATTTTAATTATGTGAGACGACAACTGATAATTCCATACTTAAACCATTACAAAGCGTAGTATCACATGATTATCCGGCATTAGCCCTAGTTGCTCCTTGAATTATTTCAGAGTATTTCGATGACCACCCCTAGACTTTATTAAACTTTATCGAAAAGTTCTAAATCAACACTTGTGAAAGTTAATATCACACTTGAACTTGATAATTAGCTGAATTGGTCCAGTCCCTGTGGGTTCGACATCCGGCTCTTAAAAATGGCCACTATATTACTTGTAAGACCATGTACACTTGCGTGTTCGCTTGGGCGCAGTCGTCAACAGGTTGCATTTCGATTGTTTACCGCGTATTGTTGAGACCTTATGGGTCCAATTTATACTTCAGTTGATTGTGACAGGTCGCCTAGATGACCTAAGTGTTACAATTACATATGTCATATAGCCGGCTTCTCGATCAATCAAGAATCGAGTGCCAGTTGTTCTCTACCATAGTTTTGGGGCATGAAATCACCTTTCTATCACCTTCCCAAACCTTTGCATTCCTGAATGAGGACTTAGGCAAGTTTATTCCATCTTAAACCACCCTATCTAATGTTAAAACGATGTAGTATAGGCCTTAGGAATTTAGAAATTACGAAAACACCCTTACTTAAATCACAAAATTTTGCTGATTGCCAGTCCCCATGAGGGACTAGACGACTCGTCGACAGGTACCACGACTTGTGACCTTGAGTCATCAGGTTCACTTCCATAATTAACCTAGGGACCCCACGAAGGACACGACGAATCGTGGCGGGTGACCACGACTAGTGGTTACCATCTGTGGTCCACACTGCCCAACCAAGCTTAGGGGACCCCACGAATCGTGGTGGCTAACCACGACGTGGTCAACACCTGTGGTCCCAATTGCCTCAAATCCCTAGCCATGCATTCCATCCTCGCCACGGGTGACCTCACGAGTTGTGAGGTCTGACCACGACCCATGGTCACCCCCGTGGCCTCCCAAAACTTTTCCAAGCCTAGTCCTGACCACGAGTCACTTCACGACTCGTTGTCCCACCTAACGAGCCACCTCACGAATCGTCATATGACCTAGTGCGAATTTTCAGTTTTTCTCTGTTTTGGCTCCCGGGTCTGATCCTTGAGTTTAAGGGGTATAACAATATCTCCCCCCTGGGAACATTCATCCTCGAATGTTAGAAACATGCAGAAAACTCAGAAACCAGCTATCACCATATACAAATACTAATCATTTAAGATGAAAATTAACGGAATGATAACTTCCGAAAAGAACTACATAGCTGAATTGGATTCAGACACCACATACATATACCATATCATAAAACAAACTTGTATGCATGAACTGAACATGAAAACTGATTAGAGAATTAGGGCAAAACTGATACCTCAAACTGAAACTGAGCCGGTACAGAATAGGTGTAGGTATCTAGCCATCATATCCTCTTTGGCTTCCCATGTAGCTCCTTCAACATGCTCATTTATCCATAATACTTTAACTTAAGATACTTCTTTGTTCCTTAGATTACGGATTCAATGATCTAATATCTCCACAGGTACTTCTTCCTAACTGAGGCTGTCTTTTACACCAACGCTGTCCACCTTGACTACTAAATCTTAATCACCCAAATACTTTTTCAAATGTGACACATGAAATACAGAATGAACTGAAGATAACTTCGAGGGAAATTCCAACTCATACGCCACCTTACCAACTCTTCTCGCAACCCGGTAAGGTCCAACATAGCGGGGACTGAGTTTCCCTTTCTTTCTGAACTGCATGACTCCCTTATGGGAGATACATTTATAAATACCCAATAGGCCACCTCAAAGTCCAAATGTAGCCTCCTCACATTTACATATGATTTCTGATGACTCTGAGCGGTTTTCAACCGGTCCCTTATCAACTGAAACTTCACCATCACCTCATGAATAAAATTTGGCCCTATCATAGCTGACTTACCAACCTCAAACCATCCGATGGTAGATCAACACCTCTGCCTATAAAGACCCTCAAACGGTGTCATCTGGATACTAGAGTGATAACTGTTATTATAAGCAAACTCGATTAAGGGAAAATGATCGTCCCAACTACCTTTAAAATCAATGACACATGCCCTCAACATGACCTCAAGAGTATGGATTTTCTGCTCCACCTGGCCATCCATTTGTGGATGAAAGGCCGTGATGAGCTTGACTTGAGTCCCAAGTCCCTTTTGAAAAGATCGCCAGAATTGGGAGGTAAAATAAGTTCCTCGGTCTAAAATAATAGACAAGGGCACTCTATGAAGTCAAACCAACTCCAAATATACAATTTGGTATAATCATCTGCTGAATACGTGTTCTTGACTGATAGAAAGTGTGCATCCTTGGTTAACCTATCTACCACTACCCAAATAGAATCATAGTGTCATCGAGTACGAGGTAGGCCTTTAATGAAATCCATGTTAATCTCTTTCTACTTCCATGTGGGAGTGCTAATTACCTGAAGAACGCCTCCCGGCCTTTGATGCTCGACTTTCACTTGATGACAGTTTGGACATTTGGTTATGAACTCTGCAATATCCTTCTTCATACCATCCCACCAATAGATTTCTCACAAGTCCCTATACATCTTTGTAGATCCCGGATGGATAGAGTATCTGGTACCGTGTGCCTCATGCAATATCCGAACTCTGAAATTTTCAATGATCAGAACACAAAGCTGACCCTGGTATCGTAAAACACCATCTCCCCCTTGGGAGAAAACCTCCACCTTTTGACTCCACACCGCTTCCATCAGATTTGTCTAAATCAGACCCTCATCTTGCTTAGATTTCACATCAACCACCAAGGACTATTCTGACCCATTCTGCACAACAACACAACCATCGGTCGAGTCGATCAATCTAACTCCAAACCTTGTGAGCCGGTGAACATCTTTCACCAAATCCTTCTTTCCTTCCTCCACGTGGGACACACTCTTCATAGAGATCCTACTGAGTGCATCTGCCGCCACATTAGCCTTGCCCGAGTGGTAAAGAACACTCATATCGTAGTCTTTTAATAACTCCAACCACCTCCTTTGTTGAAGATTGAGATCTTTCTGTGTGAACATATATTGCAGGCTCTTTTGATCCGTGAACACATCCATGTGGACCTTATACAAATAATGTCACCATATCTTCAATGCAAACACCACTGTCGCCAACTCGAGATCATGGGTCGGGTACTTCTTTTAGTGAACTTTCAGCCGTCAAGAGGCATATGTTATTACTTTCCCATGCTGCATCAGCACACATCCTATTCTGACTCTCGAAGCATCACAATATACAACAAAGCCATTCGTACCCTCAGGTAAAGTGAAGACTGGTGCTGAAGTGAGTCGGGTCTTCAATTCCTGCAAGCTTTTCTCACAAGCCTCCAACCACTGGAACTTTATCTTTTTCTGAGTCAACCTGGTCTATGGGTCTGCAATTGATGAAAAGCCCTCAACAAATCTACGATAGTAGCCTGCTAGGCCCAAGAATCTCTGAATTTCTGAACGATTCACCGGCCTAGGCCAATTCTTCATCGCTTCGATTTTCTGAGAATCTACCTTATGCCCTCACCTGACACCACGTGGCCCAGAAATGCCACCGAGTCTAGACAAAATTCACACATGTTAAACTTTGCGTACAACGGACGATCCTTCAGAGTTTGCAGCACTATCCTCAAATAAGAGACATGCTCCTCCTCGCTCTGGGAATATATAAGGATATCATCAATGAACATGATCACAAACATGTCTAGATACGGCTTGAACAACCTATTCATCAGATCCATAAAGGCTGCAGGAGCATTGGTTAGTCCAAATGACATAACTACAAAATATAATGGCCATATCGAGTCCTAAAGGCTTTCTTTGGGATATCACTCTCCCGGACTATGAGCTGGTGATACCTGGACCTGAGATCAATCTTCGAGAAACACCTGGCACCCTGGAGCTAGTCAAATAAATCATCAATCCTGGGCTAGGGGTACCTTTTCTTCAGAGTGACCTTATTCAGCTACTGATAATCAATACACATTCGAAGGGATTCAGCCTTCTTCCAAACAAATAGAACCGGTACGCCCCGTGGAGACTTGCTCGGTCTAATGAAACCCGTATCCAACAAGTCTTTCAACTGTTCTTTTAACTCTTTTAACTCAACTGTAGCCATCCTATAAGGAGGAATGGAGATAGGTTACGTATCGGGCAATAGATCATTTCTGAAATCAATTTCCCTTTCTGGAGGAACACCTGGCAAATCATCGGGGAAAACCTCCAAATACTCGCACACCACTTGAACTGACTGAATAGTCAGGGTCTTGGACTCTACATCCTTAACCCTAACTAGGTGGTACATGCAACCCTTAGAGATCATTTTCCTAACCTTAAGATATGAAATAAATTGACCGGCTGGTGTAATTGAATTATCCTTCCATTCCAAAACTGACTCATCAGAAATCGAAATTCCATCGCACAGGTCCTACAATTAATCGAAGCGTAACATGAAAACAACCAATCCATACCCAAAATGATGTCAAAGTTAGTCATGGACAATTCTACTAAGTCCACCGAGGTAACATTATGCAACACCGTAATGGGACAACCCCTATACACTAGCCTAGCTACCACTGATTCACCGACTGGAGAAGATACGGAGAACGGTTCTAACAAAATTTCAGGACTAACTCCAAAACTACGAGCAATATAAGGGGTCACAAAAGATAAGGTAGCTCCTATATCTAACAAGGCATAAACATCAATATGGGAGACTTGCAACATACTCATGACCACATCTGGAGAAGCTCCTGCTATTGGCGAGGCACTAGGGCATAAAACCTGTTTTGGCGCTGACCACCTACTGAACTAGTGGAGGCACCTTGCTGAAGGGGTCGTGCTACTGGATTGGAAGAACTGGCTATAGAGCAATCTTTGATCCTGTGTCTTGGTTTGCCACACCCGAAAGAAGCATCCGTGCTGAGAAGCACCTCTCGGGTTGATTCTTGCCGCACTTCGCACAAAATGGAAAGGTGTGCTCCACCTGCATGCTACCATGATCCCTTCAGATTTTAGCCGTGCTCCTCTGGTCTCCCCTGAACCTTAATGGCATGCTGGCCGATGATGGAGCCGGAGCAATAGACCTGTGCTGGGACTGCTGACGTGGTCCACCCCCTGCCCTGGCTTGAGAAACCCCGTAGTTGTCAGTCCTGGCCCTCTTGGCCTCTCTCTACCTCCTGTAGACCGACACCATCTGCTGCGCATGCAATACAATATGGGGAAAATCAATGTCCTGATGAAGCATGGCGATCTGCTAATCCTTGTCCAAATAATCTGCTACACCATGCACAAAGCGGCTCACCCGAGCCCGTTGATCCGCCACCAACTTCGGATCATATTTAGAAAACCGGGTGAAATCGAATGCATACTCCTGGATAAACATGCTTCCCTGCTTTAGATTCAAAACCTCGGCCGCCTTGAGCTCCCTCATCTCTCGAGGGAAGAATCGATCCATGTATGCAATGTGAAACTCATCCCAACCTATCGGGCCTGCACCCGCTGCCCTGGCATCCCTCCATTACTTAAACCATATATGTTCTACCCCCTTTAGCTGGTAGGAGGTCAAGTCAACGCATTCCCCATTGTTCACCCCATAACCTGGGTGATTTTCAGGATCTCTTCTACAAAATCGTGTGGATCCTTGTCCACCTTTGACCCCGTGAACTTTGGAGGGCTCATCTTCAAGAAATCCCTCACCCTAGCTATTGTTGTGTTCCTATTCTGGGGGAAATGTGCCACTGTCTGATTCTGAACCTGGGCAGTCATTGCCCGTGCCAGCAATTGAATCGCCTCCCTAAACTCAGCATAGACAGCTGGCTCTGGTATGTGCTCCTCATGAATGGGTGGAGCTGGCTGATGCTCACCATTATGAACACCCTCGTGATCATTACCATTACCATTTCTCTTGGCATTTACTCAGTGTGGAGGCATAATTCTGCAAATGCGAATAGCATGAATTAGAAGAGTAAGGGACATTCATCGGGTTGAAACCTCTACACCTTCCTTTTTTGCGCAAAAGAATGAGAGACAAAGAAAGTCCTCTCAAGAATTTCTTATGATAGAAAATTCTTCTCCAGCATAGTAAAAAGAATTTATAGATCATGAAAGAAGGGAACATTTACTAAACGTCTAGTAGCCTCCTCGTCATAATCCCTTCCTTTTAGACCACATATCCCAAAAAGGATACAGATGCTAGCTAAAACTCACGCTTAGAAAAATTTACATATAACTACTTTTCCCTCAGGATTTCCCAAGATAATTCTCAGATGATTCTCATGTTCCTCTTTACTCCTTCAGTATACCAAAATGTCATGAATGAAGACAATTACGAATGAATCTAAGTAAGGCATAAATATCCCATTCATAAGATCAAAAGATCAACTGAAGCATTTGTAATCCCAAATGACATGACTAAAAATTCATAATACCCATACCTGGTCTGAAATGCTATTTTTGAAATATCTTAAGCGCAAATCTTTAATTGGTTGATAGCCCGTCCTCAAGTCAATTTTTAAGAACTTCGAAGAACCTGAAGCTGATCAAATAGGTCATCTATCCAAGGAAGGGGATATTTATTTTGATGGTGACCTTGTTCAACTAACAATAGTCAATGCACATTCGCATAGTCCCATCTTTCTTTTAACAAATAACACAGGAGCACCCCATGGGGAGACCCTATAACGAATAAACCCTTCACTAAGAAACTATTGTAGTCGTTCCTTTAGCTCTCTCAATGTAGTTGTTGTCGTTCGATCTGACAGAATGGGAATAGGTCGGGTTCCTATCTCTAAATCTATACAAAAATCAATGTCGTGTTTTGGTGGCATGCGAAAAACATTTGCGGGGAAATATCTAAAGAAAATCACATATAACTAGAACCAACTATACAGCTGGGACCTCTATACTGACCTCTTGGATATGTGCTAGATGCGCCAAACGCCCCTTCTCTACTAGCTTTCTGGCACGAACAAATGATATAATCTTCTTAGGAGTAGGGCTATAATCTCCCTTCCACTCAATTCTACACACCCCAAAAATTACTAAAGTGACTATCTTGACATGATAATAGATAATAGATGGTAAGGAGACACAACTCGTTCTCAGGATAACATACAAAATCCACCATGTCTAAGATCACCAAATCTACCCAGATTTTATACCCTATGAATTCCATCAAACAAGCATGATAGACTCTATCAACAATTATAGAATCACCAATAGGAGTAGACATATGAATCAGAGTATCAAGTACATCACATACCAGGCTCAAGCCCATGGAAAAATAAATAGATACATATGAAAAAGTAGAACTAGGATCAAATAAAGTGGTAGCCATGTGGTTGCAGGCAAGGATGGTACCTTTGATAACTGCATCTGAAGCCTTCACCTCAAGAATACCCAAAAAACATAGAAATGAGCTTGGCCGCCTACTTGTTACCAGCCCCTATCGGGATGTGTACCACCTCTACTAGTCTGACCACCATCTTTTCTAGTATAACCACCCGCTCTGCCAGGTTGGGCCCCACCTCTACCACTGAGTGGCCACCAGCCCAAGCTGAGGGTGATCCCTGTTGAAAGCACTACTTCCCCTACTTGCTCTGGTCGTGGCTCAGGAGTCTAATGTGGAACAATCTGCCCACCCTCACTGAACCTAGGACAACACCTCTGAATGTGATCATACTCGCTACACTCGTGACAGACCGTATTAATGACAGGCCTCTAAGTTGGGACTAAAGAGAGAGGATGGACCCTAAAATCTGAATGTGTCGATGGTGCACTCACTGCATGACTTGAAGTGTGCGGACTGGCCCCTAGCAGGCCCCCAGCTGAGACCTACACAGCTGACTGGATAGGGAATCTAGTGTACCCCTGAGGAACCATATCCCTGGTGAAAGAGCCACTAAAATTGCCCCCTTTTCTAGCCTTTCTTCTAAGAATTTTTCCCATATCCATCCTACTTAACCCTCTCCATATTGTTGACATACTCTACCACCTCCTAAAAGGTCCTACCTAATGAAACCATCTGCAAGGGTGACAATTGGAGTCCCACATTCAGACCCTTCACAAATCGTCTGATTCTTTCCTCTTCTTTGGGTAGTAACTATAAAGCGTACCTGGACAAGGAGTGGAAATGGGCGTCATAGGCTGCAAGTGAAGAAGTACCCTACTCAATGTTGGTGAACTCATCATGCCTGCAAGATCACAAGGTGCGAGGGACATACTTCTCCAAGAAGGTGGAGTAGAATTGGGTCCACGTCAATAGCGATGATTCCTCCAGCCTACACTCCACGAATGTCCTCCACCACAGCTTGGCATCTCTCATCAATTGAAAGGTGACAAATTCTACCCATACGTTTCCACTACTCTCATCTTATGGTGCCTCTCATGAAAGTCGATGATAAACACGTAAGCGTCCTCAGTCTCAATGCCATGAAAGGTGGGAAACTTTATTTTCGTGAACTTTTAAAATGAATCATACCCTTCCCTAGTCATCATCGACCCCATTACTAATGTAAGGAACATCCTCATATCAGCAAACTCATCTATCTGTGGAGCTACAGTGGCAGCACGTTGTAGACCAGAGTGATATCTTGCTTGAGCTATAGGTGCTGCCCCATTGCCTACAAATCTGCTCAACAAATTCAAAACCTGAGCTAACACATTGGAAGAAGCTGGAGCAGCTGCTATATCTTCCTGAACCGGTGTTTTTACCTATTCTTCCATTTCTTTTGCTATCCTCTCCTGAATCTCTGGACGTACGGGTGATCTCGGGCAAAATAGCATGCTCCAGTGATGCTTTATAACTTAGTTTCATCTTGTTTATCAACTTAATTATATGCATTCTCATGTATTTCTATGTAAATGTATATATATATATACTAACCAACATGATTAGTTCTTGTTTTTTTAGGTTTAAAATGAATTTGAAGAACTAATCCATGAGTTGGTGAAGTGGAGGCATGGAATCGGAAGTAAAACGCGAACGTCGGCAAGGAGGATGTGCGAAACAGCCAACCTGCGCGTTGGCAATGTGCCACGTCATCCAGGCTGCATGACCAGGCCGTGAGACACCATCAAACGTGCTACACAAGCAGTGTGACACGCTGCCATTGCGGCCAGCTTCTGCTTGGCGACTGTTTTGATTTCCAGTGTGCCTATGCGATACCTCCGTGTCACGGAGGCATATTGGCGCGATAACCTCCGTGACACGGAGCTATACCATGTCAGGCATAATTTTATACATCTCTCATTTACTATAAATAGGTCCCTAAGCTCCTAAAATCATTTTGTCATGATTTTATTCTAAAAAAACACCTAGGAGTGAAGGGAGAAGTGGGAGAACTCACCGAGGGTTCATCAATTTCATTTTCTCTTCTACCAATTCTCTTAAGTATGTTACTTTAACAATGTTTTCTTGTAATTTTACGAACTTGAGTGGCTAGAACCCTTCCTCTAGGGTTGAAGCCATAAGTTATGATTGTGTTTTTACGAATTTGTTTTGGACTTAAGTTATTGATTGTTGTTTTGTCATGCATTCTTAATTATGGATGTTTTTATGATTGATCACCATGAAAACACACACGTTAAGCATAGATAAATGCTTGGGAAAGAAAATCTAGGCAAGAACAAAAGAATGTAGGAAGCAAGTTCTTGTCTTTTGATAAGATTTGTGGTTAGGATAGGAATATACCTAATTTACCTTGCTTGGTTTATAAAATGGGAAGATAGAAAGGCACCAACTTAGAATTGTATTCCACCACTTGTAGGAGTAGTTGTGAAGCTAAGTTTGGTTAAATGGTTGGAGGTACGACAGTACCCAATCAAGGGCATAAACCCCATAAACCACATCCACATAGTGAATTGCCCACGAACTAGAAATGACATCCTCGCTCGATGATGTAGTAATGAGGCTAGTTTTTCGTGTTTAGAGGTTCGGAAGACATAAACATGCAATTTTAATTATGTGAGACGACAATTGATAGTTTCATACTTAAACCATTGCAAATCGTAGTATCGCATGATTATTCGGCTTTACCTCTAGTTTCTCCTTGAATGAATTCAGAGTATTTCGTTGACCACATCTAAACTTGATTAAATTTCTTGAAAAAGTCTATAATCAACACTTGCGACATTTAATATCACACTTGAACTTGATAATTAGCTAAATTGGTCCAGTCCCTGTGGGTTCGACATCCGGCTCTTAAAAAGGGCCACTATATTACTTGTACAACCTGTACACTTGCGGGCCCATCAAGTTTTTGGCGCCGTTGTCAGGGACTCGGCGAAGTTTAGTGAATTTTCCTGTTTTTGTGTGATTTTATAAATTTCCTTAAGTGTAATGAAACTTGATCTTAGTCTGACTTATTGCAGGTGACAGGTTGTCCTGCCGAGCTGGCTAGGAATAGAGAGCTTGTGGAACCGTTGCTTGAACCTGAACGTCAAATCCATTTGCAAAGGAGAGTAGCTCTTGAGCAAAAGCTAAAATGACTTCAAGAAAAGGTACAACAACTACCACCCACAGGACAAGCACAATTGTCACCGGAAGCAATGGCAGCCAGACCAGTTCACGAAGTGGGAATCCCACATGCGACTAATGTGAACTCTAGTATCCGTAAACCGGATCCTAGAGGGAACTTTGAATTAAAGCAAAACATGGTGCAACTATTAAGTTTTTGATCGGAATATGAATCAAACCGATTCTAGTGGTCAATTTATTGGGATGGCACATGAGGACCCGCAACAGCACTTACAGAACTTTCTTCAGATTAGTGACACTTTCGTCCCCACCGGAGTGTCCACAGACTATGTCCGACTTACCCTCTTCCCATTTTCATTGTTGGGAGAGGCAAAGAAGTGGTTGAAAGGTTAGCCACCGAACTCCATAACTTCGTGGAATGATTTGGCAAAGACGTTCCTTATCAGATTCTTCCCTTCAGGCAAGACTGCCATAATTAGAAGTGAGATATTGAGTTTCAAGCAAAGGCCTGATGAGAACTTGTATTTGGCTTGGGGGAGATTCAAGTCATTATTGAGAGACTGCCTCCATCACCAGCAATCCAATGAGGTGCTGGCTCATACCTTTGAAGAAAGTCTAGACCCACACACGAAAATTTTACTAGACTCTGCATCGGGTGGGCAAGCCTTAGAGAAGACTTATGATAAGTTATACACGCTGTTGAATAGAATTGCACTGGGAAATCCAGAGTGGCACAGCGAATAATCAATAGGGGCAAGAAAGAGAGCAGGGTTGATAGAGGTAGATGGTATGAATGCCTTGGTAGCACAGTTAGCTTCCTTCCTGCATCAGATGATGACTCAGTTCAATAAACTGAGTATGAACCAACAGCAGGGTCAGGTTAATGCAGTTCAGCAAGCTCCGAGTTGGTGTGAAATTTGTGGAAATAATGGGCACAATGCAGAATCTTGTGGAGCCAATCTGAAATCAGTCAATTTTGTTAGGAATGTGCAGAGGAACAATCAGAATTTTGGAAACAACTACAACAAAAATTGGCGGGGCCACCCGAATTTTTCTTGGGGTGGAAATCAAAAGCAAAGTTATCAGCAATCTCAACAGTAGCAGTATCAGCAGAATAGGCAGAATGATGGAAAGTTGAGCAGAAACATTGAGGAAACATTGCAGAAAATCATGGAGACCCAGACTCAGTTAGTAGAAAATCAGGCGGGATGGCATCAGACTTGAAGAATCAGCAGTTGGCCACCCGCAATCTAGAGAAACAGATGGGTCAGATAGCAGCTGCTCAAAACATGAGACCGTAGGGAGGAATATCAAGTGACACAGATCCTAACCCTCGGCAAGTCAACGCCATTAGTCTGAGGAGCGGCAAGCAACTAGCTGATGTAGTGCCTAAAGAGAAGAGAAATGAGGTGCAACCGGAGTTGGGTAGACTAGGACCATCCACTGACAAGGGAGAGAATCAGAGTGATGTGCAACAAAATGCACAATCTTCATTGCAGCCAGCACAAAGACCACCACCACCATTCCCTCAAAGATTCAAAAAGAGCAAGGAGGAGGAATGCTTCAAAAAGTTCTTTGAGATTTTCGAAGAACTTCACATAAATTTGCCTCTTATTGATGTTTTGTAGGGAATGCTCAGGTATGCTAAATACCTAAATGATGTGATGGCTAACAAAGTTAGATTGGTGGATGTCCAAACGATAGCACTGACTGAGGAGTGCAGTCACGGGGTATTGGGCAAAATTAAAAAAAAGCTCAAAGACCCAGGGAGTGTTACCCTCCCCATACGAATTGGTAAAGCTGAGGTGCTACAAGATTTGTGTGATCTAGGGGCAGCAGTTAATCTAATGCCCCTATCCTTATTTAACACCTTGGGGTTGGGAAAACTGAGGCCAACAAGGTTGATGCTGCAGCTGGCAGATAAGCCGCGAGTGGCATCTGATGGAATAATAAAGGACCTTCTCATCAAAGTGGGTAAGTTTATTATACCTTCTGATTTTATTATCTTAGATTTTCATGTTGATGAACAGGTACCCTTAATCTTGGGACGGCCATTCTTGGCCACCGGAGGAGCGGTAATTGACTTAAGAACAAGGACCCTAAAAATGTGGGTCGAGGATGAAGAAGAACTCTTCCGAGTATACCAAGAAATGAACCCGTCCACACACTATTGTAAGGTTAGTGTGTTTTCAGAGGATGAGTGTGGGATGGGGGATTCCATGGGTCCATGGCCAAAGGTAATGATAAGGGTTCAGCCCGAGTCTGATAAAGGGCTTCAGAGTGTGAAGAAGTTGGAGGAAGAGAGGAACAGGGTGGAGGTTGTTTCCTCTAAAAATCAAAAGAAAAGGAGATGGTTCTCAAAAGGGAACCCAGGTATGAGGATGTCTTGAAAAGGACAGTCCACGTCGTGCCGCGACGTAAAATAAGGCGCTGCTTGGGAGGCAACCCAAGGGTACCACAGTTATGATTTTTGTTTGTGTTGATTTTGTTTGTTTTCATCGTGTTTGTGTTTTTGGTGGAAATTTAAGCACGGATGGATGGGATGTATGAGTACCCGTGGAGGAGGAAGCTAAGAAACATGAAAGAGGAAAAGTGTGGGGTTGAATACCCACGTGTTCAAAGAAAGAAAAACATGTTTTTAGCTAGGCATAGAGGCTCAGGGAGTATTTCTTACCCTTTTTAATTTTAATTTGATGCTATGGGGACATAGCATGATTCAAGTGTGGGGTTAGTAAATTTAAAAAAAAAATTGTGCTTAATGATTTTTGGTGAATTAGTGCTTGGGAGAAATATTGGAACAAAATTTTTTAATTAAGCATGACTTCATCACCCGCTGGTTTTTCTTTTTGGTTCTTTTCTGACGGAGGGTCTTTGAACCGAAGAATAAAAATTTTCTTTGTCTATACATAATGTCTTTAGTCATAGATAGATACTATTTCCGACGATAGATGGATGACGACCGTCTTGAGGAAAATTAGTCAATAGGTTTTTGTTTTTGAACCCATAGCTAATTGATGGCTTGATGTTCTTGTTACGTGCTATACATAATTGTAAGATGCAAGTGTGGTTAGTGTTGAAGCATGTAAGAAGTGTATAACTTTGTTTGAGACACTTAGGCTCTTGAATTTGAATCGATGTGATTGACGCTTAATTTTGAATTCTTGTGATTAGCTGAGTTAAGAGTCAGCGGAATGTGTCTGGAATTGAGCATGTGCTGGGAGTGTAAGTTTTTCAAATATTCCATGCTATTGTGGAATGTCTAGAACTTGCCTGGTGTGTATATAAAATGAAATGAAGGATGTAGAGTGTAGGAAATGATTTAGGCATTTCTTTGAATAAGCCAAATATTTAATCCTTGCCTTACCTACCTTGAATATTGAATCCTAGTTAGCCCCATTGAGCCTTAAGCCTATTCTTTGATAGCAACAACATAAGTTAAATCCTTTTTCTTTCATTAGCCTTGAAATTGATCCGAAACTCCTAAGCGCTTAAGTGAAAAATCTGAAAGAGTGAAGGAGTGAGAATTGGGAAAAAGAAGGAAAAATAGCAGTTGTGGAAGTTAAGAAAAAACTTTGAGGTGCACTTGTTTGAAAATGCTTGATTATTGGTAGGGAGTAAGAAAAGAAATGAATGAAAAAGGGCTTCAGTACTTCTTACCAATAAGCTAAGTGTGCTTAAAGAAATGGGAACAAGAAAAGGAAAAGTGAAAAGAAGGAGGGTGAAGTAAGAGAAGAAATATTCCTAATGAAGGTGTGATGTATTAAAAGCGCTTGGGGAAGAATGACACGATTATTAAAGAATACCTACCCGTCCCTTAGCTTAAATTACAACCCATTAAGTCCTACTTGATCTTATGTTCATACATCCTTAAATTAGTGGAGTAAAACACTAAGGGCAAGCTTATGGTTCACTACATGATGCATGTGAATTCTTTGAGAGAGTGAGCGTAATTTTATTCATATACCCATACCTGTTGTATTTTAAAAACTCGCGAGTAAAAATGGGTAACTCTCTTGTTGTGAGGGCACATGTTTAATGAGAGTAAAACATTCATGTAGGATTTCTTGATCGGTTGATTTGCATGAGTTTGCTAAGATTGAGATTCGATTCTTGAGGTTAGGAAGTCTTAACATAGTTGTATTTCATTTTAATGACTACATCGTGCATGATCTATTTTTAACTTGTTATCTCAAATAATCATTATAGTCGTAAGTTATGTGTGAGTCTTCACTTACATGAGATGTAAAAGGGTTGTTCGAGGACGAACAAGGCTTTAAGTGTGGGGTAGGTGATCTCGGGCAAAATAGCATGCTCCAGTGATGCTTTATAACTTAGTTTCGTCTTGTTTATCAACTTAATTATATGCATTCTCCTGTATTTCTATGTAAATGTGAATATATATACTAACCAATTAGTGCTTGTTTTTGTAGGTTTAAAATGAATTTGAAGAACTAATCCATGAGTTGGTGAAGTGGAGGCATAGAATCGGAAGTAAAATGCGAACATCAGCAAGGAGGATGCGCGAAACAGCCCACCTGCGCATTGGCAACGTACCACAGCAGGCAGGCTACATGACCAGGCCGTGACACGCCATCAAATTTGCTGCACAAGCAGCGTGACATGCTGCCATCGCGGCCAGCTTCTGCTTGGCGACTGTTTTGATTTCCAGTGTGCCTACGCGATGCCTCCATGTCACAGAGGCATATTGGCGCGATAACCTCCGTGAGACGGAACTATTCCATGCCAGGCATAATTTTATACATCTCTCATTTACTATAAATAGGTCCCTTAGCTCCTAAAATCATTTTGTCACGATTGTATTCTGAAAAACCACCTAGGAGTGAAGGGAGAAGTGGGAGAACTCACCTAGGGTTCATATATTTCATCTTCTCTTCTACCAATTCTTGTAAGTATGTTACTTTAACATTGTTTTCTTGTAATTTTACGAACTTGAGTGGCTAGAACCCTTCCTCTAGGGTTGAAGCTATAAGTTATGATTGTGTTTTTACGAATTTGTTTTGGAATTAAGTTATTGACTGTTGTTTTGTCTTGCATTCTTAATTATGGTTGTTTATATGATTGATCACCATGAAAACACACACGTTAAGCGTAGGTAAATGCTTGAGAAAGAAAACCTAGGCACGAACTAAAGAATGTAGGAAGCAAGTTCTTGTCTTTTGATAAGATTTGTGGTTAGGATAGGAATATGCCTAATTTACGTTGCTTGCTTGAAAAAATGGGAAGATAGAAAGACACCAACTTAGAATTGTACTCTACCACTTGTAGGAGTAGTTGTGAAGCTAAGTTTGGTTAAATGGTTGGAGGTACGGAAGTACCCAATCAAGGGCATAAACCCCATAAACCACATCCACGTAGTGAATTGCCCACGAACTAGAAATGACATCCTCGCTCAACGATGTAGTAGTGAGGCTAGTTTGTCGT
The DNA here is from genome assembly GCA_035772735.1 of Datura wrightii. Lineage (NCBI taxonomy): Eukaryota > Viridiplantae > Streptophyta > Magnoliopsida > Solanales > Solanaceae > Datura > Datura wrightii. The sequence goes on along the minus strand of JASDFA010000001.1, from coordinate 151,527,099 downwards.
GTTTAGAGGTTCGGAAGACCATGAACATGCAATTTTAATTATGTGAGATGATAATTGATCGTTTCATACTTAAACCATTGCAAAACGTAGTATCTCATGATTATCCGACTTTAACTCTAGTTGCTCGTTGAATGAATTCAGAGTATTTTGTTGACCACATCTAGACTTAATTAAATTTATCGAAAAAGTCTATAATCAACACTTGCGGCATTTAATCACACTTGAACTTGATAATTAGCTGAATTGGTCCAGTCCCTGTGGGTTCGACATCCGACTCTCAAAAAGGGCCACTATATTACTTGTACGACCCGTACACTTGCGGTCCCATCAACGGGAGACTCAAACCTCTCCCTCGCTGGAACAATAGCTATTATTCGACACTGCTCTCTACCCGCGACCTCGGCTTCCCCCTCTAGATCTCCCTCCACCATGAGCCACGACCACCACACTTGGCTCAGATGCTTCCTCTCCGACTCCTTCTAATTGTGTCCTCACTATCTGTGAGAGAAAGAAAGAAGATTGTTAAACACCAATTTGGATTATCATATACTAATTGGAATCAAGTAATAGGACGAAAGAAATAAGGAATTGAGTTTTCCTAATGTCCTGTAGCCTCTCAAAGAGTAGTACAGACGTCTCTTCACTGCTCCACAATACACTACCAGACTCAACCTTGTACAATAAGATCAATAAACCTAGGGCTCTAATACCATAAATGTCACAACCGAAATGGCTGTGATTGACAACCATACTAACCCTCAGGTAGGCGAACCATCATTTTCCAACAAATCCATCCATTAAAGTATTCATTTAAATAAGATGAAAGCATCATAAGAAAAATAAATAACTGAAATCTTGATTAAATATATCAAAACAAATCTATGCGGAAGCTACTATTACAATCCCTAGAACTGAAAGTCATTGCACAGACTCTAGCCAACAATGTTTAAGATTAAATAATAATAAAAGAAAAGTAGTCAGTGTAAGGAGAAAATAGACATCAACCCAAGGAAGATCTGCAGCAGCCTGGATATAAGTCAGCTTACCCTCTGATCGGATATCAGTAGCCTCACTAAAGGTGTGGTCGGGATGAACTTTCTGAATCATGGTCTGCATTTAGAAAAATAAGTGTTGGAGTAGCATCAGTACAAACACTATGTACTGATAGGTATCGTAGGCCGACCTTGAATAATAATATGTATATAATATAATTGAATGACTAACCAAAAACACCCCAAAAATTGATCAACAAATAAACCATCTCATGAGTTCATCAATCATTAACAACAAGTAGTCATATTTGCAGTTTCAAGCCTACAATTTATCAATCAATAGGAGTATGGTTGAAACCATCAAGATCAGTCATCAAAGACAGCAAAAGCTTATAATATAAGCAACATAAATATGCAATAGGATCATTACCGTGTAAAAGACACAGGTCAGTACATACCTGAGTCTCATATCAATTACTCATTGGTCTCATATCTATCACAATCTGTACATACATGCTAGAGGATCTTATGTTTCCCTTTCATTCATGACCTATAGGAGACTGTAGAAATCTATGTACTATACCGGCGTGATACCCACTCCCATTCATCTTCTCGTCCAAATGCTCCCCTCGGACAGGAGTCACTCAAACCATATCTTCTCAGTCAAATGCTCACCTTGGGCACCAGCAACTCACCTCAGGAGGATAGTGCATTCCTCAATCCACGTCTAATCGCTTGTCTGGATACTCCCCTCGAACACTAGCCCTTCATCTTATGATAAGAATGTATTATCCAACATTCATCAATATAGTTCAATAAACTATCAATCAGTCATCATATAAGATAAATTACAAGTACACATTGATTATGACAACACCATTTTCAATTCAAGAACAATATTCATAGATTTATACAATTTCAAAGCTCATGTAACAGTGTCATAACCTAAATCTACACCCTAGCCGTAATATGGGATCTGAAACCACACATGGCCCCAAGCTAACCCGTGGCATACATAGAATGATTAAGAGCATATAATTAAGCAGAAATGAATCAGGGAGAAAATATAGACGGAAGTCTACAATATCATAATGGAAAAAAACTGAGTCAACAAGACACAAGGATAAAGTTAAAAACTACTAGTCTGAAAAGCCTCTACACATTGATGAGCTGAAGGGACAAAACCCCCAACTAGCTCTACTAAAGTCAAAAACATGAAGGACATCAACATAAAAAAAACATAAAGTTGATAAGTATCCTCGGAAGATGAGGACTCACCCAAACTGGGGCTAAACTGGACTGAGGCAGGAGCGAAGCTATCATTGAGGCTGAGACTGATCGTCGGAACCTATATGATGAGAAGATATAGCATAAAGTATGCAGTCAGTACTTGGAATGTACTGAGTATGTAGAGTAAGTAAAACATGCTAGTAAAACAGTAGTCATAAGTGTAAAATTGTATAAGACATGAGATTCTGACCATAAAATGAACATGAGGGCTCAAGGCTTTAAAAACGGTTTCATAACACTGAACATGACTGATTTTATAAGTAAAACATTGTAAATAATGAATTGAGACAAAATACCAAAATTCGTGACATCATAAAACATCAATATAATAAAATATAGAAACTAAGAAACAAAAAAGATTCTTATAACCGACATACCCCATGTGAGCATACATGGAACCCGACCTATAACTCCGTAGACGGGAGGGTGTTCATACCTTGCGAAGGGTAGAACCATGAAAAAGGAGTGATATCACTCATGGGTGGCCCATTCAGGCATGGGAGACACTCTTGTTGAGGACCCCATCATGGCTATGTTGGCACGTAGTTTTGAGACCAGGAAGTGCTGGAACTCCAGTATACTTGGTGTTAAATACTACTCCCAAAATATATATAATGCTCATATCATAATCATGAAACATGGGTTTACATGTCTAGCTTAAATCATGAAATTCATAACATGTTAACATACGTGAGCTAGCCATGAAGAAAATGCTGAAGATAAGCCATGATTCATAGACTTGAATTTCGTGAAAATCATCCATAATAAGATAAAGTCATCATATTTTGTAATTCATGATTCATGAGGAATTCTAGTATAAAACATGCATTATAATCATAATTCATATCTTGGATCTTAAGAGGCTTGAAATCATAAGAGAATCATAGAATTTCATGCAATTTGGGTCAAATATTAGAAGTTCAAAAAGTCACACTTGAGATTTGAAATATCTAGATTTATGAGGGAATTGATAAGAGACATGGAATCATAATCATAGGAACATAAATTAAATCATGAGAGGAGTGATTTCATAGAGGAACATGAGAAAATTCAACCATAATTGCATAAAGCCCTAGAATTCAAAATTTTGGGCAAGTGTAAATCATGATTTCAATTTGGAAAGAGCATGAGGGTGGAAGAACCCTCTCATTCATAGCCCTAAATACCTGGTTTGATCGATTTATTGACTTTCCTTGAAGACCCAAAAAGAAATTGGAAGACTTTGATGAAGAACCCTAGCTCCTTCCTAGAGAGGAAATCTTTAATCTACGGATATTTTTGAGAGAACGAGGGCTTAGGCTAAGAAAAACCTCTAAATACACCCTTTAGTATGCTTAAAATGGTATAATCCAGGAGTTATAAACTTAGGAATTTTGAAAACACCCTTTATGAACCGATAGAGAAATGGCCACTGCCAGACCCAACGACCCACACCATAATCCATTAGGTCAAGTAATGGGACATTATCTGACTCATTGTTGCTGGAGACAAACCAATTTTTTGATATTTTCTTCACTTAATGTGTCACTTAATGAACCATAAGGGGACTAAATGACTCGTTCCTCAATCTATGATGTATCCTAGAATTCCACATTTTCTCCATTATCGCACACTTAATGGTTGACTAAATGAATCATTGGGATACTTAACGACTCGCCATCCCATCCGTCAGGTCTCCAAAAACCAGTGTTTTCCCACTTTGTAACACCTAATGAGTCACGTAACGACCCGTCAAGTCACCGGACGACTCACTCTGTGGCCTAATATAGATCTTCCTATTTTTCTCTATTTCAACCCTCGGGTCTGATCTTATAAATTTTTGGGGTGTTTCATTATATTTTCCTTGAGAACATTCATCCTCGAATATAGATTAAGCATACAGAAAGTCTAGGGAAAAAACTGCAATCCCAAAACTCAATATCTATAGTTGAAAACCGACGGAGTTACTGACTACGGATAAATTTACATGACTAAATTGAATTCATGAAACATACATGCATTCTATAACATAAAAGAAACTGAGAGACATAAACTTGAAATGAAACTAAATAGAGTATCTAAGGATAAAACTGGTACCTCATGTTAAAACTGAGCCAGAAGGGAAAAGATGCGGGTATCGAGCCATCATAACTCGGATATTCCTAAGTCTAGACCCCAGAGTTTGATGGAGTTCAGCAGAAAAACCAGCAGGATTGCCTCAGAACTAGTCATGTAATGACTCATTAGGTTTCCTAACGGATCATGGTCAAGCCTGTGAGGAGCAATCGAGAGGTGCAACAGGTCCAGTGACCACAGATGACTTGACGAGTCATCATGTAAGGTAACGACTAATCAGGGTATTCTTGGGAAGGAGAGGTAGGAAATTGTGAGCTTCAGTGGAAATGGATGACTAGACGAATAGTGAGACAGGCAACAACTCGTTAAGTCGGCTGTCGGATGGAGGCTAGAGTTCAAAGATAGGGTCCCAAATAGTGGGGATGACGGAAGGAGGTCACAAGTTATTGGCTGATTCGAGGGAATTTTGATAAATCATCCAATGTACTCCACGATAGGGCCCCATGATTCATTGCCAACCCCACGACTCGTGGAGTGCCTCATAGGGACTAGCAGGTGGAATTTTCCTGCATTTTTCCAGGGGTGTTTTCGTAAAATCCTATGCTTCAAACTCCTAAAATATGTCGTTTTGAGCATCTTATGGGATATTTTGAGGGGATAACTAGCCTAAACCCTCATTCTACACCAAAACACTCTCAAACTCATCTTCCTTCTCTCTATCAAGGCTTAAGGATTCAACAAGGGTTTCCTCAATGCTTCAAGGTGAAAATTCAAGTGGGATTTCTCTTGAGCAGGTATGTGGGTTTTCAACAATGATATCCTTCCATCCTTGTTCCCCAAAAAGTTATATCAAACATCCGATTTCAATTATTCTAGGAAAGCATGACCTAGAGTTTCGATTAATGGGTGATTTCTTCTGTCTTTTATGAATGCTAAAACCCATTAGGATTACAAGTTAATTATGCTTATGGAATTATTTTATTATCTTGAATTATGTGCTAGATGGTGAAATGCATGATTATAGAATTTTCTTCATGAGATGGGTTAAACATTGATTGGGATTTTATTAGTGTTCACTCGATTATATCAATAACCCGTAACCATGTCTAAAATATATGAAACAATGTATCTATGGTAAAGTGTAAATTGGACCTATGGATCCTACATGACTCTATGTTATACGTGTTACATTATGAGCTCGAAATGTGAATGTTGTGGAGTGTAAGGTATGGTATGAATCTATAGATGTTCATCAATGTAAGATGTGTGAATTAAATGATGATTTGGTACCATGATGATATCAATTATGGAGATAAAGCATGAGAATGATCCTTCAGACGTTTGGTCTTGTTGTTAGTAGAAAGTAGCCCTGATCCTTTCTGAACGAATGTTGTATGACGAAGTCAATAAATGCTCATGTTTTTTATTAGCTAAAGTAGCATAGACCAGATGTATAATGTCAAGATCAGTATGCCTCATGTTCTAGTCAGCCAGGGACTCTCCATAGCCGAGAATGTTTCCCTTAGATAGTTAGGGACTCTCCATAGCAGAGAATGACTCTCTTAGTTCAGTCAGGACTCTCCATGGTAGAGAATGACTCCCTTAGTTTAGTCGGGACTCTCCATAGCAGAGAATGACTCCCTTAGTTCAGTCAAGACTCTCCATAGCTGAGAATGTGTTCCCTAGTTCAGTTGGGACTCTCCATAGCAGAGAATGACTCCCTTAGTTTATGTTATCAGTTTGGTTCAGTTCCATACAATTCAGACTTCAGTTTAAATTAGATATAGCATAATGCAATCTCAGTTATCAGTAGACATCTAGAACAGTGTATGAAATTACCTCCAACTTCAACTCACATTATATGTTCAGTACATGACCCATACGTGTGAGTTTGATGATACTTCAGAATATGAATTTCAAATAAAAGTTCATGTGTATATGTGTATGTGACTCATAAGAGAGTTGTTGCATTCTAAATCAGTTATATATCGATGTACCCAGTTTATTTCCTTCTTGTATACTTGTATGTTTAGTTGTTTACGTTATCCCACATACTCAGTACATTTCAAGTATTGACTACATACTTTATGTGCTATATCGTCTCATGATATAGGTTCAGGTATCCAGACTCAGCGCCACAGATAGAAACGCTCTTTCTTCCATCTCAGTAGATTGTGGTGAGTCCTCATCTCTCAAGGATGAGGTCTATGTTCTTATTTAAGTTATATCTTAGTTTTAAAACTTTTAAGAGTTAGCTGGGGACCTGTCCCAGCAACTCATCAGTTTAGTAGAGGCTTTCAGACATGTGTTATCAGATTCAGTCTGTGTATTATGTTTTGCTAGATTATGTCCTTAAGTTTTAAATTTGAGTCCTTAAAGTTAGTTTCCGCTCAGTTATATTTCTGTTAGCTATTTATATTGTTAAGTGTTATGATATGATTATGCCATGGATTGACTTGGAGCCATTCGGGGTTTCTTGTCCTGTATTACGGCTAGAGTGTAAACTCGGGTCGTGACAAACTTGGTATCGGAGCAAAGGTTTAGAGTGTACTAGGGTGTCTGAAAGCCACGTTAAGTAAAGTCTTCTTCATGGGTGTGAAGCACGCCACACTTATGACGAAGAGGGTAGAGGCATTTTAGGAATGTTCCCTTTTCTTCATGATCCTTATAGTGTGTTAAGTATGAAAGTCTAAATAGTTCCTTCCCTCACTCGTGCTTTACGCACTCGCAGATAATGCCTCCCATAAGAGTTAATGGAAGAAGAAATGGTAATGCCTCCAGTAGGCACCACCGGCCCTAGCAAACCCAATGGATGACCATGTTACTCATGTCGAGTTCTAGGCAATCCCTAATATGTTGGCGTAGGCCATGATCGCCCAGATTAATCAACAGGAGATGGCTCATGTTCCCCGAAATGGGAACGTAGCGGCGGCAAGGGTAAGAGACTTTCCCTAAATGAACTCACCCGAATTCTTAGGGTCGAAGGTGGAGGAGGACTCGTATGAGTTCTTAGAAGAGATCCAGAAGATCACCCAAACCGTGGAGGTGACGGGAATTGAGAGTGCATACTTAGCCTCCTACCAACTGAAAGAAGTCACGTATATATGGTTTTGCTAGTGGAGAGACAGTCGGGAAATTGGAGCAGGCCTCGTAGGTTGGGATGAATTTATGACTGCTTTCCTGGATAGATTTTTCCCTAGGGAGTTGAGAGAGGCCAAGGCTGTAGAATTTATCAAGTTGAGACAGAACGACATGACTGTCCAGGAGTACGTGTTGGAATTTACCCGGTTATCCAAGTATGCACCGGAGATGGTAGCGGACCAGAGGGCCCAGGTGAGCAGATTCGTGAATGGAGTATCAGACTCCTTAGTTAAAGAGTACAGGACTGCCATGTCACACTGAGATATAGATTTTCCATGTTTGGTGATATTCGCTCAACAAATGGAAGTGGAGAAAGTAAAGGAAAAAGAGAGAGAGGCCAAGAGGGCCAGGGTAGGAGATTTAGATTTTTCCCCACAAGGGATGAGTGGTGGACACCGCTCATATTCCCAGAAGAAATCATCAGCCCCAACACTTTCGATAGTTAGTTCTTCGTAAAAACCTAGGGTCTGGGAGATTATGTATCCGTTGTGTACCAGCTATGGGAAGAATCATTTAGGAGAATGCATGGTCAGGTCAGATGTTTGTTTTTGGTGCGGCAAGTTGGGTTATAAGCACCAAGATTCTGTAGCAGATAAGCGAGGCGAGAGTAGATCCTTGACCACCTCTTAATGTATCCCAAATTACACCTCGTGAATGAGACATAAAGAGGTTGATGTCAAATATAGAACCCAACCAGGGTTGGGGTTGAATCCCATGAGGAATATGATGAGAACTTAAGTTGATGCGTTTAGATAATACTATTGGCTTACTTATTTCCTGAGGGGAAAGATTAGAAACACGAAATAATAAACAACAGTAAAGACTAGTAAATGTTTAAATCAATTTCAGTTGTATTCAATCAATAAAGTGACTAGGATTGTGTTCCCCATGACTTCATAACCATAAGGCTTTTACAGTAGTGATCTATTCTGGTGTTTAGCATGCAATATTGGTAAGTTAAATTCACGTAAATTGTTGATCCCCTATCTAGATGATTATCACCTCACAACTTGGACCGTATACGGGTGTATGCTTAATTAACACTTACCCTTAATATCGAATTAGCTATTCCCGGAAAAGGTCAAGCTATTATATGAGGGTTGATAGCCTCAAATTGTCACACCCCAGAACTAGGGTAGGGTGCAACTGGCACTCGGTTCATGGTCGATCGATACGCCGGCTATATAACATCTATAAATGTAACACTAAGGATGACCAAGCCACCTGTCACAACCAACCAGGATAAATACTAGGCCATAATGTCTTGACAATTATAAATATGCAACCTGCAAAGCCGAAAAGGCTACAATAAAGCTAAACAAAGCAATGAAAAATTAATACAACTACATAACCCATACTACAAAACAAACTAGTCCACATCAGCCTCTACAGAGTAAACACACTGAAATGCACGGAATAGGGCCCCGACCTACCCATGTTGTACATAAAACTGAAAATAGTCCACACTAGGACATGGCTCCTGAAAGAGAGGAGCATACCACTATTCTGCAGAAATCTGGCTCTTACTATGTTCGATGATCTAAGCCTCGGCCTGTACCTATAGCACAATGTGGGAAGGATCCCAAGATGAAGGGACGTCAGTATGAATAAAATGTACTGGTATGTAAGGCTAAAAAAAAAAACATGTAAGATAAAAATGATAACTAGGCCTGAAATAAGGAGTAGTAACAACCTGAAATTTTGAAAACAGAAACGTGACAATAACTCATTATTGAAGTATAAATGCAACCATCTAATGCACAACAAAGACTATAATTGAAATGCTAGCAGACAGTCGACCATAAGATTTATACAATTCGTCCAGCCAGTGTACCACACCGGGGTAAAAATAATAAGACCTCCAGTCGATGTACTATACCAGGGTAAAAATAAAAATGCCTCCAGCCAGCGTACCATACCGGGATAAACTTCGTACAACCGGTGTTCCACACCGGGGTAAAATCAATGAGACCTCCATCCGGTGTAACACACTGGGGTAAAATCAATAAAGCTTAGAGAAAATCATAAATGGAGCTGATATGGCTTAATACTGGACCAGCTCAATACATACAACATAGAAATGACGAATGCTAAACATGTGGCCTGCATAAGCCTCCTTCGTAATGCATAACTGGAACTGAGTACATATTACATGCAAAGCTAAAAAAATAGAACTTAAATGCATGTAGTAAAAACTTGTATGAATCATAAGGAACTACGGATAACCTAAGAGTTTTGACAATATTTGTAGATCATCTCCACGGGACATTAGAGCTCAGAAACCCACTAGCTTGTCGTTCGGCTTAAGGGAAAGGGATTATGAAATGTCCCATTGGCCTGACATATTTCATAACATACACATAAGATAAGGGAAAACCATAACCAGGTAATCCTAATTCGGTAAGTTTTTTTACCCTCAATAGCTTGCAACGTCTTTACGTGGCTTAAAATCGTTTACACATCCTCATCTCGGTTCTTCACCAATTTCAGATAGCAACCAGACCTTTAAACACATTTAACATCACATATATATACCCATGACATATAGTAAGGACCATCTAACAATGCCCACGCTGAGGGGTCTCCAACTCAATGTACAACTACGACAACAATCAACACAATATCACACTTTAGGTATCTCCCTTCGGCTAGGCTATCTCCCTTCGGCTAGGCATAATCTTAACATTTATCCTCAATAAAACATGGGACTTTAAAGCTTAAATGAAGCTTAACATACTACCTCAAGACTTTTAAGAAGGTTTCTATCTCATTCGATTCACATCACACGAATCATGCTTGAAAGAATGATAGACGGGGCGCCTTACATTCCTTGTTACGACGAGCTTCCTTAACTGCTTCTGTCCTCCAACAACCCATGTTTAGTATTCTTTAGTTTCTTGAAGTTATACTTATGTAACAAGCCTGGTTTGAGCCAATTTCCTAAACAAAATGTCATCCCAACAGGAGCTATAACAACAATACAAAACAACATTTCATTACTTTGTTTTAACTTGTTTCCGCAGTCTTTAAGGGAAAATAAAATGGTGAACTTACCTAGATTTTCTTGTGATTATTCGCCAGAATAAAAGGAGTATATTCCCAGAAAAACACAGCTGTGTCAACCACTAAAAAGGGGAAAAAAACTTCACCCAAAAACACACAAAAAATGAGCCACACAATCAACTTCAACTTCTAGCTTTAGCTAAGAAAATTCTTGCATGTTTAATAGCTAGAAATGGTAACCCTTTTCTTTTCTTCCACTCCTACGAAGATGGAATATCTAGGAAGCTTAACATGATTGCAAACACAGCAGCTTCACAGCCCAAAGAATGGCAGAAACTTCAGCTAAACACACATGAAAAAAATAACCTAGCCTAGCTTTGAATTTTCAAGCTTTTAGCTAAGATTTTTTGTAAGTTTAAAGGATAGAATCCTTACCTCCTCCCTTGAATCCAACCATTAACAAAAGGTAGTATATATTCATCTAAGTACTCCTCTGAAAACGAAGAAAAAAACATCATAAACATGCTTCAAAAACACAGCAACAAGACTCACCGATGCCTCTCTTCAACTTTGCAATGATCTTCTTCACATGGCTTCAATTTTCGTTTGATGATTTTCCTTGATTTATCTTAGTTTCTGGCTGTAAAATACAGAGAGAAGTGTCCCCTAAGCAGGCAGCTCGAATTTGGATAGGAATTATATGATTTGAGCAGCAAACAACTTAAATAAATAGGGGTAGGGCGGTGGAGGCGCAAGGGCGTCATGCCCGCATCACCGCCTGGGGTGGTTTGGTAAAATGCCCATGACATTTTACTCCGAACTTTGATTGAAAAGTGGTTTGATGTTCTAAAAACTAGACTCAAAGACCCTTAATTTGATAGGTCGTGGGGCTCCTAATTCATTATATATTGGGAGATATGGTCGTGTAAAATTGATCCTTACTTATGAACATCACATACTCTTTGGTTTTTTGATCGTACACATTTCCCTTGACACCTACGACCAATATACAACCCGTACTTTCCCTAACCTAGCATAAAACATCAAATAATAAAAGCTTCAAGGTGTTATACAAATCTCTGTTGTTAATCCCTTTTACCATTCGTCACCCCCATGATCCCGTAAGTAAGAATAAGGAAAATTCCAATGTTTGCAACCATTAAGAAATAATTAAAACAAAGGGAAAAACAATACATGCATAAACACCGTTCAAGAATCACTAAGTATTTTTTCCTATGTGTGTTAATTCATCATGGTTCCCACAACCCTAGTTATGAGTTTAGCTACTCATGTTTGAATTATCACAATCAAAAAATACAGAAGAAATCATAATTGTAACTTACAAAGATTAATAGAAGAAAACCCCGTGAATTGAATAAAACACCAAAACTGATGAACAAAACTTCAATGTTGTTTGATTCCCAAAATCAAGAACAAAATTACAAACTTTGTTTCTCGAACAAAGAATTATCATTAACAACAACAAAGTTTACGTGGAAAGTGGTAAAAAAAATTGTACTCAAAAAATAAACCTAAATAATATATTTATAGTTCCAAACAAAACTTTTCCTAACTAAAAACGGACTCTGGATCGGCAGTGGTAACGGGCCAAGTAATGACTCGTTGGGTCTCCCAACAAGTCATGGACAGTGAATTTGAGTCGTTCTCAGCAATTTGTACGGTCTTGGTGATGGGTCACCTAATGACTCGTTATGCCTGGGCACGAATCATTAGGTCCCTCGTGGCCATGGATCACCAAATCTTCCAGTGCACTTGACGGATGCTCACAGTATCTGATGACGAGTCGTCACTGCACCTAACAACTCGTTAGGTCTCTCGTTGTCTTCCCTGGGCATTCTTCAGAATTTTTCCCCCTAGTCTCCACGACTGTCATGCCTTCAACTGGTTAGGTGCACTAGTTCTCCTTCGTAAAACTCCTACTCTTCTCCATGACTCCAGGAACGAGTCATCCACTTGGACGACCTAGCACAAACACATCATATCTACATAAATATTAACTAAAATTTGCATATTTTCTTGGTTTTAAGCATCAAAAGTTCCATAAAGTCACGACACATCACCTCTTCAGTAGCCCCGATAGCCAGTCCATTTCAGCAGGGTGCATCATCTAGCCGGGGTGGCGTACATCGTCAAACCCGCTCCTATGTTGTAGTAGCACACCAGGATAAGGGCAAGTCACTAGTCGTGCCATAGGTATGTTGTGAATCTCGGGTTACTATTTGTATTTTGCTAACTCTCAAACCCCAGTATTGAATGAGGAGCTCTACGATTGTTTTTTAAAGGAGATAGTCGTTGTGTAATGTAAATAACTGTTAGTGCAAGGCTTGCAGTGAATGTTAGAGGTGGAGGAGAAGTCACAATGTTAGTAGTGTAGCCCCCCAAACCTTAAGAAAGATTTAGGAGCCGTAGAATGTTGGAGTTAAGCTAAGAGGGAGATGGGATTCTGTGAGACCAGTCAAATATTGAGTATGTTAATAGAGGAATTCCAGTCCTAGCAGCAAGGGTATGCCAATATCATCAGGTTTAGATAATCTCTCTTACGTTTCAGTCGAAGCTATGCTCTGCCCATCCTCATGTGCAGACTCTTAGAATTCCTAGATGATTGCTTCAAACAGAAATGTCAATCTTTCTCTAAGAATCCTTAAGGCTCAACTTCATGTTATGAACTAGTTATGTGAGTTAACTCGTGTTTTCCAATATGATCAGCTCGAACTCAGTCTTTAGATGTTGCTTAGTAGCTCAGTAGAATCAGGTTATCTCATGTATGTGTTCAGTTATGGATGTCGTGAATGATTCGTGCTCATGAGACCCTTGCATTAAGTTAGGCCAGATATCATGAATTCTAACCCGTAATGGAAAGATATTTGAGAATGAAGGTTCAAGCCATATCAGTTCAGTGCCAGTTAAAGGGAAAGAATCCTTCTCAGTGTTCTATCTAGTTCCATATTAGTTTCATGTCTTTCAATACCTCTTGTGCCCTAGCATGCATGTATGATTTTGATGTTTACTTCAGATATATAAACCAGATCCCAAAGTTGGATGGAGTTTAGCAAAAAAACCAGCAAAATTGCCTCAGAACAAGTCGTAGAACAAATCGTTAGGTTGCCTAAAGGATTGTGGTCAAGCCCGTGAAGAGCAGTCAAGAGGTGCAGCAGGTCTAATGACCATGGACAACCTGACGAGTCGTTGTGTCAAGTAACGACTCGTTAGGGAAGTCATGGGAAGGAGAGGCAGGAAATAGAGGGCTTTAGTGGCACAGACTGTCATGCCCCCCCTTGGGATGCATGACTGCAACCTCGTGCCACACTAGAATCTGGACTGACCTGGCTGGGCATGAGCACCTCTGGTGCCTAACACTAACTTAAATTCAAGGAAACAAACTGCTATATCTCGATTGTAAATACAACCTCGGGCCGACAAGGCCACACAACACCTGTAAAGGAAAACAGCTAACCCAGCCAACATACATCCATAGGAATCCTATGCGGGCCGACAAGACCATCATGTTGTCTAGTTATAACAAAAAGGAAAGTAAATAGCTATACTAGGCCCCACATGGCCAACTCCTAAAATAAGACATACATGAGCCCCACATGGCCAACTCCTAAAATAAGACATACATGAGCCCCACATGGCCAACAACAACTAACTAACTGAGTACTGTAGCCCGAAAGCGTTTAAGAATACAAATAGTGGTTGGGACAGGGCCCCGGCCTACCCCAAATGCTGTACAAATGGAAGAATGTAACCTTTACAACCGGGAAACTCCGAATGAAGGGAGTTGGCCAAACTTCTAATTCTGAACAACTACTACTGAAAATCCTGAACTTTGTCAGTCTAAACCTATAGGCAAGTTATGCAGCACCCAGGGATGGGCGTCAGTACAATATGTACCGAATATGTAAGGTAGTAAATAAGATGAATAAAAGTTGTTAACGACTAAAAGTAAGTAGAAGGAAGGGGCAGAAAGATTAACCTATAAGTTGGCTTATTTGTCATTTGCGTCTAGCAAAGCACTACACGTATATGAGCTATGACTATACAATCATATATTCATAAGCTATAGCTAGTAGAAAAGAATACAAACAAGAACCTAACCTGGCCCCCATAAGCCTGGAAGGTACAAGCAACATAGAAATAACCTACCAGGACCACTATAAGCCCTAACAAGTACACCTCAATCTATATACCCCTATCCAGGTTTCTATGACCCTACTGGTGCTATAGCTAACCTACCTGTCCCCCTGGGTTGCAATTGAGCCCGCTTGGCTCCTGATTGGTAGTTGTGACTGAGTCTAGTAGACTCCTGATAACTGCACCCCATCCACTAGGCTCATCGAGGGTGTGATGCCAATACGGCATAAAAATAGTCCAGCCATGGAATGGACTGTATAAGGTCCTCGGACCTCATCTTCGTCCCTCGCGAACGGCGTACCGCTCCCTTGGAGTGACATCATATAGCCCTTCATGGGTGATGACACAGCTAATAACCCTGTGGTGGTCACGGAAGGCCCCTGAGTGAGGGAAACTCCAATCGAAGTGTTATACTGAAGTCTCAATCTAGCCACTCAAAAGGCACATCTGGCCTTCTGGTCCTAACGCCATCACTGCTTGCCCCCTAGAATAGTCTGTAAGGCTACTAGCAGGCACCCTAGTGTACTTGTATCTCATCATAGGATCCTGGTAGCGATCATGATTTATAGTAGTCTAGGCTGGATAGGGTGAGATCTGGAGTGGCCTAACATAACTCTAAATGTCCTTCCCGAAAAACTATAACTCATAAACAACTGTGGGGTCACGAATGACTAATTGCATAGTTCCTCTGCTTAGCACAACTGTAGGGCTGTTATTGACCGAACATGCTTTTGAGCGATTAGCCCCTAATCCTCCACAGGCAGCTTACCAGCATTCTTAGCCTGTGGGTAGTACTGTACTAACATGGTGCTAGTCCTTTAGACCTCATCTTGGTCTGCTCATATCTTATATGACTTTTTTGGGCGATTCCTAACCTTATAGACAAGTTTATATAGACTTAGCCACTCTCAAAAATATGTACCTGAGTATCTTATAAGAACCAGATGGGGCGCTGGCCCTACCTCTAACTGCTGATGAGGTCCCCTTCCTTAGGGTACCTACGGGTCTGTTTGACCTGGATGACTAGGCTGGCTTCCTGGGCGAACCGTATGACGAATGCTAAGTAAACTAGGACTGACAATCACTACTAATAGCTAACTAGATTGCAGGTTGTCACTCATTTCACTAGACACCCTAGGCTACTGACTCTAAAGTATAGACTTCCTATCTAAATTCCTTTCCCTGGGGCATAAGGGTGCGTCAATGGCCTCTGGGCGTGCTTTCCTGACAATACAGGCACCAAAATAGTAGTTATATCGCCTAACTGTGCCTATGCTATTCAACTTACTAACTCACGCCCAATAACTATTCACAAGCTTTTAAGGTCTAGGCCTGACAATAAAACTTACAATTCTACTAATACAATGAATTGGAGAATCGAAGAGTTTCTATGACGCTTCTAGCGGGTATCGCACTTAACATGTTCTTTCCCGACAAGGGATACTGCGGTATAATCTATATACGTTTTCTAGTAGCTAACCACAACATATGTAACCATAATCTACTGATAGCAGCTAATCACAGTATATATGATCTTTATATACTAGCAACAGCGAATTCCAACATGTAGGATCCTTATCTATGTTTAAAACATGAGTCATATCGCTTTACGACGAGAATGACTTATAAAAGGAATAAGTCTTACATACCTTAGCTGTCGATTCCTTATTATCTAACGAGTTTCAATTTGTATTCAACAGCTCTTTCCAAATATAACCATAATACTAGGAGAAAGAGACTAATTTCAATACCAAATTCCGCTTAAAATGATAACTTTTAATACTAATAGAAACTATAACTTAACTACGTAAAATATGGCCGAATACCAATAATTTCCCCAGAGTTCAGAAGGGAGAAATGCTCATTTGATGTCTGTGATCATTTAAGAATCAGTTTGGAGCAATTCTAACAACTTTTTCTCGGCAGGGTTACGATTTGTCGGGCTAATTTCAAGAAAATAACTTTGTAGTACTGCTCCGTGTAGGCTTAGAATTCAATACCTAATGTTAATTTGAATTGGGACGGAGAGTGATAGCGTAATCGGACAAAAATCAATTGAAATCTTTCTTTTCCTCCTTCTCTTGCTGAGGCAAACATTAAAAATGAATTACAATTGAAAGGAGGGCTTTTATATATATATATGTATCATGGGCGGTGGTAGGGGAGCGCGCCGCACCGCCCAAGGCACCAAGACAGCGCTGCATTATGCCCCTCATCGTGCAAGTGGGCTGGTGTGTCGCGCTAGTCGGTGCCCTGTTGGCTAGTGTGTCACACTAGCCCTTCACGGCCTAGCCTCACCGGATCCGCTTTTGAGGCTTTTTTACACACATCGTACTCTCTTTATTCATCATGAATCCCCACGTACGCTTACTTATCGTTATGTTTTACGGGGTGTAACATCCTCCCCCCCCCCCCCCCGCCTTTGGAACATTCGTTCTCGCATGTCATTCTTAAACATAAAGGAGTTAACTCTGTTGACCAAGATTTAGAAAAATTTCAGCAGAGTCTCCTCTGTAATATGGACTATCTAGAAACCTAAAGCAGAAAAGTCTAACATAGGCACTTTGCAGGATGCTATAATAACCATTACACAATAATAAGGGGTAGCTAAACAATAGTACTGATAGCATAAGCAGTAAAATAACAACTTAACAACAACCTTACCTTAACTGCATAATCTGGATCAATCCTGGAACAGGTAAGAATATTTATATTTCATATCATCTTCAGTTTCCTAGGTCATCTCTTCTTTATTTCTTTCCTCTATAAAATCTTACTAGATTGAAATTTTTATTCTTAAAAATGGCCCCTTTCGGCCTTGTCCATCTAGTACAATCATTATAGTCCCTTTAAGGTAACTCTTCAGTAGCTTGAATATTTCCAACTGGGTCAACCTGAGAGGAAATCTCCTATTCGCTTGCATAATATTAATAAACAGATCCTAACCCAAAGGTAACTCTATCTCATAGGCCTCTTGGCCAAGCTCTCGGAGGGTCTGGTATGGTTTAGTGAGTTTAGGACTGGGCTTGCTTTTCTTTCAGGTCCCTTGATGCCCTTCCTTAGTGGAGTTTCCAGGAATACCCCGTTGCCACTTCAATCTTTAACTCCCTACACTATGCGATAACCCTGAGCTGCCGATATATCCTTCCTGAAAGGTTTAGCTTTCTTCGTTTGGTTGATGTATTAGTATGCTAGCTCAACTACCCTTAATTTATCTACTTCAGGTCATCATACAGGGGACCTACATTTCCACCCATAACAAGTCTCCAGGCATCTGACCCGTGTGCTCTGCTTGGCTATTTTCTTTGAGACAAGAAGTCATACTTATATTAGAGTGCGCTCTAATTTGTTATAACAGTTTCCCAGAACCTAGCTAGGAGTTGTGCCTCTCCGTTAGAGTTTATTGGATACTAGGTTTCCACGTGACTGCACTACTTCTTAAACATTTAACTCGGCATATGCTTTAGCTGAAACATGATTCTATTCGTCGAGACATGATTTTATCTCGTTAGCCTCCCTATACCAACTCAAATGAGGTCAATTTACCCCTGGTAAAAGATGAATTTATAACTGCATTCACGTTGACTACTCTCCACTCCCCTGCTGGCACGGTTATCTCCTGAATTAGTTTACTCAGTTCCTGCTGTCCAGCTTTCCTTGGCCAGTCACTGGAGCTCTGTACTACAACTCAAGGATATCTTCCTCTTCCCGTACCATCAGTAGGACTCTCTTTACGACTTGATGTGTTTTCATTATACTCTGGGTGGAAGAAGTAACGAACATGGTGCATCTTGGCTATAATCTGCTAGAAATGTTCTTCCACCTTTGGAATGCAGAGTCAACCTCTAGGTGTTTACTACTTTTCTCCTTGCTATTTTGAGGGCCAATAACTTCCTACTGGACCTTGCCTCTAGGTTGTATTAGGTTAGAGTTTCTGTGTCGGCACTCCTTTACCTCCACAAATGATGGTGATATTTCAGCGGTGGTCCTATGCTCTATCAATTTACTTTTATTCTGTGGGTGATTCTATTCCCCCCCCCCTCCCCCGCCCAGAACTAAGTACTCGTGCCCTTCCCCTTGCTCCCTTAGACTAAACTCTAGGGTTCGTGCCTTTCGTCTCATACTGTCAAAGATATTACAAACCAAGTCTACTGACCTGTATCCTTCTAACCCACACTCGGGCCCATTTTATTCATATGATCTCTCCGTCCTTCAATATAACAACTAGGGCCATAACCATTATCTTGCAAGTATGCTCTACCATCATTAGCACACTGCGTCAGAGTCGGCCTATTTCTGACATGAACTTTACTATTGCTGGGGGTTGTCACTGATGGACCCTCTCACATGCACTTAAGTGTTGCTAGCAACCTCTCCCGCCCTCCTTGTTTACTTACTATGAGGTTTTAGATAACTTTGTAAACACTAGGGGTCTTAACTACTTTCTAACCTTTCCTGAAGTCAACAATTATGGCATTCATTTACTCTTTATTCTAGGCAACATGGAATTTCTACCTTCGCTAATCTGTTGTACTGAAAGAATAAACTAGGAAGTAATCCTATCATTCTATACCACGGCTACGACGCGAATATCAACTATTCTAATGTCTGAGCGTGCAAGCCTTGCACGAGCCTTTGTATGTTTCAGGTGGTCCAACCTTAACTCTTGCCCCTATCTAATCCTACATATCTAGTAGATAAGCCAACTCATATGTATATTATTTTGAGGTACTATTGCGAAGCCAAAGAAGGAATCAGGGATGACACTGACATATCTATTGCCTTAGGAAGTTCCCAGTGCCTCGAGAGGATCATGGGAAATGTAAAAGACGTCTACTTCTTCCCTTAGGCTAACTGTCTCCCAATTGTGTTGCTTCACTGGTACCTACTACTACTACTGTAGTCATCTTATGACTGCCTGGAGTCTGACTTATATTGAACGTTATTCCATACAGACATAACAATGAAAGCTTAGGGGCCCAACCCTATACAACTCCGCTCTATAGCACAATCTGAGAAGAAGGAGGGGTAACCATACCATCATGCCTCGTAGCCTCCTGCTTATAGAATGTGGTGCACAACACATTTATAAAAAAGACTCTAGTAGACATGGCTTGCAGACTCCCTAGGATACGACCTGCTCTGATACCAAGTTTTTCACACCCCACCTTGGAAGGCATGACTGGTACCTCGTGCCACACTAGAATCTAGACTGACCTGGAAGGAAATGGGCACCTATGGTTCCTATCACTGACTTAAATTCAAGAAAACAAACTACTATATCTCGACTGCAAATACAACCTCGAGCCGACAAGGCCACACAACACCTTCAAAGGAAAACAGCTAACCCAGCCAACATACATCAATAGGAATCCTATGCAGGCCGACAAGACCACAATGCTGTCTAGTTATAACAGAAAGGAAAATAAACAGCTATACTAGGACCTACACGGCCAACGCCTAAAATAAGACATACATGGTTCCCACCCGGCCAACATTAACTAACTAACTAAGTACTATAGCCCGCAAGCCTCTAAGAAAACAAATAGTGGTCAGGATAGGGCCCCGGCCTACCCTAAATGCTATACAAATGAAAAAGTATAACCTCTATACCCTGGCAACTCCGAACAAAGGGAGCTGGCCAAAATTCTGACTCTAAATAGCTGCTACTAAAAAGCCTGAACTTTGTTTCTCTAAACCTATAGGCAAGTAATGCAACACCTGGGGATGGGCGTCACTATAATATGTACCGAATATGTAAGGCAGTAAATAAGATGAATAAAAGTTGTTATATACTGAAAGTAAGTAGAAGGAAGGGGCAGAAAGATTAACCTGTAAGCTAGCTTATTCGTAATCTGCGTCTAGCAAAGCACTACATGTATGTGAGCTATGACTATACAATCATATATTCATAAGCTATAACTAGCAGAAAAGAATACAAATAAGAACCTAACCTAACCCCCATAAGCCTGGAAGGTACAATCAACACTAGAAATAACCTACCGGGACCCCCATAAGCCCTGGCAAGTACACCTCAATCTATATACCCCTATCCAAGTTTCTATGACCCTACTGGTGCTATAGCCAACCTACCTATCCCCCTGGGTCTACACTAAGCCTGCTTGGCTCCTGATCTGTAGTTGTGCCTGAGTCTGGTGGACTCCTGATTACTACACCCCAGGCACCAAGCTCGTCGGGGGTGTGCTGCCAATACGGCATAAAAATAGTCCATCCATGGAATGGACGGTATAAGGTCCTCGAACCTCATCTTCGTCCCTTGCAGACGGCATACCTCTCCCTTGGTGCGACATCATATAGCCCTTCACAGGCGTTGACACAGCTAGTAACCCTAGGGTGGTCACGGAAGGCTCCTAAGTAAGGGCAACTCCACCCGAGGTATTATACTGAAGTCTCAATCTAGCCACTCAAAAGGCATATCTAGCCTTTTGGGCCTAACTCTACCACTGCTCACCCCCTAGAATAGTATGTAAGGCGGCTAGCAAGCACCCCATGTACTTGTATCTAATCAGAGGATCCTGGTAGCGATCATGATCTTTAATGGTCTAGACTGGATGGGGCGAGATTTGGAATGGCCAAACATAACTTTGAATATCCTACCCAGACAACTATAACTCATAAACAACTGTAGGGTCGCGGATGACTAATTACTTAGTTCCTCTGCTTAGAACAACTGTAGGGTTGTTACTGACCAAACATACTTTTGAGCGATTAGCCCCTAATCCTCCATAGGCAGCTTACCGACCTTCTTAGCCTGTGGGAAGTACTATACTAACCTGGTGCTAGTCTGTTAGACTTCATATTGGTCTGCTCAGATCTTATATGACTTTTCTGGGTGATTCCCAACCTTATAGACAATTTTATATAGACTTAGACACTCTCGACAATCTATACCTGATTATCTTATAAGAACCGGTTGAGGCACTGTCCCTGCCTCTAAATGAAAATATGGTCCCCTTCCTTAGGGTACCCACAGGTCTATTTGACCTGGATGACTAGGCTGGCTTCCTGGGCCACCTGTATGATAAATGCTAAGTCAACTAGGACTGACAATCACTGGTAATAGCTAACTAGATGGTAGGCTGTCACTTAGTTCACTAGACACCCTAGGCTGGTGACTCTAAACTATGGCCTTCCTATCTAAATTTCTGGCCCTGGAGCCTCTGGTTGTGCTTTCCTGTACAGGCGCCAAAATGGTAGTCATATTGCCTAATTGCGCCTATGTTGTTCAACTTACTAACTCAGGCCCAATAAATATTCACAAACTTCTATGTTCTAGGCCTGACAATAAAACATACAATTCAACTAATACAATGAACTAGAGAATAGAAGAGTTTCTATGATCTTCTAGCGCGTACCACACGTAACATGTTCTTTCCCGACAAGGGATACTGCGATATAATCTATATAGGTTTTCTAGTAGCTGCTAACCACAACATATGTAACCATAATCTACTGATAGCAGACAATCATAGCATATCTGATCTTTATATACTAGAAACAGCTAATTACAACATGTAGGATCGTTATCCATGTTTTAAAAATGATTCATATCACTTTACGATGAGAATGACTTGCCGAAGGAATAAGCCTTATATACCTTAGTTGTGGATTCCAAATTATCTGACGAGTTTCAATTTGTATTCTACAACTCTTTCCAAATATAACCAATAATACAGGGAGAAATAGACTAATTTCAATACCAAATTCGACTTAAAATGATAAATTTTAATACTATAATTCAACTATGTAAAATATGGACGAAAACCTATAATTTTCTAAGAGTTCAGAAGGGAGAAATGCTGACTTGATGCCTGTGATCATTTAGAAATCAGTTTGGACCAATTCTGATAACTTTTGCTTGGCGAGGTTAGGATTTATCGGGTGAATTTCAAGAAAATAACACTGTAGTAATTCTCCTTGTAGGCTTAGAATTCAATACCTGAGTTAATTTGAATTTAAACGGCGTTTGATAGCGTAATCGGATGAAAATCAATTGAAATCTTCGTTTTCCTCCTTCTCTGTCGAGCAAAACATTGAAAATGAATTACAATTAAAAGGAGGGCTTATATATATATATATCATAGGCGGTGATAGGGGGTTCCCTGCGCCGCCCAGGACCAGAACAGCCCCGCGATGTGCCCCATACCACGCAAGTGGACTGGCGCTCTGCGCTGGCCCTTTCACGGCCTAGCCTCGCCCAATCCTGCTTTTGAGGCTTTTCTACACGCTTCGTACTCTCTTTATTCATCACAAATCCCTGTTATATGGGGTAACATGGACGACTCAACGATTCATGAGGCAGGCAACGATTCGTTAAGTCGGTCATAGGATGAAGGTTAGAGTTCCAAGATGAGGCTCCAGGCAGTGGGGATGATGGAAGGAGGTCACGAGTCGTCATGTCAGACAATGACTCGTGAAGTGAGTTGTCGGTTGATTCAAGGGAATTTTGAGAAATCATCCAATATACTCGACGATAGGGCCCCACCAGTCATTGTTAACCCACGACTTAGCTCCAATAGACATCCAAAATAGTGTATGACATTAGCTCTAGCTTCAGGTCTTATTATATGTTCAGTACATGACCTATACGTGTGATTTTGATGATACTTTAGAATATGAGTTTCAAATAAAAGTTCATGTGTATATGTTTATGTGACTCAAAAGAGGGTTGTTGCATTCTAAATCAATTATTTGTCATTGTACCCAGTTTATTTCCTTCTTGCACACTTGTTTGTTTAGTTGTTCACGTTTCCCCGCATGCTTAGTACATTTCAAGTAATGAACGGATACTTTATGTGCTATATCATCTCATGATATAGATTCAGGTATCCAAACTCAGTGTCACGGGTAGAAACGCTCTTTCTTCCATCTCAACGGATTTTGGTGAGTCCTCATCTCTCGAGGACAAGGTCTATGTTCTTATTTTAGTTATATCTCAGTTTTCAGACTTTAAGAGTCAGCTTGGGACCTGTCCCAGCAACTCATCTATTTAGTAGAGGCTTTCAGACTTGTGTAATCAGATTCAGTATATGTATTATGTTTTGCTAGATTATGTTCTTAAGTTTTAAATTTGACTCCTTAAAGTTAGCTTCCACTCAGTTATGTTTCTATTAGTTGTTTGTATTGTTAAGTGTTATGCTATGATTATGCCATGGGTTTACTTGGAACCTTACGGGGTTTCTTGTCTTGTGTTACAGCTAGGGTGTAAACTCAGGTCATGACACATATCTTCTTCGGCTTCCTACGTAGCTCCCTCAAAAAGTTGATTTCTCCACAAAGCCTTCACTGAAGCTACTTTCTTGATCCTCAACTTCCCAACCTGATGATCAAGGATCTCAATCGGAACCTCGTCATAGGTAAGGCTAATTATTCACACTAATTCTCTCTACCGGAATAACTAAGGCGGCTAACCAATGCACTTCTTCAACAGAGATACATGGAAAATTGGATGCACCAAAGCTAACTTTCCTGGTAGCTCCAACTCATATGCCACCTTGCCAACTCACCTCAAAATCCTATCAGGTCCCATATATCGGGAACTAAGATTCCCTTTTTTACTAAACCTTATAACTTCCTTCATGAGAGACACTTTTAGAAACAACCAATCATCTAGTCGAACTTAAGATCTCTCCTCCTAGCATCCACATATGATTTTTGACGTCTCTGAGCTATTTTCAGCCCTTCTCTAATAAGATGAACTTTCTTCATAGCCTTATTAACCAATATTGTCCTATCAATGTAGCCTCACCTACTTTGAACCATCCAACTGGTGATCTACACCTCCGCCCATAAAGGGCCTTAAATGGAGCCATCTGAATGCTGGAGTGATAATTGTTATTGTAAGAAAACTCAATGAGAGGTAAGTGATCATCCCAATTAACTTCAAAATCAATCACACAAGCTCTTAACATATCATCTAGAGTCTAAATGATTCGCTTGAACTGACTATAGTTCTGTAGGTGAAAAGTTGTGTTAAGCTTCACCTAAGTACCAAGTCCCTTTTGAAATGACCTCCAAAACTGAGAGGTAAACTGAGTGCCTCTATCTGAGATAATGGAAAAAGGAACCCCATGCAACTAAAGCAACTCCCGAGTGTAGAGTCCAGCATAATCCTCAGCTGTATCTGTAGTCTTGACTGGTAGGTATTGGGCTGACCTAGTCATCTGGTCTATCATCACCCATCTAGAGTTATGTTGTCAGCATGTGCGAGGAAAACCTATAATGAAGTTCATATTTATATCCTCTGACTCCCATGTAGGAATACTGATACCCTATAGCATGCCTCCTAGTATCTAATGTTTCACCTCCTTAGCCTATACTTCTCTCTAAGCTCCTATCCACAGATAAAGTTTGAGTTCAACAACATGCTTTCCTTCACTTTCAGGCCTAACTCATCTACACCTCTTGCAATCTAAAGTTATCTCCCAGGAATATTACTCATCCTTATTGGGACCCTGATAACGCTCAAACCACACTTCCAACTGAAGTATGAAGCGGACATTGTCAATAAAGAACCCAACTAGAGGTTGGCGTCGATCCCACAGGGAATATGGAAGATCTAGATTACAGCCGGTAGATGAACTTGTATGGTAATTACTTCACAATGGGGGAATTCTAAAAAAAATCAGTAATAAAAATAAGCAGTAGCTAAGATTTGATCTTGGGCAGATTTATATGCCCAAGTGATACTCAAAAGTATCATTTTCGCCTTGTTTATCTAGCAATGTGTATACATTTTCATGTAATTGGTAATAAAATGTGAATTTATACTAACCAACATGATTAGCATTGTTTTGTAGGTAAAATGTGATTTTCGGAAGCTAAAATGCATGTTGGATGATATCGGAGTTGGACTTGGATGCGAGCAAGGAAAAAGGCATAGGACTGCACGAATTAAAGGGGCTCCGCGATGGAGCCGTGTCACGCTGCCATCGCGGAGGCATTCTGCCTAGAGGGTGAAAATTCATCAAATTTTCAGTGGAGGTTCACGTCTGCTCCGTGGCACGGTGGCTAGCCTCCGCGTTGCACGCCGTGCCACGTTGGTGTTTAAATTCCCGGACCCCCAGTTCCAGTGAGGGTCCGCATTCACGGCGTGTCACGGAGGTAGTGCTCCGCGATGCACTCCGTGACACGTTGCTCATTATTCCGGGAAAAATTCCCACTAGTATAAATAGAACACTTAAGTGTATTTTTCATAATTCAGACTTGGTGGAGCAAGGACGTAGGTTACAGGCAGTTGAGGGATGAAAAGTTCAGGGTTTTTTCTCTCTTTCTTTCTTCTCTAACTCAATTGTTTGTATGATTAACACTTGTTTTATGATGATTAATCCACAAATGAGTGGATAATTCCCTTCCTTGCTGAGGTTGTGAACACTTGTGATGAATTTTGATTATTAATTATGGTTTTTCATCTTTTTCATCCACATTGTTCTATTAATTCTTGTTCTTACTGCATTGGTGTGTGGCCTACATTAATGTACATCTAAAAAGTCCGATTTCACTCGAGAGAGCACGACATTGGAAAGTTGTGAATTAATAGGATATTGTTCTTAACTTGATTTGGGAAAATTGAGTTTTGATGAATCTTCAGGATAGAAATATACCTGAAAGTCGTATTAGTCAATTTAGGAACCGAAATTGTATGGCTAGAACATGAATTGCATTTGATCACACAAATGTAGACGGATGGTTCATGATTCTTAAGTGAGATTAAATACGAGAGTGTTAATCTCTTGGCAATTGTTCTTGGCTAGCAACTGGAAGAAAAGATTAACCAATTTATGATGATAATCAGTTTTATTACATGTTCTTTAACCTCAGCATGCTTTTATCCATAGTCCAAATTAAAAGTAGATAATTGTTCGTAGTTTTAGTATAAAATTTATAAAACAAATTATTCAATTTTTGGTTATTTAGTTGTCAGCATATTTAGAAGTAAAAATATAGTATACTTGAGCAAATTGCACTTATCCCAAGTCTCTGTGGGATCGATACTTGGCTTACTAAAGCCACTTACTACTTGTTCGACCACGTGCACTTGCGTGTCGGTTATATAATACCCATACAACGCACCGAACAAGTTTTTGGCACCGTTGCCGGGGACTTGGCAATTGGTGAATTTGTTTTAAGTGTTAATTTTACTGTATTTTCATTTTTCTTAAGTGTTGACAACTTGTTCTTAGCCTGTATTTTGCAGACTTAATTGCTATGAACACTGGCAAGAGACAAAGAGCTGGTGGAATCTTATATAGACCCTGAACGTATATTTCACAGTAAACGGAGAGAAGCTCTACAAAGGAAGCTGCAGTTGCTCAGACAGACCATTATGGAGCAACAAAATCCACCGCTTGTGAGGGCAGTGTTAGTGCCCGAAGAAGTAGCAGCAAGGCCGGTTCGCGAGGTGGCAATCCCACATTCCAATAATGTTACATCCAGTATCCGCAAACCAGAGCCTGGAGGGACATTTGAACTCAAGCAAAATATGGTGCAATTGTTGCACACAAGCGGGCAATTTACCGGTCTCCCTCATGAAGATCCACAACAGCATCTCCAAAACTTTTTGGAGATAAGTGACACTTACATACCCGCTGGAGTGTCACCTGATTTTGTTCGGCTTACATTATTTCCGTTCTCATTACTCGGAGAAGCCAAGAGGTGGTTGAAAGTTGAGCCACCAAATTCTATTTCAACGTGGGATGATCTTGCACGAAAGTTCTTGATAAGGTGTTTTCCCTCTGGTAAAACAGCAAGGCTTAGAAGTCAAATTCTGAGTTTCAAATAGAGGGAGGGAGAAAATTTATATCAAGCCTGGGAGAGATTTAAATCCATGTTGCGGGACTGTCCTCATCATCATCAGTCCAATGAGGTGTTGGTGCACACATTTATTGAGGGTTTAGAACCCCACACCAAAATTTTGCTAGATTCAGCAGCTGGAGGGCAAGCGCTGGAAAAGACTTATGAGGAGCTGTATACCTTGCTAAACCAGATTTCACAGGGCAATCCAGAATGGAATGCTGATTCATCATGAGGTGGGGAAAGGAAAGCAGCAGGAGTGCTTGAAGTGGATGGGTTTACAGCTATCGTTGCATAGATAGCTGCCTTGCAAAATCAATTGAACAACCACTTCAGCAACATGACTTTGAACCAGCCTTTAGCTCCAGTTAATGCAGTCCAGCAATTATGGTGTGAAGTGTGTGGAAGCAGTGAGCACTCAGCTGAGTGCTGTGGAGCAAATCCTGACTCAGTAAACTTTGTAGGTAATGCATAAAGAAATCACCAATAGTATGGTGGTAGCTACAATTCAAATTGGAGGAATCATCCTAACTTCTCATGGGGTAGCAACAACCATCATGGCCAAAGTTCAGGTCAGGGTATGCAAAGGAATCAAGGAGGGCAACAGAACTACCAATCGCAATTCAGAAACAACAATGCACCTCCTCTACCACCATCACCCAGCATTGAGGAGATGTTCAAGACCATGATAGCTAACCAAGCTCAATTGCAGGCTGACTATGTGAAATTGGCAGCCGAAGTGAAAAACAATCAGTTAGCTACCAAGGCTCTTGAGTATCAATTTGGGCAATTTGCTAGTGCCCAAAATACAAGGCCTAGAGGAGGACTGCCAAGCGACACGGATCCGAATCCCAAGCAGGTAAATGCAGTGACCACAAGGAGTGGTTTGCAACTGAAGGAGGTGGAACCCGAAAGACCACCTCAACACTCGGGAGCAGCAGAAGTTGAGGGGGAGCAAAGTTCGGAAATGGGGAAGACCAAAGAAGCTGAATCAGAAAGACCTCCACCTTCGTTCCCTCAACGACTCAAGAAACACAAAGAGGAGGCGTGTTTCAAGAAATTCATGGAGGTGCTTAAATAGGTACATGTTAACTTACCTCTTGTTGATGTCTTGCAGGGAGTGCCTAATATGCCAAGTACATAAAGGACATCGTGGCCAACAAAAGTCGGTTGACTGAGTATGCCACGGTGGCTTTAACGGAGGAGTGCACTTCCCGGATCCAAAATAGACTGCCCACAAAGCTAAAAGACCCTGGAAGTTTTACTATCCAGCTTACTATTGGGCAGAGCATCCGAGCTCGTGGATTGTGTGACTTGAGGGCAAGTATAAATCTGATGCTGTCTTCGGTATTCAGAAAGTTGGGTTTAGGGAGTCCTAGACCTACAACAGTGATATTGAAGTTGGCGGATCGATCCTTAGCTAGGCCGGATGGCATTGTTGAGGATGTTCTAGTGCAAGTTGGCTCCCTAATTTTCCTGGTAGATTTTGTTGTTCTGGATTTTGAACCAGACGCGGAAGTCACATTTATTTTGGGACGACCTTTCTTGGCAACCGGGAAAGCATTAATTGACGTAGCTGCGGGGCAACTGACAATGCGAGCACACGACAAGGTAGAGGTGTTCGATGTGTATAAAGCACCCAAGCTCCCGATGGTGCTTGAAGAACTCTCGGTGATCAATGTGATTGATCATGGTAATGCAGATGAAGCATTCCCGAGAGTTAATGGGAAGACCACCGGATAGGTGTAAGCACTACTGGGGGGAGGACAGTGATTGAGAGAAATCGTCCATCACCCTAGCGGACAATTGAGCTTAAATAACGTCGAGCCGCGACGGTAAACCAGGCGCTACACGGGAGGCAACCCGTGAAAATTTTTTCTTTCATTTTGCAAAGTGTAAATAGATTATTCTTTTTCTTTTTCTTGATTGATTACAAAATTTGTCATTTTAGTTAGTATTGTTTTTATTTTTAGTTAGGTGAAACCTATTATTCTAACTAATTTTATTTAGTGAGATGATTTTCAGGTCAAACGGAGAAAAATGTGCACGGAATTGTGAAGGAAAAGTCGAGGTATGAAAAATTAATAAAATGTAAAAGACAGTGAGATGGGGCGATAGCTCCATGTCACGGAGGAGGACCTCCGCGTTACCCTCCGTGACACGTTGAGGTATAACCCGAAAATTTTAAAAACTTCCAGTATGCTGTCGCGATGGCTCCGTGTCACGGAGGCAGTGCACCGCGATGCACTCCGTGACACGTTGCCTTGTATATCGCGACGGATAACACCGGGTTGCCGGGTGACCCGCGTGTTTTTCTACCTTTTAAACCCCGAAAACTCCCCTTTTCCCCTCATTTTCGATTTCTTCCGCGACCAAACGTCCCAAAACCCCTCTCCCACCAACGTGCCACGACTTAAGGCAACAATTTATCGAGTTTTCTTTGATTATTCAACTACAAGGTATGTTTTCCGATTCCCTCTCAAGTTTTTGTCGATTTTCTTTGATTTTAAGCATGGGAGGTGAATTAAATCGCCCTAAGTCGAAATTAAACATAAATTCAAGTTATTTGTTGATTGATAAATGTTCAGAATGTCGTTATGATTGTTTGAACTTGTCGATTGCATAAATTAGTCAAAATTGATTGTGAAAATCAATTCTAGGGCTTGTTGTTGAATGTGAAGTTGGAAATGTGTTGAAATCATGAATTGTATGCCAGGTTGTACGTGTTGAATGAGATGAGTGGTTGTACAAAGTGTTAGGATGTTAATAGACAACGAATTCTCGGGTTTGGGGGAAATGTTGAAAATTGTTTGTATTTGGTTGGTTGGATAGGTTAATGTATATAAATTTTTGTTGTTATTTTTGTTTCTTTGTTTTTCTTTGCTAAGTGCGATGGTTAAAATGTTAGAGATGGTAGTGATTGTGATTAGCTGTACAAAGTCTGAGTAGTACGCAGAAGTTATATCGTCGAATTTTCTTTTTAAATGCACTAAGCATGATTGTATAGCTGGTTGTTTTGTGTAAATAAAGTTATTCTTGCCATAGGTTATAACTGTAACTAAGGACCAAGTGTGGGGTAATTTATCGTAACCCGACCTTAGCCAAAGTTAATATTTATTTATCTTAACATTGCGATTGTTGACGTGTGTTGACAGGCAAAATGGCAAGCCGGCAAGATAAAGGGAAGGGTGCATCAACTTCAGGGACCGGAAGAAAGCGACTCAGACTGGGCACAACAGTCCCAGCTGCACCAGCAGTTCCACGCGGCCAGCGCCGGCAATATGGATCAAGATGGGTGACTGACGAGGGGAAAAAGTGGTACGCGAAGCATAAAGAGAACAAATATTTCCCCGAAGAGCATATAGCACGGGAGCCATAGGCATAGGAGTTCCCCAGAATAGTTCACCGGATCGAGGCAGCGGGGCTCAAGTTCATGTTCGAGGAGCCCAAGGAATGCAACCTGCACTTGGTTCGGGAGTTCTATGCCAACTGGAACCCGTCAATCTGAAGCCACACTATCAAAATCAGAGGGCAGATAGTCACTCTGGAGCCCCACCAGCTCAATGCCATCATAGGAGCGTGGGACACAGACGCCCACGTCCTCAGACAGCTGAACATTACCCCACCGTATACCGACATCAGACGCACACTATGTGGGGCCCGATCCACCGCTAGATGGAGCAAGCACAAGGAAAGGGGCTACCATCAGACTCTGCCATATTCTCAGATGAACAGGGAAGCCCGTATTTGGCTGAAGATAGTCTGCTCTTGCCTCATCCCGGGGTTACATATGACTGATGTAACCCGAGATCGTGTTTGCCTAGTGTACGCCCTGATGAAAGGGCTGGAGATAAATGTTGGGGCGGTTATCATATCCGCCATGAAGAGAGCCCGATTGCACCAGGGGCACAAGTATGGTTTCGGTAGACTACTCACCACCTTTCTCAGGGGCCTCGATGTAGAGGAGGAGGCCCTCGATTATATCCCGCAGTTGGAGCGGCGGGCCTTAGATGTGACCAAAACTAAGGCTCCTGACACCACCCACGGGCCAGTGCTGACACTTGGCGAGCGACACGCTCGTGATGACCAGTATATGGCGCTGATGTATGGGATGCAGATGCTCCAGCTCAGGATAGGTGGGAGGTCGGCGACGGAGGAGGAGCTATGGCAGCTCGAGCTTGATTACCCGTTTGGCGAAAACGCCAGGGCTCTATGCCGAGTGGGGCCAGCCTTTGTAGAGCCCACTGATGATGACGTCCCCACGGACGAGGAGACACGTCGGGAGGACTCTGATGTGGAGTCCAATGATGATGACAGAGGCGACTCGGACATGGGAAATGAAGCAGCAGCACCCGACGAAGAAGTGGAATACTTTGATTGATCAGGGAGTCCCACCACCCGATTCTGTGCTATTTAATTTTTGTGAACACTGGGGACAGTGTTCGAATTAAGTGTGGGGTGGGAGTAGTTAGGTGCTAGGCTGGGCTAGTTTGTTTGTATGTTCTCCTCTGTTATTTTGTACGTTATGTTTCCCTGTGTTTGTGAATTTTCAAACTGTTCTGTATTTGTACATATTTGTGAAATTGATGTGTGTTGTTGAATGCTGCCAGCTGATTCTGTAAATATATTTTTTTAATTATCGAAATGATCGATATTTTTAAAATTTTATTTTTTGAAAATATTTTGTTCGAATTTAAAATATTTTGTAAATAATTTTTCTATCAAAATGATCGATGTTTTGCAAAAATTTTTAATTTTTTAATTTTGGGTTTTTCGGCGTTTGTTTTCGGCTCTTTTACTGAGAAGGGTCCCATTGAACCGACGTCATAGTTAGTGACCGTTCCCTATGATGGATGGATGACGACCGTCTTAAGGGAAATGTAGTCGTTAGGAGTAGATATTTTTTTTTTCAATTTATTTTCAGTTTTTTTCTTTGGTGGATTGCATCCCGGAACCTGTAGTTACTATATGGTTGCGAATCTTTGGTTGCGTGTTGTGCATGATATTCAAAATGCAAAGGTGATTCGTATGAAAGCATGCAATTTTGTAAATATGTTGAGATACCTAGGTTGTAGAGTTCGATTCAGTGTGATTGAGGGTTAATGTTTGAATTCATGTAATTAGCTGATTGAAGAGTCTGTGAATACATCCTGAATCGAGCATGTGCATAAAGTGTGAAGTGAGGTGTTGATATTCCATGCTATTGTGAAGTGTCTAGAACTTGCCTGGTGTGTGTACAAAACGAAATGAAGGAGGTGTATTGTAGGAAAGGATGTAGGGATTTCTTTGTTTTAACCGAGAGTTTCTATTTTTTTCTTGTCATACTCCCCCTTTCTGTGATTGTATACCCTAGTCAGCCCTTTGAGCCGTTAGCCGATTATTTCTTTCTTTTATCCAAAAAGTGTAATCCGAGCTTAATTCTTTCTTATCATTAGCCGTAAAGTCTATACAAAACTCTTAAGCGCTTAAGAAGAGAAAATAATGTTCCCAAAGTGTCAAAGAGTGAGAATGGTGAAAAGAAAAAGAAAAGTAGAGTGAGGAAAGAAAAGAAAAGGTTGAAGGTGCACTTGCTATAAATAAACGATTATGAAGGTGCATGAATAACCTTTGTTATTGTGTCAAGTGTGCTTAAGGAAATGGGTCGTACTAAGGTAAATCATCAAGAATGGGATGGTGAAAAAAGAAAAGAGAGAAACAATGTCCATGAGTTGATGGGAATGTGTTGCAAAGGCGCTTAAGGATGCTAGTGGCTATTATTGGTTAATCCAATATATACTAGTTCCATAGCTTCCATTACAACCCATTAAAGTCCTACGTGATCTTACATTGCATTTCTTTATATTAGTGGAGTAATACACTAAGGGCAAGCTTATGGGTCATGACATGATGCATGTGAATTCTTTTGGGAGAGAGAGTGAAATTATTTTTACATGCCCCTACTTGAATGTTTGTGTGTCACATGAGCAAAAAGGGGGAAGATTCTCTTGAGTTGTGAGGGCACATGCTTGAGGAAAGACTGATTTTTGTGTCGGATATCTTGATTAGCTGATTTGCATGAGTTTACCGATATCGAGAGTCGATTCTTAAAGTCTAGGAAGTCTTAAGGTATTGAAGGTCATTGCATTGTTAAGACCATGCATGTTATCTTGATGATTTGCAATATTGAATGATCGGTATGACCGTAGCTTAAATTGTCGCACCATAGTAGCGAGGGTGGGATGTAAATTGCATGAATTGTATGTTTGTTGTTCGAGGACGAACAAGGATTTAAGTGTGGGGTAAGTGATCTTGGGCAAATTTATATGCCCAAGTGATACTCAAAAGTATCATTTTCGCCTTGTTTATCTAGCAATGTGTATACATTTTCATGTAATTGATAATAAAATGTGAATTTATACTAACCAACATGATTAGCATTGTTTTGTAGGTAAAATGTGATTTTTGGAAGCTAAAATGCATGTTGGATGATATCGGAGTTGGACTTGGATGCGAGCAAGGAAAAAGGCATAGGACTGCACGAATTAAAGGGGCTCCGCGATGGAGCCGTGTCACGCTGCCATCGCGGAGGCATTCTTCCTGGAGGGTGAAAATTCATCAAATTTCCAGTGGAGGTTCGCGTCTGCTACGTGGCACAGTGGCTAGCCTCCGCGTTGCACGTCGTGCCACGTTGGTGTTTAAATTCCCGAACCCCCAGTTCCAGTGAGGGTCCGCGTTCACGGCGTATCACGGAGGCAGTGCTCCGCAATGCACTCTGCGACACGTTGCTCATTATTCCGGGAAAAATTCCCACTAGTATAAATAGAACACTTAAGTGTATTTTTCATAATTCAGACTTGGTGGAGCAAGGACGTGGGTTACAGGCAGTTGAGGGACGAAAAGTTCAGGGTTTTTCTCTCTTTCTTTCTTCTCTAACTCAATTGTTTGTATGATTAACACTTGTTTTATGATGATTAATCCACAAATGAGTGGATAATTCCCTTCCTTGCTGAGGTTGTGAACACTTGTGATGAATTTTGATTATTAATTATGGTTTTTCATCTTTTTCTTCCATGTTGTTCTACTAATTCTTGTTCTTACTGCATTGGTGTGTGGCCTACATTAATGTACATCTAAAAAGTCCGATTTCACTCGAGAGAGCATGAAATTGGAAAGTTGTGAATTAATAGGATATTGTTCTTAACTTGATTTGGGAAAATTGAGTTTTGATGAACCTTCAGGATAGAAATATACCTGAAAGTCGTATTAGTCAATTTAGGAACCGGAATTGTATGGCTAGGACATGGATTGCATTTGATCACAGAAATGTAGACGGATGGTTCATGATTCTTAAGTGAGATTAAATACGAGAGTGTTAATCTCTTGGCAATTGTTCTTGGCTAGCAACTGGAAGAAAAGATTAACCAATTTATGATGATAATCAGTTTCATTACATGTTCTTTAACCTCCGCATGCTTTTATCCATAGTCCAAATTAAAAGTAGATAATTGTTCGTAGTTTTAGTATAAAATTTATAAAACAAATTATTCAATTTTTGGTTATTTAGTTGTCAGCATATTTAGAAGTAAAAATATAGTATACTTGAGCAAATTGCACTTATCCCAAGTCTCTGTGGGATCGATACTTGGCTTACTAAAGCCACTTACTACTTGTTCGACCATGTGCACTTGCGTGTCGGTTATATAATACCCATACAACGCACCGAACAAGATTATATTTATGAATCAATGATTAAAGGATAACTAGGGTTTGTGTTCCCCATGGGTTGATAACAGCTTTGGTTATACACTCATGATCTTTACCAATACTTACTTACAAAACTGATAACTTAGATTCATTCAAATGATTGACCAATCCCTATTGAATGACTATCCTCAATTACTCAACCAAGTCTCATGAGTTTTGTAAACTAACCGTTATCACTAAGTTCCAGATATAACTATCCTGCGACCACAAATCAAGTTAATACAATGATCATCAAGATCAAGGCTCCGTTGTAATTCTCTTTTCCTAATCTCTACCTCTTCGACCAAAGCAAGTAAAGAATTCAGGCACTTCCTAAAGTTGTACACCATTAAGAATCGTTAAAGATAAAGAGAATACAATATAAATAATTAGTATTGCTTTTAGACTCACTTTGTGCAACCCCATCTTGTCAATCCACCATGGTTCCCACAACCCTAGCTATGGAGATTTTAGCCTCTCATAGTTGCAAGGTTGTGAATTGTGTTCATTATTGAAGACATAAAACCAAACTTACAAAGATGATTGATAAAAATGATTTCCTTCAATTAAACCACGAAATCTTGAAAAACTAGTAAGAACGACAAGATGAATTAAGGAAAAGGTTGATCACAAGTTTGAACCAACTCAATTCTCTCTTTGAATGATGTAAAATCGCTTACTACAATGTTTTCCCTACTAGAATTAAGTCTCTTTGTCCTCCTCTATGAAAAATAAAGCATAAAAAGTATTTATATAGACACAAGAATCCTTTTCCTAAACTACACTGCTTTCCATATCTGTAGCCGACCTCCTAACCGGTCCACCTATGACTCGTAGGGGCTTCTCACAGACCGTGGCATCAACTCGTGGCTTGAAGTGTTGGGCCAAGGTACGATTCGTACCAACACCTACGACAGGTACATTGCACCCGTGGCTTGATCCTGATATTTTCAACTTTGTCTGAACTTCACCACGACCCGTATGGTACGACTCGTACCTTCATCTCACTGGTCGTAGGATCCTCTGGTACTGAGAATCATCCTCTTGTGCAATTCTTTTGAATTTCATCACAACTGGCTTACCACGACTCGTACCATCATGATACAATCTGTGACAAGACTCGTACCATCACGACCCTAGTATGACTCGTAGGTCCATCCTACGGATTGTACTGTGCACTGCACTTTTTCCCTTTTTTTGCACACTTTTTGCTTTCTTTTGCAATTTATTGTTCCAACACCCATTTATCCTGAAATCAAAGGAAAAGTGCCTCATATCCACATAAATACACCTAAGTCCATGCTATTTTCTTAGTTTTGAGCGTCAATAGTGCTATAAATCCACAGCACATCAACACCTTCAGCTTAAGACTTTTGCATGTCCTCAGGTAAAGAAAGAGAAAAACTAAACACGACGCTCAACTAGAAACTAAACTTAAGATTCTACAGCCAAAACTCAAACAAATTTGTGCACTCTATATACATACTCTATTGACCCTTCCTCTTGAAACATCATCAACTAATGTATTGCAAGCAACATCAAAACATCATGTTAAGGGATCAAGACATGTCATCTAGCTACCAATAAGCAATCAAGTCATCACCTATGTGTTTCACACAGACCAATTGTAAAAGCAAACATAATCCATATGCCCTCACAAAAAATGAAGTACCCACTCTAGTATGAAGTATCAAATGAAACATGGGACTAGTCAAATGAAGCACTCACTCTCCCAAAAGAACTGCAACTATTATGCATCAGATACCATAGACTTGCCCTTATTTTCTCTGCTTTGGTTTGTTAGATGGTCAAATTAAAATCACTATACGACTTGATATGGCTTGTAATATAGGCTTAGGGTTGAACATGATAAAGATGAAAGATTTTATGAGTGACTATCCCTTCCTTGGAACTACATCCGTTGGCTACACCATTTTCCTATTTCACCCTTCATGCCTTTTGTCTTCTTTTCTTCCCTTTTTTCCATTTTAAGAATATTTGCATGGGTGAGGTGATTTTTCACATTTTTCAACAATTTCAAGCTCTTTTGAATTTTTCTGTTTTTCCTTTTTCCATGTTCTCAAATTTTCAGCTTTTGACTTTTTCACCTTACCACACCTTATTTTTCACCATTTTTTTCTCTTCTTTTTCTTTTATTTCCTTTTCTCCTACGCCCACCATTTATGGACCCCTACTTTAGCCACCCTCAACTTAAGCATTTTGCTTATGTTGAGGTTCACAATATCCAAGGAAGGACTAGGGACAAACAGGTTCATTATAAATAAATGGGTAAGGTTAACATATAAATCAAAGAACTATGGTCTATTAAGGCTCAAACTTGGGACCAAGGGATTCATGACACTTTGGTTGGGCAATATAGGAAAAAAGTGAGCTAAAACAAAAATGGTCTGTGATCATATCCTAACCAACCATCCTCAACCATGCAGAGACCAACCAGACAAGTTCTAGATCTTCAATAACATAACGCATATAAATACTAAGTCCTCACTCACACATGGTACATGAACTATTTTTACTTTACATGTATGGTTCATACATGGCTTAACAAGAATAGCACTATTAATAACAATGATCCGCAGAAATTATGCATTGTTGTCATAAATACATAGCAAAAAATTTTAAATAGGGTCAATTTTTCAAAAACAACAAAAGTAGTGCATATCCATTGGCTGAGTATTCCTAAGTTACTTTAAACAAAAATCATGACTAAAAATAAAAAATCCTAACACATGCCAGTTCTACTAGATAGCATGCCTGAGGGAAACGAAACACGACAAGAAAAACTCTCAAGAGAACAAAAATATCCCAAAAGTACTATACCCCCGTTTTTAAAAAATGAGCTTCGTCCTCAAAGCATAAAATATAAGTATGAAGGGAAAAGGGACATACCTGTGGCTACTCAGACTTCGGCTCTATCATCTGCAGTAGTAGTGGTGCTAGCAGTGGCCGGCGCACTCAATGGTGTAACAATAGGGGTAGTGGTCCCCCCTTAGTGAATGTAGCCGTTTGAACGGCCTTTGTGGTAATCGGGTTTGAATGTGGCTCACCTGAAAGGTCATGGCCACAAGCAAGTCGGGCTGAGCTATAGTAGAGCTTCCCGCTCCTCTAACTCTCTCATGCAGCTCAGTCGTATCCTCCTCATGATCCCATATACTCTCCACTCCAACCCACTTGCGCTCTTTATTCTCCTTCTTTCTCTTTTTTTTCAAACTCTCCTCACCAGCATCTTCAGCAGCTCTCTTCTTGCCTTTATCACCGGTTGCAGTTGGCCCCCACTATGCTGCCAAATTAATATCCTCCTCAAGCTCTGCATCTAGGTTTGAAAGACTGGGGTCTTCTATTATAGTTGGTTGTCGTAAAGACAACAAAACCACTTGACTCCAAAGAGCCCCCAACTCCGCACAGAGACTGCCGGTGTCTGACTACTCTGCCATCCTCAAGTTAAATCTCCTCTCAAAACTATCCAGGAGGGCATGAAGGGCTTGAGCTGCTGCATCTATCTCGGATTTGACCCATGGCTTTACATTCTCCATCATTGCCTAAATTTTGTGCTCGGCCATGGTCAATCTCTTTGCTAGCCTCTGGAGGAAATCATGCGGTACCAAGATGTACCCTGCTGGAGTTTGAGTTTGTACACTGGGCAGCGGTGTCGCTGAGGTGTTGGGAGTTTACTCTGAATGACCGACATCTGTAGTCGGTGTCTCACTTTACTCCTGAGTACTAGGAACATGTTCGGGTCTGTTTGTGGGTACACAAAACAACACGCAAGTGCACGTGGTCGAACAAGTAGTAAGTGGCTTTAGTAAGCCAAGTATCGATCCCACAGAGACTTGGATTAAGTGCAATTTGCTCAAGTATACTATATTTTACTTCTGAAAATGCAGACAACAATGTAACCAAAAAGTTGATAGTTTGTTTTATAAATTTTTATACTAAAACTAAGAACAATTATCTACTCTGAATCTGAACTATGAATAAGAGCATGCTGAGGTTAAACGAACATGTAATGAAGCTGATTATCATCATAAATTGGTTAATCTTTTCCTGTTGCTAGCCAAGAACATTTTCCAAGAGATTCAAACTCTCGTATTTAACCTCACTTAAGAATCATGAACCATCCGTCTACATTTCTGTGATCAAATGCAA
The DNA here is from genome assembly GCA_035772735.1 of Datura wrightii. Taxonomy (NCBI): domain Eukaryota; kingdom Viridiplantae; phylum Streptophyta; class Magnoliopsida; order Solanales; family Solanaceae; genus Datura; species Datura wrightii. The sequence goes on along the minus strand of JASDFA010000001.1, from coordinate 151,487,761 downwards.
TTCATGTCCTAGCCATACGATTCCGGTTCCTAAATTGACTAATACGACTTCTGTTCGGTGCTTTGGTTGGGTTATAAACCGACATGCAAGTGCACGTGGTCAAACAAGTAGTAAGTGGCTTAAGTAAGCCAAGTATCGATCCAAGGAGACTCTGGATAAGTGAAAATTGCTTAAGTATACTATATTCTATCTCACTTCTAAATATGCTGACAACAACGTAACCAACAATTGAAAAGTTTGTTTTATAAATTATGTACTAAAACTACTGACAACTATTTACTTTGAATTTAAACTATGGATATGAGCATGCCAAGGTTAAGAACATGTAATGAACTGATTATCATCATTAATTGGTTAATCCCTTCTTCCAGTTGCTAGCCAAGAACATTAGCCAAGAGATTAAAACTCTCGTATTTAATCGCACTTAAGAATCATAAACCATCCGTCTACATTTCTGTGATCAAATGCAATTCATGACCTAGCAATACAATTCCGGTTCCTAAATTGACTAATACGGCTTTCAAGTATATTTCTATCAGGAAAGCACATCAAAACTCAATTTTCCCAAATCAAGTTAAGAACAATACCCTATTAATTCACAACTTTCCAATTTCGTGCTCTCTCGAGTGAAATCAGACTTTTTAGATATACATTAATGTCGGCCATACACCAATGCAGTAAGAACAAGAATTAATAGAACAACATGGAAGAAGAAGTTGAAAAACCATATAACTCAATAATCAAAATTCATCACAAATGTTCATAACCTCAGCAAGGAAGGCAATTAGCCACTCATTTGTGGATTAATCATCCTAAAACAAGTGTTAATCATACAAACAATTGAGTGAAAGAAGAAAGAAAGAGAGAAAAAACCCTGAACTTTTCGTCCCTCAACTACCTGTAACCCACGTCCTTGCTCCACCAAGTCTGAATTATGAAAAATACATTTAAGTGTTCTATTTATACTAGTGGGAATTTTTCCCGGAATAACAAGCAACGCGTCACGGAGTGCATCGCGGAGCACTGCCTCCGTGACACGGCGTGAACACGGACCCTCTCTGGAAATTGGGGGATCCGGGAATAAAGCACCAACGTGGCACGGCGTGCAACGCGGAGGCTTGCCACCGTGCCACGGAGCTGTCGCGAGGCTCCACTGGAATTTGACTAATTTTTCACCCTCCAGGCAGAATGCCTCCGCGATGGCAGCGTGACACGGCTCCATCGCGGAGCCCCTTTATATTGTGCAGTCCAATGCCTTTTTCGTGTTCGAATCCAAGTCCAACTCCGATATTGTTCCAACATGAATTTTAGCTCCTCGAAATCACATTTTACCTACAAAACAATGCTAATCATGTTGGTTAGTATGAATTCACATTTTATTACCAATTACATGAAAATGTATACATATTGCTAGATAAACAAGGCGAAAATGATACGTTTGAGTATCACTTGTGCATATAAATCTGCCCAAGATCACTTACCCCACACTTAAATCCTTGTTCGTCCTCGAACAACAAACACACAATTCATGCAAATTACATCCCAACCTTCGCCACTATGGTGCGACAATTTGAGCTACGGTCATACCGATCATTCAATATTGCGAATCATCAAGAAAACATGAATGGTCTTAACAATGCAATGACCTTTAATACATTAAGACTTCCTAGACTTTAAGAATCGACTCTCGATATTGGCAAACTCATGCAAATCAGCTAATCAAGATATCCGACACGAAAATCAATCTTTCATCAAGCATGTGCCCTCACAACTCAAGAGAATTTTCCCCTTTTTGCTTATGTGACACACAAACATTCAAGTAGGGGCATGTAAAAATTAATTTCACTCTCTCTCCCAAAAGAATTCACATGCGTCATGTCATGACCCATAAGATTGCCCTTAGTGTATTACTCCACTAATATAAAGAAATGCAATGTAAGATCACGTAGGACTTTAATGGGTTGTAATGGAAGCTATGGAACTAGTATATATTGGATTAGCCAATAATAGCCACTAGCATCCTTAAGCGCCTTTTCAACTCATTCCCATCAACTCATGGACATTGTTTCTCTCTTTTCTTTTTTTCCATCATCCCATTCTTGATGATTTACCTTAGTACGGCACATTTCATCAAGCACACTTGCCACGAAAACAAAGGTTTTTCATGCACCTTCATTATCATTTAGTTATAGCAAGTGCAACTTCAACCTTTTCTTTTCTTTCCTCACTTTGCTTTTCTTTTTCTTTTCACCATTCTCACTCTTTGACACTTTGGGAAAATTATTTTCTTTTCTTAAGCGCTTAAGAGTTTTGTATAGACTTTACGGCTAATGAAAAGAAAGAATTAAGCTCAGTTTAAGCTTTTTGGACAAAAGAAAGAAATAATAGGCTAAAGGCTCAACGGGCTGGCTAGGGTATATAATCACATCAAAAGGGGAGTATGAGAAGAAAAAAATAGAAACTCTCGGTTAAAACAAAGAAATGCCTACATCCTTTCCAACACTACACCTCCTTCATTTCATTTTATACACACACCAGGCAAGTTCTAGACACTTCACAATAGCATGGAATAACAATACCTCACTTCACACTTCATGCACATGCTCGATTCAAGATGCATTCACAGACTCTTCAATTAGCTAATTACATGAATTCAAAAATTAAGCCTCAATCACACTGAATCGAACTCTACAGCCTAGGTATCTCAACATATTTACAAAATTGCATGCTTTCATACGAATCACTTTTGCATTTGAATATCAGGTATAACACGCAACCAACATTTCATAACCATATAGTAACTACAGGTTCCGTGATGCAATCCACCAAAGAAAAAAACTGAAAATAAACTAAAATCACTACTCCTACCGACGACATTTCCCTTAAGACGGTCGTCATCCATCCATCATAGGGAACAGTCACTAACTATGACGTCGGTTCAATGGGACTATTCTCGGTAAAAGAACCGAAAACAAACGCCGAGAAACCCAAAAAATTAAAAATTGAAAAATTTTGCAACACATCGATCATTTCGATGGAAAATTTATTTACAAAATATTTTAATATGAAAAAAATATTTTCGCAAGATTTTAAAAATATCGATCATTTCGATAGAAAAAAATAAGAAAATATTTACAAAAATTTTTACAGACTTAGCTGGCAACATCAACATTCCACAACACACATCAATTCCACCAACATGTACAAATACAGAACAAGTTGCAAATTCACAAACACAGGGAAACATACATACAAAACAGAGGAAGGCATACAAGCAAACCAGCCCAGCCCCAGCACCTAACTACTCCCCACCCCACACTTAAATCGAACACTGTCCCCAGTGTTCACAAAAATTTAAATATCATAAAATTGGGTGGTGGAACTCCCTGATCAGTCAAAGTATTCCACTCTTCATCAGGTGCTGCTGCCTCATCTCCCATGTCCGAGTCGCCTCCGTCTTCATCATCGGACTCCACATCGGAGTCCTCCCGATGTGTCTCCTTGTCCGTGGGGACGTCATCGTCAGTGGGCTCTACAAAGGCTGGCCCCACTCGGTATAGAGCCCTGGCGTTTTCGCCAAATGGGTAATCCAGCTCGAGCTGCCATAGCTCCTCCTCCGTGGCTAGTCTCCCACCAATCCTGAGCTGGAGCATTTGCATTCCAAACATCCGTGCCATGTACTGGTCATCACGAGCATGTCGCTCGCCAAGCGTCAGTACTGGCCCGTGTGTGGTGTCGGGGGCCTTAATTTTGGTCACGTCCAAGGCCCGCCGCTCCAACTGCGGGATGTAATCCAAAGCCTCCTCCTCGACGTCGAGGCCCCGGAGAAAGGTGGTGAGTAGTCCACCGAAACCATACCTGTGGCCCTGGTGTAGTCGGGCTCTCTTCATGGCGGATATGATGACTGCCCCAACATTAATCTCCAGCCCTTTTATCAGGGCATACACCAGGCAAACACGGTCCCGGGTCACATAAGTCATGTGTACCCACGGGATTAGGCACGAGCAGACTATCTTCAGCCAGATTCGGGCCTCCCTGTTCATTTGAGAATAAGGCAGAGTCTGGTGGTAACCCCTTTCCTTATGTCTGCTCCATCTGGCTGTGGATCTAGCCCCACAAAGTGTGCGTCTGATGTCGGCATACGGTGGGGTGATGTTCAGCTGGCGGAGAACGTGGGCGTCTCTGTCCCGCGCTCCGATGATGGCATTTAGTTGTTGGGGTTCCAGAGTGACTATCTGCCCTCTGATCTTGATTGTGTGGCTTCTGATTGCCGGGTTCCAATTAGCGTAGAACTTCTGGACCAAGTGTAGGTTGCATTCCTTGGGCTCCTGAAATATGAACCTGAGCACAACTGCCTCGATCCTTTGAACTATGTGGGGGAACTCCTGTGCTAATGGTTCCCGGGCTATATGCTCCTCGGGGAAGTATTTGTTTTCTTTGTGTTTGGCATACCACTTCTTCCCCTCATCAGTCACCCACCTCGTTCCGTATTGGCGGCGCTGGCCGCGTGGAACTGCTGGTGCAGCTGGGACTGCTGTGCCCAGTCTAAGTCTTTTCCTCCCGGTGCCTGAAGTTGATGCACCCTTACCTTTATCTTGCCTGCTTGCCATTTTGTCTGTCAACACAAATAGACAAACGCAATGTCAAGCTAAATGAATATTAACTTCGGCTAAGGTCGGGTTACGCTAAGTTTACCCCACACTTAGTCCTTAGCTACGGTTACGATACTACGGCAAGAATAACTTTATTTACAAAAAAAAAACAGCTATACAATTCATGCTTAGTGCGTTCAACAAGAAAAATTTGACGGTATAACTTTTGCGTACTACTCAGACTTCGTATAGCTAATCCCAATCACTACCATCACTAACAATTCAACCATCGCACTTAGCAACTAAAAACAACGAAACAAAAACAACAAAAAAAATTCTATATACATGAACCTATACAACCAACCCAGTTCGAATAATTTTCAACATTTTCCCAAAAACCCGAGAATTCGTCGTCTGTTATATTCAAACAATCTCTTACAACGACTTATCTCATTTCACAAGCACACCCCGGCATAGAATTCACAAATTCAACACATTACCAATTTCAAATTCAACAACACAGCCCTAGAATTGATTTTCGCAAGCAAATTCGAATAATTCATTCAATCGACAAGTTCAAACGATCATTACAACATTCTGAACTTTTATCAATCAATAAATAACTCAAATTCATGCTAAAATTCGATTTAGGGTGATTTATCTCACCTCCCATTCTTAAATTCGAATAAAATTGACAAAAACTTGAGAGATAATCGGAAAACATACCTCGTAGTTGAAGAACCGAAGAAAACTTGGTAATTCTTTGCTTTAAACCGTGGCACGTTGATGGGGAAGGGATTTTAGGAAGTTTGGTTGCGGAGGGAATTAAAAATGAGGGAAAAAGGGGCAAAATCGGGGGTTTAAAATGTAGAAAACACGTGGGTCACCCGGCAACCCGGTGTGACCCGTCACAATTTATATGGCAACGTGTCACGGAGTGCATCGCGGTGCACTGCCTCCGTGACATGGAGCCATCGCGATAGCCCTCTGGAAATTTTAAAATTTCCAGATTACACTTCAACGTGTCACGGAGGGTAACGCGGAGGTCCTCCTCCGTGACACGGAGCTATCGCCCCAGCTCACTGTCTTCAACATTTTTTTTAAAATTGTTTTCATACCTCGCCTTTTCCTTCACGATTCCGTGCACATTTTTCTCCGTTTGACCTGAAAATCATCTCACTAAACAAAATTGGTTAGATTAATAGGTTTCACCTAACTAAAAAAAAGTACTAACTAAAATAAAAATTTTTTGTAATAAATCAAGAACAAGAAAAAGAAAAATCTATTATACTTTACAAAATGAAAGAAAAAAAAATATTTTTCACGGGTTGCCTCCCGTGCAGCGCCTGGTTTACCGTCGCGGCTCGACGTCATTTGCGCTCAATTGTCCGCTAGGGTGATGGACGATTTCTCTCGATCATTGTCCTCCCCCCAGTAGGGCTCACACCTATCCAGTGGTCTTCCCATCAACTCTCGGGATTCATTCATCTGCTGAACATTACCATGATCAATTACATTGATCACCGAGAGTTCTTCATTCACCATCGGGAGCTTGGGTGCCTTGTACACATCGAACACCTCTACCTTGTCATGTGCTCGCATTGTAAGTTGACCCGCACTACGTCGATTAATGCTTTCCCGGTTGCCAAGAAGGGTCATCCCAAAATAAATGGGACTTCCGCGTCTGGTTCAAAATCAAGAACAATAAAATCTACCAGAAAAATTAGGGAGGCCACTTGCACTAGAACATCCTCAACAATGCCATCCGGCCTAGCTAAGGATTGGTCTGCCAACTGCAAGATTACGGTTGTAGGTCTAGGCCTCCCTAGACCCAACTTTCTGAATACCGAAGATGGCATCAGATTTATGCTCGCCCCCAAGTCACACAATCCACGAGCTCGGATACTCTTCCCAATAGTAAGCTAGATAGTAAAACTTCCAGGGTCTTTTAGCTTCGTGGGCAGTCTATTTTGGATCCGGGAAGTGCACTCCTCCGTCAAAGCCACCGTGGCATACTCAGTCAAACGACTTTTGTTGGCCACAATGTCTTTAATGTATTGGGCATATTTAGGCACTCCCTGCAAGACATCAACAAGAGGTAAATTAACATGTACCTGTTTAAGCACCTCCATGAATTTCTTGAAACACGCCTCCTCCTTGTGTTTCTTGAGTCGTTGAGGGAACGGGGGTGGAGGTCTTTCTGATTTAGCTTCTTTGGTCTTCCCCCTTTCCGAACTTTGATCCCCCTCAACTTCTGTTGCTCCCGAGTTTTGAGGTGGTCTTTCTGGTTCCACCTCCTTCAGCTGCAAACCACTCCTTGTGGTCACTGCATTTACCTGCTTGGGATTCGGATCCGTGTCGCTAGGCAGTCCTCCTCTGGGCCTTTTATTTTGGGCACTAGCAAATTGCCCAAATTGATACTCAAGAGCCTTGGTCGCTAACTGGTTATTTTTCACTTTGGCTGCCAATTTAACATAGTCAGCCTGCAATTGCGCCTGGTTAGCGATCATGGTCTTGAACATCTCCTCAATGCTGGGTGATGGTGGTGGAGGAGGGGCATTATGATTTCTGAATTGAGATTGGTAGTTCTGTTGCCCTCCTTGATTTCTTTGCATACCCTAACCCAAACTTTGGCCTTGTTGGTTGTTGCTACCCCATGAAAAATTTGGATGGTTCCTCCAATTTGAGTTTGAGCCACTACCATACTGCTGCTGATTTCATTGTGCATTCCCCACAAAGTTAACCGAATCTGGGTTTGCTCCACAGCACTCAACTGAGTGCTCACTGCTTCCACACACTTCACACCACATTTGCTGGACTGCATTAACTGAAGTTGAAGGCTGGTTCAAATTCATGTTGCTGAAGTGGTTGTTTAATTGATTCTGCAAGGCAGCTATCTGTGCAGCGATAGCTGTAAATCCATCCACTTCAAGCACTCCTGCTGCTTTCCTTGCTCCACCTCGTGATGAATCAGCATTCCATTCTAGATTGCCCTGTGAAATCCGGTTTAGCAAAGTGTACAGCTCCTCATAAGTCTTTTCCAGCGCTTGCCCTCCAGCTGCTGAATCTAGCAAAATTTTGGTATGGGGTTCCAAACCCTCTATAAATGTGTGTACCAACACCTCATTGCACTGATGATGATGAGGACAGTCCCGCAACATGGATTTAAATATTTCCCAGGCTTGATACAAATTTTCCCCCTCCCTCTGTTTGAAACTTAGAATTTGACTTCTAAGTCTGGCTGTTTTACCAGAGGGAAAAAATCTTATCAAGAACTTCCGTGCAGGATCATCCCACGTTGAAATAGAATTTGGTGGCTCAGCTTTTAACCACCTCTTGGCTTCACCAAGTAATCAGAACGGAAATAATGTAAGCCGAACATAATCAGGTGACACTCCAGCGGGTATATAAGTGTCACTTATCTCCAAAAACTTTTGGAGATGTTGTTGTGGGTCTTCATGAGGGAGACCAATAAATTGCCCGCTTGTGTGCAACAATTGCACCATATTTTTCTTGAGTTCATATCTCCCTCCAGGCTCTGGTTTGCGGATACTGGATGTTACATTGTTGGCATGTGGGATTGCCACCTCGGGAACCGGCCTTGCTGCTGCTTCTTCGGGCACTAACACTGCCCTCACAACCGGTGGATTTTGTTGCTCCATAATAGTCTGTCTAAGCAACTGCAGCTTTCTCTGTAGAGCTTCTCTCCGTTTACTATGAAATATACGTTCAGGCTCTATATAAGATTCCACCAGCTCTTTGTCTCTTGCCAATGTTCACAGAGATTAAGTCTGCAAAATACAGGCTAAGACCAAGTTGTCAACACTTAAGAAAATAAAATAAAAATACAGTAAATTTACACTTAATACAATTTCACCAATTGCCTAGTCTCCCCGGCAACGGCGCCAAAAACTTGTTCGGTGCTTTGGTTGGGTTATAAACCGACACGCAAGTGCACGTGGTCAAACAAGTAGTAAGTGGCTTAAGTAAGCCAAGTATCGATCCAAGGAGACTCTGGATAAGTGAAAATTGCTTAAGTATACTATATTCTATCTCACTTCTAAATATGCTGACAACAACGTAACCAACAATTGAAAAGTTTGTTTTATAAATTATGTACTAAAACTACTGACAACTATTTACTTTGAATTTAAACTATGGATATGAGCATGCCAAGGTTAAGAACATGTAATGAACTGATTATCATCATAAATTGGTTAATCCCTTCTTCCAGTTGCTAGCCAAGAACATTAGCCAAGAGATTAAAACTCTCGTATTTAATCTCACTTAAGAATCATAAACCATCCGTCTACATTTCTGTGATCAAATGCAATTCATGACCTAGCAATACAATTCCGGTTCCTAAATTGACTAATATGACTTTCAAGTATATTTCTATCAGGAAAGCACATCAAAACTCAATTTTCCCAAATCAAGTTAAGAACAATACCCTATTAATTCACAACTTTCCAATTTTGTGCTCTCTCGAGTGAAATCAGACTTTTTAGATATACATTAATGTCGGCCACACACCAATGCAGTAAGAACAAGAATTAATAGAACAACATGGAAGAAGAAGATGAAAAACCATATAACTCAATAATCAAAATTCATCACAAATGTTCATAACCTCAGCAAGGAAGGGAATTAGCCACTTATTTGTGGATTAATCATCCTAAAACAAGTGTTAATCATACAAACAATTGAGTGTAAGAAGAAAGAAACAGAGAAAAAACCCTGAACTTTTCGTCCCTCAACTGCCTGTAACCCACGTCCTTGCTCCACCATGTCTGAATTATGAAAAATACATTTAAGTGTTCTATTTATACTAGTGGGAATTTTTCCCGGAATAACAAGCAACGTGTCACGGAGTGCATCGCGGAGCACTGCCTCCGTGACACAGCGTGAACGCCGGCCCTCTCTGGAAATTGGGGGATCCGGGAATAAAGCACCAACGTGGCACAACGTGCAATGCAGAGGCTTGCCACCGTGCCACGGAGCTGTCGCGAGGCTCCACTGGAATTTGACTAATTTTTCACCCTCCAGGTAGAATGCCTCCGCGATGGCAGCGTGACACGGCTCCATCGCAGAGCCCCTTTATATTGTGCAGTCCAAAGCCTTTTCTGTGCTCGAATCAAAGTCCAACTCCGATATTGTTCCAACATGCATTTTAGCTCCTCGAAATCACATTTTACCTACAAAACAATGCTAATCATGTTGGTTAGTATAAATTCACATTTTATTACCAATTACATGAAAATGTATACATATTGCTAGATAAACAAGGCGAAAATGATACGTTTGAGTATCACTTGGGCAAATAAATCTGCCCAAGATCAACTTCCAGGTATATTTCTATCCTGAAAGCAAATCAAGACCCAATTTTCCCAAATCAAGTAAAGAACATCTCCTATTAATTCACAACTTTCCAATTTCGTGCTCTCTCGAGTGAAACCGGACTTTTTAGATGTACATTAATGTAGGCCACACACCAATGTAGTAAGAACAAGAATTAATAGAATAACATGGAAGAAAAGATGAAAACCATAGAATCAATAATCAAATTTCATCACAATTGTTCATAACCTCAACAAGGAGAGGAATTAGCCACTCATTTGTGTATTAATCATCATAAAATGAGTGTTAATCATACAAGCAATTGAATTAAAGAAGAAAGAAAGAGAGAAAAAACCCTGAACTTTTCGTCCCTCAACTCCTGTAACCCACGTCCTTGCTCCACCAAGTCAGAATTATGAAAAATGAACTTAAGTGTTCTATTTATACTGCTGGGAATTTCTCCCGAAATAATGAGCAACGTGTCACGGAGTGCATCGCGGAGCACTGCCTCCGTGACACGCCATGAACGCAGACCCTCACTGGAACTGGGGGTCCGGGAATTCAAGCTCAACGTGGCACGGCATGCATCACGGAGCACTGGCTCCGTGCCACGGAGCAAACGCGGACCTCCACTGGAATTTGGGTGAATTTTCCCCATCCAGGCAGAATGCCTCCGCGATGGCAGTGTGACACGGCTCCATCACGGAGCCCCTTTAATTCATGCTGTCCAATGCCTTTTCCCTTGCTCGCATCCAAGTCTAACTCCGATATCATCCAACATGCATTTTAGCTTCCCGAAATCACATTTTACCTGCAAAACAATGCTAATCATGTTGGTTAGTATAAATTCACATTTTATTCCCAATTACATGAGAATGTATACACATTGCTAGATAAACAAGGCGAAAATTATACTTTTGAGTATCACTTGGGCATATAAATCTGCCCAAGATCAGAACATTCACCTGTACGTCCCTTGCTGGCCGTGCTACGGGGATAGATTTAGGCATCTTGGATCTTCTTACCGGGTTCATCTCATCCTGGATAAGGCCTATGTATGCAATTATTTGGCCTTCAATCAACCTCTCATCACCCCGCTGAACTCTCGCCTCCCTGCAAAAACTGTATACAAGGATCGGGAATGGAATAGTAGTGCTTACTTCCATTGCTCGGTCTCGTATCTCTATAGCTATGATCCTCGGGATGTTAAGAGGGTTGCGAGACATGAGGCATGCCACCAAAGATGGTCTATCAGCACTCAGCGTGTTATCATTGACTGTGGGTGCTAATCGATGTCTCACCAATGTCCATCAAGCCTTTGCGATGAAGTTCAATGAGTTATTTGTCACCTTTTTTCCACCTGTAACCCACTCAGCCTCATCCTTATTCTCAGCTATCACTTCTGCTAGCCATTGCAGTTTCCTCTATCGCTCACCTCTGCTCAGACTCCTAATTTGCTTCATTGCCTCAACCCTGTAATCATACTCTGGGATTTCCTAGTTGGTCTGAACTGAGGTCCATACATCATCCGTGCAATAGTCCTATCAGATACATCTACTACTCACCCTCGGACTAGAACACTCTCAAAGTAAGGATGCTCCTTTATCTTTTGCCTCTCCTTTTCTTTCTCCTCCATTGTGGCCAAGTAGTTGGCGTAGAACTCCCTGATGATCTCTTCTGTGTATTATGTAGGGGTATTAGCCAACCATTCTAACCCATAGAAGCTAAAAATACGCTTCATCTCCTCAACTTCATTGAAGGAATTAGTGAGGATCCACGGTTCTTCTTTGATGCTACTTTTCGGTTTTTTTTTGCGGTGAGAGCGATGCCTTGTTCATATATTTCTCTAGCACCCGACACTCTCCACCGCATTGTTCTATTTTCTCTAGCAGGTGTCTCCTCCTCCTCTTCTTTATCACTGCTTTCCGCATCATTTTGGGTCCCTTCTGACCCTTCCTCAGTGTTGGAGTTGGCTCCCGGCCTTTGTTGTTCCTCTCTAACTCCTTATTCAGACTGGGGAGCTTGAGCGGATGTGGCTGTGGTTGCTTCAGCTTGGGCCTTTTCTCTTGCCCTAATGGTTCTGGTTCCATGTGTGTCTGAGGTGTCTACTTGATAATCCTCAAGTGAACCACTAGGTGAATCTCCAGCCTGATCAGACTCTAAGTCCGTTGTTTCATCTATCAATGTCCTGCGGGCTTGTGTTTTGACTGCCCTGTATTTGTATGTCATTGTACCTGGTGAAAAAAAGGTTACCATTCCATTTTAAAAAAAGAAAAATCAGATAGAAGAAGTTCAGTATCTCATCATGGGTTCTCAGTATGAGTCGTACCTCGAAGGTACAACTCGTGAGAAGCCCTGTTGGTGCCCCATGACTCGCAGGTACAATCCGTACCTTGAATCATCTGATGAAGTCCCATTTTGCATAAATTCAATTTTTCACCACGACTCATGGTACGATCCGTAGGTCAACTCCACGAGTCTTAGGGTGGTCTTCCCAGATTAATTTTTCAAGATAAGTGGTACGAGCACTTAGTACGATTCGTGGTGTCAACCTATGACCTGTACTGTGCTGCGTACCCTTTTTCAAACCATTTTTATGATTCTTTTTTATCAGTGTATAGGTGTTTTTTTTTGCACATTTTTGGGTACTCATATTTCACCCCAGGTATAGCATTAGGTACCCTTCCTTTTTACACCACTTAATCCTCCCCTACTCGTAACTCCCTTTAGATGTTCTAGGGACAAAATTCAATCAATTTCTAGTGGGTTTTCGATCGAGTTGGTGTTTTTTTGCACATACCCATTGATTTTCAAGCATACCCAGTGATTCTTATGGGTTTTAGATTCCCTTAAGTTCACTTTCAAACATTACAAACTTGCAATGGAAATCACTTACTTGATTGTCAATTCATAGACTGGAAATCAACTTCTAGGGCTTTGCACACTCAGTTGAAGCAAGAATTTTGTGCTTAATTTCTTGGTGATAGGAAGCTACGGGTGTTGGGAAGAGGTTTCTCAAGTCGTGGGTCTTGAGTTGTGAGGTTTTTGCGTGGGAAGATGGTGACTTTTGAAGTTTAAGAGGTGAGGGCCAATTTAAAAATCTGGGTTGAATTGGGTAAATTTGACCCGTCCCGACTCGTACCATGATTCGTAGGAGAAACCTACGACTTGTCCCTTGACCCATAGTGACTTTAACCAGAGAGAACTTACCTGGTGACCTATGAGTGCATCCTACGACTCATACCATTGAGGTATGAATCGTAGGATGAGACGTAGGAGCAACCTACGACTTGTCCCCTGACCCATAGTGACTTTAACCAGAGAGAACTTACCTGGTGACCTATGAGTGCATCCTACGACTCATACCATTGAGGTATGAATCATAGGATGAGTCGTAGATCGAACTTTGCTTTGAAATTTCTATGTTTTTCACCACCACTGTTGCCACGATTCCTAGGACCTCACCACGAGTCATACTGAGATCCTGTAGCAGCAGATTTTTCAGCCAATTTTTTTGTTTCCCTGCACACTGAGCACTCATTAGTTCAATAACTTGGGTTGCCTCCCAAGAAGAGCTTGATTTAACGCCGCGGCATGATGTAGGTGGTCTGGTTACTCAGATTTCACCAAACCACCACTTGGGTTGCCTCCCAAGAAGCTCCTGATTTAACGTCGCGGCATGAAGCTAGTCTCTTGACTACTCTGAATTTGTCAAGTGACTCATACTCATCCTCAAGTGCTAAGATCACACTAAATTCCTTTGGGTTCTTCATGGATAGATGTTGAAAGTGACCTCTTCTTTCTAAGTTTAAACTTCAACAGGCCAGCTTCCACATCTACTAGACCTCTCCCAATGGCGAGGAATGGTCGCCCCAGAATGATGGGGACCTCATAATCGATCTTGCAATCCAAGATCACGATGTCCGCTGGGAATATAAACTTATCAACCTTGACTAGCACATCAACTAGGATGCCCACTGGCCTCTTTACTGTTCTGTCGGCCATCAGTAGCCGCATGTTGGTTGGTATGGGGGCTCCCACTCCTAGATTTTTTAAGACTGCCAAGGGCATTAGATTAATGCTAGCTCCTAGATCATAGAGTGCCCTTGTTAACTCGACATTACCAATGGTGCAATGTATTGTGAAGGCACCTAGGTCTTCCTTTTTTTGAGCTAAGACCCTTGTTGCTATGGCACTGCAGTGATGGTCATTGTCAACCGACTCATAGCTTATAGATCTTTTCTTCGTCACCGGGTCCTTCATGAATTTTGTGTATCCCGGCATATGCTCTAGTTCTCTGACCAATGCTATATTCACAGAAAGTTTGTTAAGCATTGAAAGAAATTTTTGAAACTTACCGTTATCCGCCTTTCTCTTCATCCTTTGTGGGAATGGTGGTGGTAGTGTCGGGATAGACTTTTGCACTAGAGTTACCCCTTGATCAATGTTTCATTCCTTCTCATCCCTAAGGGCTTCTTGCAACTCATTATGTTCTATCTCATCACCAATCTCTTCTTCCTCAATCACGCTCTCTTTCCTCCTTTTAACTTCAATGGGGAACGGGGGGTCAACTGTGGTTTTACCACTCCTAGTCATCACTGCCATGTAAGGAGCATCATTCTTTGGATTCTAGATAGTGTTGCTAGGAAGTGTACCCTTTTGCCTAGGGTTCATTGATGTCGACAGTTGCCCATGTTGGTGTTCTATCTTCTTGATGGCGGTGGCGTGAGATTCCACTTTCTGACGCATGCTCAATAACTCACTTCAAATTTTAACTGATCATCCGTGGACCTCACCTTTTTCAGCATTTTGGCCATCATACTCTCCAACTTTGAGTGTCTGGCCTCCCCTTCTAGTGCGTTAGGAGGCACATAGACTCCAACCCGGTCATTGCTATATCCTTCATTTCTTCTCCAGTCTCCCTCTCGCTCATGACCACAGCTCCTATCTATGAACCCGTTCCTGTTGTAGTTGTCTCTGTATTGGTTCCAACCTTCATTTCTAGAACCTTGGTGCCAATTGTCTTGTCCAGACGCTTGGTTGTTGGCTCAGAAACCCGCCATTTGTCTATCTAGGAAGTTTGCCTCTTCCTCATAATAAGAGTGATCTTCTCCTTGCTCCCTTCCTTGAGTTCCCACTGCATTTACCTTTTTGGCTCCTGCTCCCATGATATGCTTTGTCAGCAAGTCCAATGATGTGCGCATGTGAGCCAACTCCTGATCGCATTCTTCCTCTTTCCTTTGTTGGTCTATAGTCAAACCAACAGCATATGTACCTGCCATTGCATTATCCTCCCTCGTATGTCAGGCCCTGTTTGTCTTTGTCACCATATCAAGGATAGTGGCTACTTCCTCCCAAGTGTGACTCATCAATGCTCCACCCGCCACCGTGTCTGCTATGGCCTTGGTGTTATTATTAAGAGACCTATAAAAGATTTCCAGCAAACTATCATCTGGGATTTTATGGTTCGGGCACTTAGTCTACTTCTTTTTGAACCTCAGCCAGGTTTCATGAAGTGCCTCCATCTTAATCTACCGGAAATTATAGATCTCATCTTTTAACTGTAACATCATTGATGGGGGAAAGAATCTCTCCAAGAAGGCTTGTTTAAGATCTCTTCAATTGGTTATGGAGTCGTTGGGCAACTCCGATAACCACAAAGTAGCTTCCCCTGATAGAGAGAAAGGGAAGAGTCGGAGTCCTATTGCATCCTGGCTTACTCCGGGAAACCTGTATGCCTTGAATATTCCTAAAAAATTTAATCAAGTTCAGGTTGGCGTCATCCGTTGCATGGCCACTGAACACCCCCTTCATATTTAGCAATTGAATCATGGTGCTCGTAATGTAAAATTTGGCCCCAGCGGGCAGTGGTGGTGGTACAATTGCTCCAGTTGACCCAACTTCATCAATGTCAGGGTCCTCATCATCGAAGAACTGAGGGGCAAATCTCTGAGCTCGGTTGCCCCTCCCATGTTGACCAGCATTTACCACCTCATCTCTATCGTCACGAGCATGCTTAAGTGCAGCTAACCGAGCTAGCTCGGCTTGCCTAGTTTCTTCAGCTACGCGGGATTCTCTCTGCTCAGGGTTTTCCATTCTATGCAGTGCTCGTTCAATTTCTGAATTTAGTGGAACAAGGGGGTCTCCTCAACTCCGAGTGCTTGGCATTCACCAGAGGACAGCCTGTGGGTATTAAAGAAAAACACAAAAATAAACATAATTAAGAAAATAATTACAAAAAAGTCAACTACAAGCAAGTAACCTAGTCTTAGCCGTATTCCCCGGCAGCGACCCAACTTTTTGATAGCATTCAAACCACACTTCCAACTGAAGTATGAAGCGGACATTGTCAATAAAGAACCCAACTAGAGGTTGGGATCGATCCCACAGGGAATATGGAAGATCTAGATTACAACCGATAGATGAACTTGTATGGTAATTACTTCACAATGGGAGAATTCTAATAAAAATCAATAATAAAAATAAGCAGCAGTTAAGATTATATTTGTGAATCAATGATTAAAGGATAACTAGGGTTTGTGTTCCCCATGGGTTCATAACAACTTTAGGTATACATTCGTGATCTTTACCAATACTTACTTATAGAACTAATAACTAAGATTCATTCAAACGATCGACCAATCCCTATTGAATGACTATGCTCAATTACTCGACCAAGTCTCATGAGTTTTGCAAACTAACCATTATCACTAAGTTCCAGATATAACTATCCTGCGACCATAGCTGAAGTTAATACAATAATCATCAAGATCAAGGCTCCGTTGTAATTCTCTTTTCCTAATCTCTACCTCTTCAACCAAAAGCAAATAAAGAATTAAGGCACTTCCTAACGTTGTACACCGTTAAGAATCATTAAAGATGAAGAGAATATAATATAAGTAATTACTATTGGTTTTAGACTCACTTTGTGCAACCCTAACTTGTTAATCCACCATGGTTCCCACAATCCTAGCTATGGAGGTTTTAGCCTCTCATAGTTGCAAGGTTATGAATTGTGTTCATTATTGAAGACATAAACCCACACTTACAAAGATGATTGAGAAAAACGATTTCCTTCAATTAAACCACAAAATCTTGAATGACAAGTAGCAAGAACAAGCTGAATTCAAGAAAAGGTTGATCATAAGGTTGAACCAACTCAATTCTCTCTTTCAATGATGTAAAATTGCTTACTACAATGTTTTCCCTACTAGAATTAAGTCTATTCGTCGTCCTCTATGAAAAATAAAGCATAAAAAGTATATATAGACATAAGAATCCTTTTCCTAAACTAATAGGACTGCGTGCCATATCTGTAGCCGACCTCGTCACAGGTCCACCTATGACTCGTAGAGGCTTCTCACGGACCGTGGCATCAACTCGTGGCTTGAAGTGTTGGCTGTATTTTGGCTAAGTGTTGGGCCAAGGTACGATTCATACCAACATCCTATGACTCGTACATTGCACACCCATGGATTGATCCTGATACTTTGAACTTTGTCTGAACTTCACCACGACCGGTATGGTACGACTCATACCTTCATCTCACGGGTCGTAGGATTATCTCGTTCTGAGAATCAGCCTCCTGTGCAATTCTTCTGAATTTCATTACAACCATCTTACCACGACTTGTACCATCATGGTACGATCCGTTACAAGTATCGTGGGATCAGTCTTCTAGGTTAAACTCTCAGCTTCTTATCACGGCCCTCAGTATGACTCGTAGGTCCATCCTACGGATCGTATTGTGGACTGCACTTTTTGCCCTTTTTTGTACACTTTTAGCTTTCTTTTGCAATTTATTGTTCCAACACCCATATATCCTGAAATCAAAGGAAAAGTACCTCATATCTACATAAATACACCTAAGTCCACGCTATTTTCTTAGTTTTGAGCGTCAATAGTATTATAAATCCACAGCACATCAGACCCTCGCTTGACCTCAAGCTCTAATCTAAAAGTCCCTGGTCACATAGTACAATGATTTAATGATACACTACCACATCATCCAAACCTAACACTATAATCATCTTGAGGCTCCCCCGAAGCTTATACTATCAAATGACCTTCCTGTCTCCCCAGGCCTAACTAATAAACTGTACTTCATGAACTTCCATTTATAGGGCATCTAATGCATGAACAGAAAGTCATCCCAAACGTACATGGTGTAATCATCATCTTTATCATAGGTGAGCGTATATAGGGTTTTAGAGTAAGGAAATCATGATTATGAAACATTCAAAAAATCTAACCTGAGCATATACATGATGTAGCATTATCTTATGAGCCCTTAAGGTGAATCCTAAGAACTAAGTTCATACGGTTGGGCATACTACGAGACATGAGTTTACATACATAACGAGTTTTATGACATGTAGCTGGGATTCATGGAGTCATGGAGTAAGACTAGGATCGTCGTTTGAAGCTGGTATCTATAATTCTAAGAGTTTGAACATAAGCATGAGTAGAACATAGCGTCGACTGAAACATAAGGAAAAATATCTGGATAGGAATGGATTGACATCCCATAGCTACTATTTTTGGAACTCTTCTACTAGAACACTCAAGACTTGACTTGGCCTTGCTACTTATCATCTCCCCCTTAGCTTAAAGTTAAAATTCTAAGGCTCTTGGATCATTTCTTAAAAGCTAGGCAAGTATTATTAATTTTGACTTCCCATATGCCTCTAAAGCTATCATACTTACCGTCCACGGGAAAAATCCCATACTAGGATACTGAAAGAAATCTTATACTCTATATTGCAGCTTCAAGATCTAGACAAATCCCATACTAGGATGCTAAAAGAAATCTTATACCCTATACTGCGGCTCCCAGGTATAGTAACATGCAATGATCAATCTGAGAATCTCATAACATACATGTGACTATATTTGGAGCTGGCCATCATTTGCACTAGATAGTCTATCCTACTGAGATGGGCGAGCTGCTAAAGCAGCTAAATTGGTAGGTTGAGTTCCCCCACGTTCTGTTGAAGTGCAATTCCTTATACTATGGCCCACTAGACCATACATATAGCAGCCCTCCTTACTGCACAAACACTTTTCAAGGTTTTTTCTCCCACAATTCTGGCAAGCTGGCCAATATGACAGGGCTGTTGGAGGGGTGGTTGGGGCACGACCTCTCTTGTCACCCTGCTTGGCTGATGGCCAATCTCTGAGTTTACGATCGGACTTGCCACACCATAAGCAAGCATCTGAACCCACCAAGTACTTTCCTAGGTGGTTCTTCCCACAACCCTTGCAAGCTGGGTATGTAATACAATCCCTTACTCTGGACTTGCTCCCCTGTGCTGGAGCCAATGATCCCTGCTGGAGCTGAGCGTGATTTCCACCACCTGACCTTTGCTGGGAAAACTAAAAGTTCCAATTATGGTTGTCTTGTTCTCCCTTCTCTTCCTTAAACCTCCCATCCACCTTCAAATCGTGAATCATAGACAGATTTCGTTCAGTGAAGTCTCGAACACTAATAGCTGCAGTCCCTCCAGTAGCATTCGCAGGAGTGACTGACTGCTGGTTAAGCTAAGTGGTATGGCTTGCATTACTACTCTAAAGCCATCCTCGAGCTCTGCATCTTTAACTTGCCCACTCCAGGGGTCCACTGGGGCTGATAGGGCTGATTGTTGTCCATTGTCGATCCCTTCTCCACTAGCCCTTCTGGGAGGCATTTTCTCTGATCGCGTACAACACGAGTTAGAAGGATGGAGAGTGGAACTTCAAAGCACGAGATAGAATCCTGAAAAAAGGGAATTTTTTGAAAATGTCTTACAGCCTCTTCCCCATAAGTGTGGCACACTTCACACCTATGAAAAAAGACTCTACTTAACACGACTTTCAGAAACCCTAGGACATACTAAAACCTAAAGCTCTTATACCACATTATTCACGATCCGAGTCTACACCCTAGCCATAACATGGGACCTGGAACCACGAATGGCCCCAAGCTAACCCATGGCACATACATATCATGATTAAGAGCATATAATTAAGAAAAAACTAATCAGGGAGCAAACACAGACATAAGTCTACAATATCATAATGGAACAAAACTTAGTTAACAAGCCACAAGGATAAATTTAAAACAACTAGTTTGAAAAGCCTCTACACATATGATGAGCTGAAGGGAAAAAACCCCTAACTAGCTCTAAAAAAGTCTGAAACCTGAAGGACACAGACATAAAAAAAACATAAAGCTGATAAGTGTCCTCGGAAGATGAGGACTCACCTAAACTAGGGCTAAACTGGACTGAGGCCGGAGCAGAGCTAATGTTGAGGCTGAGACTGATTGTCCGAACCTATATCATGAGACAATATAGCATAAAGCATGCGATCATTACATAGAATATAATGATTATGTAGAGTAAGTAAAACATGCTAGAAAAAATAGTAGTCATGAGTGTAAAATCATATAAGACATGAGATTCTAACCATAAACTAAACATGAGGTCTCAAGGCCTTTAAAATTGTTTCATGACACTGAACATGACTGATTTCATAAGTAAAACATTGTAAATCATGTATTGAGCCAAAATACCATAAGTTGTAACATCATAAAACATGAACATAATAATATATAGAAACTAAGAAATAATGGAAGATTCTTATAACTGACATATCCTATGTGAGCATACATGGAGCCGAACTTATAAATCCCTAGTAGGAAGGGTGTTCATACCTTGCCAAGGGTAAAACCATAAGATAGGCATGATATCACTCATGGGTGGCCCATTTAGTCATGGGAAACATTCTCGTGAAGGACCCCATCATGGCTATGTTAGCACATAGTTTTGAGACCTGGGTGCGTTGGAACCCTGATCAACTCAGTGTTAAATACTACTCGTAAAACATATACAATGATCATATCATAATCATGAAACATGGGTTTATATGGCTAGTTTAAATCAAGAAATTCATAACATGTTAACATACGTGAGCTAGCCATGAAGATAATGCTGAAGATAGGTCATGATACATAGACTTGAATTTTGTGAAAATCATGCATAATAGGGTAAAGTCATCATATCTTGTAAGTCATGATTTATGAGGACCTATAGTAGAAAACGTGCATTATAATCATAATTTATAGCTTGGATCCTAAGAGGCTTGAAATGATAAGAGAATCATAGAATGTCATGCAATTTGGGTCAAATCCTAGAAGTTCATAAAATTATACTTGAGACTTGAAATATTTAGATTCATGAGAGAATTGATAAGGGACATACAATCATAATCATAGAAATATAAATTATATCATGAAAGGACTGATATCATAGGGGAACATGAGAAAATTCAACCACGATTGAATAAATCCCTAAAATTCAAAAATATGGGCATGAACGTGTAAATCATGATTTCCATTTAGAAAGAGAAAGAGGGTGGAAGAAACCTCTCATTCATATCCCTACATACCTGGTTTGATTGATTCCTTGAGTTTCTTTGAAGACCCATGTCATGACCCGAACATAGGCCCGGATCTAGACACGGAACTTAGAACCATAAATGGCTCCAAGTCAACCCATGGCATGAACATTATAACTAAAGCTCCACATAAATAATGCAGGAACTAAATTCTAAAATAGCAAAAATCTGAACAGTAAATACATAAGAACAACAGAATATCAAACACTGAATGCGAAGTTGAATACATAACTATGTCTGATACGCCTCTACATACTGATGAGCTAATGGGACAAGACCCTAACTAGCTCACTAATAGAGTGAAACTGAAAGATGTTGATAACAAGATGACTAAAAGGTCCTCGAAGGATGAGGATTCACCAATAAACTAGATATGCTAACTCTAAGAACTGACTGGCAATGAAACTGTGCCTGAATATTCGAGCCTGTATCTTGAAATGTGTAATACCCCGAAAGTGCCTAAGTCTAGGCTCGGAATTTGAAAATGAGATCAGCAAAATAGTTGGAAAAATATCACAGGACGACTCATTGTACAAGTCGTGGGAAGGGACGACGAGTCGTTGATGGTAGTTGTCGTAAACTATTGGATGTGAGGACCTGGACCACTGAGACAAGGAATGACTCATTGGTCACTATAACGGACTGTTGTCAATGGTCATTGATTATTTTTGGTGGACCTAGGTGGAATTTAATGAGTGGTGGTACGGCCCATGGTAGGGAGCAACAAGTATTGGTTAGTACTCGTAGAGAAGGGTAGTGGAAGTCGTACAGTGATAACGCATGATCTAGCAACCCATTTTTACCCGTAATGATTCGTGGTTGGGACCCTTTGTGGGAATTCTATAAGATTAGTTCACAAGGGCAGTGGCGACGACGGGAGGAAGTAATGGATCATTATGTGCAGTAACGACTCGTCCTATCGAGTCATCGTTCGAAGGTCTGAGAACTGAGGTAATTTTGGAAGTAAGTAATGGATAGTGACCACGAGTCATAGTATCAAGGGACAACTCGTGGTGTTGGTCGTGGTGACTACAATGTTAAATTTCCAAACTTTTCATTAAGGTTATTTTTGTAATTTCTAAGCTCTAAAGTCCTAAACTACGTTGTTTTAACCTCAGTTAGAAGGGTTTTAATAGTGCTAAACCTATCCTAAGCCTTTCCATTCCATGCAAGCAAGTTTAGAGTTCTTCCTTGGAGATAAAGCTTGAGAAATCCTCCAATTCTCTCCAATTCCCTTTGGGCTTTCAAATAGGAGTGTAAATCAGATTGACCCAGGTATGTAGGGCTATAAATGAGAGTTCCTTTCACTCTCATGCTCAAAATTCTTCTCAATTCCGTGAATTTAAATTCTAGATTCAAGTTCATGATCTATTGGGGTTTAACCCAAATTTTGTGAAAATTCTCTATGATCTAATTATGGGTCAATTATTTTCATGTATAAAATCATGTTTTAAGATCTATTGTAAGATTTTATATCTATTTTGATTGTTAATTCATAGTTTCAATTTTTAATTAAATTATGCCCAATTATGTAAGTTTCATAAAAAGTCAAGTTGTGATTCCGTTATTCTCTTGAACTTCCTAAGCCCTAAATTACTATTTATGGCTTATGATTTGATTTCTTTCAAGTACTCTTCATGGATTTAGGAATACAAAGTATATGTATTTTCACACGTATGCATATTCTTCATGAGTTAAGAAGTTATGACAACTGGCTGACTCATGGGCCCTTACCCATGGCTATTTATGTATTTCAAGTATGATTAAGTATGTTATATTTTAATTGGCCATGAACTTCATGAATGATTAACGATTACGATATGAGCCTCATGAATATATTTTTAGGAGCAGTGTCTAGCACCGAGTATATTCGGCGTTCAGATAAACACCGTGGTCTCAGAACTACGTGCCACCGTAGCTATATACATATATTTTGGATCACCTATGATATCACATCATGTACGTCCCTTTCCTGACAAGCCTGGGATGGTCCTGACCATTTAGGCGAAATAGTGGGGCATCATGTAAGTTCTATCATGATGGTGTCGGTTAAGATGAGCCCTCCCATTGTTCCTCATGATTTATGCATGGTTATGTTTATGTTACTTTGGCCCAAGTTATGTTTTATAAAGTTTGTCTTCTGACTATGATTATGATTGGATTATGAATGATTTGAAAACCTTGAGCCCTTATGTTTGCATTATGATATTTACTTCATGATCATGACATCCCATTCTTATGAACTCTTATGTATTTTAACTTCTATTTTTACTTACCTTGCATACTCAGTACATTCCAAGTATTTATCGCATACTCTATGCTATATCGTTTAATGATACAGGTCCGAGGGATTAGTGTCAGCCGCATCATTAGTCCTTCTTTCCTCTCAAACCTGCTCAGTCAGCTTTGGTGAGTGATCATCCTTCAAGGATATTTAGTTATCCATTGTTATGATTATTTAAGTTACAGACTCTTTCGATCTAGTTGGGGTTGTTGTCCCATCAGCTTATCAGTTATGTCAAAGGTTTTTCAGACAATATGTACAAAATCAGCTTGTCAGTATTGATTCGATTTAAGATTGTTATGTATGCAGACTTCTGCTTAAGTGTGCTGAATTATTTCAGTTTCCTCTTGTTGTATGTTCTTAGCTACTATGTCCATGCCATGGGTCGACTTTGAGCCTCTCGGTGTTCCTTGTCCCGTGTCTTTATCCGAGCCTATGTTCGGGTTGTGACAAATATGGTATCATAGCATTAGCTTTTGAAGTGTCTTAGGGTGTCTGAAAGCCATGTTAAGTAGATTCTTTTTCATAGGTGTGAAGCGCGCCAAACGTATAACGAAGAGGCTATGAAATGTTCTAGGAAACTAGCTTTCTTTCACGATCTATGTTATGTGATGAGATGTCTCTCTATCCTTCTAACTCATGCTATACGTGTTTGCAGAATCATTCCTCATCACCAAGTTAACGGAAGAAGGAATGAAAATGGAAATTGCCATGAGAATGACAATGGAGATTGGCACTAGCAGGCCCCATCAGTCCCTGAGGATCATGTGACCGAGCAGGTGGCCCATACAGAGTTTAGGGCTGCCATCCAGATATTGGCACAGGCATTGACCACCCAATTCAACCAACAGGATATAGAGCATGTCCCTCACAGTGGAAATGAGGCTGCAGCCAGAGTTGGGGACTTTCTTAGGATGAATCTTCCAGAGTATCTCAGATCAAAGGTTGGCGAGGATCTGCATAAGTTTATTGATGAGATTCTGAATATCACCAAGATCATGGGGGTGATGTGGGAGGAGTGCATAGATCTAGCCTCTTATCAGTTGAAAGGGGTTGCCCGTATTTGGTTCAGATAGTGGAAG
The DNA here is from genome assembly GCA_035772735.1 of Datura wrightii. NCBI lineage: Eukaryota > Viridiplantae > Streptophyta > Magnoliopsida > Solanales > Solanaceae > Datura > Datura wrightii. Next base: position 151,463,030 of record JASDFA010000001.1, on the reverse strand, counting down.
GATGGTAGGGCAGTTGGAGTGGGACCCATTGGCTGGGATGAGTTCTATACCACATTTTTGGATAAGTTCTTTCCCCGAGAGATGAGGGAAATCAAAGTAGCTAATTTCGTGAACCTGAGGCAAAATAATATGACAATTCAGGAGTATGCTTTGGAGTTCACTCATTTGTCCAAATATGCACCAGAGCAGGTGGTTGATCAGAGAGCTCGGGTGAGTAGGTTTGTGCATGGAGTGGCGTACTACCTGGTCAAGGATTGTAGGACCGTTATGCTTCATCAAGACGTTGACTTTCCTTGATTGGTTTTGCACACCCAGCAGATAGAGGTGGTGTATCTGAGAGAGAGGGAGGTCAAGAGGGCCAGGACAGACAAATATGGGTTCTCCTAGCAGAGGTCGGGAGGCGGACATCATTAGCAGCTTTATCAGAGGTCATTAGCTCCAGCACCATTGGCCAGTGCTCCATCTAGCCCACGAGGTGACCAGAGGAGCAAAGTATCAGGCTCAACGGGATAGAGGAGCACACAGGCAGAGCATATCTTTCCAGTCTGCGAGAAGTGTAGAAAGAATCACATAGGGAAGTGCTTGATTGGGTCATATATCTATTTTAGGTGTGGTAGACCTGGGCAAAGGTGCTGGGAGTGTCCTTTGGATAGGCAGGATGATGGCAGAGGTCGTGCTCAGGCTACCAGTTCAGAAGCAACACCAACACGCCCAACGCAGCAGGGTGCATCCACCAGTTCAGGTGGTGGTCAGCGCTAGAATCGGTTTTATACCATTGCACCTCGTCGGGAGCAGGAGACTTCACTAGATGTGGTCACTGGTATGTTACGAGTTTTTCACTTTGATGTATATTCATTGTTATACCCAGGGGCTACCTTATCTTTTATAACGCCCCATGTTGCTAATAGTTTCAGAGTCTGTTCCAAAATCCTATCAGACCTTTCTCAGTCTCTACTCCAATTGGTGATTCAGTTATAGCTCGATGGGTAGAGCTATCACAGTCCTTTAGAAAGTCACCTCAGCAGATTTAATAGAGTTAGCCATGACAGTTTTTGATGTTATCTTTGGCATAGATTGGCTACTTGCATGTTATGCCTCAGTAAATTATAGAACCCACGCGCTGGAGTTTCGGTTTCCAGGTGAGCCAGTCCTAAAGTGGAAGGGTAGTTTAGTTGTGCCTGTAGGTCATTTCGTTTCCTACCTTAAGGCCAGAAAGATTATCTCTAAAGGTTGTGTATACCATCTATTTAGGGTTAAGGATACTACATTTGAAACCCCAACTATCCAGTTAGTTCCTGTAGTATGTGAATATCTAGAAGTATTTTCAGATGACTTACCAGGAATTCCTCCCAAGCGGGAGATTGATCTTTGTATTGGCCTTCTTCTCGATACGTAGCCTATATCTATTCCTCCTTATAGAATGGCTCCAACTAAACTAAAGGAGTTGAAGGAGCAGTTGAAGGATCTTTTAAACAAGGGTTTCATCAGACCAAGCAAATCCCCGTGGGGTGCACCAGTTCTCTTTGTCCTGAAGAAGGATGGTTCCTTTTGGATGTGCATTGATTACCGGCAGTTGAATAAGGTCAGAATCAAGAACAAGTATCCTCTCCCCAGAATTGATGACTTATTTGACCAACTTCAGGGTGCCAAGTGTTTTTCAAAGATAGACCTCAGATCTGGATATCACCAGCTCCAGGTTAGAGAGAGTGACATCCCGAAGAAAGCCTTCAGGACTTGGTATGGTCACTGTTAGTTTGTAGTTATGTATTTTCTACTAAAAAAGGCTCCTGCAGCTTTTATGGATTTGATGAATAGGGTGTTCAAGTCGTGTTTGGATATGTTCGTGATCGTGTTCATAGATGACATTCTCATATACTTTTGGAGCAAAGAGGAGCACGTTGCTCATTTGAGGGTGGTATTATAGACTCTTAAGGATTGTCAGTTGTATGCTAAGTTCAGAAAGTGTGTGTTTTGGTTAAACTCGATAGCATTTTTGGGTTATGTGGTGCCAAGTGAAGGTGTGTAGGTGGACTCTCAAAAGATAGAAGTTGTGAAGAATGGCCTAGAATAGTGAGTCCCTCGGATATCAGGAGTTTCTTGGGCTTAGCTGGTTACTACAAGAGGTTTGTGGAAGGATTTTCATCCATTGCGGCACCGTTGACCAAGTTGACCCAAAAGAAGGTGAAGTTTCAATGGTCAGAGGCCTGTGAGAAGAGCTTCCAAGAATTCAATACTTGACTCAACTTAGCACCACTATTGACCCTAACTGAGGGTACCGATGGATTTGTGGTATATTGTGATGCCTCAAGGATCGGCCTTGGTTGTGTATTAATGTAGCACGGTATGGTTATAGCCTATGCTTCTAGGAAGCTAAAATTCCATGAGAAGAACTATCCAACTCATGACCTCGAGTTGGCGGTGGTAGTATTTTCCTTGAAGATTTAGAGGCACTATTTGTATAGGGTCCATATGGATGTGTTTATAGACCACAAAAGCCTACAGTACGTGTTTACCTAGAAGGATCTAAATTCTATGCCAAAGAAGGTGGTTGGAGCTTCTTAAAGATTATGATATGAGTGTCCTTTACCATCCAAGCGATGCTAATATGGTGGTAGACGCTCTTAGTAGGCTTTCTATGGAGAGCGTGTCCCATATAGATGAGGAGAGGGAAGAGTTAGTGAAGGATGTGCATTGGCTTGCACGACTTGGAGTTTGTCTTTTTGACTCAACGGATGGTGGTGTCATTGTCTACAATGGATTATAATCTTTCTTGGTGACTGAGGGATTTGACAAGACGAGGATCCTATTTTCGTAAAGTTGAAGGAAGTTGTTCAGAATCAGAAGGTGGAGATTTTCTCCCAAGGGGGTGATGGTGTACTACAATATCAGGGTCATTTGTGTATACCAGGAGTTGATGACTTGAGGGAGCGGATGTTGCATGAGGCTCATGGTTCCAGATATTCTATACATCTATGTGCCACCAAGAGGTACCGTGACCTACGGAAAGTTTATTGGTGGAATGGCATGAAGAAGGACATAGCAGAGTTTGTAGCTAAGTGTCTGAATTGTCAACAGGTGAAGGTTGAGCATCAAAGACTCAAAGGTGTGCTTCAAGAAATTACTATCCCTACTTAGAAGTGGGAATAAATCAATATGGATTTCATCATAGGGTTGCCTCATACTCGTCGATAGTATGACTCTATATGGGTGGTCGTAGATAGGTTGACTAAAGCAGCCCATTTCTTACATGTCAAAACTACCAATTCAGTGGAGGATTATGCTAAGTTGTATATTAGGTAGCTAGTTCGGTTGTATGGGGTGCACTTGTCCATCATATCGGATAAAGGTACTCAGTTTACCTCCCAGTTTTGGAGATCATTTCAAATGGGACTTCGTATGCAGGTCAATCTTAGCACAGCATTTCACCCACAGATAGCTAGTCAGGATGAACGGACCATTCAGAAACTTGAGGATATGTTGAGGCCTTGTGTGATTGATTTCAAGTGTAGTTGCGATGATCATTTGCCTCTCATTGAGTTTGCATATAACAATAGTTACCATACCAGCATTCAAGCAGCTCCATTTGAGGCTCTTTATGGGCAGAGATGTAGATCACCAATTGGTTGGTTTGAACTCGGTGAAGCTACGTTGATAGGACCAGATTCAGTTTATGAGGCTATGGAGAAGGTTCAGCTGATAAGGGAAAGGTTGAAAGTAGCTCAGTGTTGCAAAAAGTCCTATGCAGATGTGAGGAGGAGAGAACTTGAGTTCGAGATTGATGATTGGGCATTTTTGAAGGTATGTCCTATGAAGGGAGTGATGAGGTTCTGGAAGAAAGGAAAACACAGTCCTCGTTATGTTGGCTTGGCAAGGTGGCTTATGAGTTGAAGTTGCCTTTAGAACTGACTTCAGTGCATCCAATTTTCCATGTATCCATTTTGAACAAGTGCATGGGTGATTCGGCTTTGGTTGTCCTGGTGGAGAGCATAGGTTTCAAGGATAGCCTTAGCTACAAAGAGGTTCCGATTGAAATACTTGATTGTGGAGGAATCAACATGTTAAGGGAGCTACCTGGGAAGACGAAGCAGATATGATGGCTAAATACTCGCATCTATTCCCTCCTGGTTTAGTTTCAGCCCTAGGTACCAGTTTCCTCCTTAGTACTTTATTCCGTCTCATGTTTAGATCATGTGACCCAGTTTTGTTCATGTTAATTTATATATGTGTGATTCGTGAATTCAGTTCAGTCATGTATTCCAGTTCGGAGTCAGTCACTCCGTCAGTTTTTAGCTTTTGGTGTTTAGTATTATGAGATGTCAGTTCATTTCCCCAGCCTTTCAGTAAGTTCATTCATATTCGAGGATGAATGTTCCCAAGGGGGGATATTGTAATACCCCAAAAGTGCCTAAGACTAGACTTGGGATTTGGGAATGAAATCAGTAGAAAAGTTGGGAAAATATCACAGGTTGACTCATTGGTACGAGTCTTGGGAAGGGAAGACGAGTCATTGATGGTAGTCATGGTAAGTTGTTAGGTGTGAGGACCTAGACCAATGATCTAAGGCAAGACTTGTTGGTCACTATAACGGACCATTGTCAGTGGTCATTGGTTATTGTTGGTGGACCTAGGTACGATTGCATGAGTTGTGGTACGGCCCGTGGTAGGGCGCAACGAGTCATGGGTAGTACTCGTGGAGAAGTGCAGTGGCAGTCGTACAGTGATAATGGATGATCCAACGACCCGTCATCACCCGTACCAATTTGTGATTGGGACCCATTGTGGGAATTCCAGAAGCTTAGTTCACGAGGGCAATGGCGACGACGGGAGGATGTAATGGATCATTATATGCAATAACAACTCGTCCTGTCGAGCCATCTTTCGAAGGTCTGAGAACTGAGGAAATTTTAGAAGGAAGTAACGGAGAGTGACCACGAGTCATGGTATCAAGAGACTACTCGTGGTATTGGTCTTGGTCACTAGCAATGTTAAATTTCAGACTTTTTATGAAGGGTATTTTTGTAATTTCTAAGCTCTAAAGTCCTAAACTACGTCGTTTTAAGCTCAGTTAGAAGGGTTTTAAGTGTGCTAAACCTATCCTAAGTCTTACCATTCCATGCATGCAAGTTTAGAGTTTTTCCTTGGAGATCAAGCTTGAGAAATCCTCCAATCTCTCCAATTCTCTTTGGGCTTTCAAAGAGGAGTGTAAATCAGATGATCCAGGTATGTAGGGCTATGAATGAGAGTTCCTTTCACTTTCATGCTCAAAGTTCTTCTCAATTCTATGAATTTAAATTCTAGATTCAAGTTCATGATCTATTAGGGTTTACCCCAAATTTTGTGAAGTTCTCTATGATCTAACTATGGATTAATTCCCTTCGTGTATCAAATCATGTTTTAAGATCTATTGGCAGATTTTATATCTATTTTGATTATTAATTCATATTTTCAAATTTTAATTAAACTATGCCCAATTATGTAAGTTTCATGAAAAGTCAAGTTGTGATTCCATTATGCTCTTGATCTTCCTAAGCCCTAAATTATGATTTATGATTTATGATATGAGTTCTTTCAAGTACTCTCCATTGATTTATGTCACGACCCGAACGAAGGCCCAAATCGGGACACGGGACAAGGAGCCTGGAGAGACTCCAAGTTGACCCATGGAATGAACATACATCTAACTCAATTACTAAAACTAAAGAATCAATATAATAATCTTAGCAGAAGTCTTAAATAAACATAACATCATAATACACAATCTGAAGCTGAGTACATCCTTTTTTCTGAAAAGCCTCTAAACATGATGAGTTGATGGGATAAGACCCCAACTAACTTAACAAAGCTGAAAACTGAAAACATATAGAGGAATCTGAATAAGCCTAGCCCTCGGGAGATGAGGACTCACCAACAAACGTAAGATGCTAACTCTGAAGACTTGCTATGAATGGGGCTAAGTCTGAGAGCCGGGTCCTGTATCATGAAATGATACAACATACAATACGCGGTCAGTACGTGAAATGTACCAAGTATGCAAGGTAAGTAAAACACTTAAATAAGTAAAATCATTTAAAGACATGCATAATGTAAAACATAAACAATAGGAATTTGAGAGTAGGGCTTGCATGTATTCTTTTTGAAATCATGATCTCATCATAACATAACATAGCATCATAACTGAATGGATTGACTCAAAGATGAAATATAATAGTCATGAGTAAAACTGAACATTGAGTCAAACCTGCTTTATATTATATATAGATATATAAATCTCACGAATGATGAACATGCATGACTGAAATCATGAGGAACAATGGGAGATTTGTCTTTTAACCGACATACCACAACAGAGCTTACGTGCTCCCAACTATCACACTCAAGTGGGTAGAGCCGTCCAAAGCCTTGACAGGATTAAGGACGATACCATGATATCGATATCAAGCTTGTGGCCCAATAGGGCAGGAGATAGCTCACAAGTGAGGTCCCAAAGTAATACATACATATATATATATATATAATTATAAACCTACATTGGAGCATAGTTCTGAGGCATAGGGTGATCGACCCTTCGCCTACTCGGTTCTAGAGTGACTCCGAAAAACATGCATATGCTATCCATCATTTTTCAACGAAGCTCAATAATCAAATACATCTCAAATATAAGATTATGCATATGAGAAGCTTTAACTCAAACCACACCACAAGCTAAAAAAATAATTGGGAGTCTTAGCTCCAAAACCATGTGGTAAGCTTAATTGGTGAAATCATAAATCATACTTGAACATATGGGTATTGCCCAATACTTTAAAATGCTTGAAATTACTCAATTCACATTGAAAACATGATTATAAACATGTGCAGCTTGATAACATGCTTTTCATCAATAATACCTCATCATACTTGAACATTCATCATAAATCTCAATATTTCATGACTTTCTCATCAATGGGCTTTTAAATTTGTAAAACTTGGAACATGATTTTAATTGAAAATAATATAAAACTTGCCCATGAATCATAGTTCAATAGTAGAAACGTATTTAGATCATACCCATGTAGAGAATTAGGAATTTCATGCATTGGGTTAAAAGCCCATAGATTTGACATATGAACTTCATGATTTAGAGAGGGATTAGGCATGGGTTTGAAAGGATTCACCCATTCATAACCCTACATAGCTGATTATAGCTGATTCTTACACTTCTTTGATTGCCTAAGAGGAATTGAAGAGAATTTGAAAAAGAAAAAGTTTGATCACCCCCTCTAACTTTCTATCGTTGCATGCATGAATGGGAATGGTCTAAAATGAACTTAACCCTCTTAAAAGTCATCATTCATAACTTAAAACGACATAGTTTACGCCTTAGGATCTTAGGAATTATGGAAAAGCCCTTACCAAATTTGTAGAAAATAACTGCCATGTAGTCCCCACGAGGCACATGACAACTAATCGCCTCTGGCCACGACTCGTGGCATCGTCCTTCAAGTACACTTCTTATCGAGTCATTTGGGCTCGTCACAAGTGACTTCACGATTCATTATCATGGTCAACACTTATCATATGCACTGCATTAATCTCAATAAAACCTTTCCATGCTATCCAGGACTCATCGCACAAATTGTGGTGACTGACCATGACTCGTGAGTTCCTTCCTTAGGTACACTGCCTTCTTCTTTTCCTTTCTCAATCACCGCTTCCCACGACTAACCTAAAGAGTCGTGGGGCCTAGCCATGAATCATGGTCACGTCCGTGGGGATCCAAATTCCCAAATTTCAACTCACCTTCGGAGCCTCACCATGAGTCACATCACAACTCGTGGTCCCGCCCCACTGTTAACCTTATGACCCGTTCTGTGTCCTGATGCCAGTTTTCAGTTTTTCTCCGTTTCAGCTCCCAAGTCTAATATTTGGACTTCTAGGGTATAACAATATCTCCCCCTTGGGAACATTCATCCTTGAATGTTGGAAAACATACAAGGCAGAGAAATGCAATCATCCTATTTAACTACTAATCATTTAAGCTGAAAACTAACGGAATGACTATCTCTGATTCAAACTACATAGCTGAACTGAATTCATGAATCACACATACATCCATATACATAAAAGAAACTTGGGCACATGAATTGAACATGAAAATTAAGAAGAGTAAGAGCAAAAACTGATACCTCAAGCTAGAACTGAGCCGGTAGAGAATAAATGTGGGTATCTAGCCATCATGTCCACTTCGGCTTCCCATGTAGCTCCTTCAATATGCTGATTCCTCCATAAAACATTCATTGAAGCTATTTCCTTGTTCCTTAACCTTCAAACTTGACGATCCAGTATTTCCACCAGAACCTCCTCATAACTAAGGCTGTCTCTCACCCCGACACTGTCCACCGAGATAACTAGAGATGGATCACCCAAACACTTCTTTAAGAGCGACACATAGAATACAGGATGCACAGAAGTTAATTCTGAGGGAAACTCCAATTCATATGCCACCTTGCCAAGCTGTTTTACAATTCGGTAAGGGCCAATATAACGAGGTCTGAGTTTTCCTTTCTTTCCAAACCGTATCACTCCTTTCATGGGAGACACCTTCAAAACACCCAATCATCCACTTCGAACTCAAGATGTCTCCTTCTCACATTGGTATAGAACTTTTGGTGACTTTGAGCTGTTTTTAACCTGTTCCGTATGAATTGGACCTTTTCCATAGCCTCGTGGACTGAATCTGGTCCTATTATCGAAGCTTCACCAACTTCAAACCAACCAATAGGCGATCTACATCTCTGTCCATAGAGAGTCTCAAACGGAGTCATCCGAATACTGTAATGGTAGCTGTTATTGTATGCAAACTCGATAAGAGTCAAATGATCATCCCAACTACCTTTGAAGTCAATCACGCATGCTCTCAACATGTCCTCGAGAGTCTTGATTGTCCACTCCACTTGACCATCCATTTGCGGGTGAAATGTTGTGCTGAGCTTAATCTTAGTACCAAGTCCTTTTTGAAATGACTTCCAAAACTGAGAGGTAAATTGAGTACCTCTTTTTGATATAATGGACAAGGTCACTCCATGCAATCGAACTAGCTCCTAGATGTATAGTTTGGCATAATCCTCTGCCGAATCTATGGTTCTGATCGGTAGAAAATGGGCAGCCTTGGTCAACCTGTCTACCACAACCCAAATGGAGTCATATTATTGACGAGTTCGAGGCAACCTGTGATGAAGTCCATATTGATTCTTTCCACTTCCAAGTAGGAATACTGATATCCTAAAGTCCACCTCCTGGTCTCTGGTGCTCGACCTTCACTTGCTGATAATTTGGGCATGTAGCTACAAATTTTGCGATGTCCTTCTTCATGTCATTCAACCAATAGACTTCCCATAAGTCACTGTACATCTTGGTGGCACCTAGATGAATAGAATACCTGGATCCATGAGCCTCGTGCAACATCCGGCTCCTCAAATCATCAACATCCGAAACACATAAGTGACCCTAGTACCGAAGCACACCATCTCCCCCTTTAGAGAAGACCTCTACCTTCTGATTTTGAATGGCTTCCTTTAAATTTACCAAAATCAGGTCCTCATCTTGCCTAGATTTTACATTAGTCACCAAAGACGATTATGATCTGTTCCGAACAATAACACCACCATCGATCGAGTCAACCAACCGAACTCCCAACCTTGCGAGTCGGTGCACATCCTTCACTAGCTCCTCCTTTCCCTCATCCACATGGGAAACACTCTCTATAGTGAGTCTACTAAGTGCGCCTGCCATTACTTTTGCCTTACCCAGATGATAAAGGACACTCATATCATAGTCCTTGAGTAGCTCCAACCACCTCCGTTGCTGAAGATTGAGATCCTTTTGGGTAAATACATTTGTAAACTCTTATGGTCAGTAAACACATCTGCGTAGACCTCGTAAAAATAATGTCGCCATATCTTCAATGAGAATACCACTGTGGCCAATTCAAGATCATGGGTCGGGTAATTCTTCTCATGAACTTTTAGCTTTCTGGAGGCATATGCTATAACCTTCCCGTGCTACATCAACACACACCCAAGTCCGATCCTTGAAGCATCACAATGCACCATGAACCCATCGGTAACCTCGGGTAGGGTTAACACTGGTGTTGAAGTAAGTCGAGTCTTCAACTCCTAGAAGCTCTTCTCACAAGCCTCCGATCACTGGAATTTCACCTTCTTCAGGGTCAATTTGGTCAAAGGTGCTGCAATCTATGAGAAACTTTCCACGAATCTTCCATAGTAGCTAGCTAAACCTATGAAGCTTCGGATGTCCGAAGGATTCACCGCTCCAGGCCAATTCTTCACCGCTTCTATTTTTTGAGAATCCACCTTTATGCCCTCAATTGATACCACATGGCCCAAAAATGCTACAACCAAAACTCGCACTTACTGAATTTGGCATATAATTGGTGAACCTTGAGAGTCTTTAGCACCACTCTCAAATGAGTGGCATGCTCCTCCTCCCTCTGAGAGTATACCAGGATATCATCAATAAACACAATCACGAACATATCCAAGTATGGCTTGAACACCCTGTTCATCAAGTCGATACAAGTTGTAGGAGCATTCGTTAGTCCAAAATAAATAACTACAAACTGATAATAACCATACTGCCTCCTAAAGGTTTTGTTTAGGATATCGCTCTCCCGAACTCTAAGCTGATGGTACCCGGATTTGAGATCTATCTTCGAGAAGCACTTGGACCCCATAAGCTGGTCAAATAAATCATCAATCTTGGGTAGAGGATACTTGTTCTTGAGGGTGACTTTGTTCAATTGCCAATAGTCTATACACACATGAAGAGAACCATCTTTCTTTCGAACAAATAGAACTGGTGCACCCCATTGGGACTTGCTTGGTTTGATAAAATCCTTATCCAGGAGATCCTTCAACTACTCTTTCAACCCTTTTAGCTCGGCGGAGCCATCCTATAGGGAGGAATAGATATAGGTTGCGTATTGGAAAGAAGGTCAATACCAAAATCTATCTGCCACTCGGGAGTGACTCCTGGTAAATCATCTGGTAAGACTTCTAGATACTCAGATACCACTGGAAATTACTGGATAGTTGGAGCTCGGACTCCACATCCTTAACCCTAACTAGATGGTACACACAACCCTTAGAAATCATTTTTCTGGCCTTAAGGTAGGAAATGAAGTGACCTACAGGCACAGCTGAACTACTCGTCCACTCTACGACTGGCTCTCCCGGAAATCTGAACTCTACTGCCCTGGTTCTACAATTAACTGAGGCATAACATGCAAATAGCCAATCCATGCCGAGGATAACATCAAAATAGGTCATGGATAACTCTATCAAAATTGCTGAGGTGACTTTCCGAAGGATTGAGACTGGGCAACCTCTATACACCCATCTAGCTACAACTAAATCACCTATTGGAGTAGAGACTGAGAAGGGTTCTGACAAGACTTCGGGACTGACTCCGAAGCTACTGGCCACATAAGGTGTCACAAGAGACAAGGTAGCCCCCATATCTAACAAAACATATACATCTAGATGGAAAACTCGTAACATATCACTGACTACATCTGGGTAGACCTCCTGCTCCTAGCGGGATGCTAAGGCATAGAATCCGTTTTGGTGCTGACCGCCACCCCGGCTGGCAGATGGCCCCTGATGGCCTAAGCGTACGGGTGGGGCTGCTAAACTAAAAGCTGGGCCTCGGACCCCATCATGGTCTTGTCCCACTTCTGGGAAATCTCTAAGCATGTGTCCAGCGTTCCCACACTCGAAACAAGCACCTTTACCTGCTAAGCACTGGCTCGTGTGCCCCGACCGCATCTGCGGCAAGCTGGGATGCCAGAATCTGCGAGTCTACTCTCTGACCCCTAGAGCCTGATGCTCGCCCCCTATGATCATTCCTAGGCCTAGATGGCACACTCAATGCTAAAGATGTTGGGACTGAAGATCTCTGGTGGGTCTGCTATCGGTGCCCACCACCTGACCTCGGCTGTGAGAATGTATGACTATCAGTCCTAGCCCTCTTGGCCTCCCTCTCTCTCATGTGCACAGCCTCCATCTACTGGGCGTCCGAGGGAAATCCATATCCTGGTGAAGCATAGCGGTCCTACAATCCTTGTCCAAATATCCCCCCACACCATGAATAAATTTGCTCACCCATGCCCTCTGATCAGCCACTAACTCTGGGGCGTACTTTGAAAGGCGAATGAACTCAAGGGCATACTTGCTTAAGATTCACAAACTAAGCTTCCTTCAGCTCCCTCATCTCACGAGGGAAGAACCGATCTAAGAATGCAACATGGAATTCCTCCCAAGTGACAGGACCTACCGTAACGGCCCTACTATCTTTCCATTGACGGAATGAGATGTCTACGACCCCTTTTAGCTGGTATGAGGCCAACTCCACACACTCAACTCCATTCACCCCCATGACTTGGGTGATCTTTACAATCTCATTAATTAACTCATGCGGGTCCTCATCTACTTTTGACCCAAGGAACTCTGGCGGGTTCATTCTCAAGAAATACCTGATTCGAGTCACCACCGCATTTCCATTTTACGGGACATGTGCAACCATCTGTTGATTGACCTGAGTGTTCAAGGCATACACGAGCATCTGAATAGCTGCTTGAAACTCAGCTTGGGCAACCGGCTCTAGTGCATGGTGCTCTTGGAGTGTTGGAGCCTACTGGTACCCATTTCCATTACCATCCTCGTGGCCGTCTCCATTCCCATTCCTCCTACCATTCTACGGGGAGCCATAATTCAGCAATAGCGAATAGCACAAATTAGAAGGATAGGGAGACATTTCATCGCACGACATAGATAATGAAAGAAGGGAACATTTCCTAAACGTCTCGTAGCCTCTTCGTCATACATGTGGCGCGCTTCAGACTTATGAAAAAGACTCTACTTAATGCAGCTTTCAAACACCCTAGGACACTTCAAACCTATGGCTCTAATACCAAGTTTGTCACGACTCAAACGGAAGCCCGGATCAGGACACGGGACAAGGAGCCCTGAGAGACTCCAAGTCGACCCATGGCATGAACATATCTAACTCAATTACTAAAATAGAGGAATCATCATAATAATCTTAACAGAAGTCTGAAATAAACATAACATCAAAATACACAATCTGAAGTTGAGTACATCCTTTTGTTTGAAAAGCCTCTAAACATGATGAGTTGTTGAGACAAGACCCCAACTAACTCGACAAAGCTGAAAATTGAAAACACATAGAGGAATCTAAATAAGCCTGGCCCTCGGGAGATGAGGACTCACCGACAAGCATAAGATGGCAACTCTAAAGACTGGCTATGAACAGGGATGAGTCTGAGTGTCGGGTCCTGTATCATGAAATGGTACAACATAGAGTATGCGGTCAGTACATGAAATGTACCGAGTATGCAAGGTAAGTAAACCGCTTAAATAAGTAAAATCATTTAAAGACATGCATAATGTAAAACATAAACAATAAGAATCTGAGAGTAGGGCTTGCATACTTTCTTTCTGAAATCATGATCTCATCATAACATAACATAGCATCATAACTAAATCGATTGAATCAAAGCTGAAACCTAATAGTCATGAGTAAAACTGAGCATTGAGTCAAACCTATTGTAGATCATATATAGATATATAAATCTCATGAATGATGAAAATGCATGACTAAAATCATAAGGAACAATGGGAGATTCGTCTTTTAATCGACATACCACAATAGAGCTTAGGCGGTCCTAACTATCACACTCAAGTGGGTTAGAGTCATCCAAAGTCTTTCCAGGGTTTAGGACAATACCATAATATTGATATCAAGCTCGTGGCCCAATAGGGCAGGGGATAGCTCACAAGGGAGGTCCCAACGTAATATATATATATATATATATATATATATATATATATATATATATATATATATATATATATATATATATATATATATATAATTATAAACCTACATTGGCGCATAGTTCTGAGGCATAGGGTGATCGACCCTGAGCCTACTCAGTGCTAGACACTACTCCAAAAAACATGCATATGTTCTCCATCATTTTTTCAATGAAGCTCAACATCGTCTATTGACGAAGCTTAATAATCAAATACATCTCAAATCTAAAATTATGCATATGAGAAGCTTTAACTCAAACCATACCACAAGCTAAAAATATAATTGGGAGTCTTTGCTCCAAATCCATGTGGTAAGCTTAATTCGGGAAATCATAAATCATACTTGAACATGAGGGAATTTCCCAATACTTTAACATACTTGAAATTACTCAATTCACATCAAAAACATGATTATAAACATGGGAAGCTTGATAACATGTTTTTCATCAATAATACTTCATCATACTTGAACATTCATCATAAATCTCAATATTTCATGACTTTCTCACCAATGGGCTTTTTAATTTGTAAAACTTGGAATATGATTTTAATTGAAACTAATATTAAACTTACCCATGAATCATAGTTCCATGGTAGAAACATTTTTAGATCATACCCATGTAGAGAATTAGAAATTTCATACATTGGGTTAAAACCCTATAGAATTGACCTAGGAACTTAATGATTTAGAGAGGGATTGGGCATGGGTGTGAAAGGATTCAACCATTCATAACCCTACATACCTTATTATAGCTTATTCTTACACTTCTTTGATTGCCCAAGAGGAATAAAAGAGAATTTGAAGAAGAACAAGCTTGATCACCCCCTCTAACTTTCTATCTTTGCATGCATGAATGAGAATGGTCTAAAATGAACTTAACCCTCTTAAAAGTCATCATTCATAACATAAAACGACATAGTTTAGGCCTTAGTGTCTTAGGAATTACGAAAAAGCCCTTGCTAAATTTGCAAAAAATAATTGCCAGTCAATCCCCAAGAGGGACATGACGACTCGTCGCCTCTAGCCACGACTCATTGCATCGTCTATCAAGTACACTGCTTATCGAGTCATCTGGGCTCATCACGGGTGACTTCACGATTCATTACTGGTGACCACAACTCATCATATACACTTTCTTAATATCAATCACACCTTTCCCTGCAAGCCACGACTCATCCCACGAACTGTGGTGATTGACCACGACTCGTCAGTGCCTTCCGTTAGGTACACTACCTTCTTCTTTCCTTTCTTAATCACTGTTTCCCACGACTGACCTAACGAGTCCTGGGGCCTGACCATGACTTGTGGTCATGTCTGTGGGGATCCAACTTCCAACATTTCAACTCACCTTCTGAGACTCACCATGAGTCACATCACGACTCGTGGTCCGCCCCCACGGGTCACCTCGTGACCAGTTTTGTGTCCTAATGGCAGTTTAAATTTCTTCTCTTTTTCAACTCCCTGGTCTGATCTTTGGGCTTCTAGGGTATAACAATTTATGAATAGCAAGTATATGTATTTTCACAAGTATGAATGTTCTTCATGATTTATGAATTAATGACTATCGGCTGATTCACGGTCCCTTACTCATGGCTAATCATGTATTTCAAGTATGTTATGTTTTAATTGTCCATGAACTTCATGAATGATTCATGATTACGATATGAGCCTCATGTGCATATTTTTGGGAGCAGTGTCTAGCACCGAGAAGACTCGATGTTTAGGTAAATCTCGTGGTCTTAGAACTATATGCCACCGTAGGTACATACATATATTTTTAGATTCCTTATGATATCACATCATGCACATCCCTTGCCTTGCAAGCCTAGGATGATCCTAACAACTTGGGAAAAATAGTGGGGCATCATATAAGCTCTATCATGATGGTGTCGGTTAAGACGATTCCTCCTATTGTTCCTCATGATTTATGCATGGTTATGTTTATGTTACTTTGTCTCAAGTTATATTTTATAAAGATTCTCTTATGACTATGATATGATTGGATTATGAATGGTTTGAAAACCTTGAGCCCTTATGTTTCCATTATGATATTTACTTTATGATCATGTCGTCCCTCTCTTTTGAACTCTTATGTATCTTAACTGCCCATTTTTACTTACCTTGCATACTCAGTACATTCCAAGTACTGACTGCATACTCTATGTTGTATTGTTTCATGATACAGGTCTGAGGAATCAGTCTCAGCCACATCATTAGTCCTACTTTCCTCTCAGACCTGCTTAGTCAGCTTTGGTGAGTCCTCATCCTTCGAGGACATTCAGTTATTCATTGTTATGATTATTTCAGTTATAGACTCTTTTTGAGCTAGTTGGGGATGTTGTCCCATCAGCCCATCAGTTATGTTAGAGGCTTTTCAGACAATATGTAAAAAATCAGCTTGTCAGTGTTGATTTAATTTTAGATTGTTATGTATGCAGACTTCCGCTTCAGTATGTCTTATTATTTCAGTTATCACTTGTTGTATGTTCTTAGCTACTATGTTCATTCCATGGGTCGACTTGGAGCCTCTCAGGGTTCCTTGTCTGTGTCTCTATTCGGGCCTATGTTTAGGTCATTACAAAATGATATAGAATAGAGTATGCGGCCAGTATTTGAAATGTACCAAGTATGCAAGGTAAGTAAAATAGCTGAGCAAGTGAAACTGAAAACATGCATACCATAAATCATTACATCGTACGATTTTGAGGGTAAGACTTGCATGCTATTAACTGAAATCATGATTAAACAAAACTGAATTGAATGACCCAAAGAAGAAAACTGATAATTTAAGTAAAACTCAACATTGGGTCAAACCTGCTGAAAACATAATATCATAACTGATGAACATGCATAACTGAAATCATGAGGAACAATGGGAGACTCGTCATATAACCTATATTACCATGATAGAGCTTACGTGGTCCTGACTATTAAACTCAAGTCGGCAGAGTCGTCCAAAGCCTTGCCAGGGCTAAGAGCGCTACCATGATATCAATATCAAGCTGAAGGCCCCTTGGAGGCAAGGGAAGCTCACAAAGGAGGTCCTAAAAAATCAAACTAAACCTACATTGGCATGTAGTTCAGAGGCCCGAGGTTGTCTGAACCCCTAGCCTACTCGGTGCTAGACACTACACCCAAAAACATGAATATTCTCTCCATCATTTTTCAACAAAGCTGAAGCATCAACTTTTGACGAAGCTGATCATAACAATGTATACGTAGTCTGAAAAATGAACATCAGGAGCCTTGGCTCAAAACATACCACAAGTTGAAATATGGGAGTATAGATTCTGAAAATCATGTGGTAAGCTAATATCATAAGATTTAATCGAATCATGAAGTCATAATTAGATCATGTGGGCTTGTCCAAACTTTATCATGCTTGAAATAGACTTGATAGTCAAAATCTGGATACATACATGGGTAATTCATAAACATTCTTAAATACTAGAAATCTCATCATACTTGGAGCATAAATCATATATTCCACTCTTCATGAATCTAGCATAATTGGGAATCATACTCTTAAAACTTTGAAATCATAATTTATAATCATATAAAACATGCCCATGAATCTTAAAACATTATTAGAAACATGAATAGAATTGACCCATGATAGAAACATAGAGGATATCATAAATTGGGTTAGAACCCCATGGAACCAAACACTTGAAATCATGAATTGAGAAGAGATTTGGCAGGAGAGTGAAGAGAAACTCCCATTCATAACCCTGCATACCTGGGTAAACCTGATTTCACACCTTCCTTGAATGTTCGAGAGATTTGGGAAAGAACTAAGGGGATTCTCTAGCTTGATCTCCAATAGAGAACCTTAATATTGCATGCATGGAATGGAAAGTCTTAGGATATGTTAAGCACTCTTAAAACCCTCCTAACAAAGCTTACAATGATGTATTTTAGGACCTAGGAGCTTAGGAATTATGAAAATACCCTGATTAAAATGCAGGAATTTTGGACACTACCAGTCACCACGAGTGACCTCACGACTCGTGGTGTACTGAACGAGTCGTTAGACCAAGCCGTTAAGTCTACTGCCAATTTTAATTCTCCAACACAGCTCCTGGCAACGACAAACTTTATGAGTCGTGGAGTCACATCACGGCTCGTGGCTGCCTTTCGTGGGCACCCCCAAACCACGAGTCATCACCAACTCTCCTTCACTTCATGAGTAACTTAATGACTCGTGAAGTCTCCCCACGGGTCACTGGACGACTCGTCTTGTGACCTGAGGAACATTTTCCTATTATCTACACTTGAACCCTCGGGTCTGATCTTAGGTACTTTCGAGGTATTACGATATCTCCCCCTTGGGAACATTCATCCTTGAATATGGATAAACATACTAAAAAGCTGGGGAATGGAACTGTCATCCCAAACACAGAACATCTACGGCTGGAACTGATGGAGTGACTGACTCCGAACTAATATACATGACTAAACTGAATTCATGAACCATACATGCATGCACTGACATGAAAGAAACTGATATACATGAACTGAACACAAGAGTGAATAGATTACTAAGGAGGAAACTAATACCTCATGTTGCAGCTAAGTCGGAAGGGAAAAGATGCGGGTATCTAGCCATCATAGCTTCTTCGGCTTCCCACATAGCTTCCTCAACAAACTGATTTCTCCACAACACCTTCACTGATGCTACTTCCTTGATCCTCAACTTACGAACCTGATGATCAAGGATCTCAACCGAAACCTTCTCATAACTAAGGTTATCCTTCACCCCTACGCTTCCTATCGGAACAACCAAAGACAGGACACCCATGCACTTCTTCAAGAACAATACATGAAAAACTGGATGTGCTGAAGCTAATTCTGAGGGCAACTCCAACTCATAGGCCACCTTTCCAACATGTCTCACAATCCTGTACGGCCAACGTAGCGGGGACTAAGCTTCCCCTTCTTTCCGAATCTCATCACTCCCTTCATGGGAGACACTTTCAGAATCACCCAATCATCAACATCAAATTCAAGTTCTCTCATCCTCACATCTACATAGGACTTTTGACGACTCTGAGTTATTTTCAACCTTTCCCTTATAAGCTGAACTTTCTCCATAGCCTCATTGACTGAATCTGGCCCTATCAACATAGCTTCACCGACTTCAAACCAACTAATAGGCGATCTACACCTCCGCTCATAAAGAGCCTCAAACGGAGCCATCTAAATTCTAGAATGGTAGTTGTTGTTAGACACAAACTTGATAAGAGGTAAATGATCATCCCAACTACCTTTGGAGTCAATCACACATGCCCTCAACATATCCTAAAGAGTTTCAATAGTTTGCTCAGCCTGACCATTTGTCTGCGGGTGAAAAATTGTGCTAAGCTTGACCTGAGTTCAAAGTCCCTTCTGAAACGAACTCTAGAACTGGGAGGTAAACTGAGTACCTCTATCTGATATGATGGACTAGGGCACCCCAGGAAATGGATCTATCTCCTGAACATATAACTTGGCATAATCCTCCACTGAGTATGTAGTCTTAGCCAGTAGAAAATGAGCTGCTTTAGTCAACCTGTCTACAACCACCAAATAGAGTCATACTATCGATAAGTACGAGGCAATCCTATAATGAAGTCCATGTTGATCTCTTCCCACTTCCAAGTAGGGATACTAATTTCTTGTAGCACACCTCCAGATCTTTGATGCACAACTTTCACTTGCTTACAATTCAGATACTTAGCTAAAAATTCTACTATGTCCTTCTTTATGCCACTCCACCAATAGACTTCCTGTAGGTCACGGTACATCTTGATAGAACCAGGATGTATAGAACGGGAACCATGGTCCTCCTACAACATTCGATCTCTCAAATCATCAACACTCGAAATACATAAATGACCCTAATATCAAAGTACACCATCTCCCTCTTAGGAGAAGACCTCAACCTTTTGATTCTGAACCACTTCCTTCAACTTTTCTAAAATAGGATCTTCGTATTACCTAGCCTTGACCTCGGTCACCAAAAAGGATTTGAACCATTCTGAACAATGACACCACCATCTGCCGAGTCAACAAGGCGAACTCCTAGTCGTGTAAGCCGATGCACATCCTTCACCAACTCTTTCCTCCCCGGATCTACATGAGTCACACTCTCCATAGAAAGTCTTCTAAGAGAGTTTGCCACCACATTGCCTTACCTAGATGATAAAGGGCACTCATTCATAATCTTTCAGAAGCTCCAACCACCTTCTTTGACATAGATTTACACACTTTTGTGTAAATATGTACTATAGGCTCTCGTGTTCCAAAAATACATCCACATGGACCCCGTATAGATAGTATCTCCAAATCATCAAGGCAAAAAATACTATTGCTGCCAACTTGAGGTCATGAGTCGGATAGTTCTTCTCATGGACCTTAAGTTGTCTAGAAGCATAGGCTATCACCTTACCATGTTGCATTAGTACACAACCAAGATTGATTCTGAGGCGTCACAATATACCATAAATCCATCGGTACCCTCAGGTAGGGTCAACACTAGTACTGAGGTGAGCCGAGTCTTTAACTCCTGAAAACTCTTTTCACAGGCCTCTGACCATTGAAACTTTACTTTCTTCTGGATCAACTTAGTCAATGGTGTTGCAATGGATGAAAACCTTTCACAAAACCTCCTGTAGTAACCAGCTAAACCCAAGAAACTCCTAATATCTAAAGGACTAACTAGTCTAGGCCAATTCTTCACAGCTTCTATCTTTTGAGAGTCCACCTGCACACCTTCACTTGGCACCACATAGCCCAAAAATGCTACCGAGTTTAGCCAAAACTCACACTTGTTGAATTTAGCATACAGTTGGCGATCCTTAAGAGTGTGTAGCACCACCCTTAGATGAGTGGCACGCTCTTCCTCGCTCCGAGAGTATATGAGAATTTCATCTATGAACACAATCACGAACATATCCAAATATAGCTTGAACACCCTGTTCATCAAATCCATAAAAGTTGCAGAAGCAGTCGTTAGTCCAAAAGACATTACTACAAACTCATAGTGACCATACCGAGTCCTGAAAGTTGTCTTTGAGATGTCACTCTCTCTAACTCTGAGCTGAAGATATTCGAATCTGAGGTCTATCTTGAAAAACACTTGGCACCCTAAAGTTGGTCAAATAAGACATCAATTCTAGGGAGGGGATACCTGTTCTTGATTGTGATTTTGTTCAACTGTCGATAATCAATGCAGATCTAAAGGGAACCATTCTTCTTTCGGACAAAGAGAACTGGTGCACCCCACGGGGATTTGCTAGGTCTGATGAAACCCTTGTCTAAGAGATCCTTCAACTACTCCTTCAACTCTTTTAGCTCAGTTGGAGCCATTCTGTGTGAAGGAATAGATATAGGCTGCATATTGGGAAGGAGTTCTATACCAAAGTTGATCTCCCGCTTGGGAGGAACTCCCGGTAGATCATCTAGAAACACCTCCGGATACTCACACACTATAGTGACAGACTGGATAGTGAGGGTCTCAGAAGTAGTATCCTTAATCTGAACTAGATGGTATATGCAACCCTTAGAGATTATCTTCCTGACCTTACTGTAGGAAATAAAATGACCTACCGGCACTGCTGAACTACTTTTCCACTCTAGGACTGGCTCACCTGGAAATAGAAACTCTACCGCATGGGTTCTACAATTTACTGAGGAATAACATGCATGTAGCCAATCCAAGCCAAAGTGTCACGACTCGATTTCACACCCTAGTCATAACACGGGACAAGGAACCTCGAAAAGCTCCAAGTCAACCCATGGAATAATCATAGCATACACTTAACATCAGACATGACTAACAACATGAATAAGCGGAAGTTAACTACAAGAGTCAAATATAAAATCCATTACTATAAATATAATAACATTAGATATAATGTTGAATCCATCTAGACAATGTCTGAAAGCCTTCTACTAAACTGATGAGTTGCTGGGACAAGCCCCCAGCTAACTCCAAGTCTAAACTGAAACATAATTAAATAAGAACATAAATCACATCCTCATAGGATGAGGACTCACCACTAGCAGTTGAGAGAGAGAGAAGCATATCTAACTGCGAGGTTGAGTCTAGAAACCTGAATCTATATCATGAAATGATAAAGCACAAGAAGGTGTGCAGTCGGTACTTGGAATATACTGAGTATGCATGAAGCTTAATCAACTAACTTATAAATATGTATAAGAAGGATGTACTGTAAAACATAATAGTAGTAATGTAACTGAAATGAGACGAGACAACCTTACATGAGATTCACATATTCATTTCAACATAATTGTATTATAAGGACATGCATTATTATAAAATCAACTGATGTGCAAAAGTAACAATTGGGAATAATACAGAGGTATGATGTCGTGACTGACATCAAGAGAGTCCCTGACTGTCCAAAGGAAGTTCTTGTCTGTCAAAGGGAGCGTCCCCGACTATCAAGGGAATCATTCTTACTAACGAGAATCCCTGACTATCAAAGGGAGAGAATGATCTGATATAGAGAGTCACGGACTGGCTAGGGATGTTAGTCCCGACTGACTAAGGAGAAACATGCATGGCTAGCAGCTAGGGATATGAGTCTCGATTAACTAAGGAAATGCTCTTACTAACGAGAATCCCAACCGACTAGGGAGACATTCTTGCTAACGAGAATCCCGACTGACTAGGGAAACATTCTTGCTAATGAGAATCCCAACTGACTATCGCTAATCTAAATTACAACAGCTAATTAGAGGAAGGGACATTTACTGGTTTTCATCATACAACATTCTTATCAACGAGATGGGGGCTACATTCTAATAAAATCAAGCCCAAAGGTTGCAGTATCATTCTCATGTGTTATCGCCATAATTTACCTCCTCATAGAGCCCAATCAATAATTACCTCAAGCATCTTATGCTAACGAGCATTCTATAGATTCACATTATGCATATATTGTCATGCCATTCCAAATTTCAAATTCATCTCATTCAACATGTAGCATAGAGTCATTCATGATTAGTAGATTAAACACATACATCATCAAAGATGAATGGCTTTATTTATTTATATTTATGAAAAACGTGAATATTTAACTCATACCTCATTATCATCTCACATTTATCACAAATCACTTCTTTTACGAACTTTCCTTCCATGGGCATTTTAGATTCAAAAGTTTAAAAGAAAAATAATTTTTGTAAGGAAAACAATTTAGAATCCGCCCAAGCTTCATGATCTTTCAATATAAGCACAACCCAAACACACCCAATCAATTCAATCAAAACATGGCAAGAATACATAATTTACTTCAATTGCTCAAGCCCACAACTCCTACTCAACCCAACATAGTCATCAATGTCATAATGAAGTCATTAGGGTTAATTATACAATATTCCCACATTTCCATCATGTTCATGAATTACTAGGATAATCAAGGGAGAAATGAAGAAATCTCATTTAATACTCAAATCAATTTATGAAGAACACACTACACTCATACATTCTCAATCTGTATTTCATAATCCAAGATAACCCGTCAATTTATAATCCAATTAAATTCATAATCACAGTAGATATTAGCATTTAAAAAAATGAAGAAGAATTTACCGTTTTTACAAGCCCTATATCATGCTTTTCTATATTTATCGAAATCAGATATTTAATAAAAATATTTTTGGGACACAAGGATGGAAGAGTATCCTTGTTGAAAAACCCGCATACCTGGTAGACGAAAATCCCACTCGAAAATCTTCCTTGAAGCTTGAGGAACACCTTGATGAAACCCTAGAATCTTGAGAAGAGAGGAGGAAGAAAGGTTTGAGAGAGTATTTGGAGAGAATGAGAGATTAGGCTTAGGAAAATCCTTAAAACGTGCAAGGTAGTACCCAAAATGATGTAGTTTAGAAGTTAAAAGTGTAGGAGTTTACAAAAATGCCCCTGAAGAAAACTGGAAAAGCTGCCCGAACTGATGCCACGACTCACCTAACGAGTCATTGTCCAACCCAACGACTCATTAAGTCAACTCATCACGTACACTAGAAATATCAATTCACCAGGCCATGACCAACGTAACGACTCGTCACCACACCCAACGATTCTTCATGTCCTTTTGTTAAGTACACTAGAAATTTCTTTAAAACCAAAGCTTCTCCCTCCTAACGACTGACTTGATGAGTTGTTATCATACCTACCGACTCGTCACCTTCTTCCTTCAACCATACTGTTAAGACTTAACCCAGGGATCTTATCCTTCACCCAATGGCCCACCTAACAAGTCGTTGCCAGGCAAGATGACTTGTCAGGTCGTTCGTGGCCACTGGGCTTGCCATCCCTTCTTACAGTTCCTCACGAGTCAGACCACAATCCGTTAGGTCTCCTAACGAGTCGTTCTCTGACTCGTTCTAAGGCAAGTTTTTGCTGATTTTTTTGCTGAGCTTCATCTAACTCCAGGGTCTGATCTTAAGGACTTTCGGGGTGTTACACAAAGATAATATCAAAATCTGTTATGGCTAAATCTACTAAGTCTGCCGAGGTGACTTTCTGAAGGACTGTGACGGGGCAATTTCTGTATACTGGTCGAGCTATAAGTGAATCACCAACTAGAGTAGAGACTGAGAAGGGTTTTAATAGAATTTTGGGACTAACTCTGAAACTACTAGCAACATAAGGCGTCACAAAAGATAAAGTATCCCATTGATCTAACAATGCATATACATCAAGGTGAAATATTCGTAACATACCAGTGACTACATTTGGAGAGACCTCTTGCTCCTGACAAGATGCGAGGGCATAGAACCTGTTCTGACACTGACTACCACCTGCACTAGTGAATGCACCCTGTTGTGCTGAGCATGCTGGTGGAACTGCTGAACTAGTGGCTGGGTCTTGGCCCCTACCATGGCCCTATCTGGCTGTTGGACAATCTTTGAGCATATGTCTGGACTTTCCATACCCGAAACATACACCTATACCCGCTAAGCACTAACTAGTGTGCCTCCTACCACACCTGTCACAACCTGGAATTCTGGGCTCTACTAGCCTACTCTCCTAACCTCGAGAGCCTGATGCTCGTCCCCTCTGATCGCGCCTAGATCTGGATGGCGCAGTCGTTGTTGATGGCACTGGGGCTGATGATCTCTGGCGGGTCTACTGACGATGCCCACCACCAGGCTCTATTGGGAGTATCTGAAACTGTTGGTCCTAGCCCTCTTGGCCTCTCTCTCTCACTCACTCACTTGCATCGCCACTTTCACTAATGGAACTTGTTAATTAATAGTTAAATTTTAGAACAGAGAGGAGAAAGGAATTAAATAATATAAAAATATAGCAACCCAATTTAATTAATAATAACTAAAGATAACTATAAAAATTGTAAATAGAATAAAGAAAGTTAATAAATCAAAATTATAAATAGATTTATGATGATTTAAAATTTTTTTTGAAAGTTTAAAATGTTTGTTGCTTTTTAAGGATAAGAACATGATATTGTAAATTATGATCTTCAACCTTAGCAACAGATTTATTTGAGGTCGGTCTTAAGTTTAAAAATATAATAATAATATGTTTAAGAAGATTTGAATAAAGATAAACACATAAATATTTACATATAAATACACATAATCCCTTTAAAAATCTTAGGTTGATGTTATATCTGGGGAAAGGGTCGGCTTAATTTTTAAAAGTTCAGAATTAGACTTCTTAATTCCTTTTACTTTCCTAATAACTATATGTTAAGGGATAGTATTTAGATGTAATTAATAATTTATAAAAAACACGTTACCTATTTTAATTTGAAAAGGGAAAATAGGCGACGAAAAATATAACAAAAATGATTTTGTAAGAAAGTATGAAAGTTTAAACAGATTAAGAGAATAAATCTAAACAAGCAACACATAATCCCCGCCCCCTTTAAACATCCCCTTTTCTCACTATTATATCAATGTTTATTATAACAACTAATGAAATAGTGAAAAAAATAAATAACAGAGAAAATAGTATCAGATCTAAACTCTTTCATCTCTTCTTAGGCCCAAACCCATGCAACTTTTCTGTCTCGTTTGGAACCAAGTCAAGAGCTACCTGTTTTAAATAGGCCAAACAAACACGAGCATATAATACAAACATCGTGATATATGTAGATAAAATAGCAATATCGTGATTGTGAACGAAACTCAAATATTAATACATAATATGTAAACATAAAGAAACTAGTGAACAACAAATTAAATAAAAATATGCACACCTCAGACATGAATCAAGTTATATTTACGATGCTTGAACTAGCGAGATGAATAAAATGACATAGTTGAATGACTAACCCATTAAGAAGAATATGAATAAAGATCAAAGGCTAGGAACTTAGCCGAATTTTTTAGGTAATGAGACTTGAGTTCTTTTGTATTAAAGGAGAAAGAATATTTTAATCATACTTTGCTAAAAAAAGTAATGTTGGGCTGATAGAAAATTAGACTATGAGAGGTTATGCCCCCCTTCATAGAAAGAGAAAGGGTCTCCTTATATAGCTAAAGAATAAGGGTTTAAGGGAATATTCAGAAATCAAATAAAAGAAATATTTTTCCTTAATTAACCAGAAACATATAAAATGCCCAAATTAACAAAATCAAATTAGGGACGAAATAAAATTATTCACCTATTAAATTAGTCAAGAAGGAGGATAATTAATCAAATAATTTTCCTTAATCAGGAAGGCAAAATCAATTAATTATAAGCTAATTAGAGCTTACCATAACCACATATATACTAAACCATTTTAAGAAAAGTGAAAGAAAATCAGTCACACAAGTTCCACAACCATAATCAAATCTTATTATCATAATTCCATAAGAGTCCTTTTTGAATAATTGATAAATAAAGATGGAAAGCAATATGGAGATTTTCTTATTTAAACATGATTGTAATCAAATAGTGAAGAATTACCAAAATTAATCAAGTGCTAAAACTGTCATAGTTTAATTAAGGAAAGAGGAGCAATAACATAATAAATCAAAACAAAAATCATCCTTAATTAATCAAATATGAATATATAAAAAATTGGACAATATAGATAATTTTATACCCAAACTCACGTCTAAATATAGAGATGTACTATCATATACCTAATAAAATCTTACATTCATAGTTACGACATATAAGTTCTGTCATGACTCAACGGCACTTTTAAGAAAACAATCAATAATAACCTTAAACATGACAAAACAATAGAATTAAAGCATACTTTTATACAAACAGAGAATTTCCATATCTATAAATTCAAAGGTCTCACGAATAGCAGTCAAGAGGAATTTAGGCAAAGGAAACTAACATGTCATTTGCTTATCTTTCAAATCCACGTAATTTTTATGAACAACTTGTGATTCTTGGGGATAGAAAGGCAAACACACGAAGTATCAGGCTGATAAAATATTCATATATAATAATATAAAAATGAAAACAAATAATACTCAGGCAATTCAAACTAAATATTATCAATAAACATGATTACGTTAAATCTAGTTCACTACGAGTGAGGGAATAAGATGGGAACAGAGGCGAAACATAAAAAGAAAAATGATCGGACATGACCAGGGAGGGGAAAGAATAGGTGGCTGGTTGTTGTTCGCAGGGCATCGACACCAGAGAAAAAAGGGAGAGAAAGGAAGTACTGTAAATGGGTCCGGTGCTGGTATTTAGACTACTGGAGCAGTGGTGGCACGGTAGAGAGAAAAATGACAAGGAGAAAAGAGATTGAGGGCATGGCGGATCTGTTTGGTGGTCGCTGGGGTTTCTTCATAGCTGCGTATGGTGGCTGGAAGGAGCAACAGCGATGAGAAACCGACCAGTGACGCCCAGTGATCGAGAAAACAATGGAAAAAAGTGGTGCCTGTCTGGTCATTCGTCGGAGCTATGAGTTTAGTGGTAATTGTGGCGTGATAACGGGCAAAAATATATGCCCGAGATACTCTTTATTACTTCAATTAGTCTTGTTTATCTAAGTTATTGTATATATTTTCATGTAATTTTATATAATGTGGAGATATGTGCTAACCAACATGATTAGCCTTTGTTTTGTAGGTTTTGATGATGTTTGAGTAACTAATCCATGAGTTGGTGAAGTAGAAGCTTGGAAATGGAATTAACACGCAAACGTCAGAAAGGAAGAGGCACAAAACAGCCCACCGGCGCGTCGACAAGGTGCCACGGCAGGCAGGCCGCTCAAAACAGCCCACCTGCGCGTTGGCAACGTGCCACGGCAGGTGGACTCCGCGACCATGGGGCTGTAACGCGCTGCCCAGGCAGCGTGACACATTGCCAACGCGGCAAGGTGCTGCCTGGGCCGATTTGGGGTGATTTTCCAGAAAGCCTCCGCGTCCGTAGAGTGTCACGGAGGCCGTGCTCCGCGATGCACTCCGTGACACGTTGCTTGTTAATCCGGAAAAGATTCCTACTAATATAAATAGCACACTTAGGTTTATTTTTCATAATTCAGACTTGGTGGAGCAAGGACGTGGGTTAGGAGCAGTTGAGGGACGAAAAAGCTAAGGGTTTTTCTCTCTTTCTTTCTTCTTTCAATCAATTGTACGTATGATTTACACTCATTTGAGGATGATCAATCCACAAATGAGTGGCTAATTCTCTTCCTTGCTAAGGTTTTGAACATGTGTATTGAATTTTGATTGTGAATTATATGGTTTTTCATCTTCTTCTTTCATGTTGTTCTATTAATTCTTGTTCTTACTACATTAGTGTGTGGCCAACATTAATGTACATCTAAAAAGTCCAATTTCACTCGAGAGAGCAAGAAATTGGAAAGTTGTGAATTAATAGGGTATTGTTCTTAACTTGATTTGGGAAAATTGGGTTTTGATGTGCTTTCCTGATAGAAATATACTTGAAAGCCGTATTAGTCAATTTAGGAACCGGAATGGTAGTGCTAGGTCATAAATTGCATTTGATCACAAAAATGTAGACGAATGGTTTATGATTCTAAAGTGAGATTAAATACGAGAGTTTTAATCTCTAGGCTAATGTTCTTGGCTAGCAACATGAAGAGAAGAATAACCGAATTATGATTACTATCAAATTCATTACTTGTTCTTAACCTTGGCATGCTCTTATCCATAGTTTCAATTCAAGTAAATATTTGTTAATAGTTTTAGTATATAGTTTATAAACAAAATTATTTAACTTTTGGTTACATTGTTGTCAACATAATTAGAAGTAAACTAGAATATAGTATACTTAAGCAATTTTACTTATCCAGAGTCTCCTTGGATCGATACTTGGCTTACTTAGCCACTTTATTACTTGTTTGACCACGTGCACTTGCGTGTCGGTTTTTAACCCCTACCAAAGCACCGAGCAAGTTTTTGGCGCCGTTGGCGGGGAGGCTAGGCGATTTGTGAAATTGTGTTAAGTGTAAATTTACTATATTTTTGTTTTATTTTCTTAAGTGTTGACAACTTGGTTTTAGTATTTGTTTCAATACTTTGTGCATTTTAATTTTTCTCTCTTTTGGATACCCTCATTGACATGACATCTTGGAATATAAATGGTGGATACGCATATTTCAGTGAATCTTGCATGAATTGCGGAGGACCCCACTTGTGGCAAAACTGTAACATGTGCAATATATGTGGGTGTCAATATGGCCATTGGGGTGATTGTCCAAAGGCCTATTCCTCTCCCCCAAGCCCCTACTATGATCCTTTTGTTGTTTTTGCTGAATATAGGCATGTTGAAAATGAGGACTTGGGACGCCAAGTTCAAATAGAGGACATGATGAAACAACTCCTGGAGCAATCAGAAGCAATGAAGGAGTCGGTGGCAGAATTGATAATTCAGCAAAAGGAGAATGCAGAGGCTGTAAGCAGGATGAGCGTCAAACTCACAGAGATGTGTGCTGAGGCTGAAGCTTGTGATAATTTGCAGGTGACAGTTTTAGCCGATATTCAAGAGGAACTACAAGAGGAATACAAGGGTGAATTCTTGGATGAAGCCCAACAATTTGAATCTCTTGCGTGTCTTCGTGATCGGCTCATACCTATAGAAATTCCCTTCATGGAAGAAGAAAAAGAATATCTCCCATTTGACCTTAATGGAGAAATAAATGTCGATGTTGAAAAGGTGTACACAAGTAAGGAAGTCAAGCACAAAGCAATTTCAGAGTTGAGGTGTATTGGACCACACTCTACACATTTTTCGACATTAAGTTTGGTTGACAACATAGAAATAGAGTCTTCCAAGTTTATAGAGAAATGTCTAGAGGAGGACCAAGCCCCATATATTCTGAAATTTGCTAACTTAGAGAGACAAAATGACTTCGCTTACATAAGGGCCAATAGGTTCAAAAGAAAACATCTACTGCTTGGTCCTTACAATTTTTCACCACCACCCCTGGAGCATAAGAGGAAATTAGAGAAGAAATTAGGGGTGAGATTCATATCTTCAAGGTGGAGGAAAAAGTGGTGAAACTTGGTACGTCGTGCCGCGACGTAAAATTAGGCGCTGCTTGGGAGGCAACCCAAGGGTACCACAGGTACCATTTTAATTTCTTGCAATTGAGTTGATTTTTGTTTATTTTCATCTTGTGTTGTTTTGGTGGAAAGTTAAGCGCAGCTGGAGGGGAAGTCTGAGTACCCGTGGAGGAGGAAGCTAACAAGCATGGAAAAGAAAAAGTGTGGGGTCGAACACCCACTTGTCCATAGTTGAAGAAAACCTTGCTGTCAGCTAGGCCTAAAGGCCTCAGGGAGTATTTCTCACCCTTTGTAACCTTTAGTTTGATGCTATGCGGACATAGCATGATTTAAGTGTGGGGTGAGGGAAATTTCTAGGAAATTTCAAAATTTCTGTGCTTAATGATTTTTGGTGAATGTAATGCTTGTACAAAAGTTGGTGAGAAATTTGAAATTTTGAAAAATTTGAAAAATTTTTGTGGATTAAGCATGACTTCATCACCCGTTGGTTTTTCTTTTCGATTCTTTTCCGACGGGGGGTATTTGAACCGAAGAATAAAAATTTTTTTTTCTTTCCTTGGTCTGTATATAAAGTTTTTAGTCATAGCTAGGGACTGTTTCCGACGATGGATGGATGACGACCGTCTTGAGGAAAATTAGTCGATAGGTTTTGGGTTTTTGAAACCATAACTAATTGGTGCTTGATGTTCTTGTTATGTGCTATACGTGATTGTAAGAGGCAAGTATGTTCAGTGGGAAGCATGCAAGTGTATAACTTTGTTTGAGACACCTAGGCTCTTGAATTTGACTCAATATGTTTGAAGCTTAATTCTGAATTCTTGTGATTAGCTGAGTAAGAGTCTACTGATTGTGTCTTGATTTGAGCATGTGCCATGAGTGTAAGGTTTTTGAGTATTCCGTGCTATTGTGGATTGTCTAGAACTTGCCTGGTGTGTTTATAAAACGAAATGAAGGATGTGAATTGGAGGAAATGATATAGGCATTTCTTTGGATGAACCAACTTTTTATCCCTCATTATACCTACCTTGAAAAATTAATCCTACTTAACCCCATTGAGCCTTGAGCCTATTCTTTGACAGCTGCAACATAAGCTTAATCCTTTTTCTTTCATTAGCCTTGAAATTGAACCAAAACTCCGAAGCGCTTAAAGGAAAAATCCGAAAGGGTAAAGGAGAGAGAAGAATGGAAAAGAAGGAAAAATAGCAAGTTGTAAATAGTTGAGAAAAGGAAAAAGGTGCATTTGTGTGAAAATGGTTGGTTATTAGTAGGGAGTAAGAAAAGGAATGAATGAAACATATTGCTTAAGTACTCCTTACTAATAAGCTAAAAGTGTCGAAAGAAATGGGGGAACAAAAGAGGAAAAAGAAAACTAAAAGGAGAAAAAAAGGTGAAGTGAGGGAAGGGAAGTTTGTAATGAAGGCGTGATGTATTAAAAGCGCTTAGGAAAGATAGTCACTATTACTGATCATAATAGTACCTACCCGCACCTGAGTTACATTACAACCTAAAAAGTCCTACTTGATCTTAGATTCATACATCCTTATATTAGTGGAATAAAACACTAAGGGCAAGCTTATGGGTCATTACATGATGCATGTGAATTCTTTGTGAGAGTGAGCGTAATTCTATTCATATACCCACACATGTTGTGATATAAAAATTGTTTTTGCGTGTGAAATTGGGTAACTCTCTTTCCGTGAGGGGCACATGTTGAATGAAGGATATAATTCATGTGGGATTTCTTGATCAGTTGATTTTCATGAGTTTGCTAAAAATTGAGAGTCGATTCTTGAGGTTAAGAAGTCTTAACATGGTTGTGTTTCATTTCAACGATCAAATCAGGCATGCTCTATTTTTAGCTTGTATCCTACGTAATCATTATAGCCGTAACTTGAATTCTCTTGCTAAATTAGTTATGTAGGAGTCTCCATTTGCATGATGTGTAAAAGGTTGTTCGAGGACGAACAAGGCTTTAAGTGTGGGGTTGTGATAACGGGCAAAAATATATGCCCGAGATACTCTTTGTTACTTCAATTAGTCTTGTTTATCTAAGTTATTGTATACATTTTCATGTAATTTTATATAATGTGGAGATATGTGCTAACCAACATGATTAGCCTTTGTTTTGTAGGTTTTGATGATGTTTGAGTAACTAATCCATGAGTTGGTGAAGTAGAAGCTTGGAAACGGAATTAACACGCGAACGTCGGCAAGGAAGAGGCACAAAACAGCCCACCGGCGCGTCGACAAGGTGCCACGGCAGGCAGGCCGCTCAAAACAGCCCACCTGCGCGTTGGCAACGTGCCACGGCAGGTGGACTCCGCGACCATGGGGCTGTAACGCGCTGCCCAGGCAGCGTGACACGTTGCCAACGCGGCAAGGTGCTGCCTGGGCCGATTTGGGGTGATTTTCCAGAAAGCCTCCGCGTCCGTAGAGTGTCACGGAGGCCGTGCTCCGCGATGCACTCCGTGACAAGTTGCTTGTTAATCCGGGAAAGATTCCTACTAGTATAAATAGCACACTTAGGTTTATTTTTCATAATTCAGACTTGGTGGAGCAAGGGCGTGGGTTAGGAGCAGTTGAGGGACGAAAAAGCTAAGGGTTTTTCTCTCTTTCTTTCTTCTTTCAATCAATTGTACGTATGATTTACACTCATTTGAGGATGATCAATCCACAAATGAGTGGCTAATTCTCTTCCTTGCTAAGGTTTTGAACATGTGTATTGAATTTTGATTGTGAATTATATGGTTTTTCATCTTCTTCTTTCATGTTGTTCTATTAATTCTTGTTCTTACTGCATTAGTGTGTGGCCAACATTAATGTACATCTAAAAAGTCCAATTTCACTCGAGAGAGCAAGAAATTGGAAAGTTGTGAATTAATAGGGTATTGTTCTTAACTTGATTTGGGAAAATTGGGTTTTGATGTGCTTTCCTGATAGAAATATACTTGAAAGCCGTATTAGTCAATTTAGGAACCGGAATGGTAGTGCTAGGTCATAAATTGCATTTGATCACAGAAATGTAGACGAATGGTTTATGATTCTAAAGTGAGATTAAATACGAGAGTTTTAATCTCTAGGCTAATGTTCTTGGCTAGCAACATGAAGAGAAGAATAACCGAATTATGATTACTATCGAATTCATTACTTGTTCTTAACCTTGGCATGCTCTTATCCATAGTTTCAATTCAAGTAAATATTTGTTAATAGTTTTAGTATATAGTTTATAAACAAAATTATTTAACTTTTGGTTACATTGTTGTCAACATAATTAGAAGTAAACTAGAATATAGTATACTTAAGCAATTTTACTTATCCAGAGTCTCCTTGGATCGATACTTGGCTTACTTAGCCACTTTATTACTTGTTTGACCACGTGCACTTGCGTGTCAGTTTTTAACCCCTACCAAAGCACCGAGCATGGCGTAGCGAAGGAGATAAGGATGGATGGAGTTCTGCCTCAGTGTTGGTAGTATGGCGGAACGAATAAGAGGATAGGAGGTCCGGCGGAAGTTTGCTGGTCCCGCCGGAGACAAGGGAGCGGCGGTGCTTCAAGGTAGTTGTTCGGTGGCGCTATTATGGCGTGTGTTGTGCGACTACTGTAGTGGGGTGGTGGTTGTGGCGGGGTTTCTGCCAGAGTTAATGGAGAATGAAGTGTGGCTCACTAGTTGGTGGACAACGGAGAAGAAGAGAGGGTGTTGCGGCGGTGGTTTTGGTAGAGG
The DNA here is from genome assembly GCA_035772735.1 of Datura wrightii. Taxonomy (NCBI): domain Eukaryota; kingdom Viridiplantae; phylum Streptophyta; class Magnoliopsida; order Solanales; family Solanaceae; genus Datura; species Datura wrightii. Next base: position 151,428,945 of record JASDFA010000001.1, on the reverse strand, counting down.
GGAAAATGAAAATAATGAGATTAGATTTTAGGGTTTAGGGTGTCAAATGAATATGAAAATGGGTTAATTACTCTGTATCATAGATGAGATGGATGGACGGATAAGATTTAAAATTAGGAATGAGTTGGGATTTTGATTAAGATATGGGTCGCGAACCAGGTTAAATAAATGGTAGGATTTAATTAAAATTGAAATTGAATTTGAAATATATTAAAAATGGCTAGAATTGACCTAAATTAAATACAAAGTGGTAAAATTTTAAATAAATTGGACTAAGATTGAGTTAAGCTGCTATTAAAGTAATGAAAATACTATATTTATAAATAATTTTATAAATAGATAATATAATAGTTTAATTTATGACAAAATTACAAAACCTATATGAATATCATTATCAATATAAATAAATCATAAAAATTAAGAAGAATTATAAAAATATTGTTATATTTAATTATATAATTAAAAATAAAAGTCCGTTTAATTGAAACTATGTATGCATGCATATTAATACGCAATATATTATATATGACACAGTTACATGACATTATAAAATTAATAAATTGCAACTAAATGTGAATAACATTTTAAAAATTATAATTTGGAATAATTATGCAAATTTTAAGAATTATGATAATTTATTTATGAATGCAGATTAAACAATTACAGTAAAAGATGATAATAATTTTTTATAAATACGCATATTTATATTAATAAGCAACTTAGACCAGTCACGGAGACGTCAAAATTGGGTGTCAACAACCGATAGAAAATGAGCGACTTTGGTCAAACCTGTCCACGACCACCCAAATGGAGTCATACTACCGACGAGTGCGAGGCAACCTTGTGATGAAGTCCATATTAATCTCCTCCCACTTTCGAGTAGGGATACTGATATCTTGAAGCACACCTCCCGGTCTTTGATGTTGAACCTTCACTTGCTGGCAATTTTGACACTTAGCCACAAATTCTGCAATGTCTTTCTTCATGTCATTCCACCAATAGACTTATCGTAGTTCACGATACATCTTGATGGCACCTGGATGTATAGAATATTTGAAACCATAACCTCGCACAACATCCGATCTCTCAAATCATTAACATTCAGAACACACAACCGACCCTGATATCGAAGCACACCATCTCCCCCTTTGGAAAAGACCTCTACCTTCTATTTGAACAGTTTCCTTTAACTTTACCAAAATAGGGTCCTCGTCTTGTCTAGCTTTTACATTAGTCACCAAGGACGATTCTGATCCATTCTGAACAATAACTCCACTATTGGTCGAGTCAACCAAACGAACTCCCAACCATGCAAGCCGATGCACATCCTTCACCAACTCTGTCATCCCCTTATCTACATAGGACACGCTCTCCATAGAGAGCCTACTGGGTGCTTCTGCTACTACATTATCCTTACCCGAATGGTAAAGAACACTCATATCATAATCCTTGAGTAGCTCCAACCACCTCCTTTGGCTTAGATTTAGGTCCTTCTGAGTAAACACATATTGTAGGCTCTTGTGGTCCGTAAACACATCTATATGGATACCATACAAATAGTGTCTCCAAATATTTAAAGCAAATACCATTGTCGCCAATTCAAGATCATGGGTCGGATAATTCTTTACATGAACCTTCAGTTCCTAGAAGCGTATTCTATAACTTCATCATGTTGCATCAATACACAACCAAGGCCGATCCTCGAAGCATCACAATATACCACAAATGAATCGGTACCCTCGGGTAGAGTTAACACCGGTGTTGAGGTGAGTCAAACCTTCAACTCCTAGAAGCTCCTCTCAAAAGCCTTTGACCATTGGAACTTCACCTTCTTTTGGGTCAATTTGGTCAATGGCACTGCAATATATGAAAACCCCTCAATAAATCTCCGATGATAGCCAGCTAAGCCCAAAAAACTCCTAATATCTGAAGGATTCATCGGTCTGGGCCAATTCTTCACCACTTCTATCTTCTGAGAGTCCACCTTTATACCCTCACTCGATACCACATAACCCAAAAATGCCACTGAGTTCAACCAAAAGTCGCACTTTCTGAATTTAGCATATAATTGGCGAACCTTGAGAGTCTGTAGCACCACTCTCAAATGAGCGGCATGCTCCTCCTCACTCCGAGAGTATATCAGGATGTTATCGATAAACACGATCACAAACATATCCAAGTACAGCTTGAACACCCTTTTCATCAAATCCATAAAAGTTGTAGGAGCATTCATTAGTCCAAAAGACATAACTACAAACTCATAATGATCATACCGAGTCTTGAAGGCAGTCTTCGGGATATCACTCTCCCAAATCCTGAGTTGATGATATTCTAATCTGAGATCTATTTTTGAAAAGCACTTGGCACTTTGAAGTTGGTCAAACAAATCATCAATTCTGGGGATTGGATACTTGTTCTTGATGGTGACCTTGTTCAATTGCCGATAATCAATACACGAAGAGAACCATCTTTCTTGCGGACGAAGAGAACTGGTGCACCCCATGGGGATTTGCTCGGTCTGATGAAACTCTTATCTAACAGGTCTTTCAAATGCTCCTTCAATTCCTTTAACTCAGTTGGGGCCATTCTATAAGGAGGAATAGATATAAGCTACGTATCGGGAAGAAGGTCAATACCAAAATCAATCTCCCACTTGGGAGGGATTTCTGGTAAATCATTTGGGAAGTCTTCTGGATACACACATACTATTAGGACTAACTGAATTGTTGGGGTCTCAGATGTAGCATCCTTAACTCTAACTTGATGGTACACGCAACCCTTAGAGATCATCTTTCTGGCCTTGAGGTAGGAAATAAAATAACCTACAGGCTTAACTGAACTACCCTTCAATTCTAAGATTGGCTCACACAAAAAATTGGAACTCTATCACACGGGTTCTACAATTAACGGAGGCATAATATTCAAATAGACAATCCATGCCGAGGATAACATCAAAGTCGGTCATGTCTAACTCTACTAGATCTACTAAGATGATTTTCTGAAGGACTGTGACAGGGCAATCTCTATACACTCGTCTAGCTATAACTGAATCACCAACTGGAGTAAAGACTGAGAAGGGTTCTGATAGGATTTCGGGACTTACTCCTAGCAACAAAGAACATCACAAAAGACAAAGTAGTCCCTAGATCTAACAAAACATATACATCAAGGTGGAAAACTCGTAACATACGAGTGACAATATCCGGGAGATCTCCTACTCCTGGGGGATGTTAGGGCATAGAATTTGTTTTGGCATTGTCCACCACCTGCACTAGTAGATGCGCCCTGCTGAGAAGGGTGTGTTGGCGAAGCTGCTGAACTGGAAGCTGGGCCTCAGCCCCTATCATGGCCCTATCTAGTTGCTAGGCAATCTCTGAGCATATGTCTAGGCTTTCCACACCCGAAGCAAGCACCTGTACCTGCCAAACACTGACTCGTGACTCTCTGGCCACATCGGTCGCAAACTGGAATACTAGAATCTTCGAGCCTACTTCTCTAAGCCCTAGAGTTTGATGCTCGTCCCCTCAGGCCGTGCCTAGGTCTGGATTGAACACTCATAGCTGAAGATGCTGGGGATGAAGATCTATGGTGGGATTGTTGTTGGTGCCCACCCCGTGGTCTCAGTTGAGAGAACCTATAGCTATTTGTCCTAGCCCTCTTGGTCTCTCTCTCTCCCTCAGATGTGCTGCCTCCATTTTCTGGTCATACAAAACTATCCGAGGAAAATCCATATCCTGATGGAGCACGGCAGTTCTGCAATCCTTGTCCAGGTAGTCCGCCACTCCATGAACAAACCTATTCATCCGAGCGCTCTGGTAAATCACTAACTCTGGGGCGTACTTGGATAGACGAGTGAAATCTAGGGAATATTCCTACACTGTCATCTTTCCTTGTTTTAGATTTACAAACTTGGCTGCTTTCAACACCCTCATCTCACGAGGGAAGAACCGATTTAGGAAAGCAACGTGAAACTCATCCCAACTAATAGGGCCTGCTCCAACTGCCCAACTATCCTTCCACTGCTTGAACCAGATATGTGCAACCCCTTTCAGCTGATAAGAGGCTAAGTTGGTGCACTCCTCTCCATTCACACCCATAACCTGGGTGATCTTTAGAACCTCATCGATAAACTCATGTGGATCCTTATCCACTTTTGACCCAAGAAACTCTGGAGGGTTCATCTTAAGGAAATCTCTGACTGGTGTTATCACGTTCCCATTCTGAGGGACATGCGCTACCGCCTACTGATTGACTTAGGAGGTCAAGGCCTGTGCTAACACCTAAATGGCTGCCCTGAATTCAGTGTGGGCAACCGGCTCCGGTGCATGGTGCTCATGGACTTGTGGGGCCTGTTGGTGCCCGTCATTGCCATCCTCATGGCCATTTCCATTTCTGTCACGCCCCACCTTGGGAGGCATGAATGGCACCAGGTGCCCTACTAGGACCTAGAATGCTAAACTAACTGAGCCTAAGCACTTCTGGTGTAAGGCTGGCTCTAACTCTGGAATTAGGAAAATGACGGGCTATATAGCAGCTATAAATACAGCCCCTGGCCGACAAGGCCTATAGCCACCTATAAAAGTATACAGCTAACCATGAGAAACCAAGTATTAGGAGTCCTATGCAGGCCGATGAGGCCACCATGATATCTAGTTATAGCTGAAAAACAAAATCAGGCGCTAAACTGATGTATGACTGACAAGGTCATCAACTAACAGCTGAACAAGGCCCCACACGACCACCACATATAATCTGAAACACATATATGGCCCCACACAGCTGATACATCTAACCACTGGGGATATAATGCAATCTGCAAGCCTCTAGGAATAATAAGATGGTCGGGAAAAGGCCCCGGCCTACCCATACTGTACAACAAAAGGAAGTAAACCTCTTTCTTTCAAGCTCCGGATGAAAAGAGCTGAAGGCTCTATACCGCTAACTGGAACTACGAGGGATCTGCTCCTCGTCTATGTGCACCGGCAGGCAAGTAATGTAGCGCCCCAAAAGCAGGCGTCAGTACCACAGATACTGAGAATGTAAAGAAATAACTGTAAATATCGTAAAGTACATAATGAAGCTAGAAGTAACTGAAGTAATAGGAAATGGACTGAAACTGACTGAAATAGTGGGATCAGGATTAAACATAACTATACTGAGAAGAGTAGGAGTCATACCTGATAACATGGCATTCTACTATCTATCTATCAAAAACTAAAACAACATAACATAAACCTTACCTGGCCCCCATAAGCCGGAAGGTGCAATCAACACATCTCAATCTATTTACCCTTACCCAGGTCATACCACATTAACTAGTAGCTATAAGCATACTGTCGATCCCCTGGGTATGCAACTTGGGCCCGCTGGGCCCCTGACTATAGTTGTACCTGAGTTAGGAGGACTCCCGAAATCAACACCTCGGACGCAAGCGCTCGACAGGGGTGTGTATAGGCCAACAACGGCAAAATATGAGGAGTTGGCTCCCCATCTTCGTCCCTGGCGGACGACATGCTACTCCGCAGAGCGACGCATCCTCGCCCTCTAGCAGACGAGTTGACAGAGCCATTACCCCTGGGGCGTTCATGGAAGCTATACAGGTAATCTAGCCCAAAACAATACAATCACAAGTCTCAACTGACAACAATAACTACATATGATACATACTGAATATGGTAACAATTTCGTACATGCTTTACTGAGTTTCATACTGAGCATGATATAATATTTCTGAAATACTTTACTGGGATTTATGCTGCTTTACTATACTGGAGAAACTAACTTGCCGAAACGGATTGCTTTTACATACCTCGACTGTCGATTTACCGATTATCTGGCGAGGTGCGGCTAGTATTCAGTTGTTGTTTCTAACTGTAATCACATTGACGAAGGAATAGAACTAACTTCATTACTGTGCTGGAAGAAAACAATATTTAATATGTATATATACTGACTATTCTTCAACTTATCAAAGAACGATCAAAAATTTATAATTTCTCGGGAATCTAGAAGGGAGAAGTACTCACTTTAAGCCTGGGATTGTATTAACACTAGTTTGGAGAAATTCCAATCACTTTGGCTCGGTGGGACGACGATTTTCCAGGCGAATTTCATGAAACAAACTCCTTAGAAATGCTCCCTACAGCCTTATACTTCAATACCCGAAGTTAATTTGACTTTGGACAACGTTTGACGGTATGATCGAATGAAAATTTAAGAGAACCCTTCGTCCTCCCCCTGTTTTAATTGTTTTAGAAGTGAAAATGACTTAAAGTTAAAGGGTGAGGCCTTTATATACTTGAAGCCAGTTGCATAGCAACATGGCACGCTGGCCAACGTGCCAATTTGGCTCCGTGCCACATTGACAATCGCGGAGATGGTGCCTCCGTGCCACATTGCCCCTTCGGACAGCGCGGTTCGGCCTCCTCTTGCGAAATTCCGACTTGGCACTCATTCGGCCTTTACCTGGGCCCTTCCTTGCACGTATGGCATTCTAAAACTCCCAACCAACATGCGAATAGGCCAACTAAGTGCTAGAAACTTACAGGGTGTAACATCCTCCCCCCTTAAGAACATTCGTCCTAGAATGTTAACTTCTGCTTGCAAGAACCTTAACTTGCACTTACTCATTCTGGAAAAATTTTGCCAGAGTATCCCCTATAATATGGACTATCCAAAAACCCTGAAACGCAGAAAAGTCCAATGCAGGTACTCCACACAATACTATAGTATTCATTTCACAATAAACTGGAGTCGGCTACTCCATATATACATGAATATAATGCAACTTATGAAACAACAATATTCAATATACCTCTGGTTGCGTAATCTGACTAAGTCTGAAATAACTGAGGATATCTAGTTTTCATGTCATTTCTGCTTCCCAGGTCATCTCCTCTCAGTTCTTATTCTGCCATTATACCTTGACAGAGGCAACATCTTTAGTTCTTATTCTACGGATCTGCCGGTCTAGTATGGCTACTGGAGCTTCTTCATAAGCTAACTCTTCTGTGACTTGAACGTCTTGGACTGGGACAATCCAAGAGGGATCTCCTATTCACTTCCTCAGCATTGATACATGAAAAACTAGGTGAACGGATTCTAATTCTGGGGGTAATTCAAATTCGTAGGCCACCTGGCCTATTCTTCGGTGAATCTAATAAGGCCTAACAAACCTTGGGCTAAGCTTGCCTTTCTTGCCAAATCTCATCACACCCTTCATCGGTGAAACCTTCAGGAATACCCAGTCAGCCACATTAAATTCTAAGTTTCTTCGCCGCACATCAGCATAAGATTTCTGGCGGTTCTGAGCAGTCAACAGACATTCCCTGATAAGCTTTACTTTCTCTTCTGACTGATGAATAATATCTGGCCCAATTAATGATGATTCTCCTACCTCAAACCAACCAGCTGGCGATCTGCACTTCCGCCCATATAACGCTTCATAAGGCGCCATCTGAATTGCTTTATGATAATTGTTATTATAGGCGAATCCAATAAGTGATAGATGTTCATCCCAACTACCTCCAAAATCTAACACACATGCTCGTAACATATCCTTGAGTGTCTGGATGGTACATTCTGCCTGCCCGTCTGTTTGAGGATGGAAGGTTGTGCTCAGGTTAACTTGCATCCCCAAGCCTCTCTGAAACGATTGCCAAAACTTAGCTGTAAACTGCGTCCCTCTGTCGGAAATAATTGACAACGGAACGCCATGCAATCTGACTATTTCTTTAATATACAGCTCAGCATAATCTTCGGCTGAAAAGGTAGCCCTTACTGGCAGAAACTGAGCTGATTTTGTCAACCTATCAACAATTACCCAGATCGAATCATATTTACGCCTGGTGCGAGGTAATCCTGCTACGAAATTTATATTAACTACTTCCTATTTCCATAGAGGCACAGCTATATCCTGTGTCAGTCCGCCTGGTTTCTGATGTTCAGCTTTTACCTGTTGGCAATTGGGACACTGAGCTACAAATTCTGCTATCTCCTTTTTCATTCCTGGCCACCAGTAGATCTCTTTTATATCATGGTACATCTTTGTCTAACCTGGATGGAGAGAGTAATGGGCATAGTGTACCTCGCCCATAATTTGCTGGCGAAGCCCTGCAACGTCTGAAACATAGAGGCGATCCCTATATCTAAAAACTCCATCCTCGGTTACCTGAAAATCTGTCACTTCCCCTTGCTGGACTCTATTCCTGAGTTGAACCAAGCTAGGATCTTCATATTTTCGTTCCTTCACTTCCACAACCAAAGATGACACTGCGGTGTTCTAGATTACCGCTCTATTGTCTCCTGTTTCCGCTATACGAATGGCTAAATTGGCTAGCTGATGCAATTCTCGGGCCAATTCCCGCTGCTCGGGCTGTCAGTATGCCAAACATCCCATAGATTTATGGCTAAGGGCATCTGCTACCACATTGGCCCTTCTTGGGTGATATAAAACATTCACATCATAATCTTTTAACAGCTCCAACCAGCAACACTGCCGCAAATTCAACTCTTTCTAGGTGAAGATATACTGCATGCATTTGTGATCAGTGAAAATATCTACGTGGACGCCATACAAGTAGTGTCTCCATATTTTCAAGGCATGAATTGCCGCGGCTAATTCTAGGTCATGGGTAGGATAGTTCTTTTCATGCTTCCTTAGCTGCCTGTAAGCATAGGCAATCACTTTACCATGCTTCATCAAAACACATCCTAACCCAACACCTGAAGTGTCACAATAGACTGCATAGCCCTCTATTCTTTCTGGCAACGCTAACACTGGTGTTGATATCAATCTGTCTTTTAGTTCCTGAAAGCTCTGCTCACACGCCTCAGTCCAATGGAATTTTGCTGCCTTCTGCGTCAGTTTGGTTATGGTGCTGCCAAAGTGGAAAATCCTTCCACGAACCTTCTGTAATACCCGGCTAATCCCAAGAAACTACGCACCTCGGTCGGAGTGGTAGGTCTAGGCCATGTTTTCACTACTTCTATCTTCTGTGTATCTACCTGTATACCAGCATCTGACACAATATGGCCCAAGAAGGCTACTAAATTCAGCAAAAATTCACTTCTGGAAAATTTTGCATATAGCTGGCAGTTTCTAAGAATTTGGAGCACTGTCCGTAGATGATCCTGGTGGTCTGCCTCTGAGCGAGAATACACCAGAATATGATCGATAAATACTATCACGAACAAGTCCAGGTATGGTCTGAAGATACTGTTCATCAAGTCCATAAACACTGCTGGAGCATTTGTCAGCCCGAAAGACATGACTAAGAATTCAAAGTGGCCGTATCGGGTCCTGAAGGCAGTCTTTGGAATATCCCTTTCACGAACCAGAACCTGATGATATACGGATCTTAAATCAATCTTTGAGAAATACCTTGCTCCTTGTAACTGATCAAACAAGTCGTCTATTCTGGGAAGCGGGTACTTATTCTTGATGGTGACTTTATTCAATTGCCGATAGTCTATACACATACGGAGGGAGCCGTCCTTCTTCCTCACAAATAGGACTGGCACACCCCATAGTGAGGTATTCAGCCCGATAAATCCCTTATCTAGCAAATTCTTCAATTGTTCCTTTAATTCTCTGAGTTCAGCAGGAGCCATCTGATAAGGGGGAATAAATATAGGTTGAGTGCCTGGTAATAAATCGATTGTAAAATCAATTTCCCTTTTGGGGGGAATACAAGGAAGCTCATCTGGAAATACATCGGGGAACTCATTAACCACTGGAACGGACTGAAGGGTCGGAGGTTCTGCCCGAACATCCTGAACTCTAGCAATATGGTAAATGCACCCCTTTGCTATCAATTTCCTCGCCCGAAGATAGGAAATAAACCTACCTTTTAGCGTAACTGTACTACCTTTCCACTCCCGTACTGCCTCCCCTAGAAAGTGGAATCGGACAGTCTTGGTCCAGCACTCAACATTGGCATAATATGGAGCTAACCAATCAATACCCATAATGGCGTCAAAATCAACCATCTCTAGCTCTATCAAGTCTGCAGTCATCTGACGACTGGCAACCTCTACTGTACACCCCCGTTAGACCCTTATGGCTATGATAGAGTCGCCAACGAGTGTAGACACTAAAAAAGTCACCGGAGCAATTCCGGCACAATACTAAATTTCCGAGCCACTAATGGTGTAACATAGGATAAGGTGGATCCCGGATCTATCAACACATAAGCAGGATAAGAGTAAATATTCAGCATACCTGTCACAACATCTGGTGACAACTCTGAATCCTGTCTCCCCGGTAATACATAGGTACGGTCTTGGCCCGCACCTGAACTAGAGGCCCATGATCTGCCTCGGCCTCTACCTGCTGAAACTGAGGATCTGCGCCCTGCCGGGGATGCTGGGGCTCGTGACCCTGCTGATGACCTATCCTGTCGATCCCGATCACCCTAACCCCTAGCTGGACAATCTCTCATCTGATGACCCTCCTGTCTACAGATATAACACCCTGTGGAGCCATATCTGCACGCTCCAGAGTGGCGTCGGCTGCAAATAGGGCAAAGTTGTATTGTATGCCTACTCTGCTCCGCCCTCCTCTGCTGCGGTAAATCTACTCTTGCGAACCTCCGCCGGGCTCTAATTGCCCTCGGTGACTAAACCTGCTCCTCTGCTGCTGTGATGGAGGTGGGGGTCTAGGTGGCCTATCTGATAATCGTAGCCTAGGTCCTCCACGGGACTCCTCCTGTAAATCATCTGGCCTGTCCCTGCGACGCTGCTCCTTACTTGTTCTCCTGATATCCCATTGCCGCTGTCTGATGCCCTCAATATTCTGAACAAAAGCTTGTACTCGAGCAATATCCATATCCTCTCGTAGAGTAAGAGTGAAGCGGGTCTCAACATATTCTAGGTTCAGCCCCATAATAAAACGGTGTACTCTGGATGGCATTGTATCCACAAAAGCTGGTGCATATCGGGCCAAGGAATCAAACCGCATGGCATATTCCCGAACACTCATCAGGCCCTGCTCCAAGTGTAGGAACTCTGGCCTATCAAATCTCCCGTGGTAGATAATGATCCAGAAAAGCCTCTGAAAAGCTGGACCAGGTCGGAGGGGAAACATCTCTCCCTCGGGACCTCTCCCAACTCTCATACAACAGTACAACGATGTCCCATAGCCGGAATACCACCAATTCAACTGACTCGGTGGGTGTAGCATGCATTACCCTGAAAATCCTCTGCATCTGGTCTAGGAAGTCTTGGGGATCCTCTGTCCAATCTGTCCCTGTGAATTGCGGGGGACTTAGTGCTAGAAATTCTTGGACCCTCGAACTATCAGGCCCTCCTGATGATTCTGTAGTTGTAGGTGGCATTGACGGGCATTGAGCAGCCATCATCTGTGCTAACATAACCACCGCACTCCTGACCTCCTGGTCGGGTGGTATAGGTATAGGAACTTCCGGAGGTGGTGCCGTCCCAAGCGGCTCCTGATATGATGGAGACTGCTGGGAAGGTCGAGATGACGCCTCTGTATCACCCTCAGATCGGGCTGATTCTAATCGAGGCTGAGGCATCCTGTTATTGCCCTCTCCAGCTGCTACATCCAATCTCCTGCCTGTCGTAGGATGTCGCTGATCCGACATTTTCTCTGTAAATAAAAGAGTATAATAATCTTAGGGACTCAACCCTAGATAGTACCGCTCCATAGAACGACTGAATAGGAAGAAAGAGTAACCATCCTATCATGCCTTGCAGCCTCCAGCCTATAGTATGTGGTGCACAACACATCCATAGACAAGACTCTACTTAGCACGGCTTGCAGACTCCCTAGGATACAACCTGGCTCTGATACCAAGCTTGTCATGCCCCGCCTTGGGAGGCATGACTGGCACCTGGTGCGCTACTAGGACCTGGACTGCTAAACTAACTGAGCCTAAGCACTTCTGGTGTAAGGCTAGCTCTAACTCTGGAATCAAGAAAACGATGGGCTATATAGCAGCTGTAAATACAACCCCCGGCTGACAAGGCCTATAGCCACCTGTAAAAGTAAACAGCTAGCCAGAAGCAACCAAATATAAGGAGTCCTATGTGGGCCGACAAGGCCACCGTGATATCTAGTTATAGCTGAAAAATGAAATCAAGCGCTAAACTGATCTGTGACCGATAAGGTCATCAACTAACAGCTGAACAAGGCCCCACACGGCCACCACGTATAATCTGAAATAGATATATGTCCCCACACGATTGATACATCTAACTACCGGGGATATAATGCAATCTGCAAGCCTCTAGGAATAATAAGATGGTCGGGACAGGGGCCCAACCTACCCATACTGTACAACAAAAGGAAGTAAACCTCTGTCTTTCAAGCTCTGGATGAAAGGAGCTTAAGGCTCTACACGCTGACTGGAACTACAAGGGATCTGCTCCTCGTCTATGTGCACCTACAGGTAAGTAATGCAGGGCCCCAAAAACGGGCGTTAGTACCATAGGTACTGAGTATGTAAAGCATTAACTGTAAATATCTGAAAGTACATAATGAAGCTAGTAGTAACTGAAGTAATAGGAAACGGACTGATACTGACTGAAATAGTGGGATCAGGATTAAACATAACTATACTGAGAAGAGTAGGAGTCATACCTGATAACATGGCGTTCTACTGTCTATCTATCAAAAACTAAAACAACATAACATAAACCTTACCTGGCCCCCATAAGCCGGAAGGTGCAATCAACACATCTCAATCTATTTACCCCTACCGAGGTCATACCACATCAACTAGTAGCTATAAGCATCCTGTCGATCCCCGGGTATGCAACTTGGGCCCGCTGGGCCCCTGTCTATAGTTGTACCTAAGTCTGGAGGACTCTAGAAATCAACACCACGGGCATAAGTGCTCGACGGGGGTATGTATAGGCCAACCATGGCAAAATATGAGGAGCTGGCTCCCCATCTTCGTCCCTGGTGGACGGCATGCCACTCCATAGAGTGACGTATCCTCACCCTCTGGCAGACGAGTCGACACATCCATTAACCCTGGGACGATCACGGAAGCTATACAGGTAATCTAGCCCAAAACAATACAATCACAAGTCTCAACTGATAACAATAACTACATATGATACATACTGAATATGATAACAATTTCTTACATGCTTTACTGAGTTTCATACTGAGCATGATATAATATTTTTGAAATACTATACTGGGATTTATGCTGCTTTACTATACTAGAGAAACTAACTTGCTGAAAGGGACTGCTTTTACATACCTCGACTGTCGGTTTACCGATTATCTGGCGAGGTTCATCTAGTATTCAGCTATTCTTTCCAACTGTAATCATATTCACGAAGGAATAGAACTAACTTCATTACTATGCTGGAAGAAAACAATATTTAATATGTATATATACTGACTATTCTTCAACTTATAGAAGAATGATCGAAAACTCGTAATTTCTCGGGAATCTATAAGGGAGAAGTACTCACTTTAAGCCTGGGATTGTATTAACACTAGTTTGGAGCAATTCCAATCACTTTGGTTCGGTGGAATGACAATTCGCCGGGTGAATTTCACGAAACTATTTCCGTAGAAATGCTCCCTGCATCCTTATACTTCGATATCCGAGTTAATTTCACTTTGGACAACGTTTGACGGTGTAATCGAATGAAAATTTACGAGAACCCTTCGTCCTCCCCCTGTTCTGATCATTTTAGAAGTGAAAATGACTTAAAGTTAAAGGGTCAGGCCTTTATATACTTGAAGCCAGTTGCATAGCAATGGGGCACGTTAGCCAATGTGCCAATTTGGCTTCGTGCCATGTTGGCTGTCGCGGAGATGGTACCTCCATGCCACGTTGCCCCTTTGGGCAGTGTGGTTCAGCCTCTTGCGAAATTCCAACTTGGCACTCGTTCGGCCTTTACCCGGTCCCTTTCCACGCATGTATGGCATTCTAAAACTCTCAACCAACAAATGAATAGGCTAACTAAATGCTAGAAACTTATGAGGTGTAACAATTTCTTTTGCCGTTAACTCTGCCGGGAGGCATGATTCTGCAATCGCGAATAGCATGAGTTAGAAGGATAAAGAGACATTTCACCGCACGACATAGATCATGAAAGAAGGGAACATTTCCTAAACGTCTCATAGCCTCTTCTTCATAAGAGTGGTGCGCTTCACACCCATGAAAAAGATTCTACTTGACGTGGCTTTCAGACACCTTAGGACACTTCAAAATCAAATACTCTTATACCAAGATTGTCACGACCCGAACATGGGACAGGATCGAGACACGGGACAAGGAGGCCCGAGAGACTCCAAATCGACCCATGGCATGAACATACATCTAACTCAATCAATAAAATGGAAGATTTATCATAATAAATATAGCGAAAGTCTTACCATAACATAACATCAGAACCGGAATTCATTATCAAACATGACAAGATAATTACTATGTACAGTCTGAAAGCCTCTAACATATCTGATGGGTTGATGGTACAATACCCCCAACTAACCTGAAAAGATCAAAATTGAAGAAAGACATAACAACCATGAATACTAAACATCCTCGGAGGATGAGGACTCACCGAAGCTAGCTGGGCAGGTCTGAGTGGGGAAGCAGGGATAAGGATGCTGCTGAGAAAGATCCCTCGGACCTGTATCATGAGATGATACAACATAGAGTATGCAATCAGTATGTGGAATGTATCAAGTATGTGAGGTAAGTAAAACCTCTTAAGTAAGTAAAATTATTAAAACATGCATAGTATAAAACATAATCAAGATAAGAATCCGAGAGTAAGATTTGCATGCTATATTCTGAAATCATGATCTGAACATAACTGAACATCATAACTGAATCGAATGATCCAAAGATGAAATCTATTAATTATAAGTAAAACTAACATTAGGTCAAACCTGCTTTAGAACATATATATATATATATATATATATATATATATATATACATACTCAGTACCAGCGGTACTGACGCCCGGTGGGGCGCTGCATTACTTGCCTGCAGGTACTCATAGACGAGCAGGTGACACCACGTGATTCCTGTCAGCGTTGAGCATTCAGCTCCTGTCATCCGGAGACTGAATTCCAGAGGTGTACTTCAGTTTCTGTTGTTATATAGTATGGGTAGGTCGGGGCCCTGTCCCGATCATTTCTATTGCTATTCCTAGAGGCTTGCAGTCTGTTTATTCCCCTGTGGTCAGTTGAGCCGGTCGTGTGAGGCCGTGCAGTTGTTAGCTGTTAGTGCTTTTGCTTTCTTTTATGATGGCCGTGTGGGGCCATAGTTTATCAGTAGTGGTGACCTTGCCGGTCACGTAGCTTTTCAGTACGTTGTGATTGAGTTATAGACAGCTACACAGCATGGTGGCCTTGTCGGCCCGTATAAGTTCCCTATAGTTGCATGTTCTGGTCAGCTGTTGTTGCAGGTACAGGAGGCTATAGGCCAATGGGCCGGGGGCTGTGTTTACAGCCGTTATATAGCCCTTTGTTTCCAGAAATGTGGGTTAGAGCTAGCCAGGCACCAGATGTGCCTAGGCTTACCAGTCTAGCAGTCAGTTCCTCGTAGGGCACCAGGTGCCAGTCATACCCCCCAAGGCGGGGTGTGACAAACTTGGTATCAGAGCAGGTCGTGTCCCAGGGAGTCTGCAAGCCGTGCTAAGTAGAGTCTTGTCTATGGATGTGTTGTGCACCACATACTATAGGCAGGAGGCTGCGAGGCATGATATGATGGTTACCCTTCTTTCTCAGTCAGTCGTGTTTTAGAGCGGTACAGTATAGGGTTGAGTCCCTGAGAACTTACCGTATTCTTTGATTACAGATACAAAGGCAGATCAGCATTACCCTATCACAGGCAGAAGATCAGAAATAGCAATGGAAGAGAGCATCAGTCAGTTATATGATAACTACAGCAGCAGGAGGAGGTATCAGAGACCTCCCAGTGTGATACCTTTATTGGCATTATTCCTAGTATACATTGATAACGTCAGAATAGGATGTCAGCAGTATAATGTACATATGAGTTGATTTACTTATTAGTTATATAAGATCTGATTATGATTACAGATAAGGTCAGACCACCAGGTAGGTACAAGAAAGAGAGAAAAAATGCAAAAATCCCAAATACATCTTTTTGGATATGGTACAGTCGAATGCTTTTATTGTTGTAATAAGAAAAGGGTTATTCCTACCTCTTAAGTTCGATACCAGTATAGAAAAGGAGCATAAGACTTGAGAGGGGGTTGCCGAATCATGCAGTAAGTAAAGATGGGTTGATTGATCCTAGTAAGTAGTGGAAGATATAGAGAGCCCTTACGATTACGTAGGCTGTGCAGACCCTTATGATAATCAGCCAGTAAGAAAGTAAGACTGTTAGCTTACCCGAAGTAGGGGTAACAGACCTGTTAGTGATGAATGCCTAATAATAGTCAAGTTTGAGCCAGAAAAAGGCCAAGCCCGCCATATATGCTAACAGATAGCAAGACATACCTGTAAGATTATAGTTATGATCTAGTTGTGACATCGAGAGATATAGAGGTTATGTGAATCATATGGGCTTGAGTATACGCCCAAAGAAGTATAGGTCGAGGCTTGATCAGTAATCTCATTAGCAACAAAAGACAGGTACCTTGAACCCCAGAGTTCAGTTTAAGTAAGATGAGAGGAAGAAGCAGGAATTTCAGATCTTGTGGGGAAATTAGAACTACCTCGGATTGATAAAGTATCGTATTAAGGATTAAGCCTCGGGATGACAGTAAGATTGCGGTTCAGAATACCGCAGGGTGTCCATTATAGAAAAGTTAAGAAGTTACCGATACAGCAATTCTAATCCAGTGTAGCCTAGAGATGAGGCCCAGCAGACAGTTATGGGCTCTCAATATATGCCTAGTAAGGCTACAGGATTCGAACGTCGACCCCCACATCGCAAGAGTGGCGGGATTTTAAACAGCAGATAATAACTAGAATGTTTATGTTTGTTACTTTCAGAATGGGGTGACAATACAATGAAATGATAAGTTAGGGCAGGAGATATTATTAGGCCGTAGAAGAAATGTATCATGTACGATGTGAGACTCAGCAGAACATGTCGGAGGTTATGAATTACCACGGGAATCAGTACATATTGTACGTAGCCAGCGATATATAGATATACACATAATAGATAGGTTGTGAGTGGTTGCCTATAAGGGCTACAATCACAAATGCTGATTAGTAATAGCAAGCCTATACAAATTGCATTGTGGGACAAAAAAAAAAAAGAAGAAAGAGGGAGAAGAAAGAAAGAAAAGAAGAAGAGAAAGGGCGGATTAAGTGTGAGTGTGAGTTACGTATGAAGTCATAGAAACTATCTCAGTTCTCAATTATTAGATTAAAAGACTTATGTGTTGTTGTCAGATCCAGGCTCTAGGAGTTTACCAGAGTTAATGGCCTAAAGCAGATGGCTAGATGATAAGGGCGCAGTTAGACAGTCTACCGACCAGCTGGCGCCTGCGTTAGAAGGGAGGCATCTCTGAAGATTGGTAACAGTAGTGCGTGTGCCAGAACCAGGATTAGAGGCCGAATAGGCAAATTTCAGAGATTAGCAATATCAGAATTGTTCTAGCATGTTAAGTGGTCGTACGTCGTTTTCCCAGCCTTGTGGGCGACAGTCGGCCTTAGTCAACCTAGCAGTTGTTATGTAGAACACCCCATAAGTCAGCCGGCCGTCCCAGTCAAAATACCCGTGGGTACCCCAAGGAAGGGTCCACATCAGTAGTCAGCGACAGATTAGCATTTCAGCTGGTGTTCGTAAGATATTTAGATACAGAGCCCTAGTAGAAGGCCAGTATTTACAGAATAGCTCATAAGACTGAGAATCCCCCAGAATAGCAGTATAAATCCAAGTGGATACACACAAGGCATAAGAAATTGATAGTACCCTGCTAGCACAGTGTTTATTAAGACCAGGGGATCAGTAGACTCCCCGTGATGATCCAGAGATTGATCGCCTGGGAGTAAGTTGATTAAGTCCAGCCTTACAGTGGTTCAAGTAAAATAACAGAGCAATTAGATGCCCACGAGGTTGCGGTTATGCACGAACTATAAGCAATCAAGTAGTACAGTTAGAGCATTATTAGACTACTGCCACGTTCGGGTCATTCAACCCGACTATTCAGTTATGTAGGGTTATGCAGCCAGATCATTAGAGGTCATGAACAATATCAGGACCCCCTGATCAGATACGGGCACACGGTGTGCAGATAGTCGTTCAAGGTTACCTTAGCAACAAGTGGCCTTAGCATGCGGCCAGGAGGCCAGATAAGCTCTAGTTATACCGGTAGACTACTTGTCAGATTCTCCGGCATGATAAACCAGTATGACCGTCAGTTATATGTCAAATTTTGTAAATGTGAATTTTGGTTGAGTTTAGTAGTCTTTTTGGTCACATTGTGTCGGAGGCTGGTGTACAGATAGATACGCAGAAAATTGAAGTAGTGAAGACATAGTCTAGACCTACCACTCCGATCGAAGTACGCAGTCCCTACGGTTAGCCGGGTACTGCAGAGGGTCTGTGGAAGGATTTTCCACCTTAGCAGCACCTCTGGCTAAGTTGACACAGAAGGCATCAAAAGTTCCAGTAGACTGAGGCGTGTGAGCAGAACTTCCAAGAGTTAACAGCCAGGTTAACCTCAGCCCCAGTGTTAGCATCGCCAGAAGGTTCAGAGAGTTGGTGCAGCATGGTAAGGTAACAGTTTATGCTTTCAGGCAATTGAAGAAACGTGAAAAGAATTGTCTTACCCATGACCTGGAGGTAGTTGCAGTAGTTTATACTTGAAAAATCAAGAATTTTGTGTCACCGGGGAGGGCTAATACGGTAGTAGATGCCCTTGGCCATAGATCTACGGGGAGTTGGCATACTTGCCGCCTGAACGGCGGGAATAGACCCGAGAATTTTACTAGTTAGCCGGTCTAGCCGTTCACATAGCAGAAATAAAGGATAACAGAACGATAATACAGAATATCGAGCATTGCGGTTAGAGGTGGAAGTAAAGTAACGGCAGTATAGAAACCCTAGCCAGGTTTAACTTGAACACAAGATTCAGTAAGGAGAGATGACATATTTTCAGATAACCGGGGATGAAATGTGGCGATATAAAGGCTGCATTGCGCTCCAGATATTTTGGGGCATCGTCAGCAGTTTATGAGCGAGGCGCATTACGCCCGCTATTCTCTTCATCCCGATACGACAAAGAAGTACCATGACATTAAAAAGAACTACTGGTAGCCCAGTGTCCTAACTGCCAACAGTTGAAGGCAGAATATCAGAAACCAGGCAGATATATATATATATATATATATATATATATATATATATATATATATATATATATATATATTATGAGTGATAAACATGCATTTATGAAATCATGAGGAACAATGGAAGACTTGTCTTATAACTGACATTACCACAATAGAGCTTACGTGATCCCAACTATCACACTCAAGTAATGCCTTGCCAGGGCTAAGAACACTACCAGGATATCGATATCAAGATGAAGGCCCTGTGGGGCAGGGGAAAGCTCACAAAGGAGATCCCAAATAATCTAATTATACATACGTTGGCTCGTAGTTCTGAGGCAAGGGTTGACTAACCCTTAGCCTACTCGATGCTAGACACTACTCTCAAAAATATGCATATGCTCTCCATCATTTTTCAACGAAGCTGACCATCATCTAGTGACAAAGCTGAATAATCATGTACATATAAAATCTGAAATCATTCATGAGGTGTCTTGGCTCAAACCATACCACAAACTAAACATAATTGGGAGTCTTTAACTCCAAAATCATGTGGTATGCTAATTGACATGAAATCATAAATCATACTTGAACATATGAGTTTTCCCAATATTTAAACATGCTTGAAAATACTTGATTCACTTGAAAACATGATCACGGACATGGGTAACTTGAAAGCATGCTTTTCATCATAAATATCTCATTGTACTTGAACATACATCAAAGATCTCAACTTTCATGAACTTCTCATGGATGGGCATCATAATTTATAAAACTTGTAAACATAATTTATAATTGAAAATATTGTAAAACTTGCCCAAGAATCATAAGTCAATAACAGAAATATACTTAGATCATACCCATGGTAGAAACTTAGGAAATTCATGCATTGGGTTAAAACCCTATAGAATCAATTTACAGATTTTCATGAATTAGAGAGGGATTGGAAATGCGTGTGAAAAAATTCACCTATTTATAACCTTACATACCTGAGAGAATCTGATTCGGCAACTTCTCTGATTGCTGAAGGAAGAAGTGAGAAGAACTTGGAAGAAATTGAGCTTGATCACCTCTCTAGACTTCTACACTTGCACGCATGCATAGGAATAACTTTGATTGAACTTGCCCCTCTTAAAACTCACAATTCATAGCTTAAAACAATGTAGTTTAGGCCTTAGGATCATAGAAATTACGGATAATCCCTTACTAAATTCGCAAAGAAAAATAGACTGCTAGTCCCAATGAGGGACTAGCGAGTCGTTACCTCTGACCACGAATCATCGCCACAGTCGTCAAGTACATTGGCCATGTTTCCTCAAGGGGTCCCCACAAAGGACCTAACGATTCATCACTGGTGACCACGACTCATGGTCACCTCTCATTACCTTCACTGCCCAAAACCTTAAATCCTTAACCAACTGCTGACCACGATTCACCTAACGAATCGTGGTGTCCAGTCGTGGGGTACACTTCCTGCTCTTCCTTCATCCTTCAAGTGCCCTTGACCATGGGTGACCTTACGACTCGAGGGGTTGACCATGACTCGTGGTCACCCCAACTGAAAATTTCTAGACAAGTCAACACTCCTCACCACGAGTCACTTAACAACTCATGGTCAGTGATTTCTATTTTTTTCTATAAATAGAATCAGGAGGTCTTTATTTTCATTTTTTTTTTCTTTTTTCTTTCTTCTTAGTGATTTAGAATCGAACAAGTAATCAAATAGAAGAGAATGTATAGGAATTTCCATCTCAAGATTTAGAAGATCTTGTGTTGGTATATTCCTTTTATTATTATTTTATTATTATTTAATAATATTAGGATTCGAATCCAGGTGGAGGGGTTTTTCTTGGTTGAATACAGAAAAAGATCTAGTGCAAAAAATCCTGTTTTCTCCGTTTCAACTCCCGGTCTAATGTTAGGGATTTCGGGGTATAGTAATGATATAGTTTAGAATTTTGATCAAATTTCATGAATTCCCACCCTTTTTGAAAAACTAGGGTTTTAAGGTAAAATTCATTTTTATGACCAATTTAAGAACAACTCGTTGTTAATAACACCTTTCAATAACCCCTTAACCACAATAATCTATCAAGGAACTTACCTCGTGAAAATTCTCCAAAAATTTTCTTCAATCGCTCTTGAATTCGATTCTTGGAATCTAAAGATTAGAATGATGATTCTAGCTATAATCATTGTTTGATGTAATAATAATGAGAATTGATTAGAAACCCACCTTAGATGATTAGAGAAAGTTCTTGGGTGTTTTCACTCTGAAAAGTTTGCCAAAAATATAGTGAAATGTGTATACTGACTAAAATAGGTATATGTAGCTTTTCTATTAAATTTTAACTTCCGGACACCATATATGGGCCGTAATTTTGACCTACGGTCCATATGGCAACTTTGGAGGTATAAATACTTTAGATATACACTGCTATACATATGATGTACACTTCATATATGGCTAATATATGATCCATATATCTGATATATGATTTGTATGTCATGGATTGGTCCTTATGTCAGCTCCATAAGTTGATTCCTATTGTTTGAGATTTTGACTTGCCACTTATGGTCCAATATATGGCCATATATTTGATATATGAGTTGTATATCATATTCACGGTCACCCAGACAATATTTAGTAAATCATCCATAATGTATTGCTACCAACTTGAATTGGAATGATCTTAATATCGCTGAAAACCTATTTCAAAAATCTACAACTTTCACCAATAAACTTCTTCAAGATACCCAATCAATCACAAATTATAAGCTCTTGAATGAAGACCTTATGCAAATTCAATTGAAATTTCAGATTTTTTTTCTTGCATTTTCCAACTTTCCTTGGCCTTAGGGAAACCTTTACACCCAAAATCAATTTCAAAAAATAATTTATGATAAATGCAGCACATTTATTATACCATCAGAGATTCTCCACAAGCATTTAATCAGTTTAAACCTAACCTAGAAATACAAGGTGTTACATTATCTTCCCCTTGGAAACATTCGTCCTCAAATGTGGATTATAGCCTAGAATTTGACTAACTTCGCAAATTTATAAAACTTCGCCAGAGTTTCTTTTGTAAATATAGAAAATTTAAATATTAAAAATTCAAGTAACAACAAAAAATCAATAACATGACCTTCACACGGACTCCCACATCCAAATTCACCAACTCATAACACAAGAAAAGAAATTTCTTACTTCCAATCAACATTTGCATAAATACAATAACTAAGGGGTTTAAATCATACTTCGCTTCTTCACATAAGGATATCTCTTCTTCATATTTCATTTCCTAGGTTGCTTCCTCAGTGTAATGATTTTTTCCACAACACTTTGACTGAAGCTACTCTTTGATTCTTAGCCTTCTAATTTGACGATCTAGGATTTTCACAAGTTCCTCTTCGTAAGATAACACCTCATTTATTTCAATTTTATTATGGGACAAGATATAAGATGGTTCAGGCCTATACAACCTCAACATAGACACATGAAAGAGAGGATGCACCATAGACATCTCCGGTGGTAATTTCAAGTCATAGGCCACCTTTTGAACTCTCTTTACAATTTCATAGGTACCAATAAATTGAGGACTAAACTTTTTTTCCTACCAAAGAGCATGAAACCCTTCATAAGTGAAAACTTCAAAAACACTCGATCACCCACAATAAATTTTAGCTCGTGATATCTCATGTCAATATAAGACTTTTGTCGACTTTAAGTTGTTTTGAGTCTACTCACTTTAAGATTCACTATTTGATAGACTCATGAACTAAGTCCGGACCCATAATTCTACCTCCATCGATTTGAACCAACCAATTGTAGATATACAACTTTGTTCATAAAGAGCTTTATAAATAACTATCTGGAGGCTCGCCTAATAACTGCTATTGTACGTGAATTCGGCAAGAGGCAGATGTCCATCCGAATTACCTCCAAAATTAATCATACACGCTTTCAACATGTCCTCAAGAGTTTGGATAGTTCGTTTTTTTTGTTCGTCCATATGATGGTGGAAAGAAATGCTCAAATTGACATGAATCCTTAGCCTTTCTTGGAATGAATTTCAAAAATGAGCAGTAAATTGTGTAACTTTGTCTGAAATAATGGATGTTGGAGTACCATGTAGCCTCACTATATCTTTTAAATATAGCTTAGCTTTGTGAGTTGCAGTATTAGTCGTCTTCACACGAAGGAAATATGTAAATTTTGTAAGCCTATCCACATCCACCCAAATGGAATCATGCTTGGTCATTGTGTGGGGTAAACCCACAATAAAGTTCCTATTGATCATCTCCATTTCCATTGCAGAATTTCAATATTTTAAGTTATACCCTCAGGTCGCTGATGCTCAATCTTTATCTGTTGACAATTCAAACACTTAACATTAAATTAGATATATCAATTTTCATGCTCTTCCACCAATAGTGTTGTTTCAAATCTGTATGCATCTTAGTGGATCCTAGATGTACAGAATATTTGAAATTTTGAGCTTCCACCATCAATTCTTGCCAAAGATCATCGACATCTAGAACACACAAACGACCTTGCAATCTGAAAACATTATCAACTATATCAATTGCAAATGAAGTGTATTCACCATTTTCACCCCATTTTTTAGCTTTACTAAGAGTTTATCTTCATATTGTTTGGAATTGATTCTCTCCATGATATCGAGTCATGATTGAGTAATCCCAACGAACTCACCACCATCAATCTCATCTAATCGAACTCCAAGACTAGCAAGTCTTTGAATCTCTTTTTCCATTGACATTTCACGGGTTTTGAGATATGCTAAGGTATCTTTAAATCAATGCGTCAGCAACAACATTAGCCTTACCAAGATGATACAAAATACTCAAGTTGTAATCTTTCAACAACTTCAGCCACCGTCTTTGTCTGAGATTCAACTCTCGCTACTTAAGAATATAAAGCTCTTGTGATTACTGAAATACATTACAATGCTCACCACACAAATAATAACTCCAAATCTTTATTGCAAATACTACAACAGCTAACTCCAAATCATGAGTCGGATAATTCTTCTCGTGCTTCTTCAACTGACGTGAAGCGTAGGAAATTACTTTATCCTCTTGCATGCATCAACACACAGCCTAATCCAACTCTAGAAGCATCACAATACATAATGTAGCCACCAGATCTCGAAGACAGAATCAAAATAAGAGTTGAAGTCAACCTTACCTTTAGCTCGTGAAAACTCTTTTCACATGCCTTGGACCATTGAAATTTAGCAGCTTCTGAGTCAATTTAGTGAGTGGTGCAACTATGGATGAAAATCCTTCCGTGAACTTTATGTAATAACTAGTCAAACCTGATAAGCTACGAATATCTGTCACACTTGTGGACTTCGGTCAGTCCTTAATTGCTTCAATTTTCTGAGGATTAACCTTGAAACCATCACTGGATACCACATAATACAAAAATACCACATATTTAAGCCAAAATTCACACTTATAGCATTTTGCGTAAAGCTCGTTCTCCTTAAGTGTTCATAAAGTTGTTCTCATGTGATTCTCATACTATTCATGGCTTTTTTAGTAAATCAAAATGTCATTAATGAATGCAATAATGAACTAATCGAGGAAAGACTTGAAAATGTGATTACTCAAGTCCATTAATGCAGTTAGTGTGTTAGTCATATAAAAGGACATTACCAAAAATTTGAAATGAGCATAACAGGTATGAAAAACCGTTTTCAGAATATCTTGATCTTTCGTTTTCAGCTGATAATATCCTAAGCACAGCTCAATCTTATAAATACATTAACTCCTTGAATTTGATCAAAAAAATTATCAATCTTTGGAAAAGGATATTTATTTTTATGGTCACTTTATTAAGTTAACGGTAGTCGATACACATTTTGAGCGATCCATCCTTTCTTTTAGATAAATAAGACCAGAACACCCCAACATGTAGTACTTGGACAAATAAATCCTTTATCTGGAAAACCCTCTTGCTCTTTCAATTTGTGCAACTGAAGCCATATGATAGATTGGAATAGAGATTGATTGTGTATCAAGAATAATGTCGATCCCAAAATCAATAACTCTATCCAGCGAAGTACGAGGTAGTTCCTCGAAAACCACTTCAACAAACTAACTAATTATAGGAACTGAATCAAATTTGGGTACATCGGCTTGAGTGTCGTTCACCGCAACTAGATGATATACGCATTCTTTGGAGATTATCTTGCTAGCCTTAAGTTAGAAAATAAACCTACGTTGAGGTTTAGTGACATCGCCCTTCCATACTAGAACAGGTTCATCAGGAAATTCAAATCTTACCATTTTGGATCGACAAACCAAAATTGCATAACAAGCAGAAAGCTAATCCATTCCTATGATCACATCAAAGTCCACCGTCTCCAATTCAAATAAGTCAGGTGGTTTCACGCCCTTTTTACCACGATTTTGCAACTTTTATAATCTTTAGAAGCAATAATAGAAACACCAACTGGGATATTAACATAAAAAGATTCTATCAAAAGTTTGGACTCCACCCCAAAATCAAGAGCAAAGTACGGAGTGACATTTGATAAATTTGATCCACGATAAACCATTGAATACACATTATAACTGTAAATGGTAAGAATACCTGTAACTACAGCATCAGAAGTTTCATCTATTTCTCTGTGAGTCAGACCATAGAGTCAAGCTTTCTTATTCTGAGCTTTCTCTTCTCAGACCTCTATCAATTGTAACTTGATATAAACGAGTGTAACTTAATTTTTCTCTTAGTTTAGGGTGTATCTATCGAATTGGAGACCTAATTCATCTTATCACGTCTCTTAGATCTACTAAAATTTCAAGAAAGTTTCCCGTATAAAGAAGACTAATTCCTCCTTCAAATTTATCTCAAAAACATCAACAACACTTTCACAATCACCACGTATATACCAATAACTATACTAAAATTTCAAGTAACTCGTACCATTCATTGCACCATACGTTACAACCAATGTTCACTTCATAGCACCATTGTTCACTTGATTAGCATTGCAACACGGGCTAAAGTTATCTCCGAGAGGCACGAATAGTGAGTATATTAGAACGATCCTAAGAGAAGCTCAAGTGCTACAACACAATCTAGAATTAAGAAGAATGAGAAACACCTAAAAAGAAATACCCTAGGAGTCCATCATATAGGTGATCAGGTTGCAAGATGAAGACTCCACTATACACAGCTCCACAGTTAAATCCTAGGATATACCAAACTTGTCATGCTCCAAACCTAACCGTGGCGCAACAGACATTTGATTCTATGAAACCATATCGGAAGCACCTAATTATGGATATGATAGTTCACATAGTTGCCCCATCATTATTAGTAATCCAATTATGTGTATATAAATTGAGGCAATTAATTAAATAAATGAAGATTTATATCAATAATGCAAATATTTATCTAGTAGATAATCATAACAGTGTGCCCCAATAAGTCAATAAATAACCTAAGTAACCCCACGATACAATATCTATATATATGAAACCTCTAAGAAAAGAAAAAGTAACTCGAGACGTAGCTCAAAAATCTAATAAAACAAGTAAAATAGTCAATGACACCCACAAATAAGAATGTGGGCTCACCAAAGTCTGATGAATAGCATGTCCCTCCTATGCGTTTCGTAAAGCTGGAACATGCTCCTCTTCGTTACCTAACACACCACAAAAAATAAAAATGATATGCATGAGTACTAGGTACTTAGTGAATATCTTGGGACAAGAGTTTATATAATAAAAATAATCACGGCAACAACAAGAACAACAATAATAACAACAACAACAACAACAAGAACAACAATAACAACAACAACAACAACAACAACAACAACAAAAACAAAAATAATAATATTATTAACAATAATAAATAAATAAATAATAGTTATAATAAAATAATTCAATGTAGTCCGAACAAGTCATCCCAAAATAGGAGTAATCCAAACAAGTCATCCCATAATAGGGGTAGTCCAAAAAAGTCATCCCAAGGGATAATCAAAGTGTCCTCCTATAATAGGGATAATCAAAGTATCCTCCCAAGGGGCAATCCAAACAAGTCATCCCAAAATAGGGATAATCCAAACAAGTCATCCTAAAATAGGAGTAATCCAAATAAGTCATCTCAAGGACAATCAAAGTGTCCTCCCCAGGAGTGATCAAATAATTCTTTTTCAAATGGCATATCGTCGAAAAATAATAAATCATAAGTCATGGCGTAGCAGCTAAAAAAAATTATTTCAAAATTATAATATAAAAATTTTCAGCGAATTGATGGAGGTATATAAAAATCATTACTTAAGTTTAGAAATCATATTTAAGCAATTAAATTAAGTTTCAAATCAACAACTCATTTATAGAGAAAAAGTATAAAAAAATTACTTTAATGTTATTCTACAAATCTCATTCATAGGTCAAAACACATTTTTACGCATATATCATAATATAACTTAAAATATGAAAACTTGATGCGAGCTTGTCCTACATGCGCGTAAATTCCTATCCAGAACTTCTTTTTAGTCAAAAGTATGTTCAAAAAGAGACACACTTCAAATTCTACTAAAAACACTCTAAATGTGTTTAACAATATCCAACGATGACTCTATAATTAATTGCAATGATAATTTTTAAAACTTTGATTAAATCTCATGAATTTTCATCCTCTTTGGAAGACTAGGGTTCTAGGATAAAATTCATGTTTATGACCAATTTAAGAATCATCTGTTGTTAATAATCCCTTTTAATAGGCCACAGATCCCCAACTAACACTTTAATCACAATAATTAATCAAGGGACTTACCTAGTGAAAATTTTTCAAAAATTTCCTTCAAGCGCTCTTGAATTCTACTCTTGAAATCTAAGGTTTAGGATGATGATTCTAGCATTTATCCTTATTAAATTGATATAATAATCCTGAAAATTAATTAGGAACTCACCTTAGATGAGTAGAGGAAGTTCTAGAGTGTTTTTCTTTCAACAGTCTATCAAAAATGAAGTGGAACAAAAAATCCGACTAAAATTGGTATATATATAAAGGTTTTCTAAAACATGTTGTATATTTGGTATAAGACTTATATCATATTTACGATTACCAGACAAACATTTAGTAAATCATCCATAACATTTTGCTCATAACTTAGATTTGACCTAATCTTTGTATGGTTGAAAACCTATTTCAAAGGGCTACAACTTTTAGGAAAAGACCCTCAATATTCCTGACCAATTAAGGATTATACATACTGTCGCGCCCCATTTTCCTCGCGGAAAGCGGGACTTAACATGTGACAACTCTTTTGGGTTAAAAAGAGAAGAGTCGCCACCTAACGAAAATAGATGCGTTAGGACATCGTTCTAAACTAAAGTCTATTTAATTAACTAGGTCACCAGAGTCGGGCAAGGGCTTAAATTACCTCGAAGGGAAGGTGTTAGGCACTTTTCGAGATCCACAAATGTGGTTCCCAGTCGAATTTATTAAAAAGTGGGGAAATTATCTAAGTGAATAAATAAAATTAATTTTAGCTAATATTATAATAATTAAACTAAATAATTGAAGACAAGCAAGAAGAAAGAAATTTAGGCAGAATAAAATCTAAAAGCAGCTTGTCTTATTTTATTTTTGTTTAACAATAAATACAAAATTATGGAAAACAAAGAAAGTAAATAAAAAGACAAACAATAAAGCGGGACAAATTATTAAAATACACATAACATAAAAACCAAATAAATAATTATTTTAATTATGGGGCCGAACCTCATAGAGGCGCCTACGTATCCCTTAAGGGAATCAGGCCGAACGTAGTTCTACCTTTAAAGAGGGGGTTATTTTAACCTAATGGGATCACCGCGTGCAACTTAAATAATATTCTACAACCTGTTTAGATTGCTCGTATTATTCAGCGGGCACAGACTGTCATTTCTCACTACCCGCCTAATTAATTGATTATTAACTTAAAGCGTTTCTAGATGACAAAGCTATCGTCCTAGTATTTGCCTACCCGTCCCAAGCCTAATGTCCAAGAGGCGTTGGACAACTAATTTGGAGTTGGGATTCTACAATTCTAGGGGGCTTTATTAAAGATGATTAATGCCAAATAAAGGAATATAAATAACCAGCAAATAAAGGTTTCATGTTGCCTCTACATTAATTGATGCTCAAACAAATGCAAATAAATTGCAAATCCTATGGACATGATTTCTAAAGGGTGTGAGCAGAATAAGTCTTCTAATATCAAGTAATTTATTGCGAAGTTTATTGATATGGACAACATGTGACCTATAAACATAATAATTAACTAATAATCACCAAGATGACTCAAACAAGTTGTTAATGATTAGAGTATTTGGATATAAAACAGCTTTATTAAACATGCTGGGGTCTTTATGAACAAACAGATTATGAATTCAAAATGCGGACCGAAAGTAATTCCTATACTCAAACTTATTAAAATTAAAACACAAGACATGATCAAGTTGTTTTAGTTCCTATAGGCTTGATTTCTAATAGAAGTTATTAAAATCGTGTTACTCCTATAGGCATGAGTTCTGGTGTTGCATCCGTTATTAAAATTAAATCCCTATGGGCATGATTTCTTTTGTTGCATGTATTATTATAATCCTATGAGCATGCTTTCTGGGTGAAGCTAGTATATACAAAAAAAAAAAAAAAAACATACAAACCCCCCATCCCTGTAGACCCTTTTTTTTCACTATTATCAATGTTTTTATTACAAATATTACAAACTAAAATAAAATAAAATAGACAACTGTTGCACATGCAATGAATAATGTTAGAATGATTTCAGTAGCTTTCTTTCGTTCCAGCGACTCTCTGATTAAGGACGGAATAAAATGATACCTGTTTAGATATTAGTACAACAATAATAATCTCATACTTGATAACTTATGTTAAAGCACATATTAACACATGGCCATGATAAGAGACGCAATTTAAGAGACTAAATAACAAGATTTAACACTCAATGAATCACTAAAGTAAATAGACTAACCAGTTTTCAATAATTTCGGCAAAGCCGTAAGTACCAGACAGCAAGTATCGATAAACTCTAAAGATTTTTCAAAAACTGAGACCCCAAACCTCAACACATCAAGATCCCGAGAACCTCAAGGGTTTCGAGCAGTGCTTGTGTCGAGGTGGGTTAAGAAAATTATAGAAAATAGGGCAAATAGTAAAGAAGTATTAAGAGTAAAGTATTTTTTTTCTCAATGATTTTTCCGTGTTTCCCTCTAAAGAAAGGAGATGGGTCGTTTATATAGCTAGAGTGGTAAAGGGAAGGGAAATATTCAGCAATCAATTAAAAGAAGATTTTCTTAATTAATTGAAAAAAATCAAAAGATTAGGACTAATTAAATATTTTTCCATAAATAAATATACATCCAGATAATTAAAGAGAGTAAAAAAAGGAATTGATTATGACCAAATCAAAGCAAAGAATCAGTCAAAAGTAATTATTTCCTAAAAACAGCAAATCAATATGGTGTAAAATCAATTAATAATTATTATAAGCACTAGTATCAAATCAATTAAGGAAAGAAATAAGCAATCAAATGGGTTTTCCTTGAATATAATCAATTAGTATAAAACCAATAATATTTACCATAAATAAATATATAATCAGCTGTAATTTATCAAAAATATATAGGGACATGTCAGATATAAAATAATCAAGGTGCAAACTTGTCACACAGATGAGAGTTTTAAAGGACGCGGACATGTTAAATGAGGCTAGTCATATTCATAATGTCCTGTCATACCATACAAGACATGTATACAACATTATTCAAAGGTAGTTGACATAACTATAATATATATCAACATCCTATACAAAGGGAAAATAAGATAAGAAAACCATAGTCGACATAAATATCTGTACATAAACATAACTGCCCATACACATATTTTATTGAACTAAATATCAAATAATCTCATCAAAAGTTTAACCAAAGCAGTGATACATAAGCATGAAATGATAAACAATATTACTTATTCTATTATCATTATTATTAAAAATTATTTGGCCAGATTAAAGTGTGACAAGAACAAAACTCATGAACAAACATACTAATCAAACGGGCATGATTAATTAATTAATAGATATTCATTATATATATATATATATATATATATATATATATATATAAATGAAACAAAGGAAGAATAATATATATATATATATATATATATATATATATATATATATATATATATATATATATAGTATATATATATTATTTATATATAAATGAAACAAAGAGAAAAAACTAATAGAATAAAATAACAAAAATTTACGGATAGATCTTCGCAGATCTGTCCGGATCCAGTCAGCTGGGAGGAGAAAGGCGAAGAAAATGAGAGATCCGGCGATGTTGCTTCGCCGGAGACAGTGGTGTGCAACGGTGGATATTTTTCGGCGTGTGAGGGAGGAAGAGAGGCCAAGGGAGGAGGGTGGTGTCGGCCGGAGATAAAGGCGCGAGGTCTGAATATTTTCCGGCCAATGATGGCCGGAAGTAATGGAGGGCAGCGTTGGAGTTTATGGAGGAGAAGAAGAGAGGGAGGTGTGGTGGTTTCCAGTTCGATATTTCGCCGGAAAAGAGAATAGAAGAGGGAGGAAAGGGTGTGTGGTGGAGATGGTTACTGTTTTTCCGGTGGCTTCCGACGGATAGTGAGAGGGAAACGATGGGAGGAAGCACTGTTGGTTCGTGGTGGTGCAGCGCCGATGAGGTTCGTCGGAGGGGAGAAGAGGTAGAGAGGGAGAGGGCGGCTATGCTTAGGAAGATGGAGAATGGAATTTTTTTTTTAGGGTTTGGGGTTTGTGGTGAAGTAAATAAGGAAATGAAATAGGTGTTTAATCTTAACCGTAGGATCATGAGAGATGAACGGCTAGGATTGACTCTTTAGGCTTTGGGTCGGGTTGCGGGTAGGCTAATTGGGTCGCGGGTAATTAAATTGAATTGGCTGATTTTGAATTTAAAGAATAGCCAGATTTGATCAAAGTGGCTATAATTGACGTAAATTGAATAGAAAGTGGCCAGATTTTAAATAAATTGAAGAAATTGAATAGAAAATGGCTAGAATTTAAATAGATTGGAGGAAATTTGAATTAGCTGCTATGAAATTAATAAATATACTACACTTGTAGATAATTTAATAAATAGATAATAAAATAGTTTAAATTATAGGAAAATCATATAAACATTATTATTAATATAAACAAATCACAAATTTGAGTAGACTCGTGTAAAATATTATATAATTGAATTATTAAAATAATTTAATAACTAAAAAATAAAATTAAGTTATCAAATATTATAAAAATTATATTATTGACATAAATAATTATAAATTCGAGTAATATTATTAAGCAAATAAATTTTTAAAATTTAGTAAAACTTATGTAAATAATTTATTAAGTAAAATATATATTTCAAAATAAGGGCGTATATTAATACGAAATATATTATATACAACATAATTATTTAACATCAAAAAATTAATAAAAATTGTATGTACATATATATATGTAATTTGAAATAATTTTTGAAATATTACGATAATTAATTATTTTATAAATATAAATGCAAGTCGAATATTTACGCAAAAAAGGTAAATAAAATATATATGTAAGCAGCATATAAGGGCGTAGGGAGGTCAAAATTGGGTGTCAACACATACTCGATTTAAAATCTTAAGCAAATTCAATTGAAATTTATGATTTTTCTTGCACTTTCAACTTGTCTTGGCCTTATGAAAATCTTTACACCCCAAATCAATTTCCAAGAACAATTTGCGGTATATATAACACATTATACTATCAGGGACTAACCACAAGCATTTAATAAGTTCAAACCTAACTCGGAAACTTATGGTGTTGCATTACTCTCTTTTATTTAGTGAATTATTCACTCCTCTTGTGGGTGTAGATCGATTGATCGAACCACATAAAATTATTGTGTCTCTTTTCGTATATTTCTCACTTGTCTTCTTATTTATTGTCTTTTGAAGTTTGCTTTGTTAGTTTACGCATGTCACCTGATTATTTCGATCATAACAAGATGAACAAAAAAAAATTGATTGGAGTTCATGACTAGTAAGTGAACCTCTTGAAATTTATATCTTTTATTTAAATTAAATCTCAGACGGACAATCGTTAAAGAAAATGAGGTGTTCGATTTTAAAATGTGTCTTTTGAGGCCGTATTCTCTCGATTGTTAAGGGCATTCATGAAAGGTTTGTAATGCATTCTTCCTATCAACCAAACACACTTTTTTTTGGGGTTAAACCAAGCAAACAATCGCATTGGTGCAAAGCGTCAAATTTGACCTGCAAAGCATCATGGTTCATGCCACAATAAATGCATCTCCCTTTTGATCTAATGTGTTAGAAATCATTCTCTGACAAGGAGATGCCAACAACTCTTTTTTGCAGTTGACTAATAACCAAAAAAAAGTGTGATCTCATCCAGTGTCATTAAGTATATGGTCACATAAAACATATCTTAATATGATAAAGGTAAATTTTAGCGGTTTGGGTCGATTGAATTTAAGTAATTTTAAATGTTGATAATTTAATTTATATCGGATAAAAATAATTTATTTAATATATTAACTAAAGTAAAACAGTTGTAAACTATAATAAGTCAAAAGTAATACGTTGAATAGCTCTAATTTATTATTATTTTTTAGCTTAAAAGCATTAAACTTAAAAATTACTTTGAATTTTGTCGAACACTCCAAAAAGCTATAAAAAAAAATAAAAACGACTTTTAAATCGAAACATGCTCTTTGTTCCTAAAATTTCGCTAACTTAAAGTATTGAGTTGGAATAATGTGCAATATTGCGTGTGACTCTAGTGCGACTTATTTATTATATCTTCATTTAAGTGATTTAAGAATTTAAAACGGCTAAAAAACTCTTCCTCGTCTTCACCTACTTAGAGGTTCAAAATTGTGCTTTTATGAACCTTACATCTCATGGGACTGTGTTGGACCTCCACATTATATGGTTAATATTGTGTTGACTCTTAGACAACAATTAAACTAATTATGAAAGCCTTCATAGTATATTTTCAACTACTTCAAGTGCCAAAATCTTGCCTCTTGAATATAAATAAATACAACCAAAAAATAAAACACACTTTTACTATAAATTGGTATAGACAATAATCGCGACTTTCTCATTGAAATTCACCGGACCTTAATTTCCGAATAACCCAAAAGAGAAGGAAATATGGGCCCAAGTTTTGATGAAGATAATGCCTTGTTTGATTTTGTGGTCCAAAAGGGTAATGGAGTAAAAGGTCTTGTAGACAATGGCATTAAGATGGTACCAGAAAGATACATCCAACCACCAAACGAGAGAATTGACAAGAAAATCATCAATTCAAATGATCAACTATTAGTGGCTATTGATTTATCAAAATTAGATGGAGCAGAGCATGATGAGGTGGTGGGAGCTATTTCAATGGCTGCTGAGACACTTGGATTCTTTCAAGTGGTAAATCATGGTGTCACGTTGGAATTGTTGGAATCTCTTAAAGCTGCAGCTCATAACTTCTTTGCTCAACCACCTATGAAAAAGGTTGTTTATCTAAAAGGAGTGAGCCCAAGTCCATTGGTAAAGTATGGGACTAGCTTTGTCCCTGAAAAGGAAATGGCTTTGGAATGGAAAGATTATGTCAGTATGATGTATACTAATGATGATGAGGCACATGCACAATGGCCACCTGAATGCAAGTATGAACCCTTCTTCATGATCACTATAATCTAGAGATGTCATATACTATTTGCCTTCTGGGACAATGTATATTTTCTGCTAGTTATCAAACATCAATAAATAAATAAGAAAATCATTTTCCCCCCCTATATATGTCAGGGATGTGGCTCTTGAATACTTGAAGTCCTCAACAAAGCTGGTGAGGAAACTATTGGAGATACTATTTGGAAATCTAGGAGTAACACTAGATGATGAAAATTTTGAATCAGTAACAGGGCTCAAAATGGTAAACATGAATTTTTACCCAACTTGCCCAAATCCAGAGCTAACAATAGGCGTGGGACGGCATTCAGACATGGGAACGCTAACTGTTTTACTACAAGATGGCATTGGTGGTTTATATGTTAAACTGGAACAAGGTCATGTGGAAGATGAGTGGATAGAGATTCCTCCCATTCCTGGTGCTTTAGTTATCAACGTTGGAGATACCATGCAAGTAAGAAACCCACACATCACTTTGATGAACGGCTACTATCTTTTAGGTTACTACTATATATATAGTTTTAGCCTAATATATATTTTACATATTGAACTTTTTTTTTCCTCCTAACCTTGGATTCTGGATTTAGATCTTAAGTAATGGCAGATACAAAAGCGCGGAACACAGAGTCCGTACAACAAGTTCAGAATCAAGAGTTTCCATTCCATTGTTTGCTACACCAAAGCCAAGTGAAAGGATAAGTCCATTGCCGCAGCTTGTGGAAAGTGACGGAGTTGCTCACTACAGACAAGTCTTGTTTGGTGATTACATGCAAAACTTTTTCGGAAAAGCTCATGAAGGAAAAAAATCTCTTGACTTCGCTCGGAATGATTCTGTTTAAGATTTATGTTTATGGGGTTTCTTTCTTCTCTTTTCACTCCCAAAAAGTGCTTACAATAACTTGATAAAGCATGCAGAAATAAACAATTCTGCTTGTTGTAACCGTTTTGATTTCTTCATCTTCTCAAGTTCGCTTTTTAATGAATTGCTATGTTTGCTATAGTGTAATTAGTTTATTGAGTTCATGTTAAAATAACAAATTATTAATAATTTGACTATTAATATCTTTTATCATGCAAAAATAGATTTTTTTTAGAAAATATGACCCGAGCGTCGGACTTTATATATCAAATATCCAAAGCAGAAGATGAATTGACATATATGTACAAATCTTAAATATAATTTACATTTTTATAACCCAATAAATATTAGTAAAACTCTAATCTATAACTATTGGCAAGATAGTAAAAAGGCATATCAATAGTAAAAAATCATATTACAGCTTTTTTTTATGCGATAATTTAGGTTTAAGGATTTTAATTCCTAATTTAAATTGTATACGTAGGAATTTTAATCGTAATCTTTTTAACTTCTTGTAAAAAGAAAGAGTTGCATATAATACCACAAAAATAACTTCTCTATATTTTTAACTTGAACTGCAATCGCAAAAAATCTTGCATCATGAATAAATACGTATGTATACATGAAGAAAAATGCATATATAATTAATAGATATGTATTTAGATGATGTATATTTTTATAATTTGATCCTAAATATACATTATTTGTCTTAGAAAATTTATACATGACGTGTGTTGTGTATATATATTTTTAATATACATAAAAATTAATGCTTATTTATTCTAGTAATGTATACGCTTATAAGTTAGCAATATTATATATCGGATCAGTAATACAATCATACATTTCTAGTATACATAAAAATTACTGCGTATTACGACTTTATCTTAGGCGATAAATTTACGATTTAAGATTGCAATCCCTTAAAATGTATACATAAGTAATTTTAACGTATGTATACATGAGAAAAATGCACATATAATTAATATATATATATATATTTAAATGATATATATTATTTTAATTTGATTCTAAATATACATTATTGTTTGTGCTAAGATATGTATACATAATATGTGTTGTGTTTATATATTTTTAGTATACATAAAAATTACTGTGTATTTAGATATCTAAAATGAAGTCTCGGAGTTCTAATAGACTTCTAATGGAGATATTTTAGGGAAGAAGAAAGAAAGAGAATATTTCTAAGAGAGAGAAGGAGAAAAAATGAAAAAATAATAGTGGAATAACGGCACCTAAAAATATTTCTATTTTTACTTCACTTTTTCAGATAGGTACATTTTATTAACGAAAAATTTACTAGTGCAATATTAAAAAAAAGATAAAACAACTGTTAATTTTCAATAAACAAATAAAAGTCTTTTCATTTTCTTATACAAAACTACTCCACTTTTGCCTCAATTTTTTGAGAACATTAAATGCCATAATTTTTTACGCAATAATTATAAAAAGGCTATTATATGCCAATTAATTAAAAATAAGCTATTTTATGCCAATTTAAAAAGTAACATAACTTACAGTGTCTATTTTTCAAAGCACAAGGACGAGCCCAATAATTAAGCAATAACTATACTATAAAAAAAGAAGAAGAATTACCTGAGTCTAGATCAAATGACCCGCCCCAGTCCCTCTTTTAAACCACCTAAACCCTGAATTAGAAAACCATTTTATACTATTCTTATTTGGTGGCCCATTATCTTCTCCGTTGTTGATCTTGAGTGAGATAATATCTCAGATGATCACTCAATTAAGGGTGTATCTCTCATAAATTCATTCAACTTTATTTTATAACTTAAAAGTCACTCAACTAAGAGTATTTTTCTCAGAAAGTCACTCAACTAATGGTATTTCTCTCAGAAAATCACTCAACTTTATTTTATAACCCAAAAGTCACTCAATTAAGTGTTCTCATAAAGTCACTCAACTGTTGATATTTCATTTAGGAAATTACTCAATCAATTTAAATAGTTTTTTAATTAAATTTTATTGACATGAAATTTTTATTTAAAACTAAAATTTTTAAGAAATAAAAAAAATATCTATTTTAACAATTTTATTAACTCACCCCACTTGATATGACCCGCTAAAATTATATAGGTCAAATATACATTTATTAAGACCCTTTTATGTAAAAAAGATTTACGTGATAACTCATTTTCTAAAAGTTAATTGCATTAATATTAGAATTTTCTAAATATATATATATATATATATATATTATATAATGGATATAGCCAATAATTTAAATGCGAATAGTTTCCAAAAAGACGAGGAATTAGTTTATCTTTAATTCTTATTAATTATATCCCGATATCTCTCCATAAATAATGAATTAATTTTAGATGTTAATATTTTATATCTCATTCTTTCATTAAATTAGGAATTGAATATTAAAATATCTTTTTCGAATTTTCTCAAATAGAATATTCTAATTTTATTTTTTATGGTATAAATAAAGTATAGTAATATTTTCTTAGAATATGCATGATTATAATTTATTATATTTAAAATATTATCAAAATCAGTGGTATGTTTAAAATATAAAACATTTATATTGAAAAATATACCATAATTATGAAGATATTAAAAATAAATAATGGGCATCAATAAATATGAATGTTGCTAAAGATTTAAATATTTAAACATTAAAAAAATCATAAATGAAAAATTATGAATAATTAAATTTGTGCATGTTAAATAGTGTATATTATATAAAATAAAAAAAGAAAGAAAATTGATAGTAGCATCTTGTATAATTAAGTAAAGATGATCCATATAATTTTAGGGGATCGTATCAAGTGAGGCGGCTCAATAAAATGATTAAAATGAATATCATTTTGTTTCTTAAAAATTTAGTTTAAAATAAAAATTTTATTGTAGCAGATTAATTTAATTAAAAATATTATTTAAATTGGTCGGATGACTTTCTATGTGAAATATCAATAATTGAGTGACTTTTGAGTTATAAAACAAAGTTGTTGAGTGATTTTGTGAGAGAATTATCCTTAGTTGAGAGACTTTCTGAGAGAGATACCCTTAGTTGAGTGACTTTTGGGTTATAAAATAAAGTTGAGTGACTTTTTGAGAGAAATACTGTTAGTTGAGTGACCATATGAGATATTAAGCCGATCTTGAGTTGAGGTCAACTTTTACATCTCATCTATTTTCATGGGTGAAGCAGTTATTTTCCAGATTTTGAAATCTTGAGAAAATTAAATGGGAGATAACAAATAAGTTTTGAAATTAAAAAATATGATATTGACTTGACCAACTGTCATTAACTAAAAAGTAGATATAATTAGAGCGATTAAATATTTTTGGGTGTAAATTAGAATTTTGATAATTAAAAAAAATTTCCTCCAAAATCTTAAATTTCAAAATTTAAATTTTTCCTCCCTTCTTATGTTTTCATATCGCTTTCTTCTTTCTCTTTCTCTTCTCACTCCAAATTTCTCTCTTCTTCTTCTTCTTCTTCTTCTTGCTCCTCCATCTATATCATTTTTGTTGCCGCCGCTACCGCTACCACCACCACCATCATCATTATGTTTATTTTTTTATTGTGTTATTTTTATTCTCCTATTTTTTTCTATTATTTCTAATGTTTTTTTTTGCTATGACCGTGATCTTGAAAATATATATATTTTCAAATCATTGAAAAAATTCTACAGAAAACAGCAACTGCTGAAAAATATGCAGCTGTTGAATATGTTTCAACAGTTGTTGCATCTATTTTAGCACCTGCTTCGTATGTTTTCAACAGTTTCTAAATCTGTTGCAGTAGTTACTGCATCTGTTATTGCAAAATAAAAATCTTAATTATGCAACGATTGTGACGACAAATGAAGCGGATGAGGAGTTGGTGGAGGTGGTGATGATAATAATAGAGAAGAAGGGGGTAGCAATAATGGCGGAGGAGGTAGCGGTGGTGGAGGAAAGGGAGGTAATGATGGCGGGGAGGGGGAGAGGGGGAGAATGAGGTAGAGGAGGGGTGAGGTGGCCTTGGCAGGGAGGAGGTGAATAGGGGTAGGAGGGAGATAGGAGTTTTATATAAATAATAAAACTTGAGGATTTTTAAAATTAGTGTTATTAATAATCTTAAAATTATCACATCTACTCAATAGTTAAGATTTGTGTCACTTTTTTTAGTTTTGAAACTTTTTGGTCACCCTTAATTCACTAGCCTCAAACTCTTGCCCATGTGTTCTTGCGCTGGTGAGCATAGTTTCCTGTTTTGTTCTGTATCATGTCATCTTCTCCTTCATCGATCGAGGTTCGTTGTTCATGTTTCTTTTCGGTTCTCACATGATCTGTGTTGGTTTAGATCATCGTTTTAAGAGACTTCTTCTTCTTGTGCATATGTTGGAGGCGCTGGTTCATAGCATACCATTTTAGATCTATTTCTACTGTAGAATCTTATTGTGTATGACTTGTATTTATTGCAACTATTGTATATCTATCTTGATGTTATTGTGTGTTCTCCACTTATATCTGCTTATTATGTCGATTAGTTTTATTTTGTGCATGCCCTGGTAAATTTTTCTTGTTCTGATTCTGATGGCTGGAATTTTGCTTTGTAAACATTTAGAATCTTTCTTCTCCGTGAGAGAAGGTCTTGAAAATTGTGAAATTGTTGCAAGCCTTCACTTTTATGGTCGTTTGGTAGAGTGTATTAGAAAAATTAATGCAAGCATTAACTTTGTGTATTACTAATATCTTGTTTGGTACACTTTTTCAACCTATGTATAACTAATGCAAGCATTAGCTATACACTCTATTTGGTATTAAGTTATGTATAACTAAGGCATTAAAAATCATGGTATTAGTAATGCAATGGTTGTTAATGTATGCATTAACATGGTTAAAGATATATTTGTCCCTCAAAATCTTTTTCACATTCTTTCTATCTTATTTATGAAGGATATTTTTATAAATGAATAATTTTTTTAATAAATTATTCAGTGAATGTTATTTTTAATACACTAAATTAAACACTGCATAAGAAATAGCTTCAAAATAACTAATGCAAACATACCTAATACCAGTATTATCAATGCAAATATTACTAATACACTTTATTCAACATTATTCTTATACAGTCTACCAAACGACCACTTATTAATTAAATTGGCTAAGTAATCTTCTAGATAGTTTCCTTCTTTATAGATGTGTGTGACCTATACTCTTAGTTTCATTATTAATTCCTTTATTCTCTTCAATTTTTTGCACATATTTCCATGATATTTTCTATTCATCCCATAGTATATTCTTGACTACTAGTGAATCAGTTTCTAGAATTATATTCTGCAAACACGGTAGCTGTAATATCTAATATCTTCTTCCATAGCTTTAGCCTCTACTTTCATATTGATAGCAACTACAAACTCCTTAGCTTGTGAATAGATTAGATCTCACCTTTCATCTCTTAGAAAATATCCATAGGAACTCCTTTCAAGGTTTTCCTTATATTGAACTTTATTTTTTAGGTTTTGGCTGATCTTGGGCAAAATAGCATACCCAAGTGATGCTTTATAACTTGGTTTTGTCTTGTTTATCGGCTTAATTATATACATTCTCATGTAATTTTATGTAAATGTGAATATATACACTAACCAACATGATTAGTTCTTGTTTTTGTAGGTTTAAAATGAATTTGAGGAACTAATCCAAGAGTTGGTGAAGTGGAGGCATGGAATCGGAAGTAAAACGCGAACGTTGGCAAGGAGGATGCGCGAAACAGCCCACCTGCGCGTTGGCAACGTGCCATGGCAGGCAGGGTGCGCGACAAGGGCCATGACACGCCCCCTAACGCGCTGCACAAGCAGTGTGCCACGCTGCCAACGCGGCAAGAGGCTGCCTAGCGACGGTTTTATGAGTTTTCTAGTGTGCATCCGCGATACCTCTGTGTCACGGAGGCATATTGGCGTGATAACCTCCGTTCCACGGAGCTATCTCATGCTAGGCATAATTTTGTGGAATTCTCATTTACTATAAATAGGTCCCTTAGCTCCTAAAAACATTTAGTCACGAAATTATTCTGAAAAATTGCCAAGGAGTGAGGGAGAAGTGGGAGAACTCACCTAGGGTTCATCAATTTCATCTTCTCTTCTACAAATTCTTGTAAGTATGTTACTTTAATTATGTTTTCTTGTAATTATACGAACTTGAGTGGCTAGAACCCTTCCTCTACGGTTGAAGCCGCAAGATATGATTGTGATTATGTGAATTTGTTTTGGTTTTAATTTATTGATTGTTGTTTTGTCTTACATTCTTAATTATGGTTTTTTTTTATGATTGATCACCATGAAAACACACACGTTACACCTAGGTAAAAGCTTGATAAAGTAAACCTAGGCAAGAACAAAGAATGTAGGGAACAAGTTTGTATCTTACGATATAATTCACGGTTAGGATAAGAAATTATACCTAATTTTCCTTGCTTGGTTGATAAAACGGGTTAGTAATAAGAAATCAATTTAGAATTGTCACTCCACCACTCGAAGAAGTAGTTGTGAAGCTAAGTTGAGTTAAATGATTAGAGGTATGAAAGTCTTTAATCAAGAGCATAAACTCCGTAAACCACATCCACGTAATTAAATTGCCCACGAACTAGAATGTCACATCCTTGCTCGACGATGTAGTTGTGAGGCTAGTTTGTCGTGTTTAGAGGCTCGAAAGACAATGAACATGCAATGTTAATTATGTGAGACGACAATTGATAATTCCA
Organism: Datura wrightii; assembly: GCA_035772735.1. Lineage (NCBI taxonomy): Eukaryota > Viridiplantae > Streptophyta > Magnoliopsida > Solanales > Solanaceae > Datura > Datura wrightii. The sequence goes on along the minus strand of JASDFA010000001.1, from coordinate 151,386,287 downwards.
TACTTAAACAATTACAAAGCGTAGTATCGCATGATTATCCGGCTTTAACTCTAGTTGCTCCTTGAATGATTTCAGAGAATTTCGGTGACCACCCCTAGACTTAATTAAACTTTATCAAAAAAAGTCTTTAATCAACACTTGTGAAAGTTAATAACACACTTGAACTTGGTAATTAGCTGAATTGGTCCAGTCCCTGTGGGTTCGACATCCGGCTCTTAAAAAGAGCCACTGTATTACTTGTAAGACCGCGTACACTTGCGGGGCATCAAGTTTTTGGCGCCGTTGCCGAGGACTCGGCGAAGTTTAGTAAATTTGTCTATTTTTGTGTGACTTTAGATTTCCTTAAGTGTTGAATTTTTTTTTTTAGTTTTAAATTTATTTTATTTTTAGTTTTTAGTCTGATACCCTTCTTGACATGACATCATGGAAACAAATGGGTTGAATAGTGGATACTCATATTTTGGTGAGTCCTGTCTGAATTGCGGAGAACCCCACTTATGGAAAAATTGTAACACTTGCAATATATGTGGTGGTCAAGATGGCTATTGGGATGGCTGTCCGAATGCATACTCCCCTCCCCCAAGCCTCTACTATGATCCTTCTGTTGTTTTTGATGAGTACAGGAACGATGAAAATGAGGACTTGGAACACCAAGCTTAAACAGAAAACATGTTGAAATAGGTCCTTGAGCGGATAGAAGCAATGAGGGAGCAGATGGAAGTATTAGGAATTCAGACTAAGGAAAATGGAGAGGCCTTAGAAATGATAAGCGCCAAGATCACGGAGATGATGGTTCAGGCTGAAGCTTGCACTGATTTGCAAGTAACGGTTTTATGCAATACTCAAGAGGGATTATAAGGAGAAGAAAAGGGTGAGTTCTTGGAAGAAGCTCAACAATTAGAAGCTTTTAAGAGTCCCCGTGATGGTCTCACACATATGGAAAATCCATTCATGGAAGAAGAGATAGAGTATCCCCCATTTGACATTAATGGAGAGATAGATGTTGATGCGGAGAAGGTGTAAACAAGTAAGGAGGTCAAGCACAATGCAGTTTCAGAGTTGAGGTGTATTATACCCCACTCGAAGCATTTTTCGACATTAAGTTTGGTTGACAACCTAGAAATAGAGTCTTCCAAGCTTATAGAGAAATGTCTAGAGGAGGAACAAGCCCAGTATATTCTGAAATTTGCTGACTCAGAGAGAAAAAATGACTTCACTTACTTAAGGGACAATAAGTGCAAAAGGCGACATCTACTGCTTTGTCCTTTCATTTTTTCACCACCACCCCTGGAGCATAAGAGGAAACTAGAGAAGAAATTAGGGGTGAGATTCATATCCACAAGGTGGAGGAAAAAGTGGTGAAACTTGATACGTCGTGCCGCGACGTAAAATTAGGCGCTGCTTGGGAGGCATCCCAAGGGTACCATTTTAATTCTTGCATTTGAGTTGATTTTTTTATTTATTTTTCATCTTGTGTTGTTTTTGGTGGAAAGTTAGGCACAGATGGAGGGGAAGTCTGAGTACCCGTAGAGGAGGAAGCTAACAAGTATGGAAGAGAAAAATTGTGGAGCCAAACACCCACTTGTGCAAATTTGAAGAAAAGCATGCTGTTAGCGAGGCATAGAGGCCCAGGGAGTATTTCTCACCCTTTGGAATTTTAATTAGATGTTTTGAGGACATAGCATGATTCAAGTGTGGGGTAAGGGAAATTTCAAAAATTTTGTGCTTAATGATTTTGGTGAATGTAGTGCTTGATACATATTGGAAAAATTTTTGAGCTGAGCATGACTTCACCACCCGTTGGTTTTTCTTTTCGGTTCTTTTTCGACGGGGGTCTTTGAACCGAAGAAGAATAAAAATTTTCTTTGTCTGTATATAATGTTTTTAGTCATAGTTAGAGACTTTTTTTGATGATGGATGGATGACGACTGTCTTGAGGATAATCAGTCAATAGATTTTGGTTTTTGAACCCATAGCTAATTGATGGCTTGATGTTCTTGTTATGTGCTATGCATGATTGTAAGATAAAAGTGTGGTTAGAGTTGAAACATGTAAGAAGTGTATAACTTTATTTAAGACACTTAGGCTCTTGAATTTAACTCATTGTGATTCAAGCTTAATTTTGAATTCTTGTGATTAGCTGAGTAAGAGTCTGCCGAATGTGTCTTGAATTGAGCATGTGCTGTGAGTGTAAGTTTTTCGAATATTCTGTGCTATTATGGAATGTCTAGAACTTGCCTGGTGTGTCTATGAAACGAAATGAAGGATATGGACTGTAGGAGATGATTTAGGCATTTCTTTGAATGAACCTAATTGTTATCCCTCACTTTACCTACCTTGAATGTTGAATCCTAGTGAGCCCCATTGAGCCTTGAGCCTATTCTTTGATAGCTACAACATAAGATTAATCCTTTTTCTTTCATTAGCCTTGAATTTGATCCAAAACTCCTAAGCACGTAAACGAAAAAAATCCAAAAGAGTGAAGGAGTGAGAAGCATGAAAAAGAAGGAAAAGTAGCAGTTGTAAAAGTTAAGAAAGGTCAAGGGTGCACTTGTTTGAAAATGCCTAGTATTGGTAGGGAGTAAGAAATAAATGAATGAAAAAGTTGTTTAAGTACTCCTTACTAATAAGCTGAGTGTTCTTAAAGAAATGGGAACAAGAAGAGAAAATTCAAGAGTGAAAAGAATGAGGAGGAAGTAAGAAAAGAGATGTCCTTAATGAAGGTTGAAGTTATTAAAAGCGCTTGGGGAAGATAGCCACTATTACTGGCCAGAATAGTACCTATTCATCCCTTAGCTTACATTACAACCCATTAAGTCCTACTTGATATTACGTTCATACATCCTTAAATTAGTGGAGTAAAATACTAAGGGAAAGCTTATGGGTCACTACATGATGCATGTGAATTCTTTGTGAGAGCGAGCTGAAATTTTATTCATATACCCATACATGTTGTGATTTGAAAACTTGCGAGTAAAAATGGGTAACTCTCTTGTTGTGAGAGCACATGGTTAATGAAAGATAACATTCATGTCTGATTTCTTGATCAGTTGATTTGCATGAGTTTTCTAAGATTGAGAGTCGATTCTTGAGGTTAGGAAGTCTTAACGTAGTTGTATATCATTTTATTGATTAAATCGTGCATGCTATACTTTTAACTTGCTATCTCAAACAATCATTGTAGCCGTAGCTTGAATTGTCTTGATAAATTAGTTATATGCGAGTCTACATTTACATGATATGTAAAAGGGTTTTTCGAGGACGAACAAGGCTTTAAGTGTGGGGTAGGTGATCTTGGGCAAAATAGCATGCCCAAGTGATGCTTTATAACTTAGTTTTGTCTTGTTTATCAGCTTAATTATATACATTCTCATGTAATTTTATGTAAATGTGAATATATACACTAACCAACATGATTAGTTCTTGTTTTTGTAGGTTTAAAATGAATTTGAGGAACTAATCCATGAGTTGGTGAAGTGGAGGCATGGAACAGGAAGTAAAACGCGAACTTCGGCAAGGAGGATGCACGAAACAGCCCACCTACGCATTGGCAACGTGCCACAGCAGGCAGGCTGCGCGACAAGGGCCATGACATGCCCCCTAACACGTTGCACAAGCAGCGTGCCACGCTGCCAACGCGACAAAGGGCTGCCTGGCGACGGTTTTATGAGTTTTCTAGTGTGCATCCGCGATGCCTCCGTGTCACGGAGGCATATTGGTGCGATAACCTTCGTTCCACAGAGCTATTTCATGCCGGGCATAATTTTGTAGAATTCTCATTTACTATTAATTGGTCCCTTAGCTCCTAAAACCATTTAGTCATGAAATTATTCTAAAAAACTGCCAAGGAGTGAGGGAGAAGTGGGAGAACTCACCTAGGGTTCATCAATTTCATCTTCTCTTCTACAAATTCTTGTAAGTATGTTACTTTAATTATGTTTTCTTGTAATTATACTAACTTGAGTGGCTAGAACCTTTCCTCTAGGGTTGAAGCCACAAGATATGATTGTGACTATGTGAATTTGTTTTGGTTTTAAGTTATTGATTGTTGTTTTGTCTTACATTCTTAATTATGGTTTTTTTTTATGATTGATCACCATGAAAACACACATGTTACACCAAGGTAAGATCTTGAGAAAGTAAACCTAGGCAAGAACAAAGAATGTAGGGAGCAAGTTTGTATCTTACGATATAATTCGTGGTTAGGATAAGAAATTATACCTAATTTGCCTTGCTTGGTTGATAAAACGGGTTAGTAATAAGAAATCAATTTAGAATTTTCACTCCACCACTCGAAGAAGTAGTTGTGAAGCTAAGTTGAGTTACATAATTAGAGGTACGAAAGTCCTTAATCAAAAGCATAAACCCCGTAAACCATATCCACGCAATTAAATTGCCCATGAACTAGAATGTCACATCTCCGCTCAACGATGTAGTTGTGAGGCTAGTTTGTCATGTTTAGAGGCTCGAAAGACCATGAACATGCAATGTTAATTATTTGAGACAAAAATTGATAATTTCATACTTAAACCATTACAAAGCGTAATATCGCATGATTATCCGGCTTTAACTCTAGTTGCTCCTTGAATGATTTCAGAATATTTCAGTGACCACCCCTAGACTTAATTAAACTTTATCGAAAAAAGTCTTTAATCAACACTTGCGAAAGTTAATAACACACTTGAACTTTGTAATTAGCTTAATTGGTCTAGTCCATGCTGGTTCGACGTCCGACTCTTAAAAAGGGCCACTATATTACTTGTACGACCGCGTACACTTGCGGGGCATCACTGGCCTTCTTCACTTTATTGCATAATAATGGAGTTTTGGTTTATATCTATTGAAAAATAGAATAATTAACATCCAGTTTGGGAGTTCTTGATAGCCAAGAAAAATTGATTCTTATTATTTGATTATAACTAGTTGTATTTGGTGTAACATCCTATTGTAGGTAGTGTCTTTCTCATATTTTCTTGTGTTTCTCCTATTCCAAAGCTCCCACATTATTATTGTTGGAATAGCTTTAAAGATAATTTACAATTTAGGAGTGGTGGGGAATTTCCACCATTTAGTAATGATTTATTGCAGTTGCAGCCCATCAATAGAAAAACCTACACAAATATCAAAATGACTCCATAGCTTAAAGTCTAATGGAGATATTAGAAAAAGATAGGACATTGCTTACCGTTTATACTCCTCACAACACTAGGACCTTGAAACAATATTAATGTTTTTTATTCTTAGATTATCATCAATAAGGATTCTTCTTTGTCATGTCCTCTAAAAGAAAAAACTAATTTTAATCAGAAGGCCTTTGGCCCACGTGTGATTAAAAGCTATCACCTTCTCTTTTTCTATCTAAGTATCTCCTATGCAAACTTGATAGTAAAGATTCTATTATTAGTTTTCATCCATCAAGCCTTGTCATTATTCACATCACTGAGATTAGGACTAATGTTCTCCTGAATATATGATGCCATCTCCTATGATAGATATTCCTGTAGTTTTGTTGTGTTCCAGTTCCTATTTCTTATGAAGTCTTTGACTTCTATTTTTTTTTATCACTAATCCGATCTTCCTCCACAAAGTAAAGAGCTCCTAGTTTAGTCCAATTACCAAATCAAAAACCAAAATTTTCCAACTTTGATCTGCCACAAATTTGGTGTTCAACCTCCTCTATGATTATCATCATCTTCTTCCTCATATATGAGGTTCATAGCAGACAACAAATACACAAGCATGATTTGGAGCATATTATCAGAATCAAAATAGATTTTTTTAATTTTTCTATTGCCTTTTTTGCTCTCTTTATAGTCAAGTAAAAATCAAAGCATAAATATGTCGCATCTGTGACAGATCCTAAATTCATAACGACAATAAGGGGTGTCATCCAATAGGACTTTCCAAACGTTTTCTCGTGTGTGTGTAGGCCAACACTGGTTGAAAATAATACATAGTAAAAATCAATTTTGTCATTGAGTTGGTCCTAATAACTTTTTATTAAGGGATGTTAGGGCCAAGTTTACCTCTCCACTATCGAATATTGGCCAAGTCTACCCTCAGTTATACTATCAGGAGATATCTACCCCCACCGTTATTAAAGTTTTCATATATGTCCCTCCTTTATTATTGTCCACTCAATAGAATCAATGACTTGTATCCATGTATAAAATATGTGAAGATTGTAAGAATTCCCTAATTATTAGAATATATAAATATGTTGAGATGAGATTATAGTGTGTGGGCTTGATCAATTGAAAGTAAAATAAGTATTTTCATTATGTTTT